>JAHRHZ010000053.1:1534015-1605515 GCA_024137785.1 Ginglymostoma cirratum | reverse complement strand
CTGAAGAAGGGTCTAGGTCCGAAACGTCAGCTTTCCTGCTCCTCTGATACTGCTTGGCCTGCTGTGTTCATCCAGCTCTACACCTTGTTATCTCAGATTCTCCAGCATCTGCAGTTCCTACTATCTCTTAATGCATTGGTTCCTTATTTACTGTATACCTCTCTGGCCCAGCTCATTTATACCAACACTTTTGGAGGCAGAGGCCAGGGCAAAAATAGGGATATTGTAGGACCAGAGTCAATAGAATCAGGATGACCCATTGCCTCTATACACCTTTCTTCATTGGCCAGCTGCAGAGCTATTGTGCTCATCAGATTGTGCTCCCAAATGTTTAAACACGAGCCTTCCCCTTGATATGTTAGTATCTGAGTTGGTAGGGTATGTGGGATGCAAACTAGTCGATGCTCCTTCTGTGGCACGGTATTTTCATCCTCAGAGGTTCAGAAGGCGATTTCTAGTGGAACATGCTGTTTTACCGTAGGTGGTGGAGATGCTGGCTATACCTACAAGACAAAAGAGAAAGAAGGCATTGCAAGTCAGTGGTGTGCACTGAACAAGACCTACAGCAGGGTTAACATGAGAGTTGTGGTGGAATGAGGAACGATGCTTACTCAGACATGAATGTTTTGGTGTTCCTGTAGGAGCAATCCTGGTCTTCTCCTGTAAGGGTCAAGGTTGTCTCCTTATAAGGGGTAAGGATCCTAACCCTTGCTCTGCCCTGTCAGGGGCTGCTTTTCCCGTAATGAGAGATTGGGCAGATTTGAGTGAGAAAGAAGTTTGTGGCACAGCTAATGTAAGTCAGCAAAAGGTGGTGAGCCGTCTTGAGTGAGTGACTGAACTATGCAGAGGGCATGCAGGGTAAGTGGTGTTAAGGATTGGTGTGGGTCACAAGCAACTGACAGTGAGAATGACAGAATACGAGCCTTGGTAGAAGGTGTGCGCGGCTGCAGGGACAGAGTCAGTGTGAGGTTGTGGAGAGCAGTGTCACATCTACTGTCATGGAAATGTTATTGACCTTCTTGTGGCACTGCTGGCTGTTTCTCTGGATCATGGAGATGGCACTGACCTGGATGACGATCATGGACCAGGCTGTCAATGTCTAGGTGGCAAAGCCTCATCTGCCGATGCCACAGGGAGAAGACTCCTCTCCTTTGCAGTATTCTCTTGTCTAGGACCTTCCCCTGCTCATCCTCTTTCAGAGGAGTTCCTTGACGGAGCAGAATGCTGGTGCCTGCCAGTGTGCACAACGACTCTGTAAATGTAGTGTGGATACAAGTAATACTGGTCTTTTGGCAAATATGTGCCAATAATCATAGAATCCCTGCAGTATAAAAACAGACCATTCAGCCCATTAAGTCCACACCAGCCGTCTGAAGGACATCACACCCAGTCCCACACTCCTTACCATATCCCCATATCCCTGTATTTAACATGGCTAACCCACCTAACGTGCACATCCCTGAACACTATGGACAACTTAACACGACCGATCCACCTAACTTGCATGTCTTTGGACTGTGTGAGGAAACCGGACCACCTGAAGGAAATCCACACAGACACTGGGAGAATGTGCAAACTCCATACAGACAGTCACCCAAAGCTGGGTCCCTAGTGCTGTGAGGCAGCAGTGCTAACCACTGAGCCACTGTGCTGAGTGATGCATGGTAAGATGGAGCTGGAATCAAATGTGAAGGACATCACTGGGGTGGGGTAAGTAGTTAATGTGGAGTGTTCAGTAAGATACAGTGAGAAATCTCGCAAGGCAATGAGGAAGAAATCCCTTCAAAACAACTTAACACAAATTGCACTTAGCCAGAAATAAATAAGATTCAACTCATACCCTTCATTTTATATTGTCTCTCCATGGTTTGCTGAAAGATACAACAAGTATTTCAGAAGGCGAATTGAATTTTAGCCTTTATTGAAAGGAGGATGGTGTATAAAAGTAAGAAAGTCTTACTATAACTGTCCAGGGCATTGATGAGATCACACCCAGAACACTGTGTGCAGTTTTGGTCACTGTTTTTAAGGAAAGACATTGTGACATCGGAGACAGTTCAGAGAATATTCACTAGGCCAATACTTGAGATTATCAAATGAGGAAAGATACTTATGAGATTTAATGTTGCTATGCAATTAACAGGGAAGGCAAAATAAATAACTTTACTCAGAAACAACAAGGATAGGAGCATGAGTAGGCCATTCGATCCCTCTAGCCAGCTCCACCATTCATTATGACCATGGCTGATCATTGAGCTAATGACCCGATCCTTCCCTCCACCCATATTTCTTGATCCCTTTCGCCTCAAGAGCTATATTTACCTCCTTTTTAAAAACACGCAATGTTTTGGCCCTGACCACTTTCTGTAGCAGTGAATTCCACAGACTCACCACTCTCTGGGTGAAGAAATTTCTCCTCATCTCAGTCCTAAAGGGTTTACTCCTTATCCTTAAACTACGACCCCTGGTTCTAGACTCCCCTACCATTAAGCACATCCTTTCTGCATCTAACCTGACTGGTTCTGTTAGAATTTTAAGGATTTATATGAGATTTCCTCATCATGCTTCTGAAATCCAGAGAATACAATTGTAACTCACTCAATCTTTCCTTATAGGTCAGTCCTGTCACCTCAGGAATCGATTTGGTAAACCTTTGCTGCATTCCCTCGTTAGCAAGAACATCCTTTCTCAGATAAGACTAAAACTGCACATAATATTCTAGGTGTGGCCTCACCAATGCTTGTATGATTGCAGCAAGACATCCATATTCCTGTGTTCCTGAGTGTTTCGAATGTGGAATTTTCTATCACAAGAAACAGTTGAGTTCACTAACAACGAAAAGCTAAATAAACACAGGCTTATGTTGACTGAGTTAGATGATGAAGGATGGGAGGAGTCCTATGTGCAGCATAAAGAGTGGCATACACTTGCTCACAGCTGCTCCATGCTGTAAATACATTGTAATAGGATTCATTTACTTAAGAAAATCAGGGTCAATTTTGTTGAGGTCTATAAATAATAAACTGACTAGATTGTACTCACTTGAGAAATTATTTCCCTTAGATAGGGTGAAGGGCTTTATATAGATTATTTGAAAGAGTAAATAGGTTAGAAGTTATAAGTTCTTCTTTTCCCACACAACAGCGGATCTATGAATAACTTGTTAAAGCATATGGAAATGATTTACTTTATACAGTTAGAGTTGGGAAGTTATATTAAACCGGGCTTTTCTAACAGGCTTTGACCTATGAAGAGGTCCTATCTGTCGCATGACGATGTTTCAAGTACAGGCATGTACATTTAGAAGATTCTGCCAGGACTTCTGCTAATCAGAAGCTGTTTCACTCCCACATTTGTTACTGAATAGCTTACTACAAAGAAACAGCTGCTGATTGGAAGACAAGCAGGTTGCGCAAATATCCCGACTTGCAGGCCTGGGATGGTGGGGAGCCGTAGGGGGTTTGCTGAAGGTTGCAAGGAACACGATGTTTGATCGCCATGTGAGGGTATAAGGCTGGGATTCAGAGGGTGAAAAGACAGCACAGGAGGTAAGTAATTTGTGAAAAGTGGCTGAGAGCAGATTGTAGGGTCAAGAGACTCTGTCCTTTGAACATCCTGAAAGACTGCAGTCAAAATGGAAGAGTGGGCCTTCCAAGCCCACAGAGAATAGGAGAGGAAGTTTATGTATGAGGGGACTGAGATGGTGTGAGTGCATGTATATGTATATGTGAGCAAGGGTGAGAGATTATGTTTCTGTGTGAGGGAGGATTTGTGTGTGTGTGTGTGTGTGCGTGTGCGTGTGTGTGAAAGAATATGTGTATGTGCATTTAGGCCATACTAAGAAGCAGAAATTGGCCATTCAACCCATCAAATCTAGTCAATGAGATCATTACAGATTTAATAATCCTCAATTCACTTCCCTACCTTATTCTCATAACCCTTGATTCCCTTCCTAATTAAAGATCTGTCAATTTCAGCCATGAATATAATGAACAATCCAGCATTATTGGCTCTCTGCAGTAAAGAATTTCATAGATTTACTACCCTCCGATGAACAATTCATTCTCCTCTCTCCTTCAAATGGGTGACCCCTTATTCTGAGCTTGTGCCCTCATTCCAAAACTCTCCCACAAGGGGAAACATCTCCCCATCTAGCCTATCAAGTATCCTCAGAATCTTTCATGTTTCAATAAGGTTTCTTCTCAATTTTCTAAACTCCAATGATCATAAGCTTAGCCTACTCAGCTTCTCCTCATAAGAAAATCCTTCATACCCAGAAACAACACAATGTACCCTGTCTGAAATACTTCCAATGCCAATCTTTCTTTAGATATAGGACCAAAACTGTTCTAAGTATTCCAGCTGTGGTCTTACTAGTACCTCATACAGTTTTAGCAAAACTTTCATATTTTTAACACTCTATTCCCCCTGAAATAAAGGCCAACAGTCCATTGCATCCCCTATTACCCATGAATATGAATACTAGCTTTCTGCAACTCATGTACGAGAACCCTCAAATCCATCTGTTCTGTAGCCTTCTGCAATTTTTCAACACTTATATAATATACATCTCTTCTTTTCTTACTTTTCCCACATTATTCTCCATCTGCCATGATTTTGCCCAGTCACTTAATCTAAATATATCCCTCCTTAGATTTTTTGTGTTATCCACATTATTTGCCTTCCACCCATTTTTGTGTCATTCATGAACTTGACGACAGTACATATATATTGTACATAATGATGGCCCCCAGAACTGATCCTTGTGGCTCTCCATAGTTACAGGCTACCATTCTGGAAATGCCCTCTTTAACCCAACTGCCTTCTATTTGTTAGGCAAAGTTCTATCCATGCTAACATACTAGCCCAAAAATTTTAAAATTGTAGTGGCTGGCAATTGAACCCTGATCAAATACCTAGAATAAAGCTACACTTATCACCATAGCATCATCGCTAGGTGCAGTATTGTTTGTGAGAGAGGATGAGAGTATGTTGTGTGTGAAAAAGTGAGTGTGTGGGACAGAGAGTGATATGTGCTTTTGCAAGAGACAGGTTGCAGTGATGGAAAGTATCTCACTTGCAGCAGGAAGTAAAGTACGAATCCCAGAAACTACCCCAATCCAGCATTTCTAATTTGCTCATGTTCAGTTCCTGGAGACAGATTTTTGTTTTAAATGATCAGTTGCCTCCACTTAAATCAGACTTTTGTTTTTCTCAGTGTCTGGAATCCAGAATAAGGAGATTAGACCACAGCAAGTCTGTCCTCAATTTATATGTTTTGAATAGGCTGAATAGAGAGAAAAGGTACACTTACAGATCTGCCCCAGAGCATGTTGGAAGAGGGGGCACCTTAAAAGAGGGAATTAGAGATCTTTTGGGATAGGGGTCATCAAATATCATTTGGGAGTGGGGTGAGAGATCCCATGGTGGGGAAGTCAGGTGCCTTTAGGACTTTTAACTGTGAATGAGATTGCATGTAAATGGTGCCACACTCCTTGGAACTGTTCAACCTGTCAAGCCTCACCAAGACCAGTCAACAAGTGTCAATCAGTCAAGAATCAATGTGTTAAGAACTGTTAGGAAGGGTCAACAAATGTCAAATTGTCAAGAAGTATCAACGAGCATTGACCTATCAAGAAGTGTCAGGAAGTGTCAACCTGTTAAGAAAGATCAAACTCTCAATCAAAATCAAGCTGTCAGCAAGTGTCAACAATAGTCAACAAGCATTGACATGTCAAGAAGTGTCAGGTAATGTCAACCATTCTGAACAATTATCAACCTATTAAGAAGTGGCACCTGTTGAAAAGGATCAAGAAATATCTAGATGTGGCACCAAGGATCGACCTGGCAAGTAGTGACAACCTGTCAACAAATTTCAATGTTGTCAAGAACTGTCAAGAAATGTCAAGAGCAGGGAATGTCAGGAAGTATCATGTAGCATCAAAAAGGAAGAGGTGTTGGCTTAAAAAGTATTAAGTAGGCAAGTCCCTGGATCCTCATGGGATCTGTCCCATGATATCAAGGGAGACAAGAGAACAAATTGCTGGAGCAATGACAGAATTCTTTGTATCCTCTTTGGCCACAGGTTAGGTCCCAGAGGACTGGAGAATAGCCAATGTTGTCCCATTGTTTAAGAAGGATAGCAGGGATAATCCTGGAAATTACAGGCCTGTGAGTGTCATGTCGGGGGTAGGGAAATTATTGGAAAAGATTCTCAGTGACAAGATCTATATGCATTTAGAAGCAAATGTATTTATTAGCGACAGATGACATGGTTTTGTTCAGGGGAGGTCATGCCTCACTAACTTGATCAAGTTTTTAGAGGAGGTGCTGAAGACGATTAATGAAGGAAAAGCAATTTGATGCTGTCTAAGTGGACTTCAGTGAAGCCTTTGTCAAGGTCCCTCGTGGCAGACTGGTACCAAAGGTAAAGTCACAGGGTATCAGGGGTGAGCTGGCAAGATGGATACAGAACTGGCTTAGTCATAGGAGATAGACAGTATCAGTGGAAGGATGCTTTTTGGAATGGAAGGCTGTGACTAGTGGTGTTTCCCAGGGATCAGTGCTGAGAGCTGCTGGTTGTGATCTACAGAAATGATTCGGAGGAAAATGTACATGGTCTAATTAATAAGTTTCTGGATGATACAAAAATTGGTGGTGTTGCAGGGGAATAGTAAGGAGAATTGTCAGAGGATACAGCAGGATATAAATCAGTTGGAAGCATGGGCAGGTAAATGGCAGATGAAGATTAATCTGGACAAATGTAAGCTACTGGTGGAAATTATACAATGAATGACAGGACTCTTAGGAGTGTTGATATGCAGAAGGATCTGGGTGTGCAGTTCCACAGATCACAGAAGGTGGCAGAGCAGGTAGATATGGTAGTAAAAAAGGCTTATGGCATGCTTGCCTTCATTGGAAGGGACATTGAATATGAGGATAGGCAAGTTATGCTGCAACTTTATAGAACTTTACTTAGACCACACTTGGAATGTTGCATACACCACACCAGAAGGATGTGGATGTTTTGGTGAGAGTACTGAAAATATTTACCAGGATGTTGCTAGGTATGGGGGATTTTAGCTATGAAGAAATGTTGGATAGACTAGGTTTGTTTTTATAGAATGCAGGAGGTTGAGGGGCTATCTGATAGAAGTTTATAAGATTGTGAATGGCATGGACAGAGTGGAAATTATGAGGCTTTTTCCCAGGGTGGAAGGGTCAATTACTAGGGGACACAGGTTGAAGGTACAAGGGGGAAAGTTTGAAAGAGATGTGTGAGGCACATTTTTTCACACAAAGTGTCTGCAATGTTTTGCCAGAGGGGGTGGTGGAAGTAGATACAATATCAGCATTCAAGAAGCACCTGGATAAATACATGACTAGAAAGGGAATAGAGGGTACGGATCCTGTAAGTGAAGATCGTCTTAATGTGGAAGGGTAAAATGTGGCTGTGCAAGCTTGGAGGGCTGAAGGACATGTTCCTGTGCTGTATTGTTCTTTGTTTTAACCCACCAGGACGAGTCATGAAATGTCAAACTGTAAGGAATTGTCAACATGTGTCAACAATTATGAACAAGGGTTAACCTGTCAAAAAGTGTCAAAAAATGTTGAAGAAGTGTGAACCAGTCAAGAAATGTGAAGCTGTCAACAAGTGTCAACAAGTGTCAACATTTGTCAAAAGCATTGACTTGCCAAGAAGTGTAAGGAAATATCAACAAGTATCACCTGTAAGAAGTATAAACAAGTATTGTTATGTTAACATGTCAACCTGTCAAAAAGGATCAATAATGTCAGGACGTGTCAGAGAGTATTGGTCTAACACGAGCTAGAAAGATTCAACAAGTTGAGAAGTGTCAACCTGCCAACAGGTGTCAACAAGTGTCAACCTGTCGAGAATGATCAAGAAATGTCAAGAAGTGTCATGCAGCATCAACCTATCAAGAAACATCAAGTGTGTTAACAAGTGTCAATTTGTTTATTTATGAATGTGAGTGCTTATTCAATGGTGTAGCTGGTATAGTTCTCAACGTAGAAGTTTAGGTTATAGCATTACATTTTTCTCCGACTTATGGGGTTACCTGTGTCAGTATCATAAGTGAAGGGGAAAATAGTGGTGCATTGAAGTAGATGCTAAATTGGCATTTGGGTATGAGGGGCCATGGCAGATAGATAGAGGGCATTAGGTTGCATGGGTTGGTCTTGGTGGGGGATTGGGAGTGTGTGGAGTAAATAAGGCGCAAGTGGTAAATCACAGAATCCCTACAGTGTGGAAACAGGCCCTTCGGCCCAACAAGCCCACACTGACTCTCAGTGCATCCCACCCAGACCCATTCCCCTATAACGTACCTAATCTACACATCCCTGAACACTATGAGCAATTTAGCAAGGCCAAACCACCCAGCCTGCACATCTTTGGACTGTGGGACGAAACCAGAGCACCCAGAGGAAACCCTCACAGACATGGGGAAAATGTGCAAACTCCACACAGACAGTCACTTGAGGGTGGAATCGAGCCCGGGTCCCTGGTGCTGTGAGACAGCAGTGCTAACCATTGAGCAACCGTACCGCCCCAGTAAAGGCTGGAGGAATGTTTTAAATTTCTCCTCTTTTGGAGAGACTTTAAGATGATAAGAAGCAGGAACAGGAATAGGCCTTTCGTCCACAAGCCTTCTCCACCCGTCAATAGGACCATTCCTCACATCCACTTTCCTGCCTTTTCCCCTACTTCATGGATTCTCCTACTGATCAAAAATCTGTCAATCTAAGCCTTAAATATACACAATGATAGAGGCAAGATGTCCCTTTGGATCTGGTCCCAGAATACTTTGCTTCAGGTGATGTAAGACATCCTTTGGGATTGTGAAAAGGCATACTTGTGCGTAAAAAGTGCATAAACCCATTAGGACTGACAAATTTCTCAAGAAACTGTCCAAAAAATATGTTGTGAGAAAAAGGAGTAGTTATTTCAGAATGCTTGCTCTTGTAAAATTACTATTACTAAAACTAAAATTACTAGGATTTCTACTACAAAACCGTCATTTCCACAATAGAGTGCCTATTGATGGACAGCCTCAACTATATATTGAGTTAAACTGTCCATTGACATAAAGATTAAGCTCTTAAGTCTTTTTTTAAGTCACTTATGGGATACGGATGTTGCTGGCTAGCCAGCGTTTCTTGCCCGTCCCTAATTGCTTTTGAGAAGGTAGCGGTGAACTGCCTTCTTGAACTGCTGCAGTAAACATACTGTAGGATGACCCACAATGTCCCTAGGGAGTGAATTCCAGGATTTGACTCAGTGAAGAATGGCAATATATTTCCAAGTCGGGATAGCAAGTTGCTTGGCGGGTAACCTGCAACTGGTGGTGTTCCTATGGATCTGCTACCCCTGTCCTTCTAGATGCAAGTGGTCATAGATTTGAAAGGTGCTGCCTAAGGATCTTTGGTGAATTTTGCAGTGCATCTTGTAGATAGTATACATTGCTGCTATTAAACAATGGTAGTGGAGGGCGTGAATGCTTGTGGAGGTTGTGCCAATCAAGTGGTTGTTTTGCTCCGGATGGTGTCAAGCTTCTTAAGTGTTGTTGAATCTGCAACCATCCAGGCGAGTAGGGAGTATTCTATCACACTCCTGACTTGTGCGTTGTAGATGGTGGACAGGCTTTGGGGAGTCAGGAGGTGCTTGTTCACTGTGGAATTCCTGGATCTGACCTGCTGTTGTAGCTACTATCTTCATGTGGCAAGGCCAGTTTAGTCAATGGTAACCCCAAGGATGTTGATAGTGGGGAAATTCAGTGATGGGAACACCACTGAATGTCAGAGGGTGGTGGTTAGATTGTCTCCCATTGCAGATGTTCATTTCCTGATATGTGTGTGGTGTGAATATTACTTACCACTTGTCTGCCCAAGTCTGCATATTGTCCAGATCTTGTTGCCTCAGTTTTTGACAAGCCACGGATGGAGCTGAACATGGTGTAGTTATCAGTGAACATGCCCACTTCTGACCTATTGATGCATTGAAGGTCATTGCTGAAACAGCTGAAGACAGTTGGCCCTATGACACTACCCTGAGGAACTCCTGCAGAGATGTCCTGCAGCTAAGGTGACTGAACTCTAACAAACACAACCATGTTGGAATGAATGGGTCATGGAGAGTGCAGTCAACGAGAGGGTGTTTTAAATCTTTATTTTCAAACTTCAAACACAGTGTTGGAGCCCCAAGACAGGCCTTCCACTCAGCCTCCCTCGGGAACTAGCAGCCTCTTAGGTTGTTCCCAGGTTCAGTGACCAACTCCTGGACCAAATCAGAAGTGAGGGTTTCCATTTTAAAAGGTCATGTTCACGGATCTGGATTCCAACTCTGTACACCTAAACAACTGGGCCTGGTGTGGTGTATGTGCACGTATGTTTGTGTGTGTGTGTGCGCACATGTGTGTGTATATGTGCATGCATGTGTGTAAGTGTGCATGTGCATGTGTGCGCGTGTGTGTGTGCACATGTGTGTGTGCATGCGTGCACATGTGTGCGAGTGTGTGCTTACATGTATGTGCATGCGTACACATGTGTGTGAGTGTGTTCAGCAGGGGGACATGTGAAATTGAATGAGTACCCAGCTCACCACTTTCCCACCAACTCTTACGCTTCCGCTCATAAATTAGGGCAGCACATCGGCACAGTGGTTAGCACATCTGTCTCACAGCACCAGGGAGCTGGATTTGATTCCAGTGTTGGGTGACTGTCTGTGTGGAGTTTGTACATTCTCTCTGTGTCCGCATGGATTTCCTCTGTGTGATCTCATTTCCTCTTACAGTCCAAAGATTTGCAGATTAGGTGGTTTAGCCATGCTAATTGTAGGGATAGGGTGGGGGACTGTTCTTCAAAGGATCAGTGCAGACTCAATGGGCTGAATGGCCTCTTTCCGAACCGTAGGGACTCTATGATTCTCACATGGCAGATTACAGGTGCTGAAATTGGCAATCCATCTGCCTTCCTTATATGAGTAATAATGGGTCAATTCAGTTAGTTGAAAACTTACAATATAAACAAGATTGTAAAACTCGCCTCACAATATTAACCTGCTTGGTTAACATGGTTGATGTGGTCAGAACAGTAGCTATCTATTTATTTTAAGAAAGATTTTTCAAATGACAGGAAAGAAAAGGTGAGTCATCCATATCCCCTCCCCTTCCCACCCACTTTGAACTCCACTTTTGTATAGAATCTCTCAAGGCTAATTTGGAGTATGTGTCAACAAAGGAGAAAGTAAGAATGGTGATACTTGAATCTGACTTAACTTGGCCCCATTCCTCAAACCCTTCCCTAATGATCAGGATTTGGTGTCCAGTCTTTCTGTCTTTTACTCAGCTTCTTTGCAGATGTGGTAAATAAAAGGTTTCATTTGTTAGGTCTGTTGTTTGGCACTTTTGTAAGTTAAGTATTTTGTTTTGAATAGGAACAAAAACAGAAGTTGCTGGAAAAGCTCAACAGGTCTGGCAGCATCTGTGAAGAAAAATTCGGAGTTAACATTTTGGGTCCTTCCTCGGACCTGCTGAGCTTTTCCAGGAATTTCTGTGTTTATTTGTGATTTACAGCATCCGCAGTTCCTTCGGTTTTTGTTTTGGGGAAGGTTGTGATAGAGAAAATTGAAACGTGACTCCACCCTCTATGTGGAACCATTGGAGAATTGTGCACTAACATTTCTGCATCAGTGATAAGCCACCGTTCGACCATTGTACCCAGTTTTGAACATCACGCTTTTTGAGGTAGGCTTAGGGGAGATTTAGCTGAATAATGTCAAAGATTAGAGAGGTCATTGCATGCTAAGATGAATAAATCTAGTTATTTGTCTTAAGAGCAGAAAAGGTTAAGGGAAGATTTAAGCAGGTATTAAGAATTCTGTAGGTTTTGAAAGATAATTAAGGGAGGGAGAAAAACCAAAAAGAATAATTAAGGTAGATGTTGTGGCACAGTTCTGAGCCAGGAGGCACAGAATCAAGCCCTAAACTGCTCCAGAGTTGTGTAATAAATGCTCTGAACAGGCTAATTAGAAAATGTCTAGAGTAATCAATGATCTCCTTTGGTACGCTTGTACTGCCTTTAACAGGCTCTGCCTGTATATTGGTTATAAATTGGTGATTTAGTGATGGTGAAATGTTACACGGGCGATTTGAAGGCAAGGAGAAAACAACTTTCAGTTGCGCATGAAATTACTGCTAGAAATAAAAAAAAGTCAAAAGAGTGATTAAGGAGAAGCTGTTTTTAATGGCTGGAGTGTTGGTAGTAATAACTGACAGAAGTATTAGAGAGAAGATTAGGTTTTTTTTATCCAGCATGTTTTATAATCTTGTTTATATCGACTGTAAACAGGATAGAAGCAGATTCAACCATAATTTTCAAAACTGAATTGCGTATATTCTTGAAAAGGAAAGAAATTGCTGACTATGGGACAAGTATAGAAGAATAGGATGATAGGCCAAATGGCCTCCTAATGTTTGGAATGATTCAATAATTTCAAGCTGTGCAGTGACTGTAGATGCATTACATATATCGTGCTGATGTCACATTGACTGTCTGGCATAAAGTTTTAAAGATGTGGCCCTAGGTTATGAGAAGCAACATGTGTGAATTTCAAGCGGGAGATAGTGCTATCGTGGTTGTGTCACTGAATTACTAATCCAGATGCCCAGGCTAATGGCCTGTAATTATTATCATCAATCTGTTCTTGTAAAAACCCATCTGGTTCACTAACATCCTTTAGAGAAGGAAAGCTGGTCTCTTTAGTCTTGCCTACATGTGCCACCATATCCATGGTAATGTCATTGACTCTTCCTTGCCCTCTGAAATAACCTAGAAATTCATTCAGTGTATGATTCACTGTAATTAAAAATAGAGTGAACTGGATTAGAATGTTCCACAGGTTGGATCCAACGAATGTTCGTATTAAACTGCAGTCTTTTCACTTGCTTGGATGTTAAAAAAAGCCCTAAGCACTATTCAAAGAACAAGCAGAGAGTCATCTCAGTATACTTGCTAATGCTGATCCCTCAACCAAAATCATTGAAACAGATGATCTGATGATTCCTGTTTGCAACACCCATCTGCAAATTAGCTGACATGGTTCCCTGAATTGTAACAGGAACATCCGAAGCTCTTAATTCACTGAGGCTTGAAATGTGTTAGATAAATGTAATTTTTTTCTTTGTAAAAAGCATTTACTTGACTAGAGACATATTTAGAAAATAAATGAGAATATTATAAGCTCACATTTTGTTTCTTTTATGGAGTAGATTCTTATTTGGTTTAAGAACCATTAAAAGTGTTAATAAAATGTCTTTTGTCGTACTGAGGAGGAACAAGTTAGAATTTCTGTAACCTAATTTGTTGTTTATAGCTGAAATCATCTGGTCTGAAGAAACGTTTGTCCTTCTGCCAATTTAAGACTAGAGGACGAAAGAGCTGCAATCGACTCAGTAAGTTATGATAGCAACACAAGCTTCAGTTTGATATGACATTACCATAGAGCGGAGCATGGGGGATTTCTCAGCCCTTCTCCAGGAGAATCTGGAATTGTATCTTAGTACACACTCTGTGTACTAAAAACTCTGTTTTTAGATTTCATTCTCTGTTTCCATGCCGTGCCTCTGCAGCATTAACCAACCAAAGAAGTTTTGGTTCTTATAAAGCGACATAAACTTAATACATTTTTACAAAAGTTGTTAGACTTAAATTTTACTAGTACAACTTTGACTGAAAAATGGTAGATTATTCATGCATGGCTAATTAATGTGTGTTAGTTTCAGTAATTCTTTCCTTGGCATCTAATGAAAATAATTTGACCAGTCTTCTTTTCTTCAAAGATATTAATTAGTTTTTTTTCTCTTTGAAGGTTATAGTCCAACTTCATTTTGGCCCAGATTTTGCAGCAGGTATAACAATGAGGCTACCAGGCTTCCACCCTGTCACAGTACCGAAACATATCTTTTCAAATTCCTAGGTGGCATTCTATGTGACTGTAAGAAAAGTAAACTATCCCTCTTCATCATAGCCCTTCAGCCTGGCTGGCCAATAATCCTCCTGCACTGACTCAACAGTTTTCAGCTGAATGAGACTGTATTTGTCTGATCTCATCCTTTGTTATTTAATCATAGCCAGAAAATTGCCTTCTCCTGCACCATTACCTGTGATGAACCACAAGGGTATATATGAGTTCTGAGGAAGGGTCACCAGACCCCAAAACATTAAGTCTGATTTTTTTTTCACAGATGCTGCCAGACCTGCTGAGCTTTTCCAGCAACTTCTGTTTTTATTCCTGATTTACAGCATCCGCAGTTCTTTTGGTTTTCACAAGGATATATTCTTGGTTTCACTTATTTCTCATCTAAATCTTGGTAACTGAAATACGTCCACAGAAGCCAGTATCCTGTCACCAAGCCACCCTTTATTTACACAAGAACAGTCCTTGACTTTAGTACTGCCTCATACAGAGTCAGGTACCAGACTGTCAGTATCTCTGACACTCAACCTTTACCTGTCAGCCAGGGCTCCCTAGTTGGACAGATTGACAGCCCCAATCAGAGAGCCGATATTCTACAATCACTATAGCAACATCACATAAAACACAACAATTGTTTTCACATGTTGACACCCAGGTCTACCTAAATGTCACCTATCGCATCTCCTTCTCCATTTACAGTAAATTATCACATTGCTTGTTTGACATCAAATGCAGGATGAACAGTAATTTCCTCCAATTGAATTTAGAAAGGACAAAGCCAATGCTCATTGGCCATTGTCCAAGGTCATTGCTTTGATCTCAATATAAATTCCATTCCCTAGCCAGCAATTGCATCTATCTGCCTGCCAACCATATGAACCTGAAGCAGGTAACTCATACGATTGGTGTAACTTTACGTGGATTTTATCCACGTAACCACATCACCACTAAGAGAGACAATCTTCACTTGATAACATTGCCTGACTCCCCATCAGTTCAGATATTCCAATGCTGAAACATTCATCTATGCCTCATTTCAAGAGACTTCATTATTTCAACACAGTCCTTGCCTTTTCATTTATTCCTTCAGATGTTGTGGGTATCATTGACTGGAACAGCAGTTATTGCCCATCCATAACTGCCCTTGAGAAGGTGGTACTGAGCTGCATTTATGAACTACTGCAGTACATTTGGTGCAGGGACACCCACAATGACATTAGGGAGGGAGCTCCAGAGGTTTTACCCAGCGACACTGAAAGAACAACGATATATTTCCAAGCTGGGATGGTGAGTGATTTGCAGAAGAGCTTGCAGATGGTAGTATTCCCATGTATCTGCTGTTCTTATTCTTTTAGATAGGAGTGGTGGTATGTTTGGAAGGCGCTATCCAGGGAGCCTTGGAGAATTTCTGCAGTTCATCTTGTAGATGGCATACACTGCTGTTACTGAGAACTGATGGTGGAGAGACTGTTTTGTGGTGGTAGTGTTAGTCAAAAGGACTGCTTTGTCCTGGATATGTCAACGTTCTTTTCTTGAGTGCTGTTGGAGCTGTATTCACCAGGCAAGTAAGGAATATTCCATCACACTCCTGATTTGTGCCTTGTAGATAGTGGACAGACTTAGGTGAGTTACTTGCTGCAGTATCCCTAGCCTTTGACCCTCACATGTTAGCCATGCTATTTAGATGGAAAGTCCTATTTGGTTTCTTGTCAATGGTATCCCCCAGGATGTAGATAGTAGGAGATTCAGTGAAGGTAATGCCATTGAATGTCAAGGTACAGTGGTTAGATTCAAGGGGTAATGATTAGATATGGTCATTGCATAGCAGTTGTGTGGCATGAATGTTACTTGCCACTTGTCAATTCAGGCCAGGATGTTTTCCAGGTCATGTATTTGAGGAGTTATGAATAATGCTGATCATTTTCAGCAAACATTCATGCTTTGGCCTTATGTTGGAGGGACGGTCATTGACGAAGCAGCTGAAGATGATTGGACTAAGGACACTATCTGAGGATCTCCTACAGAGATGTACTGGACCTGAGATGATGACCTGCAACAATCGCAACCATCTTCCTTTGTGTCTGCTATGACTCCAACTGGTGTAGAGTTTTTCCTCTGATGCCCATTGACTCCAGTTTTGCTAGGGCTCCTTGATGACACACTTGGTCAAATGCAACCTTGACGTCAAGGGCTGTCATTCTTACCTCACCGGTGGAATTCAACTCTTTTGTCCATGTTTGAACCAAAGCTGTAATGAGGCCTGGAGCTGAGTGGCCCTGGCAGAACTAAAACTGAGCATTCGAGAGAACAGGCTATTGTTAAATGACTGCTTCTTGATAGCAAATTTGATAACCTCTTTTAACATTTCTCTAACATTTGAGAGTAGCCTGATGGATGGCAATTGTCTGAGCTGCACTTGTCCTGCTTTTGATATACAGGATGCAGGTAGGCAATTTTCGGCATTGCCAGGTAGATGCCAGTGTTTAGTTGCAGCTTGGCTAAGGGCATTGCTAATTCTGGAGCAAATATTTCAGTACCATTGCCAGATGTTGTCAGAGCTCACAGCTTTTGCTCTGTCCAGTGCCTTCAGCTGTTTCTTAATATTGCATGGAGCGAATTGAATTGACTGAAGACTGGGCTCTGTGATGTCATTTCCAAAGTGTTCCATTTAAACATCATGCTGTGCTCGCTGATCTACACTAGCGTAGTTGAACATTGTCTTGATTTTAAAATTTTGATCTTCATTGTCAAATTGCTTCATGGGTCTACTTCCTCTTATCACTATAATTGTCTGCAGCTCCATAGCAAGTTCACTCCACAACCCAACTACATCTCCAAACCTCTAATTCTGCCCTCTTGCAAGTTTCCAGTTGCTCAACTAATTGCCTTCAGGTACTGAGACGGTACGTTCTGGTATTTCCTCCCTAACTGCTTCTGCCTCTTTAATTTTAAGATGTTCCTTAAAACCAAGTTTTGATCATCTGCCATAATATCATTTTATGTCGTATGGTGCCAAAATTCCTTAATGATGAGCCTGTAAAAAATTTTGACCCATTTTATTGCATTAAAGGTGTTGTGTAAATGCATGTCGTTTATAAAAATGCCAAAAGCAGTTGTGGTTTAGCAATTCAAGAGTATCTGAACCTTTTAACACCATGATTAGACTTAATTATCTGCTAAATAGACTTTCTGGCACTGAAAATATATATTTACACTTGTGGAGTCCCACTTCTTTAGATTTTAATTTTTAAAACAAAAACTGAAATAACCATTAAGTTTATTTTTTTTTAATCTCTCTTAATTCTATCTTTCTTTCCCTGTCTTTATCTGGCTCTTCTCTACCTGATTTTACTCAAAATTGAATACCTGTCTGTCTTAGGAAGAATCATTCAGTTTGATTACCCATAGAAACACATAACCGTTTGCCCCGTACGAATAAGTTCCTACTAATGATGCTGGGCTCCTGATGACTGTAAGATGTTGTACAGAAACCAACAAAAAGTAATTGAGCAGCTGTAAAACTACTGAAGTGCAAATACCACTAGTTTGCCACTGACCACAAAATTTGGGCTATTATGTGAAAATACCAAGCCGGGAAATACACGTAAGAACAGTTGGCTGAGCCAAGTTGTTATTTAAATAAATGCCTAAACTTCAGGATACTATATGAAATCAATCTAAAGCATGATGATACAGTGTTTTTGTGGAATTGGATGATGACTTTAATGTGAAATAAGAACAGATGATGCTGGAAATATTCAGCAGGTTTCACAGAAAAGTGCAGTGAGAAACAGTTAATATTTCAAATGTGATGTTTCAACAGAATCTGCTTCTCTCTTCACAAATGGTGCCAGGCCTGATGAGTATCTCCAGCATTTTCTGTTTTAATTTCAGATTTACAGTATCCATAGTATTCTGCTTATCGTATCTTTCATGTGATTGGACTTCCACTAGCTTCAAAGGCAAATTTCTGCTCCAAGATGAGATAACAGCATTAGCATAGTTTGCATAAGTGTGACAATCTCATCAATCTCTGCCAGAATTTAGCCTTAAAGGCAGTGGAGAAAGTGCACACAATGTCTTAGAGGACTGTTGCAGCAGTCAATCTTACTTTGCCTCCTGCAGGGTATTTAAATTGACTGCCAATGCTTATGCTATTCCATAACATAAGAAACTGAGTGGGGCAATTATGGTATTGAAAATCCAACAGCTGTTTATTACAGCAACTTCTGTGCAATCATTAAATCTCTCAGGCACATTAATGTCTGGGATACCAATGAAGTTGCACAATGCAGTGTGCTTCTGGCAGCATGACATGCTTCAAGTGATCCCTGGGCTAAGAAAGAATATGAGACCTTATTTTAGGCCCAGTTCACAAGCTGTGATACAGTGATGATATCATGAACATGTCTCTTAAAAATATATTGATCATGAGGTATGACATAATAGTGGCCACTCTGGTGGCCTAAGATGCATTTGAAATAATTGAAGTAATGGTGAAAAACTATTTTAACACACATTTAACGAACGTTGTTAAAAATTAGTTTACGGGCTATTCTAGAGACTACAATGATTCACCAATTACTCAGGGTAGTTAGCATTGGACAACAAATGCTGCCCCAGTCAGCAGTGCCTACATCCTCTGAAAAAATAAAATTTAGCAGTTAAGTAATAAGACTTCACTCAAATGCTGCGAACTATTTCTGGCTCATGGCTGTTCTAGTGCTTCCAAAGTGAGCCCTTTCATTTCATAATAGTGGAATGGAAATTTTGTTATGATTTGAAGTCTCTGTTTGCATACCAAAAGTAGTCAATCTTCCTTGCCATAATGTGATGCTGGAAGGTTGTAATCAGTTTTTGGCTGCAATTTAAATGCCTAAGGGATGTATGCTTTTTTCTGGCAAACTGATACAGGAAAGCAAAGCATTTGTTTTAGTTTGCAGCAAGATGATGTGGAAAATGGAAACAACAGAAACAATAGTTATATTGTCAGGGTTATTATCAAAGTAGTTTGTTCTTTCTGCTGTTGTGTTCATCAACCTAGAGAACATTAGGAATGGAACAATTTTTCTATTTGTTTTAACATTGTCACAGTTGTGTGTGTGAGTTCCTCAAACCGAAGTGGTATAGCGTGGATGAGAATCGCAATCTTTCCGGTTCAACTCAAGCAGTGTGGTTGAACAAACGGCATGAAATTTGTTTCATTACTGCAATTATTTACAGATGAATATGACCTATTTTACTACCGAAACAGTTAAGAGCACAAAGCGTTTGGTTTGTATCTTACGAGCTCCTTCTTGACTCTGACCAAGTCCCTATGACATCATCACAATGGGTTGTGTACTTTATCAAGTACTAACCCTTTGTGACTCTTTCAGACCCTTCTATCTTCCCCAAGTCTTTTCTTTCCCCCATAAGATTATTGTTATACATTTGTTTATATATTTACATTTAGTACCCTTCCATCTCCCCCAAGTCTTTGCTGTTACAAATCCTAGTGATCTGGAGGGTTTACAATTCTCTAAAAGGTGTTCTTTGCAGAATTGGAACAATAGTTTTTTTGAGGGCAAAAGTTAGCTTATTTAAACTGTCTCCCTAATGGTCTGTCATCTATGGTTTCCTCTTGAACTGGACAGACTTTAACTTCTTGTATTTCTTTCTTGGAGGACTTTGGTGATCTGTGTCTGTTCTTTATACCTGTCAATATGGTCCCTGCTGTAGCAGTGGAATTTTTCATGAAGTATTTTGAATCTTTGCCTGTTGTTTGCTGTTCTTTGTGGTACCTAGTTCACGGGTTGTATACACCACACCTTTGACTTATGTCAGTGAAATGCCATTCTCATTCCACATATAGCTTTGTATAGAAGTAGGCAAATTCATCATAGAGTCATACAGCATGGAAACAGACCCTTCAGTCCAACCAGTCCATGCCGAAAATAATCCCAAATTAAACTAGTCCCACCAGCCTGCACCTGGGCCCATATCCCTCTAAACCTTTCCTATTTATGTACTTATTCAAATGTCTTTTAAATGTAATTTTGCCCGCAGCCACTACTTCCTCAGGAATTTCATTCCATACACAAATGATCCTCTGTTTAAAAAATTTGCCCCCATGCCTTTTTTAAATCTCTCCTCTCTCACCTTAATAATGTGCCCTTCAGTCTTGAAACCCCATCATAGGGAAAAGACAACTACTATTAACTCTACTTATACGCCTTATTATTTTATAAGCTTCAATAAGGTCGTCTCTCAACCTCTTACCCTCCAGTCAAAAAAGACCCAGCCTATAAAAAAATTCTTTATAACTCAAACCTTCTATACCCGGCAACATCCTGGTAAATCTGTTCTGAGCCGTCTCCAGCTTGATAATATCCTTTCTATAACAGGGTGACTAGAATTGAACACAGTATTCCAGAAGAGGCCTTACCAATGCCCTGTACAACTTCAACATGACTTCCCAACTGTTATACTCAAAGGACCGAGCAATGAAGGCAAGCATTCCAAATGCCTTTTTAAGCACCCTATCTACATGTGACTCAAACTTCAAAGAATTGTGTACCTGAACCCCTGGGCCCTCTGCAATACAGCACTACCAAAGGGTCCAGCATTAATTGTATAAATCCAATTCTTGTTTGTTGTATCCAAATGCAATACCTCGCATTTATCCATTTTGAACTCATCTGACATTTTTCAGCTCATTGACCAATTTGATCAAGATCCCTTAGTAATCTCAGAAAATCTTCTTCGCTGTCTACTCTGCCACCAATTTTGGTGTTGTCCGCAAATTTACTAACTATTCCTTCTATATTCTCATCCAAATCATTTACATAAATGACAAACAAAACAGGACCCAGAACCAATCCCTGTGGAACATTGCTGGTGACAGGTCTCCAGTTCAAAAAGCAACTCTCCACCACCACTCTCTCTATCCTGTTATTAAGCCAATTATGTATTCAATTGGCAAGCTCACCCTGAATCCCATGTAACCTAACTTTGCTAATTAGTCTACCGTGCAGAACAAACATAGAAGATAGGACTGTACCGCACAGGACTGTGCCCTTTGGCCCAGGATGTTATGCCAAACATGATGCCAAATTAAACTAATCCCTTCTGTCTGCCCTTGGTCCATATCCCTCTATTCCTTGCATATTCATGTGCTTATCTAAAAGCCCTTTAAATGCCCCTATTGTATCTGCCACCACCACCACCCCTGGCAGTGCGTTCCAGACCCACTCTCTGGGTAAAAAACTTGTCCCTCACATCTCCTTTGAACTTTCCCCCTCTCACCTTAAATGCATGCCCCCTTGTATTTGACATTTAAATTCTGGAAAACAGATCATGACCGCTAACTCCATCTGTGCATCTCATAACTTTATAGACTTCTATCAAGTCTCCCCTCAGCCTTTGCCACTCAAGAGAAAACAACCCGAGTTCTTCTAGCCTCTCCTTATAGCTCATACCCTCTAATCCAAGCAGCATCCTGGTAAACCTCTTCTGCACTCTCTGCAAAGCATCATTCCTGTAATGTGTGGTGACCAGAATTAAAATACAATACTCTTAAGTGTGGCTTAATGAAAGTCTTATAAAATTGCAACATGACATCCTGACTCTTGTACTCTATTCCCTGATGAATAAAGGCATGCATGCCATATGCCTTCTTTAGCACCCTATCTACTTGCTTGGCCAGTTTCAGGGAACTGTGGACTTGAACCCTAAGATCTCCCTGTACATCAATGCTGTTCAAGGTCCTGCCATTAACTGTATACTTTTCTTTAATATTTGGTCTCTCAAAGTGCAGCATGTCACACTTACCCAGATTAAACTCTATCTGGCATTTCCCTGCCTATATCTGCAACTGATCTATATCCTGCTGTATCCTTTGACAACCTACTACATTTTCCACAGCTCCACCAATCTTTGGATCATCTGCAAACCTACTAACCCACCCATCCACATTTTCATCCAAGTCACTTATATATATCACAAACAGTAGAGGTCCCAGTTTGGATCCCTGCAGAATGCCGCTAGTCATGGACCTCCAGCCTGAATAAACACCTTCCCACCACAACCCACTGCTTTCTATGGGCAAGCCAATGCTGAATCCACGCAGCCAAGTCACCTTGGATCCCATGTGTCTTAATCTTCTGGATGAGCCTACCATGAGGGACCTTGTCCAAAACCTTACTAAAATCCATGTTAGCCACATTTACTGCTCGAACCTCATTCATCACTTTCGTCACCCCCTTAGAAAAATTCAATCAAGTTAGTGTCGAAGACTTCACTAAAGTCAAGTAAACAACGTCTACTGCTCTGCTGTCATCAATCTTTTTGGTAACTTTCTCAAAAAAACGCAACAAAGCTTACGAGACTTGATTTTTCTCACACAAAACCATGCTGATTATCCCTAGTCATTTTTTTGACTCTCTAAATGTCCATAAATCCTATATTTTATAATCACCTCCAATGATTTGCCCACAACTGAAGTCAGGTTCACAGGTCTATAGTTCCCAGGTTTCTCGTTACACCTTTCTTAAACAAAGGTACAACATTAGCCACCACCCAATCATCAGGCAATTCATTCGTAGTTATAGATAGAGCAAATATTCCTGTTCTTCCAATTTCCTCCCTTACTTTCACAACTTTCTGGGATACATTAGATCAATCCTGAATATTCACCCACCTTTATACTCTCTAAGACCTTCGAAATTTCTTCTTCTGTAATGTGAGCTGTTTTCAAAACATCAAAATTTATTTCTCTGCATTCTCTAGCCTCCAGTTCTTTCTCCCCAGTAAAAACTGATTTGAAATATTCAATTAGTATCTTTCCCATCTCCTGGGATTCAACACAGAGACAACCTCCTTGATCGTGAAAGAGCCCTACTCTCTCTCTGATTACCCTCTTGCTCTTACTTTAGCTTCTTGAAAGTTTTGGGTCCTTCCCTCTCGGGGATTTAATTATCTGTAACACCAGTTTCTTCAATTGTGTTGTCTGGATACACATTCATGCATGATTTGATACCCTCTATGGTTATTGCTAATCCATCTTAAAGGTGTAATGGTGGCTTAGTGGTAAGCACTGCTGCGTTATAACATCAGGGACCTGGGTTTGATTCCATCCCCTAGTGACTGTATGGAGTTTACATATTCTCCCCGTGTTTGCGTGGGTGTCCTTCAGGTGCTCCAGATGCCTCCCACAGTCCAAAGATTATATTAAGTGGATTCGCCATGCTAAATTGTCCATTGTGTCGACAGATGTACTGCTTAGGTGCATTAGGCATAGAAAATGCAGGATTATAGGTTCAGGGTGGTGATTCTGGATGGAATGCTGTTCAAAGGGTCAGTGTGGGCTCAATGGGCTGAATGGCCTTCTTCCACACTGTAAGGGTGCTCTGATTCTTTGGTAGTTGGGGAGGTTGGACATTTTGCTTGACTTGGTCTCTTGCTAATCATTTTACCTCCGAATGGAACACTTGTATTTTGGGGTAGAGAGTTACTCAGTGTGTTGTGTGGCAATCTGGCTCGACGCAGTTGCAAATCTTTTGATTGTCTGTCATTATCCATCCTTTCAAGTGGTGTAAATGGTTAAGTTAACATCTCTATTTGAACTTCTTCTCAAACATAAAATCCTCTCATTACTCTCTGGGTGAAGAAATTTCTCTTCATCTCAACTCTCATGTCAGAGAATTACGCCTTACAGGCAATGTCCTAAATGCTACTTTCACCATCCCTGGGTATGTCCTTCCCACCAGAGGAGTGAGACGGTGTTTTACAGTTAGTAGTGAATTGCCGTGGGAGCCCTGAATATTGACTCCAGACCCCATGAGGTTTCATGGCTACCAGGTCAAACATCGGTAAGGAACCCTCTTGCTGATAGATAGTAAGAACTGCCGATGCTGGAGTCTGAGATAACAAGGTGTGGAGCTGGAGGAACACAGCAGGCCAGGCAGCATCAGAGGAACAGGAAAGCTGATGCTTCGAGTCCGGACCCTTCTTCAGAAATGGGGGAGGGGAAGGGGGCTCTGAAATAAATAGAGAGGGGGGCGGTAATATAAGGTGGATAGTGGAGCAGATTAGTGGGAGAGAAGAAGGATAGGTCAAGGAGGTGGGGATGAAGTTAGTCAAGACAAGTGTAGGTAGGAAGTTGGGATGGGGGTTGGTCAGCAAGGAGGGAGGGGTGGATAGGTGGGAGGGAAGACAGATAGGTCAAGGAGGCGGGGATGAGAAGTGGGGTTGGTCTAGGGATGAGGTCAGGGGTTGGGAAGTTTTGAAGCTAATAAAGTCCACATTGAGACCATTGGGTTGTAGGGTTCCAAGGCGGAATATGAGGTGCTGTTCCTCCAGTTTCCGAGTGGCATCATTGTGACACTGGAGGAGGCCCAGGATAGATATGTCACCCAGGGAGTGGGAGGGGTAGTTGAAGTGATTCACGGTCGGGAGGCGTAGTCATTTGTCATGAACCGAGTGTAGGTTTGTGGAGCACCTACGCGGCTCCGCAGGCCCGACCAGTCCCCCTCCACTGACACCCTCACCTGCTTAGCTGAACTCGTCCTCACCCTCAACAACTTCTCGTTCAATTCCCCCACTTCCTACAGGCAAAGGGAGTGGCCATGGGTACCCGCATGGGCCCAAGCTATGCCTGCCTCTTTGTAGGTGACATGGAACAATCCCTCTTCCATAACTACACTGGCCCAAAACCCCACTTCTTCCTCCATTATATTGATGACTGTATCGGAGCCGCCTCGTGCTCCCACGAGGAGCTTGAACAGTTCATCCACTTCACCAACACCTTCCACCCCAACCTGAAGTTCACCTGGACCATCTCTGATACCTCACTCTCCTTCCTGGACCTCTCTGTTTCCATCTCTAGCAACCACCTGGAAACCGATATCCATTTCAAGCCCACCGAATCCCACAGCTACCTAGAATACACCTTCTCCCACCCACCTTCCTGCAAAAATGCCATCCCCTATTCCCAATTCCTTCACCTCCGCCGCATCTGCTCCAAGGATGAGGCATTCCACTCCCGTATATCTCAGATGTCCTCGTTTTTCAAGGACCGCAACTTCCCCTCCTCAGTGATCGAAAATGCCCTCGACCGTGTCTCCCGCATTTCCCGCAACTCATCCCTCACACCCGCTCCCCACAATAACAACCAAAACAGAATCCCCCTCGTCCTCACGTACACCCCAACAACCTCCGGATCCGACACATCATCCTCTGACACTTCCGCCATCTGCAATCCGACCCCACCACCAAAGACATTTTTCCCTCCCCACCCTTATCTGCTTTCCGGAGGGACCATTCTCTCTGTGACTCCCTTGTCTGCTCCACACTCCCCTCCAGCCCCATCACACCCAGCACTTTTCCCTGCAACCACAGGAAGTGCTACACCTGCCCCTATACCTCCCCCCTCCCCCATCCCAGGCCCCAAGAAGACTTTCCACATCAAGCAGATGTTCACCTGCACACCTGCTAATGTGGTATACTGTATCCGCTGTTCCCGTTGTGGCCTCCTCTACATCGGGGAAACGAAGCTGAGGCTTGGGGACCGCTTTGCAGAACACCTACGCTCGGTTCGCATCAAATAACTGCACCTCCCAGTCGCGAACCATTTGAACTCCCCCTCCCATTCCTTACACGATATGTCCATCCTGGGCCTCCTGCAGTGCCACAACGATGCTACCCGAAGGTTGCAGGAACAGCACCTCATATTCCGCTGGGGAACCCTGCAGCCCAATGGTATCAATGTGGACTTCTCAAGCTTCAAAATCTCACCTCCCCCTACCGCATCCCAAAACCAGTCCAGCTTGTCCCCGCCTCCCTAACCTGACTTTCCTCCCACTCATCCCCTCCTCCCACCTCAAGCCCCACCCCCATCTCCTACCTACTAACCTCATCCCGCCCCCTTGACCTGTCCGTCCTCCCTGGACTGACCTATCTCCTCCCTACCTCCCCACTTACACTCACCTTTACTGGCTCTATCCCTGCCTCTCTGACCTGTCTGCCTCCTCTCCACCTATCTTCTCCTCTATCCATCTTCTATCCGCCTCCCCCCTCTCCCTATTTATTTCAGAACCCCGTTCCCCTCCCCCATTTCTGAAGAAGGCTCTAGGCCCGAAACGTCAGCCTTCCTGCTCCTCTGGTTCTGCTTGGCCTGCTGTGTTCATCCATCTCTACACCTCGTTACCTCAGATTCTCCAGCATCTGCAGTTCCTACTATCTATATACTTTTAGGGGAGATGACTTGGCAGAATTCCTAAGTGTGACTTTTTTTTTATTATTAGGAAACCCTCCTCAGAGGGCCAAAACCATATATGCAAAACTCAAATAGGAATCAAATAAATCAAGTAGTGCTTGTCTAGGTAATATGATCCTATATCCTCCATGGCCTTGCCCCTCCCTATCCACAACTTCCTCCAACCCTACAATTATCTGAAATCTCTGCATTCCTCCATCTCTAGATCCTTGCACATGTCTGATTTTCATCACTTCACCGCTGTCAGCAATGGCTTCAGCTAGGCCTTAACCTTCTATTCACTTTCCAAACCTCTCTATATTTCTTTCTTCCTTTAAAAAACACCATGAAATCCATCTATTTGAGCAAGTTTTTGATTGCCAATCCAGAAATTTCCTTCTGTGGCGTATTGTCAATTTTTTTTCTTAATATGATAGTTCCTATAATGTGCTTTAGAATTTAATATTTAAAGGCAAAGTATACATATGGGTATAAACTCAAGTTGTGGTTATCGAACCCATACTTCTCCTATTTCTTGTTTCATTTTGTCTTGTATAGATTATTGAAATGATTTGTTTGCTGGTATCTCGTGCAAATAATTGTAACACTACCTATAATTTGAATTCTGATCTGCATAAGTCCATTACCTCATTCTTAGTGACTGAAGTAAACTTTGTCGTTAACTTACTAAATTCAAAATTCTTGTTTATATCTGTCATGCCTCAATGGCCTTGCCTCATTTCTTTTCTATGCAACTTACAATTCAAGCACGTGGACTGCATGAAGGTATACAAAAATAGGATACTTTATTCTGCTGGTATCAAATCTCTATAAACCTAACTTTAGAAGCACAAATCATTTACATTCACAGCCTGTGTACCCCAGATCCTCCAAGAGGACATTGATAGGTTAATTTCAAACCTCTAATCAGCTAGGCAGCAGAGTTTGGTTGATCGAGTTCCTATTGCTAACTTCCCATGACCATGTTATCCAGATTACCTTCTTCTCTGAGTGGTCTTGCAAACTTGGTTGTTGTCCAAGGGGCTGTTGAGGGAGAAAAGGAATGATTGGTGCAAGACAAAAGGAGATGATAATGTGACAAAGAACAAATGGATCTAAAGGAGATGTTAACAACACCAGAATCATTGACAGCTGCTCTATCTATAAAATCTGAACCTATAAAATTTGATACTGTGTTCAGAAGGTTTTACTGTGCCCAATTGAAGAAAAAGGTACTGTTTCTCGAGCTTCCATTGAGATTTATTGGAGCAAGGTGGACCAGTGAGGTCAGAATAGGAGTGGGTGGAGAATTAAAATGACATGCAACTGGAAGCTCAGGATTTAACCTGTGTACCGAACTGAACTGTTTTACAAAGCAACAACTCAACCTGCATTTGGCTTCCCCAGTGTAGAGATCACATCAAGATTAGTTCATATAGGATATAGTTCCAGTAACATCTGCCCTTGCTGCATTATGAAGGAACTGTTCCCTTTGTGAGGCCCAAGTTCACTTTTCAATCAATAAAAACAATGTGCAATTACTTGACTCCTGTAACTCAATAAAATGTCCCAAGTTACTTCACGGGAACATTATGAAACAAAATCAGATGCTGAGCAATTTTTCTCATGGGATGCAGACATAGCATTGGTAAAGTTAGCATTTGTTACCCCTTCCTAGCTGCCTTTGGAAAGGTGCTAGTGAGTCATCTTCTTGAACTGCAGTTCATCTTGTCAACACTCATAAGACTGCTGGGAAAGGAGTTTCAGATCTTTGACAGAAAAATTCTATAGTTCAATGTATCTGGCTCTAGTTCAGTGTCATTACTTTTATATTTTCAAAGAGGGTGTAAAAGTAAGAAGTTTCTATATGTTGTAAATTTAAACTGCTCCCCTTTCTAAAGAGGGAACAAAAGGAAAAGATTCAAGACTCATAAGAATCATTGCTCTCCTTGAAACCAATTGAAAAGGGTTTGATCATCAAATTGCATAGGTCATTCCAATGCAAAGACAATAGCTGTCTCAAATTCTCAAAAGTATCAAACAACGACACAGAATGTGGAATCAAGGCCTCCATGGTGACTATCATTTTGCAACATAACATGTTGTACACCATGGGCAGTGACTGCCTCCGCAATCCATTGACGAAAGTCAGTATAGGCAAAACACCAGCCTCGCCACCTCAGTGTGTCTGATCTTGGACTAACTGATGATACACTTCACCACTACTCTTTGGAACTAGCCATCATAATACTCAATGCCTTAGTCAAGTGCAAATCTGTAAATTTGTTTATCTTTAAAAATGGACTGCCTTTTTCCCTGTTCCTATTTACATTTCAAAGCAGAGTTATGGTTGTGACTTTTGAATGGCAACATGGTGTGTTCATGGCTTACCTCCTATAATCAGTCAGATTTTTGTTGACTTCTCTTCACAGAAGTTCCTCAGAGTAGTGTCCAAGGCCCAACCATCTTCAGCTGATTCATCAAGGGCCTTCCCTCCATTATAAGGTCAGAGGTGGACGGCACAGTGGCTCAGTAGTTAGTACTGCTGCCTCACAGCGCCAGTGACCCGGGTTCGATCCCACCCTTGGGCGACTGTCTGTGTGGTTTTTGCACATTCTCCCTGTGTGTGCGTGGGTTTCCTCCTGATGCTCTGGTTTCCTCCCACAGTCCAAAGGTGTGCAGGCTAGGTGGATTGTCTATGCTAAATTGCCCACAGTGTTCAGAGATGTGTAGATTAGGTGGGTTAGAGGGGGATGGGTCTGGGTGGGATACTCTGAGGGTCGGTGTGGACTTGTTGGGCCAAAGGGCCTGTTTCCACACTGTAGGGATTCTATGATTCTATGAAGGTGGAATGATTGCGGATGATTACGCAATTTGTGACTCCTCAGATACTGAAGCAGTCCATATTCAAATGTAACAAGATCTGGACAGTGTCCAGGCTTGGGCTAATAAGTGGCAAGTAACATTTGCACCATACAAGTGCCAGGCAATGACCATCTCCAATAAGACACAATCTAACCACTGCCCTTTGACATTCAACAGTGTTTCGATCACTAAATCCCACACTGTCAATGTCACTGTCACTGCCAATTGACCAGAAACTCAACTGGACTCACCATATATATGTACAATGGCTATAGGAGCAGGTCGGAGGCTAGAAATACAGTTTCAAGTAACTAACTTCCTGACTCCCCAAAGCCTGTCCACTATCTACAAGGGACAATTAAGAGTGTGATTATCCCACTTGCCTGGTTGTGTGCAGATCCAACAAAACTCAAGGGGCTTGACACCAGGACAAAGCAGCCCGCTTGATTGGCACCACATCCAAAAACATGCACTCTCTCTACCACTGAAGCTTAGTAGCAGCACTGTGTGCTAAGATGCACTGCAGAAGTTCACTAAAGATCCTTATATAGCACCTTCCAAATACACGACCACTTCCATCTAGAAGGAAAAGGACAGCCAATACTGAGAACACCACCACCTGCAAGTTTCCTTCCAAGTTATTCATCATCTTGACTTGGAAATATATTACCATTCCTAACTGTCACTGGGTCAAAATCCTGGAATTTTTTTCCCTAAGGCCATTGTGGGTCTATCTACAGCTTGTGGATTGCTGCAGTTCAAGAAGGCAGCTCACCTCCACCTCAAGGTAACTATGGATTGCAATAAATGCTGGCCAGCCAGTGACATCCATGTCACACAAATGAATTTAAAAAGAGAAAATCCCCAAGTCGCACACCATCTTGACTTGGATCTGTATCATTATCTCATCATTGTCACTGGATCAAAATACGTGAATCTCCTCCTAATAGCACTGTCTGGTTGTCCCTACATAAGATTTTCTGCAGCATTTCAAGAAACCAGTCTTCATCATCTGCTCGAGAGCTATTAACTTATGGACCCTACTATCTAACTTAACTCAATAAATGTTGGCCTCACCAGCAAGGTACACATCCCATGAAACTAAAATAAAACATTCCATCTACCCATTTAAATAAGGATCATCAACATTACTTCTTTTTCTTTTAATTTGTTCATGGGAAATGGGTATTAAGAGCCAACCTTATTGCTTGGGGTATGGAATCCCACTTGGCAAGATCAGGTAGGAATGGCAGATTTCTTCCCTGTAAAACGTCAGTGAAGCAGATGGCTTTTTACATGAGGAGGTCATGGCCTAGTGGTGTTATTCTTAGACTATTAATCCAGAAACTCAACTAATGTTCTGGGGACTTGGGGTTAAATCCTACCATGGCAGTTGGTGGAATTTGAATTCAAAAAATAATCTGGAATTAAAAGTCTAACGATGACCATTGTCAATTGTCAAGAAAACCCCATCTGATTCACCTACATCCTTTGGAGAAAGAAATCTGTCATTCTTACCTGGTCTGGCCTAAATGTGACTCCAGAACCCACAGCAATGTAGTTGACTCTTAACTGTCCTCTGATATGCAATAAATACTGGCCTAGCCAGTGGCGCCCACATCCCGTGAGTGAATTTTTAAAAAAATCAACCCATAGTTGAAATTAGTCTGGTTCTTTAATCAAGATTTTTATTGGATACCAATTTCTCCATCTACCATGGAGGGATTTAAACCCATGACCCCAGAACATTAGACTGGGGTTCCAAATTACTAATCCAACGTCACTATGCCATTATATCCTTCCACCCTTTCAAGCTGCAGTTCTCCCCTAGATGAACTTTAAACAACAACAAATGGTTCACTGAATATTCTTGTGATCTCTTAGCGCCTCATGGAATTTTTGTTCTGAATTAGTTTGTATTGTTAGTTTTTCTCTGTTTTAAATGCAGAAAAGGTTGGCTAACCCAATGCCAAAAATGTTTGTGGCACTGCAGTTTAAATAGGAAACTTTGATTGCCTTACTCCGCGGCTAGGCATGTCGGTCCTGCATGTGCCTATTAAAAAAATGCACTGTTTTGTGTTTCTGTCTACATTAATAGCCATAATTAACTGCAAGTGATTCCCAAATAACAATACAAAAAAAAATCAATTTGCTTTGCTGCCCATGCAAGTGGCTGTACAATGTCTTTTTTTTTTATATTTTTCATAAGTTCACATTTTTGACTTTTTAAAATAAGTTAGTTGATTTTGTATTTAAAACAAATCTTTTTGAGATTTGAGCAGTGTTACTCCTGTAAGGTGAAACATTTCATTATTGATTTAGTTTATTCAACCCTGTATTTAAACTTTTTAAAATTCATTCACAGGATGTGGTCATCATTGGCAAGGCCATTTATTACCTATTTCTATTTGAGTTGAGTCAACCACATTGCTGTGGATCTGGAGTCATAAGTCAACCAGTGCAGGTGATGACGACAGTTTCCTTCCCTTAAGGCATTAGTAAGACAGATGGGATTTTCCAATTATTGGCAACAGATTTTGTGGTCATCATTAGAGTTTTAATTCTAGATTTTTATTGAAATTAAATTCTGTGTGTCATGGCACGATTCAAACCCAGGTCCCCCAGCCATCATTTGGGTCTCTGGATTAATAATCTAACAGTACTACCATTAGGCCATCACCTCCCCTTTCATTGTCTTAGCAGAATTGTAATTGTACAGTGGATGGCATACATTAAAGGAGGTGAAAAACATTTAGATGCCTGGACTCAAGGAAGGGAAAGTGCTGCAAACATCTTCACTAACTGCTATATCTCAGAGGTCCGTCTTGATGCATTTCATGGCCCTCCTTCTGGGACACCTCCATGTCCTATTATATTGAATTAAGTTAAGCCTCATTTGTGTTTGCTGTGATTACTCAGGAATTCTATCACAGACAACCTGTTATTTTTGACATCACCCGCAGTGGTACATTGCACCTATCCCAAATGCAGTACTACCAGCATAAAAAGATAGCACAGACAAATTGAGGAGATTCAAAGATGTTCAGGAGTCCAGGATCAACAAATTCTAGCAGCTGCTAAACAGTATCCACATGGAGAAATCAACATTATATTAGATGACTCCCCAGGATGCAGAGGATGTTTAGGGGGCCTAGCGTTCTCACTCTTGTTTCCTCCAGATCACTGAAGCACATGCAGGCGCGGACTGAACTGGTCGTGGGCACCAATACAGAATTGTGTCAGCTTCCTGCTTTCTGAAGAAGTAGGTGACCCTCCCATCTTTGTGGCCATCAAAATGACAGTGTTACTTAATTTTTCTGTCATTAGTTCATTCCAAGGATCAACTGAGGACCTGTGGGAAATCTCTCAGTCCTCAGCCCAAGTGAAATTTGTGCAAGATCACACCCATTCCTCTGCGCTAAGGTCAGTGTTACAAACTGGGCAGTGAGATTTTGCAGCAGCGCTAGCCTTCCCCAGGTGCAGGATCCTACATCCTCCACTTTGAGAGTGCCACACTGTTATTGCAACTGAATTCATGAACAGGAGAGGGTTTCATTTGATCAATGTCCAGCTCATCTGTGATCATTGTTACCAAATCTTAGTAGCCTGCAACAATATCCAGAAAGATGTTATGCCTATATCCTTGATAAAGCTCAATTTCCTACTTCATTTGAAGGGCTGAATGGCAAACAAAGGTGGCTGCTGGGGGACAAGGGGTACCTTGGCTTCAGTCAGGCCTGATTATTCCTTTAAGGCACCCACTGACTGACAGTAGAGGCAGGGCTACTGTGGAACAGAACATAGGCCTCTCCAAGATGAGGTTCCAATGGTTGGATTGGAGGGGCCTTGCAATTAAATCCATTTAGAATAATCCCGGCATTCTGTACTTTACAAAAATGGAGTAAGCAAAGACAGGATTTGTGGCTTGAGGTCATTTGGGGCTAGAGGGCTCAGCTTGTGTCAGCAGAGTTCTGCCCAGAGCAGCCTGGCCTTCTTCAGTTGAAACTTCAACAGCACTAAGAACCACAGGCAGGGTGGAGGTAGTGAGGACTGGCACCTCAGGAACTCCCTGACAGGACTCATCTGGGGGGCCTGTGCATGGTTCCTCTTTCATCTGGGTGTCGACTGACACCACTCTCTCTCCTTGAGACAAAACAGCACCTGGAGTGTATTAGAGGTCTCTTGTCCCCAACTCTCTTTTCTGTTTCTGCTGAACACTGATGGCTATCATTAAGGAGTGCAGATCTACATGCATTTCCAGCAGCTCTGAGCATTCTCCTGGATCTTGTTTTCCATAGCTACTGTCAATCTGCCCGGTGAAACAGGTAGATGCACACATGCTGAAGACAGCACAGTATTGAGAATATTGGTGGCCACCTCCAATCTTTGATCAACTTTGTCGAGTGCCTTGGACAAAAATGCCTGCAGTTCCTGTGACTCTCTGTGCATCTGAATGAGGTTTTTAATAGGTGACACCAAGGGGCATCTTCTGCCTGGGATTGACCTTGTGCATTACAATCCTCCTGGGGTGTTCCTTTCTCATTCAGCTGTGGAGTCATGTCAATGATTCTCAGCAGATTGTACTCCTGAGTCTAATCCAGTCACAGTATCCTTTGAGTTGTCAGTATCTGAGCTGGTCAAGGGAGCAAGAGAAAGGCTTGCTACTGCTTCCTCAGAGGTGGAAGAGAAGCTGATGGCAGGAAGGGCTGGACTTTTAACAGTGGTGGAGAGATTCTATAGGTGCTGCAGGTGCATGCATAAGAAAGAAAGGGGAATTATTTGCACAATAGGGGTAGAAGCTTGAGCATGTTACAAAGATGTTCACAGTGGTGGAGATGGGAGAGCAGTGTGGCGCAACACAATTATGCTTACTTGGTTGCTGTGACATATTGGTCTTGGTATCCCTTTATAGAATCCCTACAGTGCAAAATGAGGCCATTTAGCCCATCAAGTTTTCACTGACATTCAGAAGAGCATCCCAACCAAACCCATCCCCCTACTCTAGCCCCATAATCCCATACTAACCATGGCTAATCCACCTAGCCTAAATATCCCAGACATTATGGGCAATTTAGCATGGCCAATCCACCTAACCTGCACATTTTAGGGCTGTGGGAGGAAACCAGAGCATCCAGCAGAAACTCACACAGACAGAGGGAGAATATGCAAACTCCGCAGACAGTCACCCAAGTCTGGAATCAAACTCAGATCCTTGGCGTTGTGAAGCAGTAGGTCTAATCACTGAGCTACAATGCTAACCTAAAGCAGACTTTATCCTCTTCAAGTAGTTTATTTCTGTTCATAGTGAGTGAGGAGATGAATGTCAGCTCCCATCTTTGCCCTTTCTAACCTATTATGAGGCATTTTCCCCAGCAATGAGACAAGAGGAGGATCAAGTGAGATGAAAGTGGCTAGAAGAGCTGGTCATGAGGTTATAGGAGTGTGGTAGGTGGTAAGGTCTCCCAAATGAGTGAATAGACAGAGCAGAGGACAGGAAGTAGTTTGTTTGAGAACTATTGAGGGAATATACTGCGTGCAATAGTGAAGGCATAGACAATTAATTTTTGTTTTACTATGCAGAGGCAGATTGAATGTGAAGTGGTAAAGTGCAGAGTAGAGAAGGTGCTTTTCTGACCATTTCTTCCAATCATGGAATTGGCACTAAACCAGGTGGTATGCAGGCTATGTGGATATGTCATGGTAAATGTGGGGTTACATGACCAGGTGGGCGACTGGGGCTGGGTGAGACGCTGATTGGTGGATCCGTGCAGACTTGATGGGCTGCATGGCCTCTTTCTGTGCTGAAGGGTATTTGATGGTAGGTGTGAACTGTTTATACCATATGTCATACTGTAAGTTGTGTGCCACCCTAGAGTGAGCAGCAGGATGAGCTGCCTGCTTGTGTGACTGTACTAATTGGCATGGAAAGGCCAATTGAGGCAAGGCAGTAAGCATGCAGTTAGGTGCTCAGTGTGCAAAAATTAAGAGAGCAGACGAACTTTCCTGGGATACAGCCTAGTCTGGGCTTTAAGCTGGGCATCTGTGCCTGGGCACAAATGTGTCCCTGTTGCAGTCTTCCAGTGGTAGTTGCTGAAGCACAGAACACACTGCCAGTGCAGCAGAAATTTGCCAGAATGGCTGTGAGGGGTTAGCAGATGTGAAATGCAAATTTTTGTGGATATGGGGTGGGTGTGGCTGTTTCGTGCCCTGGGTTGTGGCTTTGTTGTAGGCAAAATTGCGGGGGTTGTTTTGAGAAAGTGGTGAGCTGAAATCACCGTAGTTTCCTTGTTGAGTTTTGCCATTGTTGAGGTTGGAATCGTAAAATGGAAGATTGAATATTAATAAGGCGAGTTGAATGTTAACAAGACATTTAACAAGCAATAATCTCTGTCAGTTTTCAAGTGGTTGCTTAAAAAATTAACTGGGAAAACAGAGAGGGGTCATGACAAAACATTGGCAGGTAACAGCAAGGAAAATCCAAGGGCACTTTAGAATCTCTATTGTGTGGAAACAGGCCATTTCAGCCCATCGAGTCCACACTGACCTTCCAAAGAGCATTCCACCAAGACCCACCCCATATTTCCCATGGCTAATCTACCTAGCCTACACAGCCCAGGATGCGACGGGCAATTTAGCACAGCCAATCCACCTAATTTGCACATTTTTAGACTGCACATTTTAGAAAACCCACGTAGTCTCGGAGAGAATGTGCGAACTGTACACAGACCATCACCCGCGGGAATTAAATCCAGGCACTGTGAGGCAGCAGTGCTAACCACTGAGCCACTGTGTTGCCCCCACGGAGTATATTAGAAGCAGGAGAATAGTCAGGGAAAGAGTAGGTTCTACTTGGGACCAAAGTGGTAACTGTCCATGGAGCCACAAGATATGGCTGAGGTTTCAAATCAATACTTTGCAATTGTATTCACTGTAAAAAAACACAATGTAGATATATATATAATGAGGGAGGAGGACTGTGATCTACATGAAGGAAAACATTAAGAGAGAGGAGGTATTGGGAGGTTTGAAAACTGATAAATTCCAGGGCTGAGATGAAATGAATCCCAGGTTGTTGCAGAATGCAAGGAAGGAGATTGCAGGGTCTTTGACAGTAATTTTCAAATACTGTCTGAGCTCAGCAGGTGTGCCACAGGACTGGTGGACTGCTAATGTCTGATTATTCAAGAAGTGTGGTAAGGATAAACCAAGAAACTACAGGCCAGTAAGGCTAATATCTCTGGTAGGGGTGCATTTGGAAAGGATTCTGAAGGACAGAATTAATCTCCACTTAGAGAGGCAAAGACCAGTCAAGGATAGTCAACGTGGCTTTGTAAACAAATGTTGAAGAAATTTGAAGCAATTTTTCAAGGAAGTGACATAGGTCTGTACTTATAATCCACATGGACTGCTTTTGTGTCTGAAAGCCTGTGTCCAGTGGCATACCATAGCGTTCAGGGCTAGTTCCCTTGCTTTTTGTTGTCTACTTTAATGATTTAGTCACAGATGCTGGATGTATGATCAGTAAGTTTACAGATGATACGAAAATTGATGGTGTTGTAAATAACAAGGAAGAAGGCCTGACAATGTAGGACGATATAGATGAACTGATCAGATGGGCCGACAGTTTTAAATTGAATTTAATCCTGAGAAGTCTACGATGATGCATTTTAGGAAGTCTAACAAGGCATGGGAGAAGACATTGAATGGTAGAACTCTAGGAAGTACAGAGGATCAGAGGGACCTTGCTGTATGTACAGAGATCGTTGAAGATAATTAGACAGGTCAATAAGATAGATTTTTAAAAATTGGGATTGTTGTCCTTCTCAGTTAAGGCATGGAATACAACAGCAAGGTAGTTATGATAGAGCTGTATATAATGTTAGTAAGATTACAGTTGAAATGGTAGCAGCAGACAGCAAATAATTCCTAAAGGAAATTGGATTGGCATGAGAGAAATAAACTTGCAGAACTATAGGGGTGGAGAGGGGAAATCAGAAAGACTGGTTTTCTCTACAGACAGCCACCATGCTATCAAAGGGCTAAACTATTTCCTTCAGTGTTGTAATAAATATAACTAAAATTCATTTGGCAGCAATTGGACAGATTGACCTGTTGCTGAGCCCAAGACAGTGCGAGCTTTGCTTAACAAATTGCTTCGTAGCACATTCCAACCTCGTAAATGATTCTTGAGAGCTACGCATTTGACTTGTTGTGACAGGTTGTATGCTTTAGTAGGCTTCCTATAACAGACTAGAAATACTCATTGTGCTGAAACATGTCATCCTGCACACAGGCTTATTTTCCTGTTTTTTCACAACTGCATTGTGAATCATTGGAGGCACATGAAAGGTGACAGAATGCCATTAGGGCAGTTCCAATACCTTAGGTGGAAGTAAGATCTGGTGAAACTATCACGTAATTGTTATTTTGAAAGGAGTTTTCACAGTCTGCTCTCCTACGCCCAAGAAAACAAAAGTACTCCACACACTATATGTGTGCTAGCAGATACGTTACACTCGCATTGCATTGTTGAGAATTGGTGGAAGATGGAACATTACCAAGGTTACGTTCATAAGAGTGAGTTCTGGGCTCTGCCTGAATGTCAATATTCCTCCCTACCTTTCATGTGCCCTTTTGTGTAAATTAGGATACAAGCTTATCCTGTCTAACCTTTCCTTATAAGACAACCTGCCTATTCCAGGTACCAGTTTAGCCAAAGGATTGTGAATTTTTGAAACTGTCTACCCCAGAGGATGCTCACCTGTTAAATATATTCAAGGTGAATAAACAAATTATTGACCCTTAAGGAATAAGGGGACCATGTGGAAAAGTGCAGTTGATGTAGAAGATAAGCCATGATTTATTGAATAGCAAAGCTGGTTTGAAGGGCAAAAATGCTTTTTTCTGCTCATATTTCTTAACTCCTGGTCCATCATATGTTGTGTTATATATCCTTTCCAAAATCCATCCTGTGGTCTTTGGACTGTTATCTTCTGCTTCCTGTATTTTGAATAAGTATGGCATCAATTTTACTGAGAAAGGAATCGCATCCAAGCACTTTCCTACTCTCACCTGACTCTCAATTTTGAACAAAAATTCAGAGCTGCTTATTACCATCCATGGTTATGGGTTATTGAAATTAATTGTGGTGTTCCAACCACAGCCGTGTTTGAGATATTGCACCAATGCTATGATACCTTATCACTGCTAGAGAGACAGTAAGGTCTTGAACTCTTTAGGTAGCTTGCCTCTGATGTCTCAGTTTTAATACTATTACAAATGGGTAGTATATCTGTGAGCTTTGTTATTTCTCTTCCTGATTTGGACGAATTATGAGAAAGGCAAAGAAAGGTGAAGCTACTCAATGTAAAGATATAGTACTTCACTGTGCTGAAAATGGATCAGGCCCAGTAGAAATAAAACAAAGATTATCAGGGAATGCAGTAAACAAGTAATAGAAGGTCTTCAAGAAGGAGATAGCTTGGGAACAGATCAGATACACTTCTATGAAAGAGGAAAGAAATGTATCCAAAGCTGAAGGTCCCTGGAATGACTAAAAAAATTGTAATTGAAAAGAATCAGGGAGGAAAAGAGGTTTATGCTAAATGGTCATGATACCTAATAAAGTACAGAATAAAGCAGAATATGGAAACTGCATAAAGTACTGCAACTAGATCCTAAGGAACATACATGAGAAAGAATTTGAGGATAACATAAAAGAAAGCAAAATTATTTCATAAAAACCAGGGCCAGACTTTTGTTATTTTAAAAAAGTTTCTTCCCTATACCTTTCCCCAAAACTAAATGAATTTACATTTTAAAAAGAATCACCTTAACCAGACTTTCTTGAGTTAACAATGAGTTTGGCAGTTACTAATCAGGGAAAATCATGCAACTCATATACACACAGATCAAAAAATGACAAGTGAGCCAAGAAAGCTAAAAGCTATAAAAGATATATGGATCAGTATCTGAATCCCATGAAGGACAGACAATGGGACTTTGAAGCCATTACAATGACTGATACCAGTGGCACTGATGTTGGTAGATGAAGAACTGATTAAAAGATCTTGGCTTTGCAGGTCAGGGTTAGAAGTCAGACAACAGCAGGTTATAGTCCAACAGGTTTATTTGAAATCACAAGCTTTTGGAACATTGCCCCTTCGTCAGGTGAAGTGCACTTCACCTGATGAAGGGGCAATGCTCCGAAAGCTTATGATTTCAAATAAACCTGTTGGACTATAATCTGATGTCGTCTGACTTCTGACCTTGTCCACCCCAGTCCAATGCCAGCACTCCACGTCTTTGCAGCACAATGGCCTCTGTCCTGTTTTCTTTTAACTGTGCTTACTGGCTTTCTTACTTCCAGCAAAGAGACAGGAAGGCAGACAATGGGAGAGACACCATTTCCTTTTACCTGTTGCATAGGAATGACTAGGGCTTTTCTCAGCTCAGATCCTTTCCACACACAACTTTTCCCACTAGCACACACAGGCCAGGATGGAAACTGAATATTACTCCCTGTATTTGTGTATTCTTAACAGGGGAAAATACAAACATGCCTTCTGCCTAGACTGTTCTTTTTTTCCCCATCATGCTCACAGTCTGAGATAACAGGAGATTACAGCTCAGATTGCAATGCATTTCTCCTTCTCTTCGAAACATGTCATCAGGCATGACATTGCAGGGTTTACCTCAAGGCTGAGGATAATCCATATAGGCCCTCCAGTCAGGATTTATATTCTCAGTCATTATTTTTGGCTGTATGTTCGCTTTTTAAAAAGAAACACACAAAAATAATTATCCCGTAGGTAATCCAAGGTTATGATCTGTGCCACTGAAAACTTCTTGAGTCTACAATCCTAACAAAATTAATTGTCACTTGAAACACATGGAAGTGGCAAGAGCAAACCATACCAAACATTTATGATTGAGTTCTTCAATAAGTACAAAATGTATGAATAAGATTAGATAGTTGATGTTGTGTATGTTAACTTTCAGAAGGACTAAAAGTGCCAACAACATAATAGTGAAACTGAAGTTGAAGGGATCAATTAGGAAGTGGCAATATGGAGTCAAAACCAGCTGGGCCAAAACCAGACAATATTGGTGAATGATAATTTATAAAGCAGGAGGGAAATATGCATTGGTCTTTCCAGAATTCAGTATTAGGGTGGCTAAACTTTTTGATGCATATTAATAATCTGGATGAACACTGGATACATCATTTTAAAGTTTGTAGGTGCACAAAGCTTAGAAATGCAGCAAGCACTGAGGAGGATAACAGCAGACCAGGAGGCCAGAGACACCTGATGAAATGAGAAAGACCACATAAGATTAAATTGAATGCAATAAAAAAAATTATGTGAAGCATTTTGGAATGAAAAATGAGCAGATGCAATGCTATTTGAACAATGTAATTTTAAATCGGATACAGGGCAAAAGTGACTTTTTTCACATACACAAATCTTTAAATGTAACAAGGCAAATTGATAAGGGTGTCAAAAATCATACAGGTTTCTTGACTTTATAAATGAAGGCATTGTGTATAAAAATATGTAAGTTATGGTAAATTTTACAAATCATTGGTTATTCTCCAGCTGAGAGTCTTGCATTTTAAAAAGGCTACAGAAGAGATCTTTTATATATTACCAGTGATGATGGACATCAGCTATGAGGAAACAACAGACAAATTGCAATTATTATTTTTATTTACAAAACCCTGATTTCAAATTCTCAGATAGGATTTGAAATCTCACTTAAATTACTTATCTCTGGACTTCCTACACCTACATGCTTAAATTCCTACATTTATGCGCCTAAGTACTGTTTTTTCAGATGTTGAAGCCAATTTTTAATTGTTACCTTATAACTCACCATTTAGAACATACCATTGATCCCTTGTGGTACTGAATCTAATAGACTGTTACTGCATAGGCAGAGGCCATTTTGCCATCATGCCTGTGCCGATCAACAAAGATCTGACTATGCTAATCTCATTTTCCAGCCTTTGGTACATAACCCTGGAGGCTATGTTAATGCATGAATATCTAAATACTATTTCAATGTTACAATTGCTTCTGATTCAGGCAATGAGTTCTAGGCTCACCCCATCCTACACTGGAAAAGATTCTCCTCACCCTTCTCATAGTCTCTACCTTATCTTAAATCTATGCCCTTTAGGTTTGACACCTCTATTAATGGAAAAAATGCATTCCCATCCACCCTATTTACGCCCTCATAATCCTACGCAATCTATTGGGCTTTGTCGAAACCTTTACTGCTCCATGGAAAACAACTTCAGCCTAAGGAACATTTCTTCATAGCTCAGACTCAATTTAGGCAGCATCTTGGTGCTGTATAAATATCCTGTATACCCTCTCTAATACAATCACATCCTTACTACAATCTGGTGCATGCAGAAATCTATAGCATGGTTGTGAACTTTAGCTTGGTGACACCTGAATTTCACAAGCTGGGGAGCAGATGATAGCAAGGTCAGCACTATGGAGATAAAATCAGCAGATCAGAAGTCACAGAATGAAGTTAGGTAAGAAATGACATCCTGGGAAATAGGATTAATAATACTGGTTTGTGTACCTCCATTTGCTACCAATTGATTTTTCATTTTCAGCCATATGGTGGGTGAGGACACTGAACTGGGCGGCACCGTGGCTCAGTGGTGAGCACTGCTGACTCACAGCGCCACTGATGAGGGTTCAATTCCACCCTTGACTGACTGTGAGTAGATTGCACATTCTCCCCCTGGTTGTGTGGGTTTCCTTCAGGTGCTGTGGTTTCCTCCATCAGTCCAAAGATGTGCAGGTAAGGTGGATTGGCCGTGCAAAATTGCCCATAGGGTCCAGGGATATTCAGGCTAGGTGGGTTAGCCATGGGAAATGCAGGGTTACAGGGATGGGATGGGAGTGGGTGGGATGCTGTTCGGAGGGTCGATGTGGACTTGACGGGCTGAATGACCTACTTCAATACTGTAGGGATTTAGTCAGTTTGAAGGAAATATTTAGAGAATGATTCATCCTCTCCTAAACAACAGCTATACGCCTCACTACCATGCTGGAGCCCTGGAATAAGGTAATATTTAGACATTGCAGTGGATTACAATGAAGACAAAAGTAAATATTTCAGTGGCTTGACCTCCATGATCACTGATGTGTGCCTGTGTAATTGTTTGGTCTCAAGTTGTCCTGGTTTATAAAACAGCACAGGATCCTGAAAAAAAAAAATTCTACATCAATAATCGATGAAGCTGCTTCTAGGGTCAGACCACATCATTCAATTTTTCCTGAATCCTGATGCATTCTCCAAAAGCCCAAATGTGTAGTGATAGTTAATCCTGTAGTTCAGTTTCTTCATGAAAGGGACAGAGTGCTAGTTGAGATTGTCCAAGGAAAGCAGAGTCTACGCATCTGGCTAAGCACGTGTGATGGAAAAGAAAATGTGATAGACAATAACTGGAGTTTTAATAACTACAGGAAAAAAAAACCTCATCCAAGTTTCTTTTAGATGCTGTCTTTACTAACAATGTACATTCTTACCAAACATGTTTTGATTTTGCTATCCTCTGATTTGTGGTTGTATTGGCATGCTTAAAGGAAGTAAACTCCCCAAATCACACAAGTTATGAAATCTTACATCACCAGATTGGCAGTTATTCACAGTTGTCTATGATTTCATCTCATGGACATAGTTATATTATGTGAGTTCAGTCACATCTCTAGGGAAATTAGCAGTAGTGAAATTGCATTTACATTGCAAAACAGAATAAGCTGGACATTCTTACTGAAATGGTGAGTTTATTTTGCTTCTTTTGTTATATGTAAACTTAAAACTGCAATATAATGAAAATACAACACATACAACAAATGAAAATACAAATGTTTGCATAAACCTATCATATAAATGGACTCTTTGAGCTGATGTCAGTTGAAACAAAGTTGCTACACTTAGTTTCAATCCTCTGGATTAAGTAGGGGAATAAAATAGCTGGAGGTTGCTGTTCATGAATCACTTTGTAATCTTCCAAATTCTGAAATATACTGTCTAGCATGTGGAACCTCGTCGCTTCATTTACCTCCATGTAACTTTCAGTTTTGGAATTTAAGCATAACAATCCAAAACACATGCAGCAGGTTAGGCAGTAATTGAGGAGAAAAAAAGATAGTTCACACGTAAGGTCTATGACATTATCACTTGTGGCATGCCTCAAGAAAAGAATCACATTCACTTTCCACTTGCTCAGATGAATGCAGTTCCATCTACACGGTACAAGTTTGACAAATTTCATGAACCACATTCACAAACATTCACTGCTTTTACCACATGCAGTAACAGTAGTCTTTACCATCTACAAAATGTATTAGCACTCCCCAACCCATGACTACTTCCACCATGAAGGACAATGACAGGACATCCATAGGGAATCATCACTTGCCTGTTCCCCTCCAAGAAAAGCACCATCCTGCATCCTGACTTGGAAATATATCACGATCCCTTGCTGGATCAAACTCCTGGAACTTCCTCCCTGACAGCACATAGGACACAGGTCAAGAAGATAACTTTCTAGCACCTTCTCAAGAGCGACAATGGGTGGGCAATAAATGCCCATTAGATTTTTGATTTTATTGTTGCATGTATTTCACATAAGAATACAATAAAATACAGTGAAAAGCTTTCATTTGTCATGATGATAGGCGTCATTTTGAATAATTTAAGAATAAGGGAAAAAAGAAAAATATAACTTGAAGAGAGTCCATCAGTTAATCCTGAGCCAGCTCATCACCATCAAGACGCCTGTGCCACTATCCCTCCACTACCGCTTTGCTGCCATTCACACTGGATCCATCCCACATCAAACTCGCCAATCCTCAGGTGCCATCTTTGCCTCTGGGCAGATTCACCTCTGCCACCACCTCACAGCCACCTGCGTCAGGAATTGCATCTTTCACCACTGTGCCCACCTCATTGATGTTGCAGGGATGCCCCTCCACCACTGTGTCACCACTGCCAGTGCCAGACACAACCAACAAAGAAGCCACCCATCCTCAGACGCCAACTTTTGTTGCTGGGCTTACCTCGCCAACATCGTCTCTGCCGATTTTGCAACTGCCAATTCCAGGTCTTGTGCTTTATCCAGAAAATTAAGTAGTGGCTCACTTTAGGTCAATGCTGGGCCTACTCTCTTCCACGCTCGAAGTCCATGCCCATGGCTTGCGACTGCTTGAGGTCCATGCCCTAGGCTGTTGCCGCTGCCGATGCTGTACAAGCTCAGGACAAGATAAGTAAAAGACAAGATGGAAAAAAAAAGAAAAAGTGGTCGGAGCAGACAAGCTCCAGCACAGGAGCCCTACTCTAACATCATCTTGAACATTATAGATGACAGGAACATCCCATGAATAAGTAAAAACAATCTACAGAACAGAATTGTGTGCAGTACAGTGTGCCCAAACCAGGTTCTATACAAACTTAGCATCTCTTTGTTTTCAATTTTTTTCTGCCTTAGTAGTGATGATTTCATGTTTGGATTTTCTGGACTTATGCATTTGTTTTATTGCCTTTAATAATTTGTTAAAACTGTACCCCTTTCAAAGTTATACTTTATTCGTAAAATTTGCAAAGCTACATTACATAACAGGCAGCATGGTGGCACAGCCATTAGCATGGCTGCCTCACAATGCCAGGGATCCAGATTTAATTCCAGCCTTGGATGACTGCCTGTGTAGAGTTTGCACATTTTTTGTGTCTGCGTGGGATTCCTCCGGGTGCTCTAGTTTCCTCCCAGTCTAAAGATATGCAGGTTAGGCGGATTTCCATGTTAAATTGCCCCATAGTGTCCGGGGATATGCAGGCTAGGTGGATTTGCATGGTAAATGTTGGGTTTCGCAGGATAGTTCGTTAAGTGGGTGGAATACTCTTTGGAGGGTCAGTACAGACTCGATAGCCAAATGGCTTATTTCTGGACTGTATGGATTCTATGATAATATTTTAAATTTGACATTACATAAAGTGCAATATAGGTGGGTTATGTTAATACAAACATGAGGTTGCAACACTACACTTTCTACTTACAATTATATTTATACATCAAGTGAACTGTTCTATGTTGTAGACAGACTGAGGGATTTTATATGGTTTCCAGTCTCTCAGTATACTAATGGTGGGAGGTATCTTTTCAGTGGTCTTTTCCCATTAAGCTTGTGCAGTTTCTCTCAGCCTTAATATGTTAATTGACACAGTCCTAAATCTTGGAATATGCCAGTGTGCAAATTTGGTTGTGGACAGCTCCTAATGCTGGAAGACAAATAGGTTTCAGGCAGATCAAACAGCATTTTTCATTATGTTCATAGTCTTCCAGTAGCTGCTGATGTTTATTTTGATGGGCATCGCTGAGAATAACACATTAAGGACAGACTATAATATTATGTACAGGTTCAGGGTGAGTATCTACCAAAGCCACTGCATCTTTTTGCAGACCTTTTTTGGAAAGAAGGAGGTCAATGAAGATGTTCTCCCTACTGCATCCTCAAGGGCAGCGTGGGGTAATGATGAGGCTCTGGGCATGCAGGAAGAATCTGATAGGGAAGGCCCTCATCGCCATCATGTGAATCAGTTTTTTTTGATCCCTCCACTCCTCTATTCCACTTAGCTTCTTATTTGCAAATGAGTATGTGACCTCATTATTCCTCTTACCAAAATGAAATACCTCACACTTAACTGACTGAAATTTATTCGGCACTTACATGTCCAATCTGCAAGACAATTTAATTTTTCTTGTGATTAGGCACAGTATTCTTCAGTACTAACCATAACCCTATAATTTGTTGTATGTCACAAATTTTGAAATTACACTTTTATTTGCAGATTTTGAGTAGTTTATGTAAATAGAGAATAATGGAGCATCAATCCCTGTGGAATATCACCGTCCACCAGTCTAAGTAACTATTTTTAAGCCCTTACTTTCTGATGTGCACAGGCTGAATCAAAAACGCATCACCATTTTCATAGTGTTATCTTCCTTTAATATCTGTTCGTCCAGCACTCATGTAATCTTTGCACGATTCCACAAAATCATGAGTAAATAAGATATGAATCCAAGGAACATCCCTTTGTCACATTATTGCGGCTACATTTTGTCTGGATGCCTTCAGAGAAAACCTTGGAAATCTCAAGGCAACATAAAGTTGATGAGACTTGATGGGCCAAATGACCTCTTTCTATGGTGTAAACGTCGAGTTTTCCTGCTCCTATGATGCTGCTTGACCTGCTGTGTTCATCCAGCCCCATGCTTGTTATCTCGGATTCTCCAGCATCTGCAGTACCTTTTATCTCTTTCTATGGTGTAATGACTCTTATGTCTGCTATCACTGGTCCCTGGTCTTCATTCGCATTTTGTCTCATTTATTCCTGGGAATAAAAGTATTTTCAGGCATAATGAACAAGAAAATTGACCTTATTGTACCTTCCAGCAAAATTTCTTTTTTACATTTTGATTGTTATGCCATTATTTTAACTAAATTTTTAGCAAGTTTAGTTTTCCTCAACTACAAGCCAAGACTTGAACGATGTCATTCCAACAAGAGGCTTTGCTTATGATGCATGTATGGAACACCATTCAAATTATTAAATAATTATATCAGGATTGTTTGAACAGTCTGGCATGTTTACAAATGGAAAAGTAAATTAATAAAAACCTGATCAGAGTTCTTTAAAATGATTAAATTGCTAGGGTAAATCTGTTCACTTGTGGGCAAGTCCACAAGAGGTAAAAATATAATAGCCTATAGCAGATTTATAATAAATAATTTAGGAGGAATTTCTAATTTTGAGAATGTGGATTGGTTAAAACAGGTAACAGTGACTAATTTGGGGGAGAGTTCATGTTCACATAGTGAGGGGGAATAAGGGGAACAGATAAGAGGCAATTAAAATAAGAGGCACACGAGGAACATAAAGGCCATGTGGGCTGATTCTGGCTGGATGGCTTGATTCTGTTTTGTCGATTCTAATCAGGTTACTTTCAAGCAGTGGCAAAATCTTTTTAAAATGTGTCAGATGAAGCTAGCTCTCCGCCCACAACCAAAATTACGATGGTTGGACAGTGCAGAAGTCTTTCAATTCAAAAACTCAATATTTGCAAGTAGCTAAACGTCTTTCATTGTATGCTAAGTATGTTTCTGTATATGCGAGATAATCATAAACATGATTGCTTCATTGAACAATTGTCCAAAGAGTTACTCCTTATCTGTCAAAATTGCATCATTCTGTCTGCGAGGTTTCATGGAATGCTATATGTGCACGTAATCACGTAGCTGCACAGGAGACAATTATCTGCGAGTTTAGGCCACGAAATTTTAATTTTTATTTTGTCTCTTGACTGCATTAATTACTTTCGTACGCAGATGTGCTCCGCAGCACATACGCCATTATAACTAGCAATTTTTAAAGTGACTGTTAAAATGCATATTTGTTGATTTGTTCCTTTTTTATTTTAAGTTTTCAAAACGCCTACATGATAGACAATTTGATTTATTTTTGCCTGTAAGGTATCAGCTTTAAATTTAATGTGTTTTCCCTTCGAATAAAAGACACGTGTCTGTGAAATGAAAAAAAGTGGGCAGGGCTGAATCTGGACTCTTTATAAAATCCTCCTACATCCGTCGTATCAAAACAGAACCAGGCAGCGGAGAAAAATATTCAAGAGGAAACTCTGTGAACTTTACAAGATAGCGTTTTAAAAACAAACAAACGGGCTGTGATTGCTCAACAAGTCTTCTAAGTGCGAGATTTTGAGTTCGGGGTAAGTTTGTTTTTGTCTTTTGTTTGCATAATGTTGCTTGCATCGGAGTTCAACTTTTTTAAAAGTTTGGAAAGATGGTTTTGAAACCAAGATTCAGAAGCACAGATTCTATTTATGTCTAAAAGTCATGTGCATTACTTTCGTCGATTGTAGCAATAGAGTTACTGGGTCTCCCAAGAGACCAACAGCGTGCAATATTCAGGAGTTAGAAATGAGTTGGAAATGAAATAAATATTCTATTCCTCACTCGCATCTCGGAGTTGCAACCACAGGGAAAGGCTTCTCCAGTTAACACCGGCATCGTGTGATTAATTCCCTTCACAATCTTTAATGGGTATGACTATCTACTGATCTAGATTTAGATATCCTGTTTTCTCATCTTCCTGTGTTATACAATATTCCAGACTTCAGGCCATTAACCGCTTGCCAGCCAGCCCAGTAGCGCATTTTTGTAATAGCATCTACGGCTATTAAAACTAACTTTGAAGTCCTTGAAAGCTTTATCACTGCGCAAACGACCGTGCTCCTGAAAAGGCGATGAACCAACAACTTTTTAAAATAATTTCTAGGACACAACCAGTCGTGTTAAACAGGTGTTTAAACACTCAGCATTTTTTTTCCCTGTAAATTATTGATCGTAGGTGTTATCTGGATGCAAACAAGAGTTCAAAGAACGGAGTACTGTTTAAACCTGTGACCTGTGTGGTCAAGCAGTTGAGGAAAGGGTAAAACAGCTTTCGCATTCAAGCCACACAAACCAAACAATAAAAGCTCTCTAGATGGGAGTGCCCTGTATGTTGATCTTTTTACAGTTTCGAATAGAGTTTTAAACAGCGGGAATTTGGCCGTGACAGCCTCAAATGTTAAGCCTTCTCTCTTTTCCCCCCCGCTCACAAGGCACTTTCAAGCCACCCACACATCGGTTGTTTAGCATGAGGTGTGACTGGCTCCAGCTCAACTGCACACCTTTACAGGCCTGCATCGTGTTATTGCTACAATCCATGCAATGCAACTAAATTAATTAAATGCATTCGGAATATCTCGAAATTAGAACATGAGGACTTTGTGACTTTCGGATTGGATTCTGGACACTTTCTTCCCGCAAATATTCGCATTTTCTGGGGTACCTTGTCGTCTTCAGTCTGCTGCTACCTCAAAGTTAAATGAACGAAAAGCTTGTCTTCTGGGCTACTAGAAGGTCCACGCTAGGTTTAGCTGACGGTATTTGGGAGATTTTTTTTCCCGCTCCGTGGGGTTGGGGGGGGGGGGGGGAGGAAATGTGGCGAGCAGAACCTCCCAGAAAATTGAGAGTGTGGACTCTTGGCAGACAAGGAGACTTTCTCTTCCGTTCGTTGATCTACGTTCCCGACTTCCTACCACCTCCCCGCGCCGTCCAGAAATCAAATGGTGTTTGAAGGCGTGCATGCCACTTTCCAGCTTCACTGCAAACTTCTCACACGGTGATCCCAACTGTCCAGCACGCCCTCGGGTGCGCATTGCCAATAATGGCTGCTGCCGCACTCCAGGCGGCGCCACCGAGCGCACGGAACCCGAGGCCGACTCCTGGGGAAATTTGGGTATTTTTATTGTTTATGAATAAGTCGGTCATTCAGTACACTTAACTGATTTCCGGGGTTGGGCGGGGTAAGAGAAGAGGAACCGAGTCCGGATTCATTGATGTGTTTTGTTTTCGAAAGTATAAGGTCCGGAAGCGCGTGTGTCAATTTTATTTCGGATGTGTGGGGGCGGGGGTGGGTGCGTTGGGTGATTGGCGTTTTGGTTCGGCCAATGGAGGCCCCGTTCAGGTACATGTCCCGCCTTCCAACCGTTTTAACCGCCGCCCGATTGTTGGGTCAAAATCAAAAGAGGGAGGCGGACTGTCTTACCACAGGCTCCGCCCACTGTTGGCGGAGCTCCTTGATTGGATGGTCCGGCACGTGGTCATAAAAGAGCTGACCTCGTGCTTTCGCCTAGGTTGGCGCGGCCGTGAATTCAAAACAAACCACTTGACGAGGCATCAACGCGGCCAAGGTGACCAGTAACGCTGCCGTCTTTTGTTTTGGAGATTCCAGCAGAAGTAGTAGGGAGGTAACGTCTCGTCGTTGTCCGTCACTTATTAATCGTCAATTTATTAGCTTTTCTTCAGAAGAAAATTCACGCTTTCTCTTTTTGAAACGACTTGACTTCCGTGCTGTTTAGCCAATAAAATATTGTTCATAGAGAATCTTAGCCAATTGAGACGCTGTTTGTTCCTGTACCGCAGCGATGAGGGAATGGCCGATCCTGTTTTGATATCACTCCAAACAGTCAGTCTGTCTGGCAGCATCTGAAGAAAAACAGAATCATGTATGCATCTGCTGAATTCCTCCACACTACGGTTGTATGTCAGGTATCCAGCATTCACAGAACCTTTGGTTCTGTTTTGAATGATAACGGTGAAAGGGCTAACAGTTGTCAAGCTAGTGCTGATTTTTGTTGTGGTATCCTTCCCACATGCCTATAAATGTTGTCACCATCTGTGTAATTTAACTTGAGTGATCATGCCATCTCTGCAGTTCCTAAGAACATACTACTCCAGTCTCCTACCAGCTGCCAACTGTGATGGCAGAGTGCTGTCAATGAGTGCAAAATTACTGTTTGATTTTTAAACATCAAATTATACTTTGAACTCCTTCAGTGTGACCAAGGCTTTTGTCTTTTTTTCTTGTAACTTTGGTACCTAGTTTAAAATTGGTCAGCTTGTATGCTGCCTACATGAATATCGTTTTCCATGAGTTTTTAATATCTCATTTCTTGTACATTATATGCACTTTCAATTATGATTGACATCCCTGTTAATCTTTTGAAATAACTCCAAGGAGGATGGTATCTGTCACTGAGTCACCCTTCATTTACACGTGAACAGTGCTTGACTTTCGTGCTGCCTCATCCAGAGTCAGGTGCCAGATGTCAGCATCTCTGACACTCCCCTTTTTTAATCTGGCAAAGAGGGCTCCCTGATTAGGGTTGTTAATCTGGTTCAATCAGGGAACTTGGAAATAGCAAGAACTGCAGATGCTGGAGTCATTTGATATGGTCTGGAGCTGGAGGAACACAGCAGGTCAGGTGGCATCAGAGGAGGAGAGCTACATTTCGGGCCTGGACCCTTCATGAAGCGGAAGTTACTGGGAGCCCAAACCTGTCGCCATGGGTCTGCAGTGGGCTCACTCACTATTGCCATTACTGTGTCTCAGCTCTTCAAGCCGTAAGTCCTGAAAAAAGAGTGTACAATCCCTGGGCTTTCAAGTTCTCCTGCACATTGGCACCTTGTACAACATCTTCGATCAGGCAAGTAGCTTTGTGCTGGATGGTGTCCAGATTTTGTAGCTTTGGTGTCAGCTCAGTTGGATGGATGATTTGCAATGCAGTTTGACCAAGATGTGGATTCCATTCCTGTAATAGCTGAAGTCCTCTCAACCTCACCTGAAATACTCTAGCCCTCTGGTTAAACTTTCCACCTGTTGTATCTCTGACATCAAGCAGCCTGAGGTCCCATGTGACTATTGACCCTTGTTTTTATTCACCTTTTTTGGTTGTCATTGGAACCAAACTCCTTTGAACAAAGTAGAAATGCTGTGAAGATGGATACTGACTTGTGCTTCTGTCGACATTGGGCAGGCTCAAAGAAATAGCTAGCTTTATTGATGCCTTAGCTACCACCAGCATTCACTCCTGCTATTACCAATAAGACTGCAGTAGCAGTGTATGGTGCCTTGGGCAGCACCTTCCAAAACTACAGAATTGGACAGCAGACACAGGAGCATCACCAACTGCAAGTGCCTCTCCAAGCAACGCACTAACCAGCAACAGTGAAATTACAGTGTAACAGTTGAAAAACTGGATGAAGTCCTTGAACACTCCCCTTGATAGCCTGGAGTGTATCTACACTAGGTTGCCTGCAGGAGTTCAAGAAAGTGGCTTCTTGCTATATTCTAGAACAATTGGATGAGCCAAAAATCCTACCCTTACCAGAAGCACGTGTCCAATGAATGATAGTTGATTTGAGCAGCCAGTGTAAAGCTGACACTATATAAAGAAGTCTAATTTTATTTTTAAAATCAGACTTCATATTTCATGGATTTTCAATAAATTTTTCAATCTGTTGAAAAGTAAGCTTGAATCTAGACAATCTACAATTGAAAGCAATAGCAAATCACCACTGAAAATGACAAAAGTCTGCTCCAGATAAGTGCCAGCACAAAAATGACAACCCTCTCAAAAACTCAGGCAAAACTAACCAAGGAGGCCTCAGGCCCATAACTGCATAAACTCAAATTTTACTGTAAATCACTTTAATAGCCTTGGCTGCACAACTATTATAATATCAATTTGTATGTCCGTTACTGTAACTCTAATTAACTTCGTGTTAATTAATTGTATATTTAATATCATGATGGACCTTACCTGAGGACTTGTGTTCCATATACAAATTAGGAAAAGAAACTGTTTGTTGGGTTAGGAGGTTCAAGTTTGTAACCTGAATCTCCTTATTTAAGTGTTAACCGAATCAGTATTACAGTTTAAAAGGAAGCTATTCAGCCTATTGTTCCTGCACTTGCTCATATACCCCCTTGTTCTTTCTTTTACAAGTAGAAATAGTTTCTCCGCATCCAATCTAACCATTATCTCAGGGCTTTGAAAATATCTCTTCTTCCTCCTCTTGGCTGCCTTTTTTGTCCAAGGAGAACAGTTCGATATTTAACTGAACTTCCTCATTCTTGGAAGTTTTCTTGTAATGTTTCTGTCCACTATTCAAGAGCATTCACATGCTTACTATAATGTGGTGCTCAACTGTACACTGTACTGCGGCTGAGGTCTAACACTTGTTAATAGCAAACTTGTATAAAACACTTTTTTTTGACTTCTCACTCCCTAGATCAAAATTGGTTGGGGGTGGGGCAGGGCGAGGAGAGAGGAATGGGGCTAAATGGAATAGGGCACATTAATCTTTCTAGAGTTGCATGAAGAAGTATTGTGGATAGAAAGTGAGGTCATGCGTGGGGTGAGAGTTATGTAATAAAAGGAAATGAAAAGTAGCTGGGAGTGGCAGGTGAATGAAGGAGATGTGAATTGGGCTGATGCCAGTGACACTAACTGGCAGCAATAGACATCACTGTCATACAAGTGAATATTTGGATGAGCTTGATTTTAAATATGATTAAGTCCTCATTGGTGACTGGAACAATTACATTACTCTTTCAACAATTTTTGTTCAATGTTAATGGAAGAGGACAAAACACCCTAGACTCAGATTGTATGCTCTTGGAAAATGATGAATGAAGAGTCCTGACATGAAACATTGACTTTCCAGCTCTGATGCTGCCTGGCCTGCTGTGTTCCTCCAGCTCCACACTTCTCAATGAGACCTATTCTGAAAAAAGTTTTTGGATCTTGTAAATGTGTTATTGCTAAGCAATCAGACCATGCATTTCTTTAGATAAAGGGCAAAAGTGGACAGTGGGATGCTGGCGAAGTAGTAATGGGGTCAAAAGAAATGGCTGAGGAACTGAATACGTACTATGACAGTCTTTACAGTGGAAGACACTAGTAATATCCCAAAAAATTCAAGAGGAGCAGGGCAGAGGTGAGTATGGTGGCTATCTCCAAGGTGAAGATGCTCAAAACTGGGGGAAAAAGTTGATAAATTGGGTGGACTAGGTTGACTGCTGAAGAGAAAGTGGAGGCATTAGTGGTGATCTTTCAAGAATCACTGGAGTCAAGGAGTGTCCCAGAAGACTGGAAAGTCACTAATGCAACCCTTGCGTTTAAGAAAGGAGTAAGACAGGAAATTACAAGCTGGTTAGCCTGACCTTTGGTCGTTGGTAAGATTTTTGGAGTCCATTGTGAAGGATGAGATTTATGAATACTTGGAAGTGCATGGTAATGTAGGGAAAAGTCAGCATTGTTTCATCAAGGGAGGTGCCTGACAAATGTTAGAATTCTTTTGAAGTAACTAGGTTGGACCAAGGAGAGATAATGGATGTTATCTACCCTGACTTCCAGAAGGCCTTTGACAAGGTGCTGCACAGGAGGCTGCTGAGTAAGATAAGGATCTGTGGTGTTAAAGGCAAGGTACCAGCATGGATAGAAGACTTTGGCAGAAAGTGGACTGTGGGGATAGAAAGGCCCTTCTGTCTGGAAGGCAGCTGGTGACTAGTGGTGTTCTACCAGTGTTAGTGTTGGGGACCACAACTTTTTTTTATTTTATCTTATTTATTTATTTTTTTTTATTGATTTAACCTTCTAGATGAAGGAACCGAAGGCATTTTGGCTAAGTTAGCAAATGATCCAAAGATGGGTAGAAGGACAGGTAGTATTGAGGTGGGGAGGCTCCAGAAGGATTTAGACAAGTTAGAGTGGGCAAAGAAGTGGCAGATGGAATCCAGTATGGGAAAGTGTGAGGTCATCCACTTTAGTAGGAAGAATAGAGGCATAGACTATTTTCTAAATGGGAAGAAAATTCAGAAACCTGAAGTGCAAAGGGACTTGGGAGTTCTAGTCCAAGATTCTGTTAAGGAAAACTTTGCAGATTTGTATATACCTTCTTAACTACTGACGCTGTTGGCATTTATTTCGCGAGGACTAGAATATAAAGGCAGGGATGTACTTTGAGGTTTTTTTTTTTTTCAAGCTCTGGTCAGGCCACATTTGAGTATTGTGAGCAATTTTGGGCTGTATATCTCAGGAAGGAAATACTGGCCCTGGAGTGGGTCTAAAGGAGGTTCATGAGAATGATCCCAGGAATGAAAGGCTTAACATATGAGGAATGTTTGAGGACTCTGGGTCTATACTCAGTGGTGTTTAGAAGGATGGGGGTGGATCTCTCAAACTTCCAGAAGACTGAACGGGCTTGACTGAGTCAATTTTTGGGAAGATGTTTCCGTTGGTAGGAGAGACTAGGACCCGAGGGCGCAAACGTAAAATGAAGACCTGTTGGAATAGAGATGGAGAAACTTCTTCAGCCAGAGAGTAATGACTCTATGGAATTCATTGCCACAGAAGTCTGTGGAGGCTGGGTAATTCTGTATATCTAAGACAGAGAGGTCCTCTGATTGTCAAGGGAATCAAAGGTTGCAGGAGATTGGAGTTTGGAAACTTATCCACCACGATTGAATGAATGGCGGAGCAGACTCGATGGGCTGAAGTACCTAAAATTCTGCTCCTGTGTTTTATGCTCTTGTAGGAGTAAGGACAGAAGTAGCCTATTCCACCATTCAGTAGGATCATGGATGATCCAACTCTGCTCATGTCAACATTCCTGCCCTTTTTACTCCATGACTCTTGATTCCTGACTGATCACGAATCTGTCTATCTCAGCATTATATATACACGAGACCTCTGCCTCAACAGTTTTCTGGCAAGAAGTTCCAAAGAGACAACCCTCAGTAATTCCTCATCAGTCTTAAATTGGTGTCTCTGAAGTTGGAGATTACCCTTCTGATCCCAGCCCCTCCACTGAGGAGAACATCCTCTCAGCATTGTCCCAGTCAAGTTCCTTTAAAAATCCTGTGTTTCACTGAGGATCACCTCTCATTCTTGTAAATTCCAATGAGTCCCAACCTGTTTAGACGATCCCTCTGTACCAGGTATTGTCCTAGTGAACCTTCTCTGAATTGCCTGCAATGAAACTGTGCCTTTTTTAAATAAAAGGGCCAAACTGATCTCAACAGTTCAGATGTGATCTCACTAGTACTTTTGAACAATTGCAGTAAGACTTTCCTATTCTTTATACTTGAACCACTTTGAAATAAAGGCCAACATTTCAAAAACCTTCCTGATTACTTGCTGCACTTGTGTGCTAGCTTTGTTACAAGCAAGAACCCCCAAGTCCTTTTTAGTGCAGCATTTCTCCATTTAAATAACACTATCCATTTCAAGATGAACATGTCACATCACACCACATTTGCTAACTTTTTGCTGCTTGCAGTTTATAGATACTGATAGGTAGTATTGCTCTTGTAATTCGCCTTGCTACCTGTAAGCAGTTGCAGCCCCAAGAATGACTCCTGTAGAATCCCAGTGGTCACTGACCTGAAAAAAGCACACCTTATTTCCACTTGTTGCCTGCAAATTAGCCAGATCTTTCTCCAAGCCAATATACTACATCCAACTCCATGGGCTTTTAACTTTGAGAGGCATCTTGTTGAATAACTCGCAGTCCAAATGCAAATCTGTTGGTTCACCTGTATAATGTTAGGTTGCCATAGCCTTACCTGATCATAGTGCTATTCTCTTAATAGAAGGGGACTGGTGGTGGTTAAACCTGGGTATTACCATACCTCCAGACAAGGGGAGAAATTGAGAAGGATTTGCCTTCTCAATAACTGCAGCCATTGTGGGAATTGAACCCTGCTATTGGTGTCAGTGTTGCAAACTTGCTGTGGAGCCACTCAGCTAATTGACCCTTATCCATATAAGATATGGAAAACCTCTGGTGAGACTGAAAACTGAACTGTCTCTGGACCAAAAAAAGCAAGAATAGTGTCGTAAGCTTCAGCTCAATATTCCCTCATTGCTTCTATCTGCTCCCAGTTGTTTTCAAAATATAACTTGGAGCAAATGAGGTGGATACGCATAGCGTGTCAGCAGTCAAGGAGCTCAACATGCTCTTGAAGTCAGGAATCCAGTAGAAATGTTGAATCTGAAAGATATGCCTCTTCTGATCATACATGCATCGGGGGAGGTGATGGCCTAGAGGTATTATCACTGGAGGACTGTTAATCCAGAGACCCAGTTAATGTTCTGGGGAGCCGGGTTTGACTCCTGCCATGACAGATGGTGGAATTTGATTTCAGTTAAAAAGTGGAAGTAAGAGCCCAGTGGGAACCACAAGTCTGTTGTCGTTTTTTTGTCAGGAAAAATCATCTGATTCACCAATGTCCCTTTAGGGAAGGAAACTGCCATCCTTACTTCATCTGGCCTACATGTGACTCCAGACCCACAGCAATGACCCTCCAGGCAGTTCGGGATGGGCAATAAATGCTGGTCTAGCCAGCGATGCTCTCATCCTGTGAATGAATAAATAAAAAAAAACCATGAGAGCAATATTCTGGAAGACCGACATGCATGCAATGGGAATGCAGTGATTAGAATTCTGGACACGTTCGTTTTATAGATCTCTTTGATTTGTCATGTAACTTGTAGTCTGTTTCCAAAACGATATGCATGCTGCAGAAACCTGCTGGAAACAGAATGTCCAAGTGGCAGACACACAACTTTGGGGAATATTACATTTTATTTGCAATTACAGGCAATTTTTCAAAATGAAAAGTAGATACTAAGAAATGCCTTGATAAGGATACTGTGTTTGACCTGTCATACTCCTATGACCTCTAAGTGCTTTTGACGCTAGAAACAGAAGTTAGTAAAGCCTATACCTGAATGGGAAGTTACAAAACTACAACAGCTGACCAGTTTAGATTCTAAGAGGGAGTGGGATGAGAGAAATAATTGGCATTATAAGCTTGAATAAACAGAACTTAGAACTTGGAAATTGTTTTGAATGCTCTGTTTGAAACAGTCGGGCAAACTAGAATACATTTAAACATACTTGATTATTAGAATATGCTGTCTCTTCTTGTGACAAACATAGTGAAGTGGAAGAGAAGTTGGTACAGATGTTTATCTGCCGTCTGCCTGAATGTATCTGCATAAGATCAAACACTTATTTGATCATGAATATTCATAATCTGGCAGTCACTAAATAATTTAGAACTAACATATAAAAATTAAGATTTCAACTGTGATAGTATAGGGGGATGACTTAATAGGACCACTGATCACAGTACTATCAAGAGAATTCTCATCACAATAGCAGCAAAATGAAAATGAGTAGTTAATAAAAAATACAATCCGACATTAAACAGCTGCAAGTTAAATGATGGAACTTTTTGAGTTCATCCAAATACTGAAACATCAGAATAGTAATTAAAGCCAAACAAACCTCCTTGTTCTGCTCTTTCTGCACGTGGACATAGATTGCTTCAGTATTTGAACTGCAGATAGTGCTGAACACTTTGCATTCATCACCAACCACTCCCACTTCTGATCTTCTATGCTGATAAGGTCTTTTGAATAAGCTCAAGTTGTTTGCAGTTAGGACACTACCCTAAGGAACTTCTGCAGTCTGTTCCAGTTTCATCAGTCTCTGCATGACTATTAGAAGACTTAACTGCAGATACACACATGTTTTAATGTGTTCAATTTTACTAGTTTTTTTTCCTAATATCCTGCTCATTTCTGGGTTGATGTCTTGGAGTGGGTGTGACTGAACTGCGATGACTTGCAGTTACTCTTGAGAACGATAACCATTTTTCTTTGCTAGGTATGCTGACTCTGGCCAAAGTATTAACAATTGATTAGGATCTTTAATGTTAAGAAATGAACAAAATTATCAGCTGCATGTCCTGGTACAGAAGACATTTTTCTGCTTTGATCTGTATCAAAGTATTTAAGCCTCTATGATGAAGAATGGAAAAATGCTGTTTTGCTCTTCAGAGTTCTTTCACTTTCTTTGTATGATCACCCAAAATCACAATTTCATCTTGGTTTGTTTAAAGTCCTTTTCCAAAGGATGCTTTCTGTTCAATTAAGTTGTTTTTCTTTCTCCCATATCTCAAATGTAAGCTAGCCTAAGACTTTAATTACTATCCTGTTTGTTTGTTTCAGTAGCTAGTAACATCCATGCTACGTGTCCCATAACAACCACTTCCGACTGACAGAACTGCACTAGATGTATAAATACTGTGGCTACAAGAGCAGCTCACATGCAAGGAATCCTACAGTGATTAACTCACCACCTGACTTCAGAACCTGACCACCATCTCTAAGGCACAGAGTCAGGAGTGTGATGCAATACTCACTTGTCTGTATGAATGCAACTTGAACACAAGCTGGACAATATGCAGCTTCAACATTCACTGTCGTTCATTTTCGAATTCTTTTGTCATTTACATTGTCGCTCCACCATTTTCCCTGCTAGGCTCCCCTTCTAACTAACTCTGGCTAGCTCCTCCCTCTTTTTGTGGTGACTTTTTTACACAATTTATAATACTGTAACATCTAATTCCAGCTACTCCATCCAAACTGCAAGGTGAATTCAATCATATTATGGTTACAGGCTGCTAGGGGTTCCTTAACCTTCAGCTCCTAATCTTGTCCACCTCATGACACATCACCAAATCCAGAACTGCCTGTCTCCTAGTAGGCTGTACCTCCAGCTTCTCCACGAAACCATCTGGTACATATGGATATTCTCCAGCATCTGCAGTACCTTTTATCTCTGGTACATATGGATATGTTCCTTTTCTTGAGATCCACTACCAGCCTGATGGTGGTGTTTTTTTTTCCAAGCCCACCTGCATATTGAAGTTTCCCCATGATTATTGTAACAGAAAAGCCATGTAAGATTGTATCTCCTGTTTGTTTGGTTTTTTAATTTTCTGCCCCATGTCCTGATTCTTGGTAGGAGACCCAGACATAACTCCATTTGGGTCATTTCTTTTACCTTTTTTTTGTGGTTCCTCAACTCTACCTGCACACGTTATATGCCTTCCAACTCTACCACTTCTTGCTATGGCCAGTTCTTCCTGGTAAAGATGTTTCAACTACAAAACAATTAGTGAATCTAATTGACTTTTCTCATCACTGAGGCAGGGATTCCCTTCTGAGTGAGGGAGGGGAAAATTCTGCTTCCATCCAAATGCTCCTCTGAATATAATCACTGCCTCTTGAGAAGATGTAATTACATGATTTCAGTAGATCTGAATGAACAAAATCTCAGATTTTCTCAGGTTTACTGTCTTGAATTCTAGTCAAAAAGCTTAGGTAGACCCAATGGTATTCTGTGTAGTATAGTCTGAATCCCCCAGTTTTTTGATACTGGAGGATCAGGAAAAAAAAACTTAGCTAACAGTAGTGGGAGACATGAACACAGCAGGCCAAGCAACATCATAGGAGCAGGAAAACTTGACATTTCGGGCCTAGACCCTTCATCAGAAACGTCAAGTTTTCCTGCTCCTATGATGCTGCTTGGCCTGCTGTGTTCATCCAGCCCCACGCCTTATTATCTCGGATTCTCCAGCATCTGCAGTACCATTTATCTCGAGTAGTGGGAGACAATTGCTCAAACATCGAGTTTGTCTCCAACGTTTGCTAGAAATTCCATTTCTGTCTTAAACTTAAGTTTTAACTGCTAGAAAATAGAATTAAATCAAACATTCACATTTAAACTAATTTGAGTGCATGCTGAGAGCTAGGGACACGCCACATGAGGAGGGTAAACAGGTGGAATCCTAGTTCTGTGAACACGCAGAAATTTTCTTCTCTGACAGGGAAGAATGACAGCCATCAGACTTGCCAGAAGGCAACTTTTTAGGTCACTGGGGCCAACTGAAGTGTCTTTGGGGGCTACAATCACTTGTCTTCTACCAATTATTGGAAGCCGTAAGCCATACAGGAAGCTGCCTTGTAAAAGCTGAGCGGGATGGCGTGTGGTTTTCCAGGCCTACCTGACCAAGTCCTAGTGATGACCCACTGGTGTAATTTCAGGTGCTCCGCTGTGGTGTCTCAGCAGTGACCACTGCTCCATGATATTGTTGCACCTGAAGAGCTTTCGGTCCCTAATTGGCATGCAGTTCTTTGTTAGAAGCAGAGATGGTGGTGCTCGAATTGCCCTTCCTATGGACTTGCCTAATATGTACAGAATTGTGTTGTGGCCACTGCAATTAAATTCATCCCCAAAATTCTTCAACTTTCAGAGCCAAGTACATCTGTGCTGAGAATGAATAACTTAACATTTCTGATACTAAATCACTTTTGGGTTTGTTTTGAATTTATCTGTTTACCCTTTCTGCTACTACCTGAAGATTTTTAAATCCCAGTCTGGATATGTGTAATATCAAATTCTTGAAAGATAGTGATGCTGATAAAAATTTTAACTTCTTGCGTTGCCGAAGATTTGAGTCCCTTTTTTTTTTGTCAGAGTTCATAGCTAAATAAAACTTAACTTGTTTTGGACCACTTTTTAAAAGGATTTTTGAAAAATTCTTCCATGGAGTAGGGACATCACTGGTAAGACTCTCATTTATTGCCAATACAGTGCAACACTGTATTAAATAGGCCCTTTGGCACACGAAGCTTGCACCTATTCCTAATTACTTATTAGCAATGGGTCTATATGAGAATGTGCCACTTCTGTCGCTCTGTTTGCCTCCTATTCCTGTCTATCAAGATATGCCTTAAATGTTGCTAACGTGCCTGCTTCCACCATCTCCACTGGCAGTGCATTCCAGGCACCCACCACCTTCTGAGAACCTATTTCCTGGCACTGTTCTCCCCTAAACTTAGCCCCTCTCATCTTGAACCTGAGCTCTCTTGTAGTTGACCTTCACTCTCCTCTAAGTTTCAACTGTCTATGCCTCTCATAATTTTGTGGACCTCCATCAGGTTGCCTGTCATACTGTCTTTCCACTGAAAACAATCCAATCCCTAGTTTCCATGAAAAATAGCTTAAAGATATTTCAGAATGCAGTCCACCTCCTGGGTGTCTTTAAATGATACTTGATTTTAGCCTTTTTAAATAACTTTTTTTTTCTCTAAAAGAATGTCTATGAACCAGAGCTTTCTAAGAAGAGGCCATTTTAATGGTTGCCACTATAGTCACCTAGTTGTATTTGATATTGCCATATCACTAACAGAAGTTGAAGTTTCCCTATCTAGTGTGACATTTTTTAAATACCTATTTCTGGATCATTTGTACCTATGGATGATTAATAACACGACCACTATGGAACTGTATTGTTTTGAGGGATACTAATGACTCTTTAAGTAAACCTCCATGTTCAGAGCTTATTTCAGCCAGTCCATATTATTGGATGTTTTACTTTTAGTTTTGGCTAAGAGCTAATGCAGGCCACATTGCTCTCCTACTGTTTGAATAGTGCCATAGGATCTTTGGAGGATTTTTCTTTTCTAAAAGGCAAGGCTTGGTCAATCTTGCTTTGAGTCATCAGCTTGAATTGTGGTCAAGTGCAGCTTGGAGTTCAGAATATCACTACCGAATAAGGCTGCTTAAAATTTATAGCCATTAAAGTATCCTCTGGAAAAAGTGGGGCCTTGATTTTCGAGCTAAGTGTATATTAATCGCATTTCCAGTGTTTTGTTTTGTGACTAATGAAAACTGCAATTGAATGAGCAATAATTTGCTGTATAGTATACTTCATAGGTGTTCAGAATTTGCTGCCTCTTTAAGGGTTTGCTACTTTCACCAATCTCAAATGGTACTAATTCAGAAATTAGAAACTTACCATCAAATAGCTGAGTTCCAGTATGTGCTTGAGATCTGCTGTTTGCACTCTGTTCCAACCTTCAGGAGCTTGCAAGGATGGGGATGGCAAGAGAAACTAACCTGTTGGTTGACTGTAGCTATGGCAGCTTTGAGTTTCCAGTCACTTAGGCTAAAAATTGAAATGCTTGTCAGTTTCACTTAAGAGAAGTTGCCTTAATGCGTGCTGTTGCCTCTTCTTTTCTCCCTATGTCTTAAAGGGACTTTTTTTTTGTTGGGATAAGATGTGCAAAGAAACAGGCTGTTCGATCTAACCAGTCTATGCCAGCATTTAGGCTCCACTTCAACTTCCTCCCATCCTTTTCTTTATTGGCAGAACTCCATTCTCATTGCATAACCTCTTACCTAGCTTCCCATTTTACTTGCATTGGTTACTTGTGGCGGCCACTTCTTGTGGTCACTAATTCCCCATTTCCCTTTGGAAACGTTTTTTTTCGTGAATTCCCAATTGGTTTCGTCTTGGTGACTTTTTATTATTGTAGCCTTTTTAAATATGAAAATCTTCCATAATTTTAAGTCATCTGTAATTCATAATCACAACTCCTTTTTTAAAAAAATGCTAGTTAGTTCTGTACAACCCCGTAAAGTTAACTTGCGAAATGCCTGCAGGTGCTTCTTGACTCAAAATATCTACTATTTTAAATGCTGGTTTACAAAGACCCAGGAATGAGGGTTAATTTTTTTTCACGTTTTGTGGAAAGTGAACTTCTGGTGTGGGTAGTCACTTACTTTGGAATGACTGCAGCATCAGATGCAAAGAGTAGGTATGTCTTAAAATCCCTTTCACAAACAGTCCAAAACTCACTTGATCTTTTCTGCTTAGTTGCCAGGCCTTGGTGTAAAACATAAAATTTTGGAGTGAGCATTTTGGGATGGAATACAAGCATAGTATGTCATGACTGAAAAGGAGACAGGGTCATGTATGCAAAGGGGACTTGAAAATTAGGGTCATCTTTGCTACAATTTTATAGTACTCCAAATGTGATTCAATACGAACATACCATTGTTCACCTTTTTCAGTTCTGTCCTGAAAGCAATAGAATCCATATGCGTGGTTTATATAACAGCCTTTATTAGCTGTACTACTAGCTTTAAATGACTTCTGTATTGGCAGTTCCAAATCTGTTTGCTTTGCTTTTCTTTTTAATCCTGTCCAGATTCTGGTATTCCAAATAATGTCACCTTTATTTTATACATGTATTCATTCACAGTTTCTATTCCCTTCTATGAATTACCTTCATTGTACAATTTTTAATGTTGTTTTTGGCTTGTTGCAAACATTCCCAAAGTAACTTTTTTTAATGGTGAACATCAGCAAATTATTGTCGCATCTAATGAAATTGGGCAGCAAACTCTGCTTTACTTCCCACCAAGATTTTAAGTTGCAATGTCTGCATTGTAAGCATTCTTTTATGGCCTACAACATCCAGTCCCCATACAACCACTTGCTGTATTTTAAATGACGCTAATATATTAGTAGTTGAGATGAGGCTGGGACAAATTGCAGATTTTTTTATCTTGACAGTTAGGAAACTTGCTGTGAATCAGTGAATGCCACCAGAAACTGTCTGCAGTGCTGTCTGTATTTACTATTAAAACAAAAATAAACCAGTCACATTGTAGCACAGCAGACCTTTTTATTTTAACTGGCACCTTAGGAGCCAGCACTTTTTAAATTGGCAAATATTATTATATACCTGAAATACGGGAAGTTTACTGTATTTTCGCAATCTTCTGATGTCTGAGCAGTCAGTTGAGGATGCGAGTGAGAAAGTTCTGTCAGTAAGTTTCTTGTGTTAAGGCAAAGTTGCACTTGCATTTTATGCTGTAAATAAGGTATAATACTGTTTAACCTGTTACTTAATGTGTGTTTTTACATTGGTTTACATGTGGAATATTTGATCAACTGCTGCACTCCTGGTGTCAGTTACCTTTTTTTTGAAAAACAAAAGGTAAGTTCTGAGGAAGGGTCACCAGAACTGAAACGTTAACTCTGATTTTTCTCTTAGCAGAGGCTGCCAGACATGCTGAGCTTTTCCAGCAACTTCTGTTTTTGTACTTTTTTTTTTGTTTCGAGCCTGCTGTGATGGTTGGAACACAAGTTTGTCCACAACTGCAATGAAGACTTTGCTTGTGGGGCTGGCCTCTTTTGCTACCTGTTTTTAGACGCAGTGACTTTCATACAAATAAAGAACCATTAAAATGTTGGCATTCAGTCTAATTAAAGTACTTTAATGACTAACGTGTTCTTTGTGAAGTTTAACCTTTATTTCCCCCCCTCCATTTTCCATGCATTTGCTGTGTATACCTGGACTTTAAATGTAAAAATCAAAAGTCCCCAGATGACCCATTTTTAAATCAGTCTCCATTCTGAATACATTTGAGCACTCTATCCAGTGGTTGTTATGACTCACTCATTTTCAATTTGAATGCAAATGGTGTCCATTTGTGAATTGCCTGGTTGGTAGGTACCCTTTTGTCGACCTCCAGACCTGATTAGTGGCAGAAAGTGAAAATTTAGTACTGTGGTGGCCTCCTGTAACAACTTAGTCGTTCCTTTCCATTTCCACCCAAGTGCCTGTTTTGTCTAATTTGCATCTCTTCAGTCACCAATCTCAATCATTATTTTGGTAGAGAAGTACACTTGTAAACAAATCCAGAGACACCTTTTTTAAAAAAATTAAGTGGAAATGTACACTACAGCACTTTGGCTAATACTTCCATTCCATTGTTTCAGGAAATCTTTTTGTATTGTAACTGAAGAGTCATGGACTTATTCTTTTAAGAAGGTTTTAAGGCTAGCAGAAAGATTGTTAAGATTGAATGAATTTGCACACATCAGCATGAAGCTTGTTGCTTTATCCACAGGCCATGTCTCTTGTAATAGTTTACTAACCAAACCAACTATCTCTTGGTGTTGACTGACAGTAAATTCCAGAGGAGGAATGTTTTTGTGCTTTCCAACTTAAGTGCAGTTGTTCAAAATGTGATCTATGGACAAGTGATCAGCTGGTCCAAAGTAGAAATCACTGATGTATAGCACTGCACAATAGAGCAGGATAGAAAATGCATCATCCACTTAAGTGACATCACGTATGCAGAAAAGTTCTGCAAGTGATCTGAGACGTTAAGAGCAAGCAACAACGTCACTTTTTTGTCAGCAAAATGTTACTGTTGCAAACGATTCCAAGATGGATTAATCAACACTTACGGAACTGAAAGCAGAACTGACTGAATATGGAGTCTGAGATTTGAGCTGCTTTTCTTTGCTTGGAACTGGGTGACACCCCATTAGAGCTTCATCAAACACACAGTCTAAATTTTGACTATTTTAAACAGCAAAAGTGGTAGGGGTAGAACTAGCAGTTGCTTGACACCGCATTAGTGCCTTGCCTAAAGTTCCATGGGGTTTTAATGCATTTCACACTGACTTTTCTCTACAATGCTACTTCATGAAGAGAATTTAATTGGGAATGGAAGTGTTACTACATTATCTCTAGTTCCAATGTCTGTAATTGCTATTCTTTATAGTTGATTTTCTCTTGGTGATACTCACTTTTCTTGTCTTGTAGTTACCCCACAAAGTGTACATCATGTCTCTACGAGACATCCAACTTTCTGAAGTCAGACAGCTGTTAGTGGACAATTCTGGGTTCTCTGAGGTAAGCATGCTATTAAGTGTTTTCTTGCAGATATTTTGTTAAAAAAAAGGGAATATTGTAGGTAGTGTTAATGTCACTGGACTAGTAATCCAAAGGCCCAGCCTAATGCTGAGGAGACAGAAGTTCAAATCTTACTATGCATTTGGTGGAATATAAATTCAATTAATAAAAAAAACTTATGGTAATAGTTACCACAACTCATCAATTTCTTTTTAAACATCTGTATCACAAATCCCTTCTTATCTGGGAAGGAAATCTGTTATTCCTAACCCAACCTGGCCTACCTGTGATTCCAGACCTTTGGTGTAGGATTGACTTATTTTTGAGAAACTGCTCCCCAAGGTTAACCACTCGGTTCAAATTGGGACAATAAATGCTAGCCTTGATGGTAATTGACATTTTCTATGAAAGGCTGAAAGCATTTTTATCTTTTGAAAATTTTGACACTTTTTTTTGTTTTATTTGACAAGATTTAGACCCTGTATCAAGTTTTTATTTGATATGTGGGCATATGGATTCTTGCTTTAATTTCAGTGCAAGTAATTAACTAGGTGCTCAGTATTTTATGAAGAATTGGCCAACATGAACCTCTTACTACCCTCCTTCAAACCTAATTAGTATATCCTTATTTCTTCCTACCTCATGTTAATCTTTATCATTTCAGTTAATTGAGGTAGTTCATTCAATAGTCTGTTTGCATTCATTCGGGTTAAAATAAAGTTTCTTCTGAATTTGTCATTCCTTATTGTCACAAATACAAAATTGTGACTTCTTTAATATTGGAATAAATTCCAATTTGGCCACTTTGCAAATGCAGTTGAAATCTAAGAACCATTTTCTTCCTTTCTTTCCATGTTCCCTTTGGTCCTTTTTTTTTTTTTCTTGTTTGTTTGGTTTGAGGAAAAATAACTAACTACTACAAAACCAGTCTCTGATAATTGAAGTATGGTGAATATCCATCCACTGCCTTAAAGGGCACACAGATTACTATGAAGGTTTGATTATAAGGTGGCAGATGGCAACTATCATCCTAACTAAGATTCAAACAAGTATTTAAGTTATCTCTGACTTCCCGAAAAGCCTTTGACTATATTTTAAGACGCTAAGTTTATTAGTAACATTTTTTATTCTATACAAAATAGAATGCTGTAAATTTAAGGGCCTGAATGACATGCTTCCTCCCAGAAAAGGACTGGCAGAATAGTCCTTCCATTCGAAGTGGCTTAAATAACATGGAAATGTTTGCAATCCATAAGATCTCACCGTTTGCTTAGGGGTTGACATAATGCAAGTTTCAGTTTTTTTTTCTCTAACTGAACATTGTTCTGATCTGTACACTTAAAGAAGACTCTGCTGTCATTTGGCCTGTAGCTTTGCCATTTGCCTAGAAGCTGAATTTAAACTGGCAGGAAGTATGCCACTTTGCAACAGGCAAGTGACCCTAGTGTCTAACTGTCCATCCGTTCCCTGTAAATGGGTATAAACACCCTTCTGTTTGGGCTTATCTTTTTGACCTATAATGTGTTTCATTTTAATTCCCAAATATTGTCCTTCAGCATAGTGGGTTTTTTCTACTGCTAAGAGTTTCTTTTAAAACTAAAGATGTGGTATTGGGTGGCATTGTAATGATCACAGGAAAAGAAACCTATACATCTTGCAAGTAACATTTTAAAACCTGAATTACTGGATCTCTTTGCTGGGATAGTTCATGCGTTTTGTAGTTCTTGCCCTTGATGGCTCTAATTAATAGCTGCAAATACTTACTTTATTTCCTACAGTTTCAACATCATACATAAAATTTTGGGAACCTAGTAATGTCACTAACTTTTGATCAACTATGTATACTTCTTACTACTGTATGGTAGCATTTCGGCATTGCTGAAAGTTTACTTTAATAGCTAATATTTTTAACTTACCTAATTACTATTGTTTACTAATCCTTAATCGAAGAATAAACTGCTCCACTTCAGTGCAGAATTACTTAGTGTGATGGGGAAAAGGTGTAACTGGAGGAATAAAGACTTATGACTAAAGGAAGGCAAAAGAGACATAAACTTATGGATATTTTCCTCTTAAATGGAAAAAACTTAACCGAGAAACGACAACCTTTTCTCATGTTTGCTGTGCAAGCCTGAAATATATGCTTTGCAAGTTTGGAATTACTTTGTGTATCTCTTGCCTTGGTGTATAAAACGTGTGCTGTTCAAGGCAGTGGATGGATTTGATAACTAAAGTAATTCTATTTTCAGGAATTTGCCCTGCTTCAACAGCAAGTTGAAATTACTAACCACTGAGGAGCAATGGTTAAGCACTAACCAACTTTGGAATTTTAAAAGACCTGAAAGGAAAAATAGACTGCAGTTGTCCTCCAGGAATATCTATTTGATAGAAATTTGTCATTTCACATCTTTGAAATTTGTAGAACTAAAGATCTGTTTGAGTAATACCTTTTTTAAAGCTAAGAAGGAATGGAAAACTTCAGGAAAAACACGAAAATAGATCAGACTATTGAGTGAAGGAAAAACAGTTTGAAGACCTAACTACTTTTGTTTTGTATTTATTTCCTGAAATTATGGAGGACTGTTTAGGTTCAGGAACAGTTTTGAAATGAAATACAAGTGTAGCCATCAAACATAAAAATGGAAAAACAATATTTTCATTTCTGTACCCATTTAAAATGTGGACAGACTGTAGTGACACAGCAAGTGCCTGTCAAAATGAATGCGGTTATGAGCTCTGAAGAAAGTAGATGTAACATGAAAATGGGGATGAGCTACAGAATAGATCATTAGAAGATGAGCAGAGAAGTTCGTTTTCAGAGTGGGAGAAAACAACTGTGGGGAAAATCTGTCAGACTTTTTAAAAATAATTCATTAATGGGATGAGGGTGTCGCCAATTAGGCAACATTTATTGCCCATGCTTAATTACCCAGAGGGCAGTTATGAGTCAGCCACATTGCTGTGGGTCTGGAGTCACACCGTAAGCCAGACCAGGTAAGGATAGCGGTTTCCTACCATAAAAGACATTAGTGAACCTGATGGGTTTTATGACAATCGACAATGGATCCATGTTCAGCATTAGATTCTTAATTCTAGGTATCTTTATTGAATTCAAATTCCACCATCTACCATGGCAGGATTCACACCCAGGTGTGTGGAATGTTTTTGATCTTTGGATTAACAGTCCAGTGATAATGTGACTAGGGCATCACCAGAAGCATTTTCGGCATAATCAAGTTGTATCCATGACCATTGGATCTAAATTACCTGGTTACACATGACATAGTCGTTCGCTCACTGGTACTTTTATGAATTCTACTTTTCTTTTAAACAGGCAAATGCCAAAAGCTTTCAAGTACTTGAAACACAGGTAATTTTTCAATTGTAAGTTCTAAGACATTGTAATTACTCCAGTCCAGAAAGCTTGGAACTGAGTCACTTCAGGATTCTGGAATTTTCTAAATGTATGTTTGTTTTTCTCTGATTAGGCATTTTAAATGTCATTCTGTGTTTGCAAACCAGAAAACCTTTCTGAAACAGAGGTGATAAAATATTAAAATGTTACTTTTCAAAATATCGTATCTTGTTTGGTTTTGCTATCAAAGTGCTAAACTAAATAAAGGTTTCCAGACTGGAGGGACTACAATGTGGTATCTTGAATCAAAAAGCTGATATGAACTCTGAAATTGCTGACTGAGTCATTGTGGGGGTATGACTTTGTTTTGATCAAAACTAATTCTTGCATTAACATGATTATAGCACAACATAAAGCTATGACTTTCCTTTTCTTTCCTCACATCTGTGATCTGGCTTCATAGGCCTTTATTTTTATATTTAACATTCTGTCCTAGTGGGTACCTTTTATGAGCTCATGCTGAATATTAATAAACCGTTTGATTAAAGGCTAAAATCAAATCTTACCCAAGAAGGGATCACTGGGGAAAAACTCCCTAATGATTCTTTTACCAGTATAAATTCCTGTTGCCTTAGTAAGTTCCATGGCTACTGGAGAGATTGAACATCTGAAGGCTGATGTTTCAGGAAATATTATTGCAATTTGAGGCATTCAAGAGGGCATGGATGAATATCAGATAGCAGTAGTCTGCAAGGATACAGTGGGGGTTACGCAGCAGGTGATTGACGCTAATGTCCATCTGAAAAGCAGGTGCAGGTGAAATTGCATCTCCTTTGCTGTGTAACAGTTACATAATTTGTAGAAGCAGCAGGACAGGCTGAAATCCCGTGTCTATACTGATGTCTGCAACAGCTATGTAATTTTTAGCCCCACCCTCCCAAATACAGGATAATGCTTTTAGGAAGTGTTTTAATGTACCACCACCCCCCACCCCCCAACTGACTCATACACTACCTGTACTTGCCACAATGGTAGCGGTCCCATGACTATAGCAAGCCAGCCAATATACCACCACTGCATTTCTGTCCCAACACAATGGCTTCTGCTAATCTCCAAATGAAGATATAAAACTCTTGACATTCACACTAGAAAAAATGGGGCCTTAGTTTAATATCTCACTGTGCAGTGCTCTCAGTGCAGCACTCTTGGTATTGTATAATAGAATCAACTAGACTTTCTTGGCTTCTGTCTAGATGAACATTTTTTTCAGTTAGCATTGTTTTTCCCCCATATTGCACATGCTTGCTTTCCTTTTGTGATGTCCTCTATCCTTGATCTTCGTGTTGGCTTTTCTGCAAATATTTTCTCTTCCTTTTAATTTTTAACTTCTTCCCCATAGCACTGATTAGAATAGTAAGGTAGCAATTTTGCAAATCGTATACTCTGGTGTTTTTAATCAATTTTTTTTGTTTTTTCAATATAACTTCGCTACAAAGGGGGAAATTCCAATTCTACCTCAAAGCTTCTTCCATTCCTTGCAGCTGTGGGAAATGAAAAGTGCACAGCCATTTTACAGACCCTCCCTCAAAATTAAAGCTGCAACTTTGTCTCCATACTTAAAGTATTACAGATATGAATAAATGTTTGGGAATATAGAACTTAAACATTGCTAAAAGGAGATAAGAAATCGCATTTATCAGAACTATGCAAGAGACAGACTTGGGTGGGTGTGTGACACTCATTTTAAATTGAAATGACTGGCTGGGCCATAAGTGACTTGGAGGTGCAGCAAGAACTGTAAACTGGCAATCTTAATTGTCAAACTTTTTCAATCAGGGTGTTTATTGTGGGAATGCAGTCAGTATCTACTGCCTGGTCTGAGATTTAAAACGAACAGTCAGCTGTTCTTCCTACGTCTCCATGCTAATTATGATACAATCAGTACCCTTGTTTTCTGTTTAAAATGGCATCTCTCTCTCCTTCAAGTCTTTTGTGTCCGAGTTTCTTCTAGTTTCTCTGGTTTTTCACAGATGTGCATTTAGTGTCCCCTGCTGTCTGCATGCAAAGTTATTTACAGCTGAAGTAGATATCACTGTACTACAGCGAACCAGCTAGTGCAGGAAATAAACTTGTGTCAGAGATAGTAAGAACTGCAGATGCTGGAGAATCTGAGATAACAAGGTGTAGAGC
>JAHRHZ010000053.1:1440965-1524015 GCA_024137785.1 Ginglymostoma cirratum | reverse complement strand
AAGTGTTGGAGGATGATGCGTTGGATCCGGAGGTTGGTGGGGTGGTAGGTGAAGATGAGGGGGATTCTGTTTTGGTTGTTACTGCGGGGACGGGGTGTGAGGGATGAGTTGCGGGAGACACGGTCGAGGGTGCTCTCGACCGCTGCAGTGGGGGGGGGGCAGGGGAGTTGCGGTCCTTGAAGAACGAGGACATCTGAGATGTAGAGGAGTGGAATGCCTCATCCTGGGAGCAGATGCGGCAGAGGCAAAGGAATTGGGAACAGGGGATGGCATTTTTTTGCAGGAAGTTGGGTGGGAGGTGGTGTAATCTAGGTGCCACAAGACTTCATAGGGTCTGGAATTAATGTTGAGGGCTCCTAGAACAACTCGCTCCCTACTATCTCAGGTTAAATATGGGTAAGGAAACCTCCTGATTATGACATACTGTCTTCTCTCAGCTGATGAATTGGTTCTCCATGTTGAACATCACTTAGAGAGGATGCACCGACAATGGCAAGAGCACAACATGTACTCTGGGTGGGGGATTTCAAGGTCCGTTGCCAAGGATGGCTCAGAGCAGTACTACAGATCTAGCTAGTCGGGTCCTAAAGGAAATAGCTGCTAAACTGGGTCTGTAGCAGGTGGTGAGGGAACCAACGAGAGAAAAACATACTTGACCTCACACATGCCTATGTGACAGCTGCAGTTGCATCTGTCCGTGAGTGACCACCACACTGTCCTTGTGGAAACAAATCCCCACCTTCACTTCAAGATTAACCATGTGTAGTGTGGTGCTATCACTGTGCTAATTGGACAGACTTTGCACAGATTTAGAAACTCAAGACTGGGCATCCATGAGACACTGGGTGATCAACAGCAGCAGAATTGTACTCTGACACAATTTGTAACCCCGTGGCCTGACATATCCCCCACTTAACCATTACCATCAAGTCAGGGGATCAACCATCGCTAAATGGAGAATGCAGGAGGGTATACCAGGAGCAGCACCAGGCATTCCTGAAGATGAAGTGTCAACCTGGTGAAGCCACCAAACAGGACCACTTGCATGCCAAACAGCATAAGCAGCAAGTGATAGAGTTAAGCGATTCCCACAACCAACAGGTGCGATCTAAGCTCTGCAGTCCTGCCATATCCAGTCGTGAATGGTAGTGGGCAACTAAACTCCTCACTGGAGGAGGAGACTCCACAAATGTCCCTTTATCGATGATGGAAGAGCCTAGCACATCACTGTAAAAAGATAATGGCTGAAGATTGCTGCGAAAGCTTTAGCATAAGTGGATGATCCATCTTGGCCTCCTCCAGTGGTCCCCAGCACTATAGATAGATACAAGTCTTCAGCCAATTTGATTCACTCCAAGTGGTACCTAGAAACTGGAGACACTGGATACTGCAAAGGCTATGGGCCCTGACAATATTCCATCAATAGTTCTGAAGACCTGTGCTCCAGAACTTGCCGCTCCCGTAGCCAAGCTGTTCCAGTACAGTTACAACACTGGTATCTACCCGACCATGTGGAAAATTGCGCAGATATGTCCTGCACATAAAACAGGACAAATCTGACTTGACCAATTACTGTCCCATCAGTCTACCCTTATCAATAAAGTGGTGGTGTTATCAACAGTGCTATCAAGCAGCACCTGCTCAGTGACACCCAGTTTGTTCTGCCAGGGCCACTCAGCTCCTGATCTCATTACAGCCTTCGTTCAAACATGGACAAAAGAGCTGAATTCCAGAGGTGAGGGGAGAGTGACAGCCCTCAACATCAAGGCTGCATTTGACCAAGTGTGGTGTCAAGGAGCTCTAGTAAAACTGGAATCGATGGGTATTGGGGCACAAACTCCAGTGGTTGAAGTCATACCTGACACGTAGGAAGATGGTCGTGGTTGTCGGAGGTCAATCATCTCCTCCGCTCTAAGACATCTCTGCAGGAGGCCCTCCGGCTAGTGTCCTTAGCCCAACCATCTTCAGCTGCTTCATCAATGACCTTCCCTCTTGACTCCTCTGTCCACTGTCTACAAGGCACAAGTCAGGAAATTAATGGAATACTTCCCACTTGCCTGGATGAGTGCAGCTCCAACAACACTCCAAAGCTTGACACCATCCTGGACAAAGCAGCCTGCTTGATTTGGCCTGTTGCCAATCGCTCCACCACCAACACTCTGTAGCGGCAGTGTGTATTATCTACAAGGTGCACTACAGAAATTCACCAAAGATCCTCAGGCAGTACCTTCCAAACCCATGACCACTTCCATCTAGAAGGGCAAGGGCAGCAGATACATGGGAACAGCACCACCTCCAAGTTCCCCTCCAAGACACTCCCCATCCTGATTTGGAAATATATCACCATTCCCACACTGTCGCTTAGTCAGAATCCTGGAATTCCCTCCCTAATGGCTGTGGGTTGACCTACAATGCAGGTGGACTGCAGTGGTTCAAGAAGGCAGCTCACCACCGCCTTCTCAAGGGCAACCAGGAACTGGCTAGCCAGTGATGCCCACGATTATTGCCTATGTCCCAGAAAATGAATTTAAAAATCATTTGTGGTTGTCACCATCTGGGGTTGTGTTAACCCCAAAGGCATATGACAGTCCCAAGTCAAACACAACCTACTTTTATAGTCAGTTTCTTAGTAGAACGTTATGGGACTGTCTGGCATGCATTCTGTAAATACCTCATTCAGGCTGCTGCCTAGGATTATTCTTGTCCCGTTTATCAGAAACAGTCAATATTTGTTCCTCATACTTTGTCCCACATTGTGGTTACTTTTTTTGGGCCAGTAGACCATTCAGATTGGTGACTCCTTCCACAATTCCCAGTCTGCCTAGACCGATTTTAGATTCTGCTGTCGTAAACTAAGGTTATTGCTAACTATTGCACAAATACCATCCTGGATTTAACCATGCTATTCCATATTTACCTAACTTCCCACTTGAATGTTCCTAAATTATATATTTCTTTTTCCTCTCTGCCCCTTCCTGCTCTCTGATCCTCACTTCAAATATTTAAATGTTTTTCTCCTTTTTATCTTGTCTATCTTTTTGGTTATATCACCTCTTTCAACACTTTGATAACCTGCTCCCACCATTAGGTTTAAGGTTCTCTACTTCCCTAGTCCTGCAGTTTGAAACAGTGGTCCCAGCCAAATTCGGGTGTAGATTTTTCCCTACAGTACAGCCTGCAATTTCCCCAGTACTGATGCCTACAAACCAGAGCCCACTTACCCCCATACCAGTTGTTGTATTGTTTTTATTTATTTATTTATTTATTTATTTATTTATTTATTTATTTTTGAAGCCCCATTTTAATGTGTCTAAATGTGTGCCCTGTTCAACGAGGCAGAATAAGTCTTTCAGGCTTAAGCTTGGGGTATTTTCATCCAACCTGAAAGCTAGTGGCATTGTTGAATATCAAGCATTTAGCATGCTTGAGCTTGATGGTTTAAGTTTTTTTTATATTGCAGTTCCCAGTACAAGAATAACTAGGATCTTTAGAAAAGCTTTTAAATGTAGTTTTTCAAGAAATAGAATCTGTCATCCTTATATCCTAAATCTAAAGGGCTTAATGAATATTTTAATTTCTCTGAAAATAAAGATTGGGGAAAAAAGGTAAATTGTATTTCCCTTTTTTGGATGTCAGAGTTGAGTGCCAAATACAGACTTTTTAATGAGTTGAACTTAATTTAAAAAATTAGCACATTTTTAGGTGTTCTGTTTACCTCGATGAATAGTAAATCATTTTTGTGACTTGCTACCATTTTCTAGAGATATCTAAACTTCATTTGTCTCTTTATAGACAAATCCTGCTTCGACACACTCTTCAATTCTGAGGACATGCAAGAAATTACACTTCATTTTGCTGTTTATCATATTAATGCACCTGGTCAGCAAGAGGGAGCTCCAACTTTTCCAGCTGGGTAAGATGACCATTTCCATCCTGTACTCAGCCAACGATATAAATAATATTTTTGTTACTATTGTCATTGGCAACCTTGAATTTACCCCTGTTCTAATCTCCTCCTTTTTGAAGGCCTTGGTGGTTAATCACCATCTTGATCTGCTTGCAGCCTGCATAATGAGTACACAATATTAAAGCAGGTGCTTGAATTAGTCACCTCTCTAGCTATATTCTTAGACCATTTTCATATCTGTTTAGTACAATTGAGTGACTTGATACAGTCACCTCAAAAGTCAGTCAGATGCTGTGGGTCTGCATGTAGGCTTAAACCAAAGAGCAGATTTCTCTTTAAAGGCCATCTATCCTCCTCTCTTTAACAACTGTGGTATAGAATTGGTAGGTTTTTGAGGGTTCTGCACATCAATTTCCCAGTTCTTTTTTGTATTTGGTACAAGAAACTTCAAATTATGACAATGTTTCTCTGCTCATCTTGAACGTGAATTGCTGTGTCTTGGTGTCTCTCCTTTCTCCCACGACAGATCCTGTGCGGCTGACTGCTTATTTCACCAATAAATATGCATTTGTCTGCCTTTTCTATACCCGTGACGATCTTCTATACTTCTGGGTGTACTAAACAGAAGTGCAAATCCATTTATTTTAGCCTTCATTCTGTACTCTATGAATCTTAATCTCATGGAGTTAATGCCCTTCTGAGCACATTAGTGACACCAGTGTACCCCTTGTTTACAACGTCTGTGCTGGGAGCTGCGTGAATAATGTAAACCAAAGTGCTGGAGATACTTATCAACTGATCTGGCAACATCTGTGGTGAGAAAGTTAGTGTTAAAGTCCATATGCTGATCAGAACCCCAAATAATTTGAACCCCTTATTTGTCTAATAATAGACATCCTGACTGTAGTGCAATTCAACAATAGGTTATCCACTTTTTCTTTAGTTTCAATGTTGTTATTAAATAAAAATAAGACCACAAGTTATCTTTTATCTTTTACATATTAGCCCAAGCCTGTTTTGATTTGCATCTACGTCAGGACTGTCTGTCAGTTTTCAATTTGGGGTTTCTGTTTATCTTGCATGTTTCTAATGCATAGACGTAAGAAATCCATTACACGCCAGATGATCGAACAGTGCAGTTTTGAAACTACTGTGAAGAAAATAACTTTCTCTTGCATCTGATTTTGTAGATACCAGTATCCATCAATGGACCAAATGTCTGAAATGCTTCCATCTATTCTGAAGCACTTTGGGTAAGATTTAAAATTGTACAATTTTCATATTACAAGCACCAATATGTGGTTTGGGAAAGATTACAACCGTGGTGGCTCAGTGTTTAGCACTGCTGCCTCATAGCGCCAGGATCCCAGGTTCGATTCCACCCTCGGGCGACTGCAAACTCCACACAGACACATTCTTCCCTGTGTCTGTGTGGTTTTCTTCCACAGTCCAAAAAAAAATGTGCAGGCTAGGTGGATTGACCATGTTAAATTGCCCATTGTGTTCAGATGATGAGGTAGGTTTGGGTGGGATGCTCCGAAGGTTGGTGTGGACTCGTTAGGCCGAAGGGATTCTATTCTATTTAATGTGCTGTAATTCTCAGCTTGTTTTCGGTTTTGATATGTTCTGTTTGCATGAAATGTTGCACTTGAAGTTGTCACTGTTTGTATGCACTCCCAAGAATGGAGCTAACAGTCTTGCCTTCAAAATAAAAAGCTGCAGGTGCTCAAGTCACTTTTTTTTCCCACAATTTTTTTTAAAAAACTTGATGTGAAGCTAGTAATGTTTGCTGAAACCTATTTATGTTCTGCTCTCATTCATACTCGTTAGAAGCCTATGCTTGATCAGAGATTGCCATAGTGTTGGGAATTGGACTTTTAAAAATTGTTTTGCTCCATCCCACAATTCTTTCCCCACACTAACTCTCCAAAGCCCAGAACAACATGTTAGTGTTGAACAAATTAGAATCTCCTTTTTAGTCCAGAATTTTATTTTTGGAATAATTTGTTGTGACTTCTCACTTCATGGCTCAAACTCTGAATCCAGGCCTAAAGTGCTATTAAGGCTTCTGTATATTTTTTTCCCTAGAAATCATCCATTTAAGTAATCATAATTACTGAAATTAATAGAAAAAACATTTGTCACTTTTTAGAGTTCCTTTTTTCAAATTTAGACCAGCATGCATTCTTTTAGACTTATTATCCCTCCCAAATTGTAAGGTCATGGCACTTCTGTTCTGGTGCAGATGGCTAAAATTCTGATTCTGTCCTTCAGTGTGAAGAGCATTATTGGAATAGGAGTTGGAGCTGGTGCATATATTCTGACTAAATTTGCTGTAAGTGATACTTTTCCTATTTGTTCACTTAAATGCTCTAGAGGTAACTTTTTTATAGGTCTTTGCTTTTAAGTGAAGGGCCTCATCCAGCAGTAGTTTACCTTTATAAATTCATAGTCATGTAAATTTTTAGACCATGTTTTTGTGGAGTTGGTCCTAGGAAGAATTCATTAAAATGATGGGCAGGACACTATTCCAGAATTCCTGCCATTCCCAATTCTTAGTTATTTTCGTCAATTTAAGGATGCAGGTAACAAGTCTACATGTAAGCACTCCTGCTATCACAGGCTCTGTTGCAGGGATGGATGTTTTGAATTCTGTAGTTTTGAAATCAGTCAGTTGTGTACAGGACACTATGTTCACGGCTCACCTCCAAAGGAATGGTCAGGAAACAAAAATACATTAGGCATTTAACATTCCTTTTGGAGAAAGAGGTGTTCCTTTTGCCACGTTGTGAAGATATCCATGAGTCCCCAGAACGTGAAAGTCCCTTTTGAAGAAAACTTTAATCCACTTCATACCTTGTCCAAACAAATATGAATTGAAAAATAGCTCCTTCAAAGAACAAATAAGGGATTAAGATATTCACCATAATCTTTGGAACAGGCCTTTGCTCAGCCAAGATTTGATTTTGAAGCCATGTGAAAACATGCATTAGTTGATAGTTGTCAAATGGCCTCATTATGAAACCTTGGTTTCCTTATACTGATGGGGAGGTGGGGTGTGGGGTGAGTGGAGAAAGAGGAATGAGAGTTATTGGTTCTGACAATCCATGATTAAAACTAGTTCAAAGTCTTTGGTTAATAGAATTTAACCACCTAATCCACCAGGTTTGCTATCTGCCTGACTGGCCACCTCCCAGGCCAGTATCTGGATATGGAATACACTGGAAATGTGCCTTCTACCTCTCAGCTATGATAATAGCCTGAGCAACTCCTTTAGGGCTGGCACAAGGTTGAAAAAATTCGAGACTCCTAATACCAAAGCCTTGATGAAAATTTTAATCTAAATTTTTGTAATCTGTTTATGAAATGTGCTCAATTTATTTGTAACACTTTATTCTTTCCTGCTCTTTCAGTTGACCTTTCCTGATCTTGTTGAGGGGTTATGCCTCATTAATATTAATTGCTGCGCTGAAGGTTGGATGGACTGGGCAGCAACTAAGGTAATGCAATGTGAGAGACAGTCTACTAATTAAGATATTGTAATCCAGTAATAGTCAAACTGCTTGACAGAACTTGCCTGCTGGTTGTTGCGTTATGCCCAATGTTATGTGGCTAGTGTTTTCACTAGATTTTATTTTGGTTGTGTTGGTATCCATATACTTGGTAGAATTCTACAGTTGGACCACTTTTTTAATGCTCTGCTGTCATCCCCTGTTTATCATTCAGTTGCACATTTTCTTTGTATACAATTTTAAAATTACTTTTAACAGGACTGTCATTGGTTAGTAGCCTTCTAAGATTTAGGTGGATCAGGGAGAGGTATCCTTAATTTAAAACTGAAATACAAGTGTTGACCCATCTCTGAAATGTCATCTAGTTTGAATTGTGATTCTTGAGGTGCTTGAATCAAAGTTGTTGGAAGTTGCATCCGCAGGCACCAGGTGTCACACCTGACTTCTTGATCTGTTGAAGATCAGCTTGCTTACATTGTGTCTTCACCTCACCCACCACATGATGCTGGGCCCAAAGGGGGGAAAAAGTAACACCACAGCACAAACAAAAGGCCCTGTCAAGAGTATGATTTAGTGGTAATCCTCCATATTTTAGAGGTAAGTACACATCTGTGATCAACTTGCAGAGAATGATATGCATGAATAAGCTATGCCAAAACCAGAGAGAAAGCTTGTTGATGTGCCTGATCACCTGAGTGTGAGTAAGATCCAAGGCAAGTTGTGTTTTTTTAAATTGTTCTGCGATGGAAGATTGAAATGAAGAACTCCGTTGGGGTGTGCCGTGATAAAGAGCATTGATGGTCATGACCATCAAATGTCTTGGCGAATTATTCCAGATAGGCTTGCAACAAAAACAGTTCATTAATCATGGTAGACTTTTAATCTTCTTGTAGTTTATGATAGTCAGATTGTCAGAGATAGTCATGAAGAATTCTGAAAGTATTCAAATTTTCTACAACAATGTTTGAGGATCTAATCAGAGATCAGGTTGTTTTGGATCTAGGAATGTGCAATGAGATAGGTTTAATAAATGATCAGAGTTCAAAAAAAAAAATCCCCCAGAAAACTGTGACCAGAACATGTGGAATTTAGTATTAGGTTTAAGGGGGAGGAACTTGGGCCGGAAACCAGTATTAAGCTTAAAGTAAGGGTAACTTGCTTTTAAGGGATCAGGGCAGAACTGGCTTGAGTGACTGGAAAAGTAGTTCAGCAGCAAAGACCGTTGAATAACAATGACAGGCATTTTAATAAAATAGCTAATGGCTCACAGCAAAAATATATCCCATTTGAGAAGGAAGGATTCTAGGAAGAGGATAAGCCATCTTTGATTTAACCAAGAAAGTTAAAGATGGCAGCAATTGTCTGTGGTTTTTTTCAATATGGTAAGCCAGAAGATTGTGAAACCAAGAAAAGACTACCAAAAGAGAAGGTGAACTTCATACCATTTCACTTTTTTGGGCCGTGGTGTCTGAATTCATAAACTTCCAGTGTATCCTGAGGTGCTCCTGTGTACTTTTCCTGATAAGAGGTCAATGATCCAAATTGAGCAAGCAGTTTTAGGCTTCTTTGACCACCTCCAGCAGTACTGTAGCAAGACCTGTTTCACCCTCTGAATCTGCACCAATTGCTGTATTTCATCTTTGTATAGGATAAATTCAAATGGAATTTTGGTACAGAATGTATAATTCAGGTAGACTTAATAAGAAAGTCCTACTTTAACATGGGTGCTTTTAGTGTACCTTGGTTGTCCCTTGTTACAATGTTGGCTTCTGAAATTACTGACTTTTTTCCTTTTAAAAGAAAGGCTGAAATATAAACGGATGTTTCATTTTGGACCTTTTTTGTTTTCCATTTTCTGTTCCAGTTGTTTGACCTCATTTTTTTTTTCATCGCTTATCATTCTCATTAATACTATTAGATGTTAATAGTGAATGTGCCTTTTTGAATTCTGTTAGTAATCTTATCAGCTCTAAGTACTGTAGTGACAAGCCTATTTATACAATATAACCTGCAGTAAATAATTGCTTTTGGCTCTGTTTCTTTTCCCATCTGACTGAAACTGGGTAGATTGGAAGTTTAAAATGAACGTATTTACTCTGTCTGTCTAATCCCACTGTCTTCCCATCTTAACTTGATCCCTGGGGCATCTGCATTAAATATGAAGATTAGTTCATGACTTTTACTAGTTTATGGCCTGATTTTGGGAAGGATTATTGTGTTCTTTTAGAGCTAGGCAATGCTTTCCACTGCCATATTCCCTCAATTTTTTTGTTTTGCTTCCCAGGTCAGAATTTTTTTCTTAAATTATATAACAATGCTAAGTAATCTTCACACTGTTTTTAATGCATCCAGGTCTTTTGCGACTTAAAGCAAAATCCTTCATGTCTCATTTTGGATTTATACACCACTACCTTTTAAATCTGTTGTTTTGATTTCCTGTCATGAGTAGAAATACCATCCTCTTAAAAAAATTGATGTTAATTTTAAATATCTTTTTTCAATCTCCTCTTAACTTTCTCTGCTCCAAGAACAATCCCAGCACTGCCCCGCCACCTGAATAACCAAAATTCATAATCTTGGTATAATTATTTTACCCAAGCCCTTTTGTATTTTTCTTATCGTGATGCTCAAAATAGGTCACAACTGTGTAGTTGAACTCTAACCAGTGATTTTATATTTTTATGTCGTCGTCGTCGTTGTTGTTGTAGTAGAAGACCCATGCGCCCTGTATGCAGTTTGAACACAGATTCCAATTGTCCTGCTACCCTCCGATTTTTAAAGAATGTCATTCCGTAAGCCTCTAACTACGTGTTAAAAGCTTCATCAGGTTATTGGTGTGGACGCATTAAGCATAAGCTAGATGCATCGAAGGAAAGATAGGATGGTTGTGTGAATAGAGGCTCATGTGGTGGATAATTATTAATACAGACTGATTTGAGCCACCTGACTTGGTACAGCGCAGATGAACAATGAAACCCAGCAATGTATTTACTTTAGATACACTTTGTAGTAGTAAGGAGCACATTATAAGGTAAGCCCACTTAACCAGTGTTTCTGACCTGAAGTCTATTGCTATCTTAGCATTCGAGGAAATATCCTGCTACTGGTTTATTTCCTGAGGAGAAGATAAAACAGGTGTTGTGTATGATGAAGATTAAGCTATTGGTTTGTTTTTGTTCTCCCAGATTACTGGTTGGACCTCTAACCTGACAGATATTGTACTCTCTCATCTGTTTGGAAAGGTGAGTTCAGTATCTTGCATAGCATACGTTCATGGCATAAATACAATTTATGCAACATTTTGTGTTGGACGCCATCGTATCTCTGGACCATTTTAGATTGCTCTTTTTCTAAAGAAAACTAGCAGTTGATTTATTGCCTTCAAATTCTTCTCTTGCCCTTGATTTTGATTTTTCTCTTTTGACCAAATCTTGTTTAGAGGAACTACGTTTTTTGAGGTGGTCAAGCAGGGCATGGAATGTATGCTGGGTGAGGATCTTGAATTTGAAATGAGATTTACTAGTACCAATACTGAACCCAAGCTGACTCATTCTTGAGGAATGTAGCTGGCAGACTGAATTTGCAGAAAAAAGTTTCACTAACTTGATGTCATTCTCAACATATTTATTGCTGACACTAGTTCATTTACATATTACTGTTTCATTAGTATGCTACCCCACTGTATTGTGGCTCCCACTTTGCCCAGTAACCTTTTTCATGTGCCATGTTGTCATTTAGAAATCAGGTCAGTTTGTTATTTTATCAAAGAACATTAATAAACTGGTTAAACATGACTTTTCCACTCCTTGGACGCTGCCTGACTGGCTGTGCTTTTCCAGCTCCATATTTATTGACTGTAGATTCCAGCATCTACAGTCCTTACTGTCTCCTTTTTAACGAATGTGTGGTGACTCCTCAGTTACTTTTAATTTTTATGAAGTTATTTAATGATCAACCTAACACCTCTACATCAGTGTCAAATTCAACCAGCCTATAGTTTCATCTTTCCATTCTTGAACAGAGGAATTATTGTTTGTTTCCATTCAGTTGGACCCCTTTTCAGAGTCAGCAAATTTCGCAACATTAACACTTCACATCTACCTCATTGGCCACCCTCCTCAGACCCTAAGATGAAGTCTCCGAGCCTGGGGCTTGTTATACCACAGCTCCATCAGATTTTTCTGTAACAACTTTTTTTTTCTCTCTTGTCCTGACTTGTAGCCATTTATACACACTCTCTCTGAAGTCAATATATCTTTCTTTCCATATTCCCAAAACTAATTCTTAAGCTCACAGCGCAGTTTCTGACCCCCAGGGAACAGAGCAGGCAGCATTGAATTGCTGTATGGTCCCCTTTTTTGCTCTGAATTCCTTTTCATACATTCTTCCACCACCATCCCCCCACTCCTGTTTGCAGGATGTCCAAGTGAAGCTAACAGTGTGTTCAGATTTGGCCAGAACTGTGTGGCTTTGGACCCTGTGTGCTGTTGATTCAGATGTGCATTCAGTAACTGAATTCTAAAAGAGAATTGTTTAAATGGCAGCTACCACTTCAAAATTCTTGAATGCAATCCTATGTTTAAAAAAAAAATTGAGGTTCAAGGTGGTTGGCTGGGGAGAAAAATCTTCCAGCAGCACGAAGACTTTGCAACAATGAAGCATTTAGTGGCCCAAACGTATTTAACTGATTCTTCAATGACCTCAGGTCAGAAATGTGGTAGATTGCTAATTTCCTTTTATACCTACATTCATGTGATCCCAAGGCAACATTTAACAAAAGATCAAGAAGTCTGTAGCTTGTTGTGATAAGTTGAGTTGCAATTTCAGTTGATGGTCATCTCTAACATGTTTTATCCCCACTCTATTCTACAATGGTATTGCCATTAGTAGAGATTCCCACTGACCAGAGTACTTCAATGTATGCCCATCTTCAGTGTTGTCTTTTTTCAACCAAGTAAATTTCAAGCCATCTGTTATGGAATGCCTAACTTCTGTCTCCAACATGTTTAGAATAGAGAATTTAGCATAATTTGCATATGATATGTATTATCTAACATGCCTCCATCATTGGAGTACTCCATCTACAGGATTTCAAAACAGTAACTTTAAGGTTGCTGCAATGTTTTGCTGCCTTGTGATTATCTGCCACTCTTAAAAGTTTCAACGTTGTGAGATTAACATCATATTGCACACTTACCTAACCTGTGGGCATCTGAAGCTGTTCTGTCACCTTTTCTGGTACAACATCTAGCTGTTCTGCTCTTTCTTTTAATGAGATCAAAGCATTTTGAAGAAGGGCTTTGGGCCCTTTTTGGAGGGGGGCGTAAATAAAAGGATGCATCTGAAAATTAATCATCTAGAACTTTGCCTGGAGAAAGATTTGATCATAGAATCATGGATCATAGAATCCCTACAGTGTGGAAACAGGCCCAACAAATTCACACCGACCCTCGGAGCATCCCACTCAATCTACGCACCCCTGAACACTATGGGCAATTTAGCACAGCCATTCCGTCTACCTCCCACATCTTTGGATTGTGGGAGGAAACTGGAGCACCCGGAGGAAGCCCATGCAGACACCGGTTTGATTTCACCCTTAGGTGAAAATGTGTGGAGTTTGCAAGTTCTCCCTAAGTTCCTGGTGCTGAGGCAACAGTGCTGCCCAGTGATAGAATTGCTTTGTCAGAGGGAAGCCATGCCTTAGAAATTGAATTTTTCAAGGTGACCATAAGTGTGTAGATGAGGGAGTTGGATGTGAAATTCAGCCAAGCCTTTAACAACATCCTAATATGGCTGAATGACTTAAAGAAGGGAAAAGCACCAGGTATCCAGGATAACGTAACAAGTTGAATCCAAAATTGGTTTAGTGGTAGGAGGTGGATGGTGGTGGTAGAAAGCTGTTTGGTTGGAGAACAGTATCCAGTGATGCCATCAAACTGACCCCAATCCTCTGCTAGCTTGTGATCCCTGTGGTATACCACTGGACGCAGCGTGAGTTTAATTCTACATCGGCTGAGGTTACCTTGAAGGACTACTTCTCCTTTTGCCTGAGGCATTGTGACCCCCGGTTAGATATAGAGTTTTAGAATGTGTGGAGATAAGTATGACTAGAGATTATCTAGTTGGCTGACAGTGAGGAAGGTGGTCTTAGGTTTCAGGAGGATATAGACTGTATGATCAGATGAGCAGATAAGTGGCAAATGGGATTTAACCCTGAAGGTACTTTTGAGTACTTCCTTGTCATATTTCTTCAATGAACAGCAGGACACCAGGAAGAACAGTGAGATCTTGGGATGCATGTCCACAGTAGGCTGCAAAATAGGCTTATGGTAGTTAAGGAGACATAGAGATACTTGTCTTTATCAATTGTGGCATAGATTAAGAGCTGTTGGAGCTTTATAGAATTTTAGTGAGGCTACATCTGGGGCACCGTAAAGGAAGGGTATGATTGCACTGTAGGAGGTACTGAGGAGATCCACCAGGATGTTGCCCCAGCATGGAGCATCCTCTCTAAGAAAGGCAGGATAAATTTGATGTTTGTTTAGAGCAGAGAAGCCTGAGGAGGGAACCTGCTGAGGTCAGAGAGCCATAGAGATCTACAGCATGGCAAAAGGCCCTTCAGCCCATTTGCTTCTTGTCAGTCCAAAGCACACACCCAGCTATCATAATCCCATTTTGCATATAAGGTTGTGCATTGCAAGTGCACATTTAAATACAGGCAGTGAGTTCCACATTCCCAACACGGACTCTGGGTGAAAGCTTTTTTCCTCCCCTCCTCTAAATCCTCTTCCCCTGCCCTAAATCTATGCCTCCCTATCATTGATTCATCCACCAAAGGGAAACTTTCATTCCTGTCTATTCTGTTAATGCCCCTGATAATTTTGTATATCTCAATCATGTACCCTGCCATCCCACACGCTCACCATTCTCTGCTGTAAGGAAGACAACTCCAGGGTGTCTGTCTGTGTGAAGCTGTTAACTGTACTCTCCAACCTATGTGACATCCCAGTAAATCTCCTCTGCACTCTCCAGTGCTGTCACATTCCTCCTATAATGTGAATTCCAGAACTGCTCTGCATGCTGAACCAACATTTTTGTGCAGTTCCAGCATAATCTCCCTTTTTAAAACACTCTGCCTTGGATAACAAAAAGCAAAATTTATTAACTTTTTTATGGCTTAAGATTGAGGGGCATGGGTAGGGTGACTAGAAAGCATCTGTTCCCCCTTTATTGAAGAGTCAGTGACCAGGATACATAATGTTGCCTTCCATCTTAACAAGTTTAGCTGATTTGAGGAATTGTTTTTTATGCGAAAAATGGTGGGAATCTGGAAAGCACTGCCTCGAAGGGTAGTTGAGTTGAGAAACCTCAAACTTTAAGTGCTTATCCAATTACTTTTTAATGTCATAACATTTAGGACTGTGGGCCAAGTGGTGGAAAGTGGGAATGGCATAGTTTGTGGTGCCATTCTGAGGGTCTTTTCCTGTACTTGTGATTCTATGATATGTGAATTTGGCAGCATTACACATTTCAACAAGAATGAACAAAAAGCTCCCAGGTAATTGCTGTAAAAACAAAATAAAAGATCATCATTGTCTTTTTAGATATGTTGTGAAATGTCTACATTTAATTGCCTATGACATTTTGCCAAGATTGTGGCAACACTAAATTTTTAATACAAAAGTAAAATATTGTAAGTGCTGGAAACCAGAAATATTAGTAATGCTCAGATCTGGCAGCGTTTGTGGAGATGTCAACCGTTTCCCTCTATACAAATGCTCAACAGGTTTGACTGCATTTGTGGTAACTTTTTTTTTCTCTTTTCGCCTGAAAGTTTTTGTGTTGCGTATAAAAAGCTGTTTTTTTTTTTTTTAAAAGGTAAAAGTTTGTCAATCCATTCCAACAGATCAACTTTTACCTTTTTTACCCGAGTTGATTAAACTACCCCTATGATTTGTTATGATTTTGTCATTAACACTATATTTGCAATCTGTTTTAGGATGAAATGCATTCTAATCCTGATTTGATGCAGGTGTACCGCTCTCACATTACTTCTGAGATTAATCACAACAATTTGCAACTTTTTGTTGATTCATACAACAGGTACAGTAGCACTAGATCCTTTCCTTTTTTTTCACAAGTAATTAACTATGACCCAAGTAAAGGCTCTGTTCTGTGAGGCACAACAAACCCCTTTTAATAAAAGCATCAAGCACATTTTGTAGTTTGTTTTCAGTAAGGCAGTAGTTGTGGCATAACCATAGACCGCTGAGGTTCCTCACGAGCTAGGAAAGGGAAACCAGCAGTGCTTTGTTCTTCACTTGATAATAAATGCATGCAAAGCATCTCTAGAAAAACGGATCCAAAGGGTGGGAGGAGCTCCGTTGTGATCACCAGGGGAAAATGTACTAGAAGAAATAATAGGACTTAAAAACTGATGCAAATCCTGCATCTAATGGCCTGCATTCTGGGCTCATAAGAGTGGTTTAAAGATGGTGAATGAATTCCTTTGTAATGCTCCAAACTTTCCTCATCTATAGAAGAGTACTGGGAAATTAAAAGGAAAGCAAATGTAGGACCATTAATGAAGGAAACAAGCCAATTATTCTGAATGCATCGTTGGCAAAATGGTCTCCATTTTAGAAAACAGCAAGCCATTTCTGAAAACACACTATCAAGTTGAATCAGCAGAGGTTTTTGAAAGGGAGATGGTGTTTGAAAATTTTTTTTGTGTAAAAGGTAAGCAGAATTTCTAAAAGGTAAAAGTAACTTTATAAGATGTGAACTCATAATTGGGTGATTTTATATTAGAATGGGTGACTTGATTAACCATCAGAAGCAAAATTGGGATAGATGAATCAAATTCAGGTTGAAATATTTTAATTAGTGCTCTCCACTTTACAATTTACATTAATGACTTGGATGAAGGGATTGACCATTGTAACCATACTTGCAGACAATACAAAGTCTGCAAAGGGATTTAGATAACTGAAAAGAACCATGGGTGCTAGAAATCTAAAACAAAAATACAAATCCTTGAAGGAACTTGGCAGGTCTGGCAGTATCTGTGGCCGAAACAGTTAATATTGAGTCCAGTGACCCAACTTCAGAACTGCAGATTTGTAGAATCCAAGGAATGTTGGAGCCCTGAGCAGTGCATTTTTTTTTTTCATTCATGGGATGTGGGTATTGCTGGTTGGACCAGGATTTACTGCCCATCACTAACGCTCCTTGAAGATATTGGTGAGCTGCCTTGAACAGCTGCAGTCCATATACGGTAGGTAGACCCACAATGGTGTCGGGACTCCATTCCATGATTTCGGTCCAGCAACATGGAAGGAACTGTAATATATTTCCCAGTCAAGATGATATGCAGCTTGAATTGAAACGTAAAGGAAATGGCATTGTCTGGCAACTGCCTCCTTTTAACACTCCTCTGCTTGAATGTAAACTCAGGTCCTGCGATTTGAATTGATGCATTCATTTTTGCCGATACCTTTTTCTGATTTTTAAAAAATAACACCTACTCTACTCTTAGACTCTAGGTTACCTTCTATTTCTAGCATCTAATTCTTCTTCTCTGTGAAGACTGGCATCAATACACAATTTTCTCCTTTTTTGGTGGTGTGTGGCAGGACTCTGTGGGGGTTGGATGTTAGGCATTGGTTAAATTTACCAGGCATGACTGTCTCCTGCAATAGTATCTGGGAACCCTCTGTGTCTACAGCATCGAAAAACAGCCCTTTTGAGTCAATGAGCCCATGCCAATGAAAACTACTTACCATTACTAAACCCATTTGCCAGCACTTGGCCCAGAGCCTCTTATGCTTCGGCATCGCAAATGTACATATAAATAACAAACTTGAGGATTTTTATCTCTACCTCTTTTACAGGCAATGAGTTCCAGTTTCCTGCCACCTCCTTGCTCCTTCCCTTTAAATCTGTGCTCTTTTTGGTCATTTTTATCCCATTGGTAGAAGATTCAAAGTTTCTTCCTATCAATGAGCCTCAATTTCATATGTCTCCAATCAAGCCTGGCCTTTCTGCTTCAAGGCAAACACCCCAATTAGTAATATCTCTCCATAAACTAAAACTCCCCAGCCTGGGCAACATCCAACAATTTCAGATTTACCAGGAAAAGCTCAGAAGGTCTTGCATCATCCTTGGAGAGAAACCCATTAACATTATCAAGTCACCCTTCCTCAGACCTGTTAACTCTGATTTCTCCCACAGATGCTGCCAGACTTGCTGAGCTTTTCCAGCAGTGTCTGTTTTTTTGTTTGATTTGCATCATCTGCAGTTCTTTCTGTTCTTATCCTGGTAAATCTCTCTAGTGTAATCGCATACGTCCTATAATGCAGATTTCCTGATTTGCACACAATAGTCCAGCTATGGCCTAACAAATTCTAGCATAACCTCCCTGCTCTTAAACTGTGACTCAGCTAATAAAGGCAAGTATCCTATATAACTCCTTAGCCAATTTGTCTACCTGCCCTGCTACCTTAAAGGTCCAGTATACATGCACACCAACATCCTTCTGATCCTCGGTGCTTCCCAGGGTCCGACCATTCATCACTTATTCCTTTGCCTTGTTTGTCCAGCCCAAATGTCATACCTGCCTGCATTGAATTCCATTTGTCACCGATCAGCCAATCCGATTAGTCTGTGTCCTCCTCACTTTTTACCACCCCACTATCATCTGGAAACCAATTAATCCTCCTACATTCAATTCTACTTGTATATGTATACTTACAGCGTCAACACTGCTTCAAGCAAGAGCTTCAACAGGGTTCCATGTGGAATCTCACTGGACACAGGCTTGCAATCACAAACATCCCTTAACTATCACCCTCTGCTTTGTGCACTTCTTGAATTCTAGATCCAATTAGCCAAATTTGTTTGGATCCCATGGCTCTCACCGTTTTGCTGTCAGACTCCCGTGAAGTACTTTATTAAAAGCCTTGCTGAAGTCCACGTAGATTGCCTAATGCCTTGCACTTATCTATGCACCTGGTCACCTCTTTGAAAAATTCTATCAAGTTGGTTAACACAACTATGCTAACTGTGTTCTTGATTTAATCTGCATTTGGAGAGGCAGAGATTAATTCTGCTGCTTGTCCCTCTTACTATAATGGAGACGAATGCACATTATTCATTTAGAGCTCTATCAATGTCCTTTTTGGCTCCAGTCACAAATTACCAGTGTTATCCTTGATGACCCCTGCTCTTTCCCTAGTTGCTGATTTACCCTTTAAAGTACTTGTCAGACAATTTAGGATTTTCCTTTTTATTAACCCCATTATTCTTTCTTGTTCCATTTTATTTTTGTCTCCTAGTTTCCTATTTTTAAGTTTGCTCTTAATGTATTCCTCTAGACTTCAGTAATTTTAAGTCCTTGGTATCTGTCACAAGCCTCCCTTTATTTTGTCCTTTTGTAAATCCAATCATATATAACCCCTTTTGATATCCAGGATTCACGACTTAGTCCCACCCTTCTATAAAATTACGGCTCTGTACTCTCCCTCATTCCTCTGTCCCACTGTTCCAACAAATTTAACTTAGTGTCTGCACCTGGTCCACTCTGGCTAAATCATACCTGATCTTATTAAAATCAGTCTCCTGCTACTTTAGAACTCTTTAATGTCAGGTTCATCCTTGTCCTTTTCCATTACAATATTGAATCTAGCAGATTTATGATCACTGTATCAAAAGCTCTTGCACTAATGAGGCCAGGCAAGTGGTTAAAGTATTAACCTTTTTTAAAAAAAAGTACAGGGCTGTCCCTTGCCTTATAGGGCCTTCTACATATTGGCTTTAAAAGCTCTCCTAGATATATATTAAGAATTACACTCCCTCTAACCCTTTCATACTGACTACCCCAGTTAATGTTGGAAGGTGGAAATCCCCTACTATCACTACCCTATTTTCTGAAATATGCCTACATATCTGTTCTATGTCCCTCCAAACTATATCATCCCAGCAACATGATGGCTCCTCCTAGATTTTAAGTTCTATCCATTTAGCTTCATTTGAGGAGCCTTCTAGGATGCCATCCCTCATTACTACTGTAATTGATTCCGTGATTAATATTGCGATACCTGCTTCTCTTTTGCCTCTTCCCTGGTCTCTCTTGAAAACCCTATATTATGAAATATTGAATTAACAATCCCCCACCTGCCCAGGAGTCATGTCTTCGTGATAGCAATGACTTCATACCTCCATAATTTGATTTGTGCACTTTATTCATGTGCCTCATTTGCAGTTGTCTTACATATAAATAACTACCATCCAACCTTGTGACTCTCCCTTGTGCCACCAGTCACCTGCCTGTTCTTTTTTCTGTCAGATTTTAGCTGGTACAGTCTCTCTCTTGCACGGTCTCCCCTTCAGTGAGGTTCACTGCTGCATGCCGGCTTTGAGTTTCCTAACACATCTGGTGGGGTTGGGTTAAAATTTCCAGAAGCTCTTATATGAGATCACTGTTATTCATGCTAGCTGTACATTTTAAACCAGCATAGTATGATGTTTGAAATTGTCTCCATCTTAATTGCAAATTGCTGGGAATGCAGGTAGAGGATGATGGGAGATCTTGATATAGTTGCACTCAGAAGTGACAATTGTTGTTTAATGTGCAGTTGGAACATATAGAATACATGCCTGAAATATTACTGTTTGAAACAGTATCGATGCGTACTGTGCTTCTCAGCCCAATAATAGGGTTTGGGAAAGATGTAAAGATGTGTGAATTATACAAGGGAAAGCGCCTTCTGTCTTGCTAACTTTAAACTTCTTTTTTCCTTTTGTAGTCGAAGAGATCTAGATATTGAGCGCCCCCTTCCTGCAGGGCAGCACCATCATCACCAAGGTCTTACTTTACAGTGAGTTTGTATTACGTTCCTCCTTTTGAATCCAGTGTGTAATTTGAATGTTGGATGGGAACTAGTCTATTTTTGTTTTGAAGTTAATAACGGTATTAAGGAGGGTTTAGGGTCATGTAAATGAAATAGTCAGTGAGTCGTGCAGGAGAGCATTTCACAAATCTGTTGCACAAGTCCAACTTCATAAACAATTCAACCTTCAGTCAAGAAACGAGGTTGTCATCGACTGCACCTGTAGCTGTTTGGTCCACACTGGATGACGAGGTCTTGATCTTGTAATAAACAAGGGACTGAGGATCCTAGTAGGGGTTGAGGGGTAGTGGCTGTGGGTTTTTTTTCCCCCTTTAGAAGGGATAGAGTTGGGTAGATACAATATAGGGAACGTGAGTTGGTTGCAGTGAGGAGAGAGGGATATTTGGGACTCCTTCATTAGGAAAACAAGTTGGGACTTGATTTTGAGTAGTGCAAGTTGGTGTATGTTACAAAGGTCATTTGGCTGAGTCAGCCTATGTAAAGATGTGATCTACCTCAAATCAGTTGGTTGGCCTATGTATACTTCAGCTTAGAGCAAGAATTATTTGTTTGGGTTGAGAGTTGGATCATTTTCTAACTTGAACCTGTCCCCTTTCTTTATTTTACTCAGGAGTGTAAATTTTTTTCAGCCTTTTTTTTTGTCATGGTTTAAAATGGCATTTTACATGTTTACAAAATCCTCCCCTCTCTCTCTCTCAAACTAATTAGATTTTTATTGTGGAAAAGCTTATGATTTTACCATTACTTGGTGCAATATGATAATATTGACTGCAGTGAGTTGTGCTGATCATATTTTTGTTTGTAGGTGTCCAGCTTTGTTGGTAGTTGGAGATACTTCACCTGCAGTGGATGCTGTGGTATGTTAAGATGGCAAATAAATTGACATTCAGATTTTTGTTTGAAAAGCAATGCTTTATCATGGTGCCCAGTAAATGTTTGCACAAATTCTCGTGTTAACAACTATTGCCTTGTGTAACCGCATTATTGCAATTATTTAGGGGCTGTGTAGGATTTTAAATGCATTTGAGCTTGTTCAATTTTTGGGTGTTTTTCTAAAATGGAATTTCCTAAACTTTGCACCCTTTTTTTTTCAGTCAGCTAAATATTCAGTTTCTTTAATTTTATCAGAACCATTTTATGCCTGAAATAAATTTTTAATGCACGATATTTGTTTGGTTGTCTTAGAATCTGCAGTAAAGTTCAGGTGTTTTTAATTGCAGTTTATTATGCTTGTAGGAACAATATATGAAATTAGCCTGACTGCTTGTATGCTAGCATATAGCCTTTGGCTTTACTACAGATTATCTTCTTAAGTGTTAAGATGTTAGAAATTATCAGCCTAAAAATAATTTTTGTCATAAAGTGAGTGCCCTCTAGACCCAGGTTCAAAAGGTTGCCAAAAGCTAATCCGTTTTCTCTTGGACCATAATATGTTTTACAAGTTTCATTAAAATATCTAGGATTTGAGTTTTTTTAAAAGTCTCCACCTAGTGTGCTTGGATGTAAGAAGAGTTGTTGATTTTGTATATAAATCCCACTTGTAAACGTCATTAGCACAATTACTTGAGCAGTTATCTGACATTTTAACAGGCGTCTTTACTCAAATTGGTTTTACTTGGATTTTGGCCAGCAATTAGTACATGGCAGAACCCTTAGGACTATTAATATAGAGACAGATCTGGGCATGCAGGTCCACAGTTGCCTAAATGTGGCAACACATGTGGCCAAAGTGATTAGGAAGGCATATGGCATACTTGCCTTCGGCTGGGGCATGGAGTACAAGAGTTGGCGAACCGTGTTGCAGCTATATTAAAAACCCTTGTTAGACATAACACCGTGTGGAGCTGGAGGAACACAGCAGGCCAAGCAGCATCAGAGGAGCAGGAAACCTGATGTTTCGGGTCAGGACCAAGAAGGGTCCTGAACTGAAATGTCAACTTTCCTGCTCCTCCGCTGCCTGGAATGCTGTGTTCCTCCAGCTCCATAATGTTATCTCTGACTCCAGCATCTGCAGTTCTTGCTATCTGAGTTCAAACCCTTGTTAGGCTACATTTTGGAGTATTGTGTGCAGTTCTGGTTGCCACACTACCAGAAGGATGTGGGAGCTTTGGACAGAATGCAGAGAAGGTTCATCAGGATGTTGCCCGGTCTTGAGGCCACTGGCTACGAGGAAAGGCTAAAAAGACTAGGACTTTTCACTGGAAAGACAGTGGCTGAGAGGCAACTTGAATAGAGGCGTACAAAAATAGGGTGGATAGTGAGAAGCTTTTTCTCTGGGTTGAAGTTTCAATTACAATGGGGCACAGGTTCAAGGTGAGAGGGGGAAATATTTAAGGGAGATGTGTGAGGGAAGTGGTAGGAGCCTGGAATGCACTGCCAGAAGAGGTGGTGGATGCAGGTGCGTTGGCAACATTTAAGAGGCAACTGAATGGTTACATGAATAGGGAGGGAATAGAGGGATACGGACCAAATCGGGGCAGAATGTTGTTTTTTTAAGTTTAGTTAGGGCATGATTGGCACAAGCATGGAGGGCTGAAGGGCCTGTTCCATGCTGTACTTCTCTCTCTTGTTCTAAAGTAGTAATAAAGCATTGCATTTTATTTTATTTTCATTAGTGACATTAACATTTGTAAACACATTGGATGAATTGAGCAGTTCTAGATCAAAATGTTTGAATTTTAAAACCTCTAAACTGAATGAAATAGAATCTAAGTAACTTCAGAGAGGCACATGCGAACTAACCTAAACTGGAATAATCCTGGAAGGAGACTTGATGAAATCATTAATGGACATTCAGTAGCACAGACCAAAGACTGAGTTAATTTGATTTTGTGTCCTTGTCACAGAAAATTAAAGACAGTGCATTTTTCTTTCCGGCTAGAGGTGGGTGCATGTTTGAGAGGATCAAGCTTGTGGCAATGGTTCAATTCAGCATTTAATGTGCGTTCACTTTTTTTGTTCTTTGGCAGTGTCATTTATTTATTACTCTAATTGCCTGTGAGCAAGTGGTGGTGAGCTGCTGCCTATGGTATAAGTACAAATACAATACTGTTAAAGTGTGTAGGGAATGGGGCTTCCAGGACTTTAGCTCAATGAATGAAGGAACAACCATGTTCCTAAGATTTGGTCACCCTGGTTGCTGGCTCGATATCAGGCTTGGGTATCGCTGCATGAGTGTAAACATTATCTAGTGAATTAAACAGGATGCAGAAGGAGTTTTTAATTACAGGAGGAGAAATTGACAGGGTATCGACATTTTTGTACAGAATTGTTTTTCAATTGTTAGAATGCTAAACTACAAAGCAGTTTCTCTGTCAGCATAATAATTAGAACAAGTTGAGATTGTAAGATCTATTTATATAAACTGGAACTCATCTTAGTTATTTAAGTGATCAGTTTTTTGTAATCATATAAAAGTGCTAACTGCTGAAAATGTTTTCTTTTCAGGTTGATTGTAATACTAAGCTTGATCCAACAAAGACTACTCTGCTAAAGGTAACGGAATATAAATGCAACAAGATGATGTGGTATATAGCTTTAGAATAGTTCTGTGTGTCTGAAACTTTTATCAGAGGCAAAAGGCAAGTTTACAGGAAAACAATTGATGTTTGTAGACCATATTAAACATACATAAACATATTAAACAAACATAAACAACAGGATGAATTGTAGAGTCTTTTTAAAAATGTCTGACTTTTTAGGGTATTAAGGTTGTGGTTTTTTTAGAATGGACTAGATGAAAGGAAAAATAAGACTTCTAGAAATGCAAGTAAACTAATGTCCTTGCAAGTGGTGATTGATACAGAATTTTGAGATTGAAGCTGGTATTTGGCTACAGAATGTTTTTTTCAGTTTTGATCAGCTCTATTTGTAGTGCAAAAATATCAAAGATGAGCAAGTCCAGTACCCACATCTCAAGTAGCTCACTTTTTTTAACATAATCTGTTTGTGTAATGACTTGTTTTATAAATCGGTATATTAATGAGTTATTAAGATTGTCAAGTTAGTTTTATTAGTAGTTGGTATAGGATCCAATGTAATATACAAAATATCATCCAAGGACTCTTTTTAAAAAAACATGACAGCTACACTGGATGAAAGCTGACAAAACAGATACACAAACACCTGCATTTTTTCTAGTCACCAAGAGACACAATCAATTCTCACTGGTTTCAATATGCACGGACAAAGGAGGACACTAATTCGACTGGGCTAACACTTCCATAATAGCGCAAGCCAAACGGAGACATGCCAGGGAATTCCTGGAGGCCTGGTATTCCAACTGGAACTCCATCAACAAACGCATTGAACTGAACCCGATATGCAAATCACTGAGCAACAGAACTAGAAGTGACGCTGACTACCCCAGCAAACAGAGGCAAATAAATAACAAGTGGGATAGAACACCAATGCTTCACCAGAGGCACACTGACGATGTTACGTAGCAGGGCGATTAAATACATCTGCTAACACTGGCTCTGCAAGCAATTCTGCAACTCATCGCTTCTGAACATTCAATATATTTTCATTTTTAGTACTAAAGGGTGCCAGATTGTATGTAGACAAACTTCAGATATTTAAATGAGGCTTTTTAAGGAATCTTTTGAGGTGAATAGTGCAGCAATTTAGAGAAAGAAGAAAAAGCTGGGTGCTTATGACCCAGGAAAAAAGCAAACGTGACAAAAGCAAAATCCTGCAGATAATGAAATCTGAAATAAAACATTAAGCATTGGAGAAACTAGCAGGATTTGTGGAGAAAGAAAAACAGAATTAATGTTTTGAGTCCATTACTACAACTCTTAACTGAACTGAACTTTGTTGTTTTTCCTCTCTGCAGAGGCTGCCATGCCTGCTGAGTTTCTCCAGCATTTTCTTTGCTCAAAAATGGATACTTTCCCTGCAGAGAAGACCATATGGAGTTTGTGAAAATTTCAATAGATGGATTCTTTTCAAAGAAAATCTATACAAGAGTACTAGCAGTACTAATGCAGCTTAGACCCCTGAACAGTAAGGACAAGAGAAGTCCTGAAGTGCCAGAAACAAAAGGATATGGAAGAGGAGCTTAAACACATTTTTTGAACAATGAGTTATTAGCAGTTGGCTGTTAAGAGACTCGTGCAGACCTTCAATCATTGCTTGTTTCTTCAGTTAGTGTAGAAGTTTACCATAAAGAAACAACTGTAGTGTCAAGATGAACAAAAAACTTCAAAGTAACAACAGGATGATCCTTCTCTAAGGTTTAAGTATTTGGAAAGTTTTTAAAAGTAAAAGGAATGACATTTATAATACTATTTCAATGAGTTCTTTTATAACCTAAAGCCATTTATTACACGAGGAGAGAAGAAAAGTTAGAAAAAACCCCAAAGAACTACAGTTGTTGGAAATCTGAAACAGAAACACATTGCTGGAAAATCTCAGCAGGCCTGGTAGCATCTGTGAAGAGAAATCAGAGTTCATATTTTGGGTCCAGTGACCCTTCAGAACTGAAATATTATTTCAATGAACAATATTTTTTTTTGGAAGTTCATTGGTAGCTTCATGTGAATATGTGCAGTGACTGTTCAAGGACTTGAAGAATTTGGAGCAACCTTGTGGTAATGTCATACAGCTGCTCTGCTACTGAGCATAATTGCACATTTTGGGCAGGGTTAAAAAAGAAGAGAAACACTGACAGCTGGGCAAAAGTCTAAAGCCTAGCCATGTGAATATTACAATCACTTGCAGAGAAGCAATGGATCAATCTTCAATGATTTAAGGCAGAATTGGAGCCTGGTATATTTTTGAATACTGTGTTTTATGTGCTTATTCAGTTTTGTAGGAAACTCTAAACTTGAATGCACATCTTGACTCTTCTTGACAAATCTATCATGAACTCAAAACCATGAATGTCAGCAAATTTAAAAAATAGTGTTGACCGCTCTGAGATCCAAACGTTTAAAGTAAAACACGTGGCTTATCAGGCCAGGTTTCACTCACAGATCTGACTTGGCCACTATCACTGGGAACCTATCAGAAGCTAAAGAATAAAGGAGTGATCAATTTATTTTAGTCGGGGTCGGGATGAGGTGGGAACAAAATACATAGAAGGAATGGGGTGATACAAGATATACGATATGGAGGATAGCAGAGGAATAATGATTTATTGTCACATATACCTAGGTACAGTGAAAAGCTTTGTTTTACATGCAGTAGAGGCAAATCAACCTACAAAGCCAGACAGATGATAGGGTGTTTGAACAGTTTGACGCATACTGTGTTGCGGTTGCACAAGAGGTGCACAAAAGCAAGACCAACATTAGATTTGAAATTAGTGAGATCCATTCAGCAGCCTAACAGGGAAGAAGCTGTTCCTAAGCCTGTTGATACATGTGTTCAGGCTTCTGTGTCTTCTGCCTGTTGGAAGACATTATTAGTAGGGTTGGAGGAGTCTTTGATATCAGCAGCCTTTTCCCAGCAATGAGAAGTGTAGATGGAGCCCATGGATGGGAGGTTGGTTTGCATGATGATGGTCTGGGCTATGTGCATACAACTTGATGTAGTTTCTTGCAGTCCTGGCAGAGCAGTTGCAGTACTAAGCCATTATGCACCCAGATAAGATGCTTTCTGTGGTGCAGTTGTAACAGTTGGTGAAAGTCCTTTTTTTATGGCCATGCAGAATTTCCTAAGCCTCTTGAGGAAGAAGTGTTGTGTTGGTTTGACCATCCCATCTACATAGGAGATCCAGGACAGATTTTTGGTTATCATCACTCCCAGGAACTTGACACTTTCAATCCTCTCACTTCTTCGGTTCTGTTGATTGTAGATAGCTGCGTGTTCTCCTCCTTTCTTTCTGAAGTCAATGATCAGTTCTTTACTTTTGCTAACATTGAGGGATAGTTTGTTATCTTTGCAGCACAACACCAAGCATTCTATCTCCTTCCTGTATTCTGACTCGTCATTTTTTTGATATCCTGCCTACGACCGTGGTGTCATCAGCAAACTTGTAGGTGGCGTTTGTACGAAATTTGGCCTCAGCAGTGTGTGTGCAGGGAGTACAGTAGGAGCATGAATATGCATTCTTGCAAGGTGCTAATGGTAAGGATTATCAGAGGTGCAGTTGTCTGTCTTCACTGGCAGTCTGTGGGTCAAGAAATGAGGGTCCAAGTTTTGAGATTAGTTTAGTTGGTATTAGAGTATTGAAGGTGGAGCTGTAGTTAAGTAGGGGCCTGACATAGGTATCCTCCTTATCCAGATGTTCCGAGGATGAGTAAAGGACTAGGGAAACCGCATCTGCTGTGGGTCTGTTCCACCAGTAGCAAATTGCAAGGGATCGAAGCCGGCTGAGGGGATGAAAGCAATGGTATGTGGATGATCTGGGAGAAGGGCACGTAAAGGAATTGGCTAAGTACACAATTCAATTGCTCGTGTTTCGTATATCCTTCTAGTGAACAAATGGAACTTCTGCTTTTAATCATTGAAAGGCTGCAAGTCCATCTAATGTATACTTCTTATACTCCATTCTTTGAAAGCCAGAGGATACTGTCAGTGAATAGTGCTGGGTTGTATGCTGCAAAATGCACCATTTTTCTGGGTTTTTTTTGTGATTATTACACTTGATTCCCAAAATATCAACAATTCCCATCTACTAAACTAAAGTTTGACTTCCGTAGTTTTAGTAAATCAATACTCCTGTTTATACAATGAGCTAGATTTTTCATTTAGCATGATTGCAAAACTGTGGTGTTTGCTATCTTTTCCATGAAACTGAAATATCTGGAAGCTCATTGTAAATTTAAGAGGTCTAGGTGTTGCTGTGATTGATTCCCTGCTCTTCTGCACGGTGTGGTATTGCATTCCATTCAGATTGAAATTGAACTGATGTGAACTTGCTTTTTAAAGCCTTTTAAAGAGAATAGTAAAACTAGTTCTGCCTTGTTGAATGAAAGAGGTTGCTTAACAGTGTTTTTTAAGAAAACCTAATTACAAAAGCACTTGCTCATGGAAATTTAAAAAAAAATTATCCATTACAGTATTTAAGGTTCCATTGTTTGAAATTTTTTTAGATTGATATTTTCAACTGCTACTTCTGCTTTTGACTATATGCTGCTTCTTTCTCTTCCTCCCAGTAAAAGGTAAAAACTTCCTGATTTGGTACCAGAATGCTTGCACATGATTTGCACTTTTTCTAGATGTTTTTCTAGACATCACTGAATCCGGAGACTACTGGATGACACCCAAATGAAATTAATGCTGCGTCACAGAACTCACTAAATTTTTGGGGACTGCATTTTTTTTTTTTTCCAAGCCCCGAGTGTGCTCATTTTCAACACTAGAAACATTTATGGTTGTGATTTGTTCAGATGCAATAGAAAAATTGTTTAAAATTCACTGTTGTTTCAGTAGCTTGCAGTCATTGCTAATGTTACAAAATGTACTAGAGGGTGTATATTGGAAGCTGACTTTCAAATTTAGCATCTGGACTTTGATTTTTGAGTGTGTACTGGTGTAAAATTTCATGAGCAGGATGGGTTTTTAGGCAGCACTTTAAATTTATCCTTTGTAAATCGTTTCTGAAGATTTCTCTGCTTTAGAGTATCCTTGGCGTATATTTGGATGTTAGGATACAACTGAGCTGTATATATAAACTGTGTAGTCAAACAAGCTCTAGCACAGATATTATATTCCTAATCTAATGCCAAGTGAATTTGGGTTAAAAACAAACAATAAATGTGGACAAAATATAAGAGGTTGAAAGTATTTGGCTGCTAAAATACCCTCTGGTGACTTGAAAGATGTATGTTTGCTGCATTTCTTTCAAACAGCACATACCTATTGTATACCAAGAATGCTATTAAAATCTTTTATAGAAATTTCCAATTATATCATGCACTCTAATGTCGGATGCACATATTACATAGATTATCTCTGCAAAAAGATATGAAGTATAGTTTCCCTACAAAACTGTTGTATAGCGCAAGTAAGGATTACTTGTCAGTGCTCATCAAAAGTAGTTCAGTGCTTCTAACAATTTATTCAATCATTAGCAACGGAACTGCTTAAATTTTCATCAAAATTCATTTCATTGCAAATCTCAAGCAATAACTTTTTTGTTTTTCTTCTTGGGAGGTTAGGGATAGTACTCAGTTAAGAGGCTTGTAGTGTTGTTGGCTGGGAGAATTGAAACCAGCAAACAAAAACGTTGAGGGGGAAAGAGTAAGCTAGCTAGGAACTTCTAAAAACTATTCTTTGAAGTGGAAAGTAGCTGAAATACCACCACCACTTCCGCACCTCCCCCCCCACTCCCAGGCAGAGAATGGGGAAAATATTGTAGGGAAATGAGAAAATGATTATCAGTTTGGAGTTGAGACTGATGGTAAAGGTAACAGCCTGTGGAGTCCAAGGAAATTTGGCAAATTGGACCCACCGTTGGCTGAGTGGAACAAACCGAATAATAGTTGTCATTTCTAACTAGAAGTCTTGTGTCCAGATAATGTTTGGGGGCCTTTGCTGTTTGTGATTTTTTTTTTTTTAAGTGTATAAGCAATTTAGCTTCTGAATGTAGAGCGGTTGATCAGAAGATTTGCAGATGATATGAAAATTGGTAAGGTGCTAAATGGGGAGTAGCCTTGGATTATAGGTAGGCAGGTCACCTGGACTGATCAGTGGCAAATGGAATTCAGTCCAGATAAATATGGGCTGATGCACCTGGGCAAGTCAAACAAGAATCAGAGGAAACTTGATATGTATATGCATTGGTCCATTAAGGTTTTAGGATAGGTGGGTAAAGACGTTAAGAAGCCATATATTTTATAAAAAGTTGCATTTATTGGCTGAGCTGTAGAGTTTAGGAACAAGGAACTGTTGTTGGAACTGTGTAAAACACTAGTTAGGTCACAGCTAAAATACTGTATGTTCTGGAATCCACATTATTAGAAGGGATGTCATAGTACTAGAGAGGGTGCAGAGGAAGTTTACCAGGATGTTGACTGGGCAGAAGAGTTTATGAAGAGATTTGGACAGACTAGGGTTAATTTCCTTTGGCAGAGGTGATTGAGAGGGGGCTTGATTTAAGATGTATAAAATTGAAAGACATGGGGTAGACAGGAAGAAATATTTCCTCTTGATGGAGTGATCTTTGACTGAGGCACAGCCTTTTAAGGTAAGAACAGGAGGTTTAGAGGTGATGAGAAAAATATTTCTTCATGCAAAGGGTGGTGGGAATGGATTTGCTGCCTGTGAAGTGTAGTAGAGTCAGAAACCCTCAATGTATTAGTATTTAGGTGTCACTTGGGATGCCAAGGCATATAAAGCCTTGGGCCAGGCACTAGAAAATGTTTAGGATAGTTGTTTTTCATTTGTGACACATTGGGCACTAGGATGTATTTCTGTGCTGTAGCCTTCTGACAGATACTAGCAAAGAAGTATTAGAAACTTATTAAATCGAAAGCTGACAGTTGCTGTCATGGCCTATGTCCTAAAAGAGGTAACTACAAAAGTTGTGCGTACACTGATTAGGATTTTCTAATGTCCCTTATGTTTTAAAACAGTCCCAGCAGGTTGGAAGTTGGCAGATGTAATGCTGCTATTCAAGAAAGGAAGGAAAGAGAAACCAGGTCAGCTGGCCTGACTTGGGTCTTCTAGAAAATGCAAAAAAGAGGTTTATTGATTTTCTAAATATAACTTGTGCTGAGATAATATTGTTAACATTTTACAAAAATATATGGCAGCTGAGGATTTCTTTTTCTTTTTGCATGGGATTCCTCTTTCGTGTTTTTGGCAACACGAGGATTTGTTCCCAATTTAGTGTTTGTCAGAAAACTATATTGCTGGGTCGAGGAATTTAAGGCTGAATAAGACTTTGGATAGTCAAGGAATTGTAGGGCCTATAGGAGGCTGACAGGGAATGAGACTACTGTTTGATTTACCATGATTATTGAATCGTGGAGCAGACTCAAAACCCATTCCTCTTCAAATCTTGTTTCTGTATAGCTACTAACTCATACGTAACAAAGTTAATAAACCATAGATGGAGATAAAGGGGAAATAAAACACTTGGTGCCTTCCAGATCTCAAAATTCTTCATACCTAATTCATTCATTTTTTGTTTAAACGTGCACAGTACAAATAAACAGTTTATTCTCAATACTTGCAAAAGTCATTGAGAGAAATGACTAGTTAATCTGTTTGAGCTGTTGACCTACAGCAGATTGTGGAGTGGACACTTAATCTGTTATCTCCTTTCATTTGAAATAGATGTCGGACTGTGGAGGACAGCCACAAGTTGTTCAGGTATATTTGAAGCTTGCTATGTAAAATATATGCATGAAGTATGCTTTGTTTTAAGAAAACCACTATTAAATATCCTGCCATGGCCTTAACCCCACTATCTCTGTGATCTGTTCCAGCCCAACAACTTTACAAGATATTGTCACTTGTCAATTTCTAGCCCCATGATCAGCCCTGTTTTTTTTTAACTGCTACTGTTGCTATGTATTCAATTAGCTATGACCGGAACTTAAACTTCTTTCATCGGTCTCTCTACTTGTCTACTTCCCATTCCTGTAATATTCTTTAAAACTTGGCTCTTTCACCAAGATTTTAGTTATCTGCCTAAGACCTTGACTGGCAAAGTACTGCGAAATGCTTTGAGACAATTTATCACATCATAGATATGACGTAAGTATATACTGATTTGCCCTCCCATTGGGATTTGAGCCAAATGGCTTTGTCTCCGTAAACATTCAGATGGAGGAGATTTCAGGTGGATTTGAGCAGAGGTCTCTGAACATTCTGCTTGCTTTCTTGCTTGCGCTCATGAGCACAATTGAAAAATGTTTCCTATTCCATTTTGTATAACTTATTTGAGTTTTCACTCCTGGTCTTCTCTTTCAGCCAGCAAAGCTTACAGAGGCTTTTAAGTACTTTGTGCAAGGCATGGGCTACAGTAAGTAGAAATAATTTTACCATAGATGAACTGGATACAGTAATAACAGAATTTTAATTTGTTCAGGTTTAATATGTTCTTTCTTTCTTGCCCTGTTCTTTTAATGTGTAGTGCCTGCAGCTAGCATGACTCGCCTTATGAGATCCCGTTCAGCATCAGGATCCAGTGTGGTATCCCTAGATGGCAACAGGAGTCGTGCTCACACCGGGGAGGCATCCAAGTTTTTTAGCCACCCAGCTGTGGGATTGAACCAGAATGCAAATGCAAACTCGAATACTAATGTGGGAGGTGTTGAAAATCCTGCCCCGCAATCAGCTGAAATTTCATGTTGAACCTTTTTTCTGTTCTGCTCCATCCCAAGAAAAAGTTAGCAAGTGTAAAATTGCTGTTTTTTGAGGCTTAGTGACATAGTGTGAACTGGTCCCCTTTTTAATGAAAAGCTTCACAATATCAGGATTTAAAAAAAAGATGCACAAATGAAAATCTGCTTCTATTTTGTGCTTGTTTTCCTAGTTATTATAATTTAGAGTCCATACTAAACTGGATGGTAAGACAAATGTTTCTTTATCTTGCACCTTTTCAGGGAGCAATAGATTATACCTAACACCCTTTTGAAAGTGCTTCCCATGAGTCATATGAAGCTAGAGTTGAATGTTGAGATGTACATAGTTTGAATAATCATTAAGAAATATAAAATCTTGTTAGTTTGTGTAACTTGTCAAATTTCAGTTGGTTGTTGATGCATTGTTACCTTTCCCTTTAATCCAAAAGCATATATATTGCTATTTTTTAAAAAAAATTGTTAAGTATGTAGATTAATATTTGTTTTCTTCTGCTCTGAATAAATTTGAGTAGGCAGGTAAGGTTTGATCCTTTTTCAAAATGTTGAGCTATAAGTGCTTAGCACTCGTTCCATCTTCCTGGTTATATAATTGAATTCTAAAATTTGCATTTATATTGTACTATAGAAACTTGTATTTTTGAATTTTTTTCCAAGTTTTCTTTTGAGGTGGCATTGTAACTTTTAAACAGCCTTTTGTGCTTTTTGGAATGAACTGTATTCCAAAGTGTCTAATGCAAGTTGCACCTAAATATTTTCCTTTCAATTGACAACAAGGTGTAACTCAAAATTTTGATCTTAAACAAGAATTCTTTCAGGGCATTCATTCACACTGCACTGCACTGTCCTGAAATATGTACAGTAGCAGTTGTGTGAATTTTGTAAGCTGAAAATATGGTACCTTATCAGCATGTAACATCACTTCTTCCTCCTTAGTCCAATGAATGTATCTTCTGTCACCATTCCTTTTTATAGGTGTCTTCAAGCGTAACTAAAGGTACAAATGGCATGCAAGTGTAAAGGCCAGAAATAGGATATTTAGCACAAGTAATTTGTCTCTGTGCTCCATATTAGTCTCTTGCCTTCTTTCTTTATCTTGCCCTATCTATCACAACCTTGCATTTACAAATTGTTATTAGCAAAATTGTAATCAGATTTTAAGCACTGGCTCTGTCTTTAAACTCTTTGTTACTCTGCAGATTTCAGATACTGGATATCACAGCCCAGTTTGCAGATGCTATCAAAAATAATGCCCCAGTGTGATCCCTTATTGTGGTGCTCTGAAGTGCGATCCCTATTAAACACTTTACATTTACAAACAACAGTTTGTTTGAACACATTTCTATTGCTATTAGAACCAAAATGGTCCCCTTTGCCTTATGGTTGCTTCCAGCAGGAGACCTGGTCATGGTAATGCTCCATGAAACCATAAATGTTGAAGCATTTGCTAACAACTCTCAACATGCTAATTTTTCCTTTTGGAAAGACAAAGGATGTCTTGGATCTGCAAATCCAGTTTTGGCTCCCAGGAAGTTGGGCCGTTTTCTTTCGCAGAAACATGATCAATAAAAAGACTAAAAAGCCTATTGAATACAGTGATTGCATTTTTTTGGGGGTGATGTTGAAGGATGCTGTTCTTCTCTCAGATTAAACTAATGTTGGGAAGATGGGGGGAAATACTGCTAAACCTTGGTCTGTCTTTGGTTCATGTTAATGTTCAGGGGCTTGGTGTTTGCAACCTAAAATTCCTATTACTGTCTGTAGATCCACTTTAAATCTGCAAGTATTGTTATTAGCTGTGACCTTTTTTGTTTTTGATCCTGCAGATGATATTACTGAACCAACAGTTGAAATCAAAGTGCTTATACTTGACAGTGACATGCATATTTGTATTTATTTTGAAAATAAAATTTTGAAATCTACGATTTATTCTGAAACAAAACGTTTTGCTTTGCATTTTTTTAGTGTGCAGGTTTTTTATTGCTTTTTTTAGGTTGAGTTGTTTTGAATGGGATTTTAATATAAACACTGACTTGTGACTGTCTTTGTCATTGCATCATGTTTTGGTGCCCCTTAGAGTGGGAGCATGCATTGTACACTTGTATGCTTGAAGCTTTCCACAACTAGTAAGCAGGGCAAGGCTAGGAGGCACCATTTTTTTTTCCCTGAAAGCAAAACTTCAGTTCAGCTTTTGTTTCCTTCCACAGCTGATCTTTTTTACTTCGCTGGTCAGTTTGTTTCATTTTGGATTCGACTGATTTTTCATAATAGTATTGACTTTCAAATTCATCAAGTGCTATAAGCCATCAAAGAAATTCTGTAAATAAACCTGAATAGATGTGACGCCCAAAGTCACTAGGTAGACACTGTATGCACCTGGTATGCAGACTTTTTTAAAGTTGTTGCCCAAACTTGCTGAATTGTATTGTGCAGATGTTCAATGCGTCTCTCTTGCCCACCCTCCTGTCCCCCAAAAAAAAGCATCTGTAGGGGGAAGTGACTTGATTTGATGGACATCCTGCCTGTGTTCAGTTAAGTACTTCTACCCAGAGACTAATTGAGACTTCTGACCTGCAGTCACTTTACAGTCCTCCTTTACAGTCACTTTCTTGGTTGATCATGCTGGCCTTTTTATTTCAATGTTTTGTTGGAATTCTTGGAAATTGGGCTGATTGGTATTCTACTGTATCTCGTTGAGGTTAGGGCTGCTGCTACCCATTGTGTGAATTTGAAGCAGTACAATTTTCTGAATCAACTTTTAAAATGTGCATTTTTTGAGCTTTTCTTTTAAAGCAGAAGTGGCGTAGATACTGCAAGAGTATTTGACATTTGGAATAGCGGTTGAGGTGAGCAACCAGTTGAAACAAATCAGCACGTCAAACAACAGTGCAGTTAGGAATGACAACTTTTGACCATTTTAATCCAGCTCATTTATGCTATTATGCAGATTCTGACTGAATTCTTTTGACCCTTTAATATAGGGGAAGGCTTGCAAATAGAACTAACTTTTTGAAAACGTAATGAGTGTTGCTTATGCAAATAAAGTAGCTATCAATGTCAGTGTTTTACAATGGATATAAAATTGGTTGAGAATTTAAAAGGTGCCATATTGTAATGCTAAAATATAAAATAGGCAAATTGATGTTCCTCGGAAAGAAAATTGTTGCTTCTGATCCAAATGAAGCCATCAACACATTCTGCCTACCATACAACTAAGTAATGTGAAACCGAAAGAAATGCAGATGTTGTGAATCGGGAACAAAAACAAGTTGCTGGAAAAGCTCAGCAGGTCTGGCAACATCAGTGAAGAAAACGTCAGAGTTAACATTTCGGGTCCACCGATCCTTCCTCAGAACTGGGAGTTAAATGATACAGTATATTAGTTTCAGTGCTGATGTGATGTCAAGTATTAAATTCTGACCATTCATGGATCCTATCTGGCAGCATCTGCCTTCTGGTCACGTGCAATGAGCATGGTTAGTGCATTGCTTAATTGGTCAGTACGTGCAAAATGAGCTTGGTTGCCAGTGTTTTAAATGTCATACCTCAATTAGGCAGTTCGCTGAATAGGCCCAAGTGTGCCAAAATTACAACAATTAATTTAAGATTCAGTCAAATTTGTAACATGGTGTGCTATGCTGCGTCATAGAGCCATTACAGCATGGACACAGACCCTTTGGTCCAATCCGAAACTAAACTAGTCCCACCTGCTGCTCCTGGCCTCTTTCCCTCCAAATATTTCCTATATCCATCCAAATGTCTTTTAAACATCGTAATTGTACCTGCATCCACCTTCATTCCACATGTGAACCACTCGTGGTTTTTTTTAAACATCTCACTCCTTAATATGCCCCCTAGTCTTGAAGTTTCCCCCATCCTAGGGAAAAGACTACTACTAACTCTATCTGTACCTCCTCATTATTTTACAAACTTGTATAGGGTTACCTCTTGACCTCTGCGCTCAAGTGGGAAAAAAAGTCCCAGCCTTTCTTTATAACTCACTTTCCATAGAACATAGAACAGTACAAGCCTTTCGCTCCACAATGTTGTGATGACCTATTATCCTGCTAAGATCAAACCACCCTGCGTACCCTACATTATACTATCCAAGAGTCGCTTAAAAGTCTCAAGAATCTGAGTCCACTACCACTGCTGGCAGTGCATTCCACACACCCACCACTCTACGTAAAGAACCTACCTTTGACATCTCCCCATCCCTTCCTCCAGTCACCTTAAAATTATGCCCCCGCAACAGCTGTTTTTGCCCTGGGAAGAAGTCTCTGGCTATCTATCTATGCCTTTCATCACATTGTACACCTCTATCAAAGAGGGACACTGCTCATCCTTCTTCGCTCAACCTTTCCTCATAATACCCGTCCTACAGTCCAGGCAGCATCCTGGTAAATCTCATCTGCACCCTCTCTGAAGTTCCACATTATTCCTGTAATGAGGTCACCAGAACTGAACTGAACACTATTCCAAGTGTGGTCTATCCAGGGTTTTATAGAGCTGTAGCATAACCTCATGGCTTTTAAACTCCATTCCCCTGCCAATGAAAGCCATAATATCCTTCCTATAATTGGCTGACCAGAACTGGACACAGTATTCCAAAAGAAGCATCACCAATGCCCTATACAACTCCAACATGACTTCCCAACTCCTACGCTTAAAGGACGCAAACTTCGAAGAATTGTGTACCTGTACCCTGGGTCCCTCTTCTACAACACTACTGAAGCACCTACCATTGATTGTCTGTTGTAGCAAAACGCAGTAGTTTATGTTTATCCAGATTGGGCTAAAAAATGGCAGATGGAGTTCATTGACTGATATGATCACGATCCCTCTGTAATCTTAGAAAACCACCTTCAGTGCATCGTCCTCTGCCAGATTGGTAGAGGGAAACATCTACTTGATCTAAACAAATGTAGATTTTGGTATTTTCTAATTAATCTGTTCATAGATATTATTGTGCACCCACTAGAGCAAGTGGGACTTAAATCAGGGCCTCCTGGCCCAGAAATAGGAAGAGTACCACTGTAGCAGAAGAGACCTCAACATGTAGTTAGAACTGTACAGCGCAGGAATGGGCCCTTTGGCTTGCGATGTTAACGATTAAATACAGGTTACATTTGATATGGGTAGTGTTCCTACCTCTGGACCAGAAGATCTGAATTTAAGTGCTAGGCATGTGACATAATATATCCAAACAAATTGATTAAAAATAACTACATTGATAAGATGGACATTGTTCCAGAGACTTTGAGAACATCCAGAAGTTGGGCTTTGCTCCTTTTTGAGGTCCTAGGTTGATCTTCCACATGTCTATGTAACATCATCATAGTTGGTGTTGCTGCAACTCATTCAAACAGCATTATGACATTACCCTGAAGTTTCATTTCTTATCATTTCTGCATTCTATGTATAATTACATCATTTCCCTACATTCGTACCTCTTCTGTAACCACAACCTTCAAAATTTGCTTGTAAAATTCACAACACCAGCGTCTGCCTAATGTCAAGTGTGATTCTGAAATTGAACAGCATTGGTTGGCTAATCCTAACTGTGAGGAATTATGGTGACATTCAATTTAGAATTGTCAGGCTTGCAGTATGGCACACTTACCTGTTCAGTTAAATGTATATTAATATAGAGTCCTGTGCAGGCAGAAAGAACATGCACTGTGCCAGGTGACTACCATTTGTTGCCTCAGTTCTCAGAGGAATGCTTTAAACAATCAAAATCAGCCTTCCTGATTTAAATTTAACAAGGCCTGGTTGTAAACTGACGATCGGCATTATTGGGTGCTGTGTGGCAACACATTTCCCAATGAACATTTTCCTGTCATGCTGTTTTTTTCCTCTTGATTTTGATATTTTTGCAAAATTTCCTGATGAGTGTAAGGGAGAAAAAAAAAACTTTGACAAAATATCTCCAAAGATTCTGATAACCTCATCTGCAGTTGTGTGTGACTTTTTAATCTTTTGTCCGTTGATGGAATTAGTTGATAACTATGATGTGTACACCCTAAAAACAAAAAAAAATATCTGTGCCTATTTTCTCACTGCCTGGTAGGGAATGTGATGGCTTTCATTGGTCTGCAGCTAGCACAAGTCTTGAAGTCCTCAGTGCCCTAGGAGATCCCAGGCCACCGCGCCATGAACTGAGGTCTGGCTCTGCACTTGGTAATCTCTAAGTACCCCTGATGCAACTTCCGTAGAACATCTTCCTGAAGTGAAATGATCATACTCTAGTACATTAGGCCATAAAGACATTTTCATGGCCACCCTACTGGGCATTTGGGCTGATCGATTTTTGGCACAGTACCAATTGTGGCTTGCTTTTCTGCTGGCTTGAACTGAGTGGGTGACCTAATTTTGTGAATGAACTCAATTTGATGCCTGTAGGTCTGTCAGCCAGTACTCTGGAGAGTGCATTTGTCACGTGCATTTTTCTTTACATCTGCACTATGTCGTGGGCAAACCTCATGAGAAAACGTCAAAATCATCGTATGCTTAGAAGTATCCTTGCTAGTTATATCATCAATTTGAGAAATTAATGGTTGATGATCATTTCAATGACTGTTTTTGACTGATGTCTGAAAATATCTCAAGCCCATGTAACAAAGAGAAAAGCATATTGTGTTTCTATGTCTGATAATGCTTGTGATGCATAATGAACCTGTTCACAATACCTGTCTGTTGACTCCTGGAACAAAACTACTTTAAGCTTTTGGTTGAAACATTGGCAGCTATTATGGTTAGAAAAGATGTAGCATGGTATTAAGGTGTCCTTGGATGTAAAAATATCCTCCAGTGTCTGAAAAACATTCCCTTGATGTCGATTTCAATACCATCCTAATGTCTTCTAGAGGCATTGTCTCTAGGATTCAATTGTGAATGTTAAATGAGGCAAAAATTTAGCCAATTGGTTTACCATACCTAAGAATCATTGGAGTTACTGGACTAACATCACAGAAGGCAATTTTACTGAGTTTGCTTCCCTGAGGATTCACTAATAAGCCCTCACTGTTGACAACGTGTTCCAAGAACCAAATAGCTTCCTTGGAGAATTCACATTTGTCATTAAGGGCCACCCATTCTGCTTGTGTGCTTGAAAACAGTTTCATTGTGCATCATTGCTTCATTCATCTGGCATAAAACCCCATGAAAATTTGTAAGCAACATTAGACAGAGTCCATTGAAATATCTCTGTGGATAAAGCAATTCCAAATGGTAGTCTTTTGAGACCAAAGCTCCCAGATGGAGTTATGAATGTGTAAGCAATCTTGATTACTCGCCAAATGGCCCTAGCCAGAATCTATTATGTGCGTTGAGTTTCATGAAAAGAGAAATAAAAGTGTAGCAGCATTCTTCAGTGTACTGCTGTGTTCTTGAGTAAAAAGGCAGAAGACTAACAGTTCATTTAGGTTATCTAGTATTTGATGTCACAGGTCTGGAGTCGAGTGGTCCTGGTGGAACCCACACTGCATTCCTTTCCCAATAGCACCATCCGTGACCCCTTTCTTCAAAATAATGAGAGTAGATTGATGAGTCGGTAATTGGTTTGGTTGAATTTGTCCTGCTTTTTTATGTGCAGACCATATTGTCATCTACTTGGCAATATGGTTATTTGTCCAGTGTGGTAGCTGCATAGGAGCAGGATGGCTAAGAGTCAAGCCTTAAACGGTAATTTCAGAGTCTGACTATTGAGCTATGGACTGCCTTATTTCACTGCATCTCATTAAACACCAACTCAATGTATTTATACATCACTTGCACTTCTCCCATGTAAATGGCATAAATTCCCAACGTGTAAGTCAGAGCACCCGGGCTGGCTGTAGCTCACTGAATCTTTACCCCAACCATCATGCAGCTGCCTGTTCTGTTCAAGACCTTGCACACTCCGTGCGCACGATCTTTCTCAATTTTTCATCCACACAGACAGGTCATAGTAACACAGGCCGTGGCATGGGAAGAGTGCAGGGTAAAAGGGGTAAGGGAATTTACAAATTCTTGGGTGCTGCATATAAACTGAACACGTTAATACTTATATAAAAGGGCTCGATGGAAATAGTGGAGGCCACAAGATCACACAGGCTACTGACAGCAACACAAATTGTGGGGTGGAGCTTACAAGTCTGTCACTGAAATGAGATGGGAACCTTGACTTGTCTGTGCAATAGCTACACAGAATGACTGCCACCTCAGGCAAAAGTGCACAGAGTAAGATACTTTTATTTTCTTTGGGGTAGAGTAAAAATCATTGAACTTGATGGCTTGCCAGGGGGCAATGCAGTAATTACCCACCAGTCTGACTGCACTTTAGCAGTGTGCCATTTATTGTCCAAGAATGTATAATTCAAATTATAACCTGAAACAATCATAAACATGGCATTGGTTACAATAATCACTTCCTTGTAATGCCAGCTAAACAAGTGTGCGTAGAACCAAGCACTTAATGCAAGGACCGACCTATGATGGGGAAGGGAGTCTTTGAAGGCACTATCATGATGGTGTGCTGTGGAGGGGAGGGGGAAATCATGGTAGTTTACTGTCAGAATTCTACTCACAATGTAGCATACCAAATTTGGTTATACAATGTACAGTTGTGTGGGGTCACACACTACAGAGCTTCCTAGAGACATGACAGTAACCTCCTTAGGAAACCTCCATGCCACACTGTCCGAGAGCATGTCATGAGGTTTCACTGTTTTGGTGTGAGGGTTCAGGAGTTATTCAATGGAATTATGTTATCCTTCTGATAGTCCCGCAGAGCTGAATGGCTAATTAATCTGTATGGAGAGATCCATTGCTGGATTCATTGAGGCTTTGCTGTAACTGCAAAGAAAGCTGTAAGAGACTATTGTTTTATTTTTGGACAGTGGACTGAAAAAGAGGAAATGGACACTGCTTTAAAAATGGGAAAATTCAAGGAATTTTTTGTAATTTTGGAACAACAAGTAAGCCACCTGCTGCATATGAAACAATGTTATTTCTTAGGGACCCTGAGTCCAGAAAGGCGGTCACCATTTGTTATAGATTCAGGAGAGCTCAACACGTGCAACAACCCTCTTATTGGTCAGGTTGCAGTTTAAACTGAACCTATGAGGGGAGTGAAACAGAGACAAAAGCAAACAGACCTCCAAAAGTTAGTTGTTTCAATTATTCTCTCCCCCCTTCATAAAGTTATTGTCTCCAAATTTCTATCGATAAAGTTTTTAAAAAATTACATTTAGAAAATCTGAAAAAAAAATTCTAAAACTTAAAAGCAGCAAGAAAGACCCAGAATTCAAACCAGCAATAAGTGATCTGCAGCCTGCTCATCGCTGTGCAGGTAACATTGAAACATCATCGAAGAATTAAGGATTGTGGATTAATGATTGATTTATGACTGGTGGTGCAGAACTTTGTGTGTGTGTGTGTGTGTGCTTTTAAAAGAGGTACAGTTCAAGACGCATAAGTTAGAAAACTCATTAGAGTAATAGAGATGTACAACATGGAAACAGACCCTTTGGCCCACATGTCCATGCCGACCAGATATCCTAAATAAATCTAGTCCTATTTGCCAGCATTTGGCCCATATCCCTCTCAACCTTTCCTATTCATGTACCCATCCAGATACCTTTTGAATGTTGTAATTGTAATAGCCTCCACTATTCCCTCTGGCAGCTCATTCCATGCGTCACCTGCCTCTGCGTGAAAAGGTTGCATCTTAGATTCCTTTTAAATTCTTTCCCCTCCCACCTTAAACCAAAGCCCTCTAGTTTTGGATTCCCCCACTCCAAGAATGAGACCTTGTCTATTTACCCTATCCACGCTCCTCATGGTTTTATAAACCTGTATAAGGTCACCCCTCAGTTTCCAATGCTCCAGGTAAAGTAGCCCCGGCCTATTCAACCTCTTCTTTGTTATTTTATTGTTGTTGTTAAAGGTGAGAGTGTTACAATAAATGGAGTTTCTTTTTTAATTGTTATTGAAGACACCTGGAATATTTTTGCCTTTTTCCTGGGTAGTAGTAAGTTAGTGATAAATTGGGATTCCTTGAATCTTTCTATTTGTTGTGGCTCTAGGAGTAGTGGGGCTACCTAGTGCACTGCACTACCCCAGTGAATCATGAAGCAACATAGAAGTAGACATCAGCTGAGGTGGCTTTGATAGAGTGAGATAACAGAGCGAGTTAATGGTATTTACCCTTACATAATGCTGGAGAAAGATGAACATCTTTCTATCCCGCTGGGCATCCCATTTCACTCAAGACATAACACTGCCCTGGACTACAATCTGTACCTGTGTCTGGTGACGTGACCCCCTCTCTCCTGTGGCATTCTGTGGGCTAAAGGAATGTCCACCTCTTCCACCAGCACCTCTATGTCCTGTCCACAAAACTGGATGCAAACCCTTTCTTTAGGGTTATGGTCTTCTGTGATTGGGCTTGAAAGCCACTATGTGAGGGGTCACTCCTGACTTGCAGTGTCTGAGAAAGTGCGCAGTTGGGCTGTAAATATGGTGCCATATTTGGGTCACCAGAAGATTTCACCAATGTTGAGCATTTCCAGTTGTCTGATTCCCCAGGAACTGAACCCAACAGCCCAGCTACATAATTGAGATGCGGAACAGAAGACAGCATGAAAATAATTGCCCTAGCCCATGATGGACAAGGTGACATAAAGGTCATTGGCCATCGCACTAACTGCAAATGGGAACATTTCACCCATCGTTTACTGTATGTCAGCAATTCATTAAGTTCCACCCTTTAGCTCTGGGCAGTTAGTCGATGGGTGTGTATATTCCTGATTCAACTATCCGCAAGACATCAACCCTGATGCTGTCCTACCTCTGCTAGCTATGGTTATCTGGAGAATGATCAAAATCTTCAACATTCAGACTCAGATTAGGCAAAATACTTGGCTAAGCTTCACTTGACACAGTTTAGCAAAGTTACCCATAAATATTGTTCAGTTCAGACTCACTTGATTGTTAAAGAAAGAAGTGAGACTTGGGGCTCATTTTCAAAAACCTGAACCATCCTGAGGATGCACAGAGTAGAGGGAGTGGCCAAAGAAATTTCACCGCCCTGAGCCGGCATCAACATATTGAAAGATTGTAGAACCAGTGAATATACTTGCCAGATTGTGGACAGCTAATAATTACTCTTTCAAAGTATCCAGAATACATGCCATGAAATTTCAATGATAAGAACAAAAGACAATTTCAGATCATTGTATCATTATTCATAGAAAGAGGGAATGTGAAAATATCAAGTCCATCCCAGTTTTGTACAGAACAATTCAGCCAGCCCTGTTCTCTCACTACATCTTCCATAATTTGGCCATTTAGCTCAATGATTCAGTTCTGCCATTCAATGAGATCATGGCTGATAATCCTCAACTCCACTTTCCTGCCATTTACCCGTTACCTTTTATTCCCTTCCTAACTAAAATTCTGGCGACCTCAGTCTTAAATATAACTAACAAACTAACATCAACAGCCCTTTGTAGTAAAGAACTCCATAGATTCACTACTCCCTGAGTGAAGAAATTGCTCCCCAACTCTTGTCTTAAGTGGACGACCCTTGCTCTGAGATTGAACTCTCTGGTTCTAAACTCTCCCACAAGGAGAAATAGGCAGAGTATAGCTGCTCTGCTCCCTAAGAACCTTGGATGTTCCCATACGGTCACCTCTCATTCTTCTAAACTCCCTTGAGTACAGACCTACGTGCCATAGGATGTAGTTGGATTAAGGATTAGATGAAGCAGTAGTTTTGTGAGGATCAGTATTTGGGGCCCCAGCTGTTCATGATATATATCAATGATTTGGAAGTAAGGACCAAATGTGATATGTCCAATTTTGTGGATGATACAAACTCAGTAGAAATTTTGTGAGGAACTTATAAAACGGGTTCAGGTGGATTTGGACAGGCTTACTGCACGGGCAAGAACATCACAGATGAAATAAAAATGTAGAAAACTGTGAGGTCATAGAGTTGGACAGTATCGAAAATCAGATGCCGATCAGATTCTTAAGTTAATTTAGTCTCATTTGCCAGCATTTGGCCCATATCCTTGTAAACCCTTCCTATTCGTATACCCATCCAAGTGCCTCTTAAATGTTGTAATTGTATCAGCCTCCACTATCTTTTCTGGCAGCTCATTCCATACGCACACTACCCTCTGAGTGAAAATATTGCCCCTTAGGACCCTTTTATATCTTTTCCCCTCTCACCTTAAACCCATGGCCTCTAGTTTTGGACTCCCCTACTGTAGGAAAAAGACATTAGCTATTCACCCTATCCATGCCCCTCATGATTTATAAACCTCTATAAGGTCACCCCTTAACCTCTGTTGCTCCACAGAAAAAGGCCCTAACCTATTCATCCTCTCCCTATAGCTCAAACTCACCAACGCTGGCAACATCCTTGTAAATCTTTTCGGCATCCCTTCAAGTTTAACAATATCTTTCCTATAACAAGGACACCAGATTTGAACGCAGTATTTCAAAAGTGGCCTAACCAATGTCCTGTACAGCCACAACATGACCTCCCAACTCCTATACTGAATGCCCTGATTTATAAAACCAAGTGTACCAAATGCCTTTTTCACTAGCCTATCTATCTGTGACTCTACTTTCATGAGCTTGCACTCCAAGGTTTCTTTGTTTGGCACACTCCCCTTACCTGTGAGTGTATAAATCCTGCCCTGATTTACATTTCCAAAATGCAGCACCTCACATTTATCCAAATTAAACTCCATCTGCCACTCCTCAGCCCATTGGCCCATCTGATCAAAATCCCATTGTACACCGAGATAAACTTCTTCACTGTCCATTACACTGCTAATTTTGGTATCACCTGCAAACTTACTAACCATACCGCCTGCACTCGCATCCAAATCATTTATATAAATGACAAAAAGCAGTGGACCCAGCACCGATCCTTGTGGCACACCGCTGGTCACAGGCCTCCAGTCAAAAAGCAACCGTTTACCATCCCCCTCTGTCTCCTACTTTCAAGCTTATTCACTTGGATAAGAGGAACATGTGCAGAGTATTTCTTAAATGGTAAGAGGTTCGGGAATGTGGAAATATAGGAATAATTTGATTCACTCCATGTGATATCAAGAGAAGGTTGGAGACACTGGATACTGCAAAGGCTACGGGCCCTGACAACATTTCAGCAATAGTACTGGAGACTTGCTCCAGAACTTGCTGCTTCTCTAATCAAGATGTTCCAGTACAGTTACAACACTGGAACCTACATAACAAATGTGGAAAACTTTCTAGGTATGTCCTGTACATAAAAAGCAGGACAAATCCAACCTGGCCAATTACCACTGCATCAGTCTACTCTTGATCAGTAAAGTGATGGAAGGTGTCATCAACAGTGCTATCAAGGAGGATTTGCTCATCAATAATCTGCTCAGTTTCACCAGGGCCACTCAGCTCCAGGTCTCAATACAGCCTTGGTTCAAGTACGTACAAAAGAGCTGAATTCAGAGGTGAGATGAGAGTGACAGCCCTTGACATTAAGACCACATTTTACTGAGTGCGGTATGAGGGAGCTGTAGCAAAATTCAAGTCAGTGAGAATCAGTGTGAAAGCTCTCTGCTGATTGGAGTCATACCTGGCACATAGGTAGATAGTAGTGGTTGTTGGATGTCATCATCTCAGCTCCAGGACATCTCTGCAGGAGTTCCTCAGGGTAGTGTCCTTGGCCCAACCATCTTCAGCTGCTTCATCAATGACCTTCCCTCCATCATAGGGTCAGAAGTGGGATGTTTGCTAATGATTACACCATGTTCAGCACCTCTCAGATACTGAAGCAATCTATTTCCAAATGCAGCAAGTTCCAGACAATATTCAAGCTTGGACTGAATTTTGGCAAGTAACATTCATGCCACACAAATGCCAGGCAATGACCCATCTTATTTAAAGACAATCTAACCATTACCCTTTATAATTCAGTAGCATTATTGTTGGATTGCTCACTATCAACATCCTGGGAGTTACCATTGACCAGAATCTCAACTGGACTTGCCATATAAATACAATGGCTACAAGAGCAGGTTGGAGACAAGGAACTGCAGCAAGTACTCACTTCCTGACTCTCTAAAGCCTGTCACCATCTACTAGGCACAATGGTCCTAGCTTAGTGGGCCAAATGGGCCCTTCTATGCCATAATGAATCAATAACTAGGTGTTTAAGGCCAGAAGAAGTCTTAAACATTGAATATCTTTTCCCTTGGAAACAGGGACTGTGGTCCACTTTACATTTTCATAAATGAAAATGTTCAATACGTTGAAAGTTTCAGGTGCTGGAAAACATAAGTTTAAAAATTAGGGACTCAAATAGAAGCAAAAAACTGCAGATACTGGAGATCTGAAAGAAAAACAGCAAGTGGTTCTTCAGCTTCTTTGGAACTCAGGCCTTCTTCGGGAGATGAGTCATATTGGACTCGAAAGATTAACCCTGTGTCTCTCTCCACAGATATTGCCAGACGGGCTGTGTTTCACCAGCACTTTCTACTTTTATTTGAAAATTAGACAATTGGAAGAAAGAAGAGAAAGCAGGTATAATTTTTTTTATTTAAAAGCATTATGCGACTATTAAATGTGCTACTAGGGAAAGATACCAAAGGCAACAGTATAGGTGGGTTCAAGTGACAATTTATGTATTTATAGATATTTCACATTGGGGTTATGATAATAGAAGACAATCAAGTTATTAAATAAGGATTAAACTACAAGACTTTGTATCCATTTTTTGAAAATGTTTATGTTTTTACTACCTTAAAATGAGAAAAACTCAGACATTTCAAATTGCATCTTTAATATTATCAGAACTCTGATAAGTGGAATTAAATAGATTTTCTTTATTAAAGCATCCCTTTACATATATAGTATTGTATCCCTGATAAGAAATTATACACTTTTTTGATTCATTTCACTTTCATTCTGTGTTGAAGCACCATGACGTTGAGCAGTGAAACTATTTCACCTCATGGATTTTAAGAAGAAAGCAGCCACAGTGAGGGGAGAGGAACACTAGTATAAGGTGGACATTTACTCACCGCTCACATTATTTATTTTCAATAATCTTTGTTTGTTTACTTCTGTCCTACCAATCTCTGAGTGCTTTCCACTCTTAGTTTGTCATCTTTTACCAGGGAGGGACGGATGAGAATCATGGCTCAAGTTTGAATGTGGCATTTCCACTACAAAACTCAATCAAAATATCTGATAACAGTAGTACAATGTTGTGAGGTGAGGCGTCAGGAAGGCACATTTTGTGTTAATGGTTAGACTTATTTCATCTCAATATGGATTGTTTGGATGAAAATCAAAATTATTAAGGTGACTGCATCAAAAAGTGTCTTTGTTTGTTTATCCACATACTTTTTATGTCCTTAGCAATCACTGTTTTATTGTCTCCAACATCTCCAAAAATCCACCAGGATGTGACTGGGTTTAAAATATTTTTTCCACAGAATGACCTTCTGCTTTCAAATTGATCAGTACCTAACTGTAGCTTAAGCTCGAAAGTCATAAATCTTATAGCACCTTTATTAGTGAAATAACATCATTTTTCAAACAGAGGAATCACCATCTTAAGTCTAAGGTAAGTCCTGTCAGTCTTAATTGCATCCATTTCAGTTTATGTTATTTGATCCTGGGGTTTGATTAGGGACAAAAAAAGCACTGTGATGGCATTTTAGCAACTAGTTTAACAACTTGACTTTGCAAATTGGTTGTCATTTTCAAGCAAGAAGAGTTTGTGAGATGAGTACATTGCAAAACGTATCTCTGCAGAGGTGGGTAAATGAAGGTCTGACAGCTCTTTTCTAAGTCTGATCATGCTCATTAATAGGTGATAAGATCTCCTGACATCTGCAGCTGTCTGGAAATCTTTCCAATACATTTTTTTTATTTTTACTCATAGTCAAAGTTCATGGGGTAGACAGACAATTTTAATCCTTTTTTTAAAACCTTTTGATTTTATAAGTGCCTGGTGTGTACTGGTAGACCTGTGACCACATCACCACAATACTTTCTAGTAATTTAAATAAAAGCAAAATATGGTGGGTGCTGGGATCTGAAACAAGAAAAATAATGCTGGAAAATTTCAGGTCAGGCAGAATCTGTGGAAAGAAATGGGGCCAATGCATTAGTCCAGTGACCTTCCATTTGAACTGCTAACTAACTCACAAGCTGTGAACCTCAGTTCAAAGTGTTGTGTGACTAAGAGGTTTTTTTGCCACTTTTAGACTCAAATGAGGTTGATTTCATCTGGGCACATTGCTACAATAATGCATAATAGATTTGGTTTGGGGAGTGTTTCAATCCTGTGCACTTGCCATTTATTTTGAATAAATTTCCCTGTGTGGAAAAGATGGGGGCATGGGTGAGTGGAACTAGCTGAGCTGCTCTTGCAGATAGCTAACATAGAAAGGAGGGACTGAATGGCTTCCTTTTAAGGCTGTGACCATTCCATGGGGAATGTACAGAGGCACTGTGCTGTGAAGGCCTGAATGACAGTTAGAAATGCTTGAATTTTGCTTTGTACAATTCTGATCTATTCCCTGGGTCTAAGTTTCAAACCTCCTTCAGCTGAGCAAGGAACAATCCTCACCAACAGCAAAAGTTCTTAAATTCTGGGAATAAAACATCCCACAGAGCATCGCAGCCAAAAACAAATTTGAATGTTAAATATATTTTACTATATTCTTGAATTTTAAGACCATAGAAGTGTGCTAAATTAATTGATCTCAGTATAAGAACATAAGAAACAAAAGCAGGAATAGGCCATACAGTCTCTTGAAAGTGTTACTGCTAAACTATAGCTAACATCATTGGCTGTTAATAATATTTTTACTTGAATTGAAAGTCAAGACCACAGGTTAAACTTTCAGCAGATTAATGTTGACCTCTCTCAGCAAAGTATGGAACTTTCCCCTAAAATAGCTTTCAACTACTTTTTACCAACAGCTTTGGAACTCAGAAGTAAGATTCCTACCAATTGATAAAAATTGGGAAAGTGGTTTTAAGAAACCAGTAATAATAATTTAATTAATGATAGGGTTATTTAGTGGAATGCACTTTTCTTTTCAGACAAATGGCTGGCTTGCAATGCAACCTTTACAATCTGGATGTTGATCTAACTATTAAAGTGACATCACAGTAATAATATTTTCCTAATAATTCCTGTTGGACATTTTCATAAATGAAATAAATTTATAATTTTCTACAAAACAAACTAATTTCTTTGAGCACAGATTGGGAACTTGTAATTTTCAGGCAACAAACTCACTGAAAACAGGCATGAGATTGCCATCGTTACCACAAGGTGAAAATACATATATATATCTTCCCATCTCTTTTATCATCAGTCAATGGAAAAACATACATTTCAATTCGAGTTAATTTGAGATTTCAGAGTAGTCAAGATAGTACGACAGGTCTGCAAAAATGTCGTTGGGATTCTTGCACCTCAAGTTGCAGAAACAGGAGTTTATCCACATCAAATTCTTGGAGAAGCTCAGGCCATCGGGACAGTCAAAATTCACCTCGATGGTCTTTGACTTGTGGGGAGTACAGCATCGGTCATCTGTGCAGACACCACAATACTTTGGCCGGTAGGTGCGACGGCTCACACAGCCAGACAACGTGAAGTTCACTGGTTCTGCTTGCTTGAGAACACTCAAGCATGTCTTCCCTTCCTGAGTGAAAAAAAACCCACCATAGTTGAGAATTTACTTGATTGTAAACATTTTGCTAATTCCTTTCATAATGTGGAAGAGTGGCATTAAATCACTTCAATGTTTCCCTTCTCCCCAAGGAGACACAGCCAGTTCCCCGAAACACATCTCACTGCATCTGTTGTGAAGTTAAAAAAGGAAAAGTGACACTTTTTATTTTAGATTCTGTATCCTCCCTCAGACAGCATTACAGGCATCTCTTGTTTGTCCAACCAAGTGCTGTAAACCCAACTGAACTGTAAAAAAGAAACAGATATTGCGACGTTGGAAAGCCTTGACAAACTTCTGTCATATCTTTATGACACAGTTTGCAGCAATATGTTTTGGTAATATGAGTTTTCGGTGTGTTGAGTTTACTTCAAAACTAGTTTTTGTTTTCAAAATGAATCTGTGCAGCAGCAGAAATGTTTTTCCCTTTTCCAGGTGTGAATGGATGTGTTTAGAATGGTATTTACTTGTATTTCCATATTTCAAACTGTGTGTTAATTGGTTTTACATTATCACCAAGTAAGCCTCGTTTCCACAATAAAATTTGTTATTAATTAAAGAAACCTGGTTCATGTATCTTGTTATTCTAAACTAAGTTCAGTTAAAAATATTTCATTGGTATAGGTAACAGGGTGAAATATTTATGTTTATGTTGTGTTCAGTGGAGTAGTGGGACCAAAGAGGGTAGCAGTGCACTTTGCTGGCCTCAGGGATAACACCAGAGAGTCACTTGGCGATCCCTGGGAGTAGGGACTTAGTGAAGTCAAATCAGAGAACCTTACCTTGATATGTTGCGTAATGTTAACGTTGCAAGGGCGTAAATAGCAAAGGCGCCTTTCTTTTGCTAGTTTGCACTGGTCATTTTCGTTTGAAATCCTTGTAGATATTCCCATTCCGCAAGATGCTGAGCAGGCAGTCCAGGGTGTAGTTTGCACTAAGCAATTACGGCGCCACACTTCTGACTCACCTGTGTAAGCTGGGAATGTATACAGTGAACAACAAAGTCAGTATAATCCTCAAGCCAAGACAGCAAAAATCATTTCTGCTCCTTGCTTCCCAAATGATCAAATATGTAGCACCAAGACATTCACTAGATTTCTGATAAAAAACAAATGGTGGCAGGAAGTATAACATGACATGAAAACGTTGACTGTGTTTTGTGCAGTGGCAGTATTGTAGTTTATGGGGTGTAACCAAGGCATGCTGAACTGATCATTGCTTTATTCTCTTCACCATTAGGTCAGATTGCCTGAGGATGTTGGATAAAAGGGGACATGCTAAAGACTGGGAGGAGGAACATGTTGCCAAGGTGAAGGAGAACTGAGTGCGTAGGAATGACACTCTGTCCATTGCTGCTGCTAAAACCTGGATTGAATTGAGAAAAATGCTTTCACATAAGTGATTTTGGTCTGGAATCCACTGCCTAGAAGAATGATGGTGGCAGAGTTATCGAAGCATTCAAGAGGGCATTAGATGATTATTTGTACAGGAGCATTGTACAGGGATTTCACTGAATATACTCAGGAGATAGTTCTTTTTTATTAGATTTTAAAGGCATCAAGGTTTTCAAGGAGTACTACTGAAATATGACACTGAATTCAATGATTATCCAAGATCATGTTGAAAGGCTGTGCAAGCACAAAGGGCTAACGGCCTACTCTTGTTCCTTGTTTCTATGTTTCAATGTTTCTACTTGAGGAGATGGCTCGGAGAGCCCAGTGCAGCCTTGGTGAGCTGATTGACCTCCTCCATAGAATAATTATTCTATGATAATACTTTGTCTGTAGTAACCTGCCTGCTGAAATCTAGGTCAATCTTGTGGCAGTTCAGGTCTCCATTAGAGGATATTTTGAGCTGATTTAATACCAAATGATGATACAATAATAGAATCATGTATCACAGGAGGATTATACCTGTACAGCTTCATGGAGGGTGCACTGGGAGTGAAGGGCTATCCAATTCATCTCACTCCTTTGCTCTTTCCCAAAAATCTGTAAACCTGTTCCCCTACAACTACTTAACCAATAAACTTTTGACTCATAAAGAAAACTGCATGGTTTTCTCCTAAGTCAGGCCTGCTGGGAGTGTCAATGACGATGAAGAACAGGAGATATCAGTAGGTATAAGTAGCTAAATTTGAAAGTACTATTACCAAAGCAAGGTGGTGACAGATCTAATAATGGAACAAGTACATTTCACAAAGTTGAAATATACAGAAAACATACAAATGTGGGTCTTTATGAATCGTGAATTAATAAATTGATATTGAGAGGGGTGATAAGAAAGGCAGTGTAAGAAGACTTAAATTGAACAAATGGCATTTGGATATTTGATCTTCTGTTTCACAATCTGCTGCATGACAAAATCAATTATCGATTGCCCATTTTACCCAAGATGGCCACTCTCTATTCCCATCCTGATACAAAGAAAACAGCTATAGTATCATATCTATCATTCTCAAAATTTTTTTGAATTAGTTTTGCAGGTAATCCATTCCACACCTAAGCATATATTGCTAGCAGTAACTTAAACTTTCCTGTTTAACAGTAATCATGCTCCTGTGGAATGTAAACTGAGACATAAGACCAGCAAAGTCCCAGGTTTGTATCTGGTCTGCGCTCAGTTAGCTGGTCTCTGTTGAGATAGATGAGTGTTTACAAAACAGCTTCAGAACCCTAGCAGACATAGGGGAACAACCAAGATTTCCACTTGTGATTGGAATCCAGTCACTCACTGGCATGTGTGCATGAGTGGGCTCCTGCTACATCTATATTCACACTGGTTATGATTTCTGACCTCTGCAACCACCTTTACTGTCAGACAACCTGCTGAGAAACACTACCGTAGCTCACAAATATCACTTGCACAAGATTTCGGAGGTTGCTGAGAACTCAATCGAGGAAGCGTTTGCACCCTCAGGAGATAACTGAAAACCGGGAGATAGGAGCAGATGAATTATAGAATTGTAGAATGGTGCAGCACAGAGGGTGGCTATTAAACCCACTGTCTCTGTGCTGGCTCTTTGAAGGAAATTGGTGTCACCTTTGCCATGTAGCTTTGCAAATGTTTGAAGTGTTTCCAAATCTCTCTTGCAAGTTCCTATTGGAGTGTTACCAACTTTTTAGACCTCGATTTACAAAAGTCTCAGAAACCTCCACTGAACCAGGCCATGCACAGGTTCTCCTACCTGACAGAGACACGTGACGAGGGGCAGTCTTCTTTAGCTTCTTTGATTCATCGCAGATCCACTGTTCACAGCATTTTCCTGGCATTTTAACACGCTTGGGATTCTGACACCAGACAAGTGGAGGTCGGGACTGCCGGCACACAGGGATACAACCAATTGCACCGTTTACACATGTACATTTGTATTTGCAGTTGGGTTGAAAGCTTTGGCCATTGGAATACATGACCCCGTTGAGCTCGCATCCTACTCCAACCACATCTAACAGAACAAAAGATCAATTACAAACCTATGAAGTAAACTCACATATTACCTAACTTTTAATAAAAGAAAACAATTTATTTGATTTGTCATAATAACGGTAACGGGTCATTCAAATTGATGGTAACCAGTCATTCAAATTGATGGTAACAATGGCAATTCTTGCTATTCTCATTTCCTCCAGAGGATGGCACTGTTACCTGTTCAAACCCAGAAAGACTCGTATTTATAACGTGCCAACGAAGCGCTCTTGAAGTGTCGCCATTGTTGTTATGTGGGAAGTTGAAATGTTGCACAAACTCCTGTTCTATGAATAGCTGATAACTTGTAATGTTTTCAGATTGCTGACAGCAACTAAGCTACATCAGATAGCCTGGATTACCTGGAAAATTGAAAGTTCTGCTGCACAGTTTCTCTATGCTTGGGACCCTCAGAAAATATCCATTTAAATCGGGGTATTGGAAGGGTTCAAATGCAATTAAGGAAGCTTTACCCAGAAAAAGTAAGGCTATTAAATAATCTGTTTAACTCTTGAGTATCTATTTAACTAAACGCCATACTTATCTCACAGAACCTAACAACATCTCCCCCAGACCACTGACACCTCTCAGACCCTGACCTGACACCCCTGGAACATGGGAAAATAGGAACAGGAGTAGGCTATTCAGCCTCTTGAACCTGTTCCACCATTCAATGAGATCATGAGAATGGACGCAACACTCGATTCCTGCTTCCTCCACGCTCCACATTCCGATCCCCTTCCCCTACTCTGGATCAACCCCTGCCATCCTCCTCTGGGACTTGACCCGCTGTCCTCCATTTGATCCCCTTTTCCTGCTCTGAACCCAGGTCTCCTTCAGTCCAAATGAGCAGACACCGCCTTCATTACCTCAACTTCTTCACTCACTATGACAAAGAATTTGAAAGGTCCAGTGAAACTTCAATGGAATTCATGCACCACATAGCTAGTTAAATTAGAATCAGTAAAAGATAGATGAGTGTCAATTTGACCAAACCAGTTACACAAAGATAGACTGTTTTTAACAGTTCTATGCAATCTGTTTCAATCCTAGGGTTCAATTCCAGATTGATACTGAATTAAATAAATACTTGGTCCTATTTTTCATGCTGAGGTAGCTTATCCTACCCATGTCAGCCTGAATCTTACATTCATCAGTACTGGACAGTGGAAGAGAAAATGATAAGACTTGGCTCCTGCTCTTGATTGTTCTGTAACCCTCTGAAATGTCAGATGACTTGAAACGATAATTTTGTTTCTTTCTCCACAGATGCTTCCAGATCTGCTGCATGTCTCCAGCAAATTCTGTTTTTTGTTTATTTCAGATCTCTAGCATCTGCAATTCTTGGTTTTATTACCCTGCTATTGAATGCTATCTAGGGACCCCTGCTGGAAACTGTGCATTCATGTGAACAAATGTGGTGCCTTACATGGCTAACTAGCCTTCCAACAGTCACTGCCGAGAAATGAAGGCATGTCACTTTGGTGGTGCATCTGTGTGCAACTTGAGAGGCACTCCAGGAACAGTCAGCATTTTCGGCAGAATACATTAGCAACTGGAAGAAAACAAAACTAACACTGGAGTTTGATTGGGAAGACACAGTGAAGGTATTTCCTTGCATGAGAGAGATTAAGATCCAAAATAGTCATGACTAAATCTCCCAGGGCTAGAGTTCAGAAGAGACATCTTTACCGAAAGAGGGATAAGAATTAGGAAGTTGCTGACACATAGCTGAATAACATGGAAGTATTTAATGGGAGCTTGGGTAAGGGCATATGGGAGTAAGGAATGTACGGATATGCTAATAGGGTTGGGACGGGGGTTCAAGTGCAATATGGATCAATTTGTCGGTGCTGTACATTCTATTTCTACTCTGTATGATATAGTCAGTTCACATTTTCTGACTACGGTGGCTGTCTTCTCACTCCTAGGCCTTACTGAGCCTCTTTCCTAGTGAGTTGAAAACCATTCAATTACTCTGCACCTCATTTTTCCTTCCAACAGATTTCTGAATGCAGACAGCTTGTGTAGAGAAGGAACAGCAATAGCTGCAGTATGGGTCACTCTGCTCAGGGTAGTTCCCCAGCCTAAAATCACACCTTTAACTCTGCTCCCCTTCCTTCGATTAATTCCTAATCTGTAGACCAGTTTTATCTGAGATTCCCTTTGATTTGAATTTACGCCTTTCATATGGCACTTATGAATAAAGTTTGGTGGAAGCTGTGAAGGAATAGGTAGCTGTCCTGATGAGACTGCAAAGCACTTATCCTGCCCCCATGAACCATCACCCAGCCCCAAACCCACCCCCATTCCCCAGCAGCCGCCATCCCCACAAGATTGACATGAACTTGTAATCCTCTGACAACTGTTTGTTGTTCTGTATGTCACTAAGGTATATACTTCACTTACACGCGCACAATCCTACTTCATACTTAGGGGCATCCCGACTATAGTCACAGTACAGCCCTTTGTGGTAATCGCAGGTGTCTGCCTCTGTGCAGTTCTCTCTCAGCTGCTTGGCACATGCCTTACAACATTCACAGCCATCCATTACCAAGCTAACTCCGGGCGGACACCTAGGCGTGCGCTTCGGACACTGGCAAGGCCAGTGACAGTACTGGGTGCGGTTATACGGGTGGACGAATTCTGTCGAGTTCACACTCTCCTCTGAAGCTGCCTTGGATTTCTGGGTGAGACCCTGTGTGGAAGAGATAACACAGTTTAACGAAATAAGCTACCACAGAGCCTTCACAGACAGTCCAGATAGACTGGGAGTGTCTCAGTTAAGTAATATAAAGGTGTGTGCACCAATTGTGACTCTATCGTGGATAAGCAGAAAGCAGCAAGTGTGGCAGCATCTTGGGAGAGAAAGCAGTGTTAACATTTTGGATCAGTAACCCTTCTTCAGAACCTGAGATTTGTAACATTAATTCTGCTTTGTCTCCACAGATGTTGCTCGACCTGCTGAGTTTCTCCGGCGATTTCTGTTTTTGTTTCAGATCTTCAGCATCCACAATTCTTTGTTTTACTTTATTGCCCTCAGATGCATTGGACAGGGAAAGTGAAGGGGTAGCAGAGAGGAGGATCACTTCTGAACATGATACAATGACCTCAGAGTCACTACAACACAGAAGGGAGGCCATTGGACCATCGAGGCTATGCTGGACGGCTGTCTGTTAAGTAAACCAATCAGTCCCATCTCCTGCACTACCTCCATAGCCCTGTGAGTTTATCTTCCTCAAGATTTCATCCAATTCCATTTTGAAGTCCTTTATCACCATCCTTCATCCTCATAAGCAGTGATTTCTGGGTCATTACCACTCACTGTGTATTGTCAGGTTTCAGGTGAAGGTGTGATCCATTTTTGCTGTGGCATTTTCACAACCACTGAGCTGGTTCCAGTCTTGAAAAGAATGTTCTTTTGGCCAACAAACTGGTTAGTCATCTCCTTCAGCCCAACCTAGCGTCTCTAGGTGAGGGGAAAAAATGGCACTGAGAACAAAAATAAGACAGTGCATCTCAATTAAATACAGGGCTCATTCTCAGCCATGGCCAATGAATGACACTGTCACCTCTGAATCAGAAAGTTCTGGTCTCACTTCAGAGACCTGATCACTGAATCTAGTGCTGTCCTGGGAGGGTGATGCATTGTCAAAGGAGGTTCCTTTCATGCTGGTCATTAAACTGAAGCTCTGTCAGCCCTGCGGTCACAATAGATCTCACAAAACTATTTCAAAGAAGTGATATCATTCTCCACAATATTCTGGCTAATATTTAGCTCTCGGGTGGCATAGTGGATCAGTGGTTAGCGCTGCTGTCTTGCAGCGCCAGGGTTCAATTCCACCCTCAACAGACTGTCTGTGTGGAATTTGCATGTTCTCCCTGTGTCTGTATGGGTTTCCCCCCACAGTCCAAAGATATGCAGGTTAGGTTAGGTGAATTGGCCATGCTATGTTCTCCACAGTGTGCAGGCTGGGTGGATTAGCCATGGGAAATCCAGGATTATAGGGTAGAGAGTGGATCTGGGTGGGATGTTCTTTGGTGGGTCGGTGTGGAATAGATGGGCTGAATGGCCTGCTTCCACACTGTAGGGATTCAATGATATTCTCTTTTCTACAGGGATAGGGGTACAAACTGAGTTTATTACACTGCGCTTCACTGCTGCGTTTAGAGTCCAATTCAGATGTTTTCCTATGATCCTATGTTAAATGACAATGCACTCTCCCCTTATCCTAAATTATCTTTAAATTGACACTGGAGTGACTTCAGGGAATGTATAGTCTACCTGCTTGTATTATGCTTGTGCGATTTCCCATGCTAGTCAGTCTAAGTCAGTTAGGCTGATACGGAAGCTGGTATTGTCTAACTGCTGTTTTGGAGGGCTTTCTTCTAAAATTGGGATTAAGACATATTGGCAAAGGAGTCTGAGATCTTTACACTGCACCAAACATAAGAGTGCTCACGTGGGAATGTTTGAGGTTATGCGAAAGAATGAGTATTTTCATTCCTGCTGCTGATAACATTGTGCTCATTATCAGCAAAGTACAGATAAACCTGCCTTGTCACTAAAATATGTCTGTTCATGCCTGCTCTCCACCTCAAAGTAATGTAACACAACCAGTTAATATTTACTTATTTTCAGTATTGAACTATTCAACATTGCGCTAAGGCACTCATGTACCTCTACTGAAATAGTTCTAAAATAATTTTGTTAATTTTCCCTTCCTCGTTCTCTTTTCAAGACTTTGATATGTTGTTGACGTGGCATTACCTGTTACCTACGCTGCTTCCAGTATCTCTGTATGTGGCCTGATTTCATTTGGAGCCATTAAAATTGAAAGCTATTGAACTGAAGGCTGCCTTAACCTCCCAGGAACTCTCACAGTGTGTCTGGAGCAGATGGAATAGGAACTCAGTTAGGAATTAGAACTCCAGCAAATTATCCCCTCCCTACTGCCACACTGAGATCAACACAGACCAGGGGACATCAGTGCTTTGTATGAGTCTGGACAAAGTGGCTCAGTCATTGCAAATGTCCAAGATATTAACTTCTGTTTGAATTAGACTCATCTCAATAAAATAGCAACAATTTTTTAATTACAAATTCCTCTCACTTGACAGATGCAAACAATGGGAATGTGCATCATCACTATTGGCATTTTTGGATCATTTGTTTTACTCTTTTACCAAATCATTCTAGTTTTGATTCCTTATTGTTACTGAGTAAAGCGATCTTATCCAGATTGCAAGAACTGGCCTCTTGACTAGGGAGGGGACTGAGAAAAGATATTCAGAACCCCCTGCCCTGATTGTTATCAGGCTAACTTTGAGTGAGGACATGATAAGGTTTCAGGAAGCGTTGAGAAAACTGGGAATAATGAAATGTAATCATCATCTCCAGAATTAAGACTGTGAAGGAATAGGGGGACAATGAAATAATGAAAAGCTAGACTTGACATTAGCAATCACTTTACTGGAAGAGGGAATATATGATTCACTGTGGAATGTTGAAGATGCTGTAATTACATAAAAGAAATTAAGCAAATATGTGAGAATACTGAGGATTGCACAAATGATCCCTGCTAATCTTGAAGTAATGACAAAAAAATTTTTATACATGGCACTATTTCTGCCAAATCTCAATTGTGGTCCAAGATTTGGAGACATGATCCAGACTGTGTGGTGTTGCATTATCCAAGATGATAACTTTCAGATGGAATGTTAAACTTCTCAAGTAGAAGTGAAGAGTAGATACTGTGGAGAAGAGTAAAAGTAGAGACCATCAACATAATTTGGTCAGCCAGAGACTAAATAGGGATATTAGAAGAATTTTTTTCATATCTAAAGTTTGGTGAGAATACTGAACTTGCAAGGAGTTTTGAAGGGGAATTGTACAGATGTAAATAAACAAATGCGAGAAAAGGAAATTGAAGGCTCCGCTAATAGTTAGATGGAGGAGGGTGGAGCTTTGAGGTGAGCATAAAAACTAGCATGGAGTTGTTGGGATGAATGGTCTATTTCTGTACTGTACGTTGTTTATTAAAAAAAAGTCCTTTTACACAGTGAACATAATTATACACAAAGGCCAAGTTGCACTCCTCCCTTTATTACATCAAGTTTGAGGAGGATGTGGCTGAGGTAAATCGCATATTTTCGGGGAAGTCCTTACTGGTTAGAAATACCTACAGGACGGAAAATTGAACGTGCAACTATTCTGGTGAAATTTACGTTCAACAAGGAGCTGGGAAATTTAATGTTTTCTGAGTTTCTGCATTCAGTATCAGAAACTAGCACTTCTAGGAAAAATTCAGCTGAAGTTAGCTGCAGAGTAAAGCACCCACTACAGTGTGCTTGCAATGTAGATAAGTAATGAGTAGAGAAACACACTTATCTTTGTACCAACATTGAATAACAACATTGAACACAAAACCACAGGAGCTATGCTGGACTTTTCTAATGCCCTGGTTGGGCCACAACTATATTGCTGCATTCAGTTTTGGTGATCACTGTTAGAAAGGACATGGACGTACTTGAGATTGTTCAGAGGGGATTTATCAGAATGGTTTCAGGGATGTGAGATTTAACTCCAGGTGATGCAACTCTAACATCTACAGTCATAAGTTATTGAGACTCTGAGAAGAGGGGAACGGAGGTTCTGTATTACAGAGCTGTAATCAACATTCTGTTCTTTAGTCTTTAAATGTAAAAGCTTACGGGAGCTCCTGAGAGTCAGTAAACAGTCACCCTTATATGAGGCAGGGACAGTGATGCTACAGCCTTGGCATAGGGATAGTCTAGCTAAGTACAGCAGACTCAGGAGTGCAGTGCAAACACTCAAAGGTCAGATCCCAAGGTCTGCAGAATCGGACAGAATAAACCAGATTTGAGTTCAAGAGAGCAACACAGTCAACAGAGTCCCCAACCATAGCAAAGACCATGAGGTTTTAGGTACAAGGTTAGGTTGGAGAAGCTGGTTTGTGGCCTCCTATGAAAAAGAAGATTAAGGGGCAGTCTGGTAGAAGTATATGAGGTTATGAAAGACTTGCATAAGGAAGATAAAGAAAAGCTGTTCCAAAGCCACAAGACCAAAGAACACAGATTTAAGGATTTGGACAAGTGATGCAGATAGATGTAAAGTGAAGCATTTTTATGCAGTGAATGACCTGGAACTCATTGTGTGCGAAGATGTTGCAAGCAAGAGAAAGATGTAAACAGTGATAAAATAACCTGCTCCAAGGCCACTGACAGTGTTGTGATTTAAGAGAGCACTGTAATGGCTCAGCTGATGATATTCCTGAGAGCATTTAAATCCCACCTGCATCACCAAATAGGATAACCCCGTTTCTCTCTACCAGACGCTGCCAGACCTGCTGGCACTTTCTGTTTTTACAGCAAACTTTTTATTAACCAGCACCTATGGGACCAGGATTGTGCTGGCAGATCAAATATTCTCGTTGATCGAGAGATCCACATAATCCACGTAAAAACACACACTAAGTAATAGAAATCTAATACAAGGGTATATACATTGCTGTTGTGCTTTATATACAGCATAAATCGCATAAATATTAATGCAACTCTGCCTTAACATAAATCTTTCTGGCAGAGAGCTTTCTCCGTCACACCCTCAACTGACTACTCAGACATCGTGGTAGATCGCAGAAATTTGAGCATTTCAGTTGAACAGCATTTACATTGAGGTAAATCAATTAAAAGTCATAACTAGACACAATAATACAGTAAACTTCGTGGTATTTGAGGTTTATAATTTTTGCCACTTTATCAAGAGAGTCAATTCATAAAAATTTGCTGTATTTTGAAACCTTAATCTGTTTCTCTAGTCTCGGTGCAGTCTTTGTTTTAGCAACTTACTTTAGTAGTACATTGCATTGTCTCATAACGCTCTGTATGAGAAGAATTTACAAGGTCCCCACCGCCCCCCCAACCCTTGTTGCAAACTCCTGAACCATGGTGAAAAGTGAGGCCTAAACGCATTCACATTTGAAACTGAGAATGATACTTGAGACAAGCAGTCGAGGGGCCCCAGGGTTAAGAGACCCCAGGAATACCTTAAACTGGATCTCAGGCTCCATTTTAATAATTGTGGCATGTCTCAAGGGGCAGCCTGACATTTTCATGTAGTTTCCCAGTCCAGAGCCCTCTGTGGCTCAGATGCCAGCTGAGGCATACACAAGTCTGCATTTGTGGCTGTACCACATTAGGTTCTGGTAGAAAACTTACCTCTGGTGACCCTAAAAATGAATGCTGATAAATTCACTGCAGTGCCTGAAAAATTGGTTGGAGATTTCAGTAAGCCAAGCCTGACTACTTTTCACCAGTTTTGGGAGTGAGTCAAAAATGTGCACAAAATCTCTGAACTGTCATTTACTTCCAACATTTCTCTTTACGTGGCTCATGCACAATGCATTGCACAGCCACAATGATCGAGATACAACAGAAAACTGTGAAAAGCAGACCGGAGAGCTGGGATAGCAATCATTCCAGCTCATTAACTGGGAATGTCAGGCTTAGAAGTTACAGATCCTGACTTTAGGAAGACATTACGGATGGTATGGTGGTGGTGGGTGGGATAGTGGGGCGGAAACCAGACTGAGCCATCCTTAGAGGAGCAATAAATCTAACAATTTTCATTGAACCTGGAGTATTATAACCAAAATGAAGCAGAGATCACATAAAGTTAAGCAAAACTATGTGATCTGGAAAATTTTGAAATATTCTGTTAAGTGGAAACATTCGTGTCCATTTTTTGCACGACCAACACGAACGCTGAACACAACTGATGCATCTGCAGCCCCTCTTATACAAGAGAACAGTAAGGCAATGGAAAACATAACCAAAGTGAGTTGTTGCCGTGTCACTATCCCTGGTGGAAACAGGTCAAATCTCAACTGCAGTGCCTCCTCCAAGGTCAAATACCTAATGCTCCTAGTCTGTGTTCACACAACATATCCCAGTCCTGATGAATTGTCATCGAACTGAAACGTGGCGTGGGATTTTAATGGGCATCTGTGTACGAGACTGTAAAATAGGGCACATACCAGTAGCCTGCTTGCCCTTTAGGCCATAGTTTTACAAGCAGCAAGAGAAGTATTTGTTGTCCAAATGTGCCCATTAAATAGGCAGTTAATGTTCGGGTAAGGATCCCTTTCTCACAGACATACAGGGCAGCAGGAGAGACCTGGCCTTAACTGGCACCACAGCAGATTTGATCCTGCATTTGCCCTTGAGAAGGTATTGGTGAGTTGCCTTCTTGAACGGCTACAGTCAATTTACCATAGGTGCATCCACAATGCCATTAGGGAGGGAATTCAAACATAGTGCTTGGCACCTATGTGTCACAAATGTCACTAAATGCCACTGAATAGTTCTCGCTACTTTTTCATTTACTACGTGTCCCGCATGACCCACAAAGATATCAGCAAGGCAATTTTCTCTTCACATTACCTTGCATATCACTGTCCTCCCATCTTTCTCTACTTTAAAGCAAGTGACCTATTACTACAATTGTCACCATTCCTTCAAAGCGCTTCTCAGCTACTATCAGCCTTATTGCTCTGAGAAATGAAGCTGTGCTGAAAATTAAAGCTGCGATAAAGGTTACCTCGCACCATCCTGCAACCTGGACTCTCATTGGAAAATGTGAGATGTAACGGGGGTGTACTATTAGCTAATGACAATGGTTCCGTGGTCACCATTAAAGAGAATGGCTTTTAATTCCAGATTTATTAATTAATGTGAAGTTCTATCAGTTGCTACAATAGGATTTAGACCGTTGTTTTGAAAAGCATTTATCTAAACAGCTGAATTAATAGTCCAGTGACATCATCACTATGCAGCAGCTCTCCTGATGTCTAATCGTTGCTGCTTCTGAAGTTCGTAACAGGTTTTCTTCCTGAACGGCTCAGTCGATTTAGTAAAGTTTGGTCTGATTAGAATTTTTATTTTTCTTGGCCCAGTAGTTACCTCTGAGCTGAAAGCTCATATACATCTGGTAAGCAATCAATCCAGTTCCAGCACCTGAGGATTTCTCAGTACTACTCCAGCAAGCCACATCAGATATTTTGTACCATAGTGCAACCACTTTCTTTAAGGGTAAGTGGGCCATTACTGATCACCTAATCCAATACTGAGTAGAAGTATACTAAATGTCCTGTAGCAATTCAATAAAGCCTATCCTTACAGATGTTAAATAGAGCTTACATGATTTATCTAACATAAACTAAAACCTCTTCACATTCTTTGACGTTATGATCACTGTAGACAATAAACCATAGCTATCTGAAATAAAATGACATTGTCCCTAGATATCCTGCAGAATCAGTGTCTCAGTGGTCAGCATTGCTGTCTCACAGTGCCAGAGACACAGATTTGAATATAGCCTTGGGTGATTGTCTGTGTGGAGTTTGCACATCCTCCCCATGTCCGTAGGTTCCCTCTAGTGCTCCGTTTTCCTCCCACAGTCCAAAGATGTGAAGGTTAGGTGGAATGGCCATGCTAAATTGCCCACAGTGTCCAGGATATATAGGTTAAGTGGATTAGCCACGGGAAATGTGGGGTTACAGGGATTGGGTAGGGGGTGTGGGATGTTCTTCAGTTGGTTGGTATGGTCCCAATGGGCTGAATAGCCTGCTTCTACACTGTAGGGATTCTCTGATTCTATGAATTAGCACATACTGTACTGTAATTTAAAACCACAAGACATAAAAGCAGAAGTAGGCCATTCACCTAATTGCGTCTGCTCACTATTCCATGAGAGCATTTTTGATCTGATAATCCTCAACTCCATTTTCTTTCATTATCCCCATAATATTTGATTCTATGAATGAATAAAAATCTCTCTATCTCAGCCTTGGATATACTTAACATCCCAGCCTCTGCAGCTCTCTGCAGTAAAGAATTTCACCGATTCAATACCTTTTGAGAGAAGGAATTTATTTTCATCTCTGTCTTAAATTGTTGAACCATAATGCTCAGATTATGCCATTTTATTTGAATGAAAATATTACATACATGGTACATGCTGAGTTATATAATCTCAAGTGTAATAATATAGAAGATACTGTCATTGACCTGAATTTCTCAGATTCAAGAGGGAATAATACCAACCCTGGCCAGAACAACCTTCCTGCTGGTTATGCAGCTTTGAAAACATCCTGCATTCTTGCAAATGGTGAGTGAAGGCCCAGAGGCAGCGATTCTATGCTGGAGATGAGTAGCAGGCTGCCCTGAAAATCAGCCCAGGCCATAAATCAGAAACATTCACAGGGTAAGACATTGGATTGCAGTAGAATTAAACACAGATGGGAAGAAAAACAATACTTTGGAGCTGGGGGTGGAGGTAGTGATGACAGACAGTGAAAACCAACAGAGACCTGCAGTGTCATTTCACACAGATGTGTGTTCCATGTTTTATGGTGCCATCAGTAAAATGTCAACCTAACCAGACTAGATTAAAAAGGAGAGAGCATATCTCAAGTGGGAGATATAGTGATTGATCATTCCACAATTATCTGGTCACTAGCAGCAATTTGTTTTCGTTTGGGATTATAGGAACAACAGGAGGCCAATTTAGTTTCTTGAGCATGTTCTACCATTCAATGAGATGGTAGTTAAACAATGACCCAATTCCACCTCAAATTATTGGACAAACTGGTGGGGAGAATGAATACTGAAGAGAATTGTGTGAAAGTGATTAATTTGTGGGGAACAGGCAGGCAGTTGTAAATGGGGGAATTAGATATGCCACCCGTAACTGCAAGAGCAGTAGAAGAACATGAATAATTTAGAAAACTGTTCTTTTTTTATTCACTCGTGGGTGTGGGCATCACTGTCGGTACTAATATTTATTGCCTGCCCTAGTTACTCTTGAGAAGACGGTGGTGAGTTGCCTTCTTGAACAGCTGCAGTCCACATGATGTAGGTAGATCCAAATCCCATACCCATAAACCTAACAATTGCAGGTTTAAAATTAGCAATTAACCTGGAATCAACTGTTGAAAAGATTTTAAAATTTCTGTCACCCATTGCATATAAGCTGTTTCCTAACTTCGTTCCTTTTTCTGAAGAAGGGTCTAGACCCGAAGCGTCAGCTTTCCTGCTCCTCTGATGCTGCTTGGCCTGCTGTGTTCATCCAGCTCTACACCTTGTTATCTCTCTTCATTCCTCAAATGCCTGGTTCCAATTTTCAGGCTATATCCCGTAACCCAGAGTCTCCAAAATAGTGGAAATCGTTTTTCTATATCTACGCTATCTGTCATCCTTAACACCTTGAAAACAATGCTTCTAAATCTGAGGGACTATAATCCTACTATGTGTAATTCTCTTGCAAATTAACTTCTGGAGTCTGGATATCAATCTGGCTAATTTATACTGTACTTCCTTCAAGGCTAATCTATCCTTCCTAGTGGTGCAATCGCAGTAACCCTACAGTTGGACCAGATTCAAGCCTCACCAACCCTGGAGGTGTCTAACACCTGGAGGCTGGTTAAAAATATTCATCCTGCCTAAAGTCTGGAGACCAGGACTAGACCCAATTCCCCAGAGTTTTGTATTAATGATTAGCCAGGACAATTGGGTGAACACCCCTGCTTCTCTCCAAAATACTGTCATGAGATCTTTTACATGCAGTTTAGAGAGAAGATTGTAGTTGAATTCAATATTCAGACCCAGAGATGGGAGGACTTTCACTGTGGCTGCCTTTATAAACTTCTTTTTTGACCTCAAATAAGTAAGTTCTATATGCTAGAAGATGTTAGAATTTATTAAGAAATAAAATAATACGCTGTTGAAAATAAAAGGTTAACATTACAGTACTAAGACTATTAAAACAGCAACAATTTGCATTTACACACAGGTGTTAACATAGAAAAAGATTTCCCTTCAGGCTCATTGAAGATATGAAAGGGAAACAGTGAACTAATGAAGAGATATTCACAAGAAACAATCAACTTCTGGCAATGTTCTAAAGATAAATAGAAATATGGGTAGGCTAAATACTTAGGGAGGGTGACTAGAATACTTGATAGTTCACAACCAGCAAAAATAGGCTGAATGGAACTGGGTGATACACTCAGGCTCAAGTTAGCAGAACGGAAGGTTTAGTAGGGAGCTTTGTGACGTTGGAGTCTTTTGCTCCATTGCATGACAATTAATCTCATAGGATCAGACCCTGGTGTAATTTCTGTCTGCTCATTCAGTTTGTTCTCTTTTTTTAAATTGGGGAGTTCAGGTGCCTTGACAGTGCTATCAAATAGCACCTGCTCAGCAATAACCCAGTTTGGATTCCACTAGGGCCACTCAGCTCCTGACCTCATTACAATCTTGTTTCAAACATGGACAAAAGAGCTGAATTCCAGAGGTAAGGCGAGAGTGACAGCCCTTGACATCAAGGCTGCATTTGACTGAGTGTGGCATCAAGGGAGCCCAGGCACAACTGGAATTAATGGGAATCGGGGGCAAACTCTCCACTGATTGGCACATAGGAAGATAGTTCTGGTTCTTGGAGATCAGTCATCGCAGCTCCAGGGCATTTCTGCTGGAATTCCTCAGGGTAGTGTCCTCAGCCCAAGCACCTCAACTACTTCATCAATGACCTTCCTTCCATCATAAGATCAGAAGTGGAGATGTCTGATGATGATTGCACAATGTTCAGCACCATCCTCAGATACAGAAGCAAGCCATGTTCAAATGCAACAAGATCTCTACAACATCCAGACTTTGGCTGACAAGTGGCATTTAGTGACATTTGCATCACACAAATGCCAGACAGTGACCATGTCCAAATAAGAGACGATCCAACCGTGAGCCCTTGATATTCAACAGTGTTATCATTACTGAATCCCCACTATCAACATCCTTGAGGTTATCATTGACCAGAAGCTTTACTGGACTTGCAATGTAAACACAGTGGCTACAAGAGCATGTCAGAGGTTAGAAATACTGTGGATAGTGACACACCTCCTGACTCCCCAAAGCCTGCCCATCATCTACGAGGCACAAGTCAGGAATATGATGGAATACTCCCCTCTTGCCTGGATGGGTACAGCACCAAGTACACTCAATAAGCTTGACATCATCTCAAACAAAGCAGCCCACTTGATTGGCACTACATTCACAAGCATCCACTCCCTCCACCACCAATGTTCAGTTGCAACAGTGTGTAATATTTATAAGATGCACTGCAGACTGACAACAAAGATCCTTCATCAGCACCTTCCAAACCCAAACTACTTTGAGCCAGCAGGACAAGGGCAGTAGATACATGGAAACACTACCACCTGCAAGATCCCCTTCAAAGTACTGACCATCCTGACTTGGAAATATATTGCCGTTCCTTCACTGTCACTGGGTCAAAATCCCGGAATTCTCTCCCTAAGGGTATTGTGGGTCAACTTACAGCAGGTGGACTTAAGTGGTTTAAGAAGGCAACTCACCACCATCTTCTCAAATACACAGCTAGCAGTACCCACATCCCACAAGTGAATAAAAGAAAATGCCTTGAAAACTGCATTTGATATCCAATGTTCAGACGTTCATGTCAAGTCCAAAGCAACATTTGCTGCAAGGCAGACTTTTGCATTATTTTATTTTCGATTATGTGTCTGAGAAAGTTAAGACTTCAAAGAACAAGGACCACTACTAAAAACTATAAACCAGTGCATTGGATGCTCATGGGAAAGGCAGCAAATTTAAAAATATAATACAATGTTTGCATTTTTCTTCAGTAGTCTTTCATTTTTGCGGTTGTTAATGCCTCACAGCAGTGTGGTTCCACAAGAGCCAGCTTCTGTCTTAAATTTCACACTTTTTTCCTGTACGAGGCAGTGTGTACAACAGGGAGGGTAAACCACATCCTTCAACGATATGTGAGCACCTGGCAGTAGGGATTACAATGTGGGGAAAAGAAGCAACAGCCACAAAGTGGAGTCTTTTTTATTTTGCTAGCCCTATCAGCATGTTTGTCATTTCCAGTGACAGTCTTTACTTGGCAATTATCTGGACAGAAAAGTTTGGAATCAAAGTTTCTGCAGAAACAAGTCTGTTCCTTCAGTTAAAAAATAAAGAGCCAGTTCATTGGGGGAGAAAAAACAACTTAAGCAAGGATGCAAACTTTATTAACAAAATGTTTTAGATGTCCAAATATATCCAACTGTCATGCTCAAAAAATAACTGGCGTGCACATATATGTCATGCTGTCAGTTACCATGCAGTCAGTATGTGGTATTCTGGTTCAGGTAGTTAGCTGCCACCAATCCCCATTTTTCGACGCTGTCTAATTTTCAATGGAGAGGATCAACACTGATGATTCTAAGGAAGCACTTATCATACATGATAAGGTACTTTATTGCCTGATAGCATTAGGTAAACTTTTGGTTAACTTGTAAAGCATAATTATGAAGGATTCTCAGGAGGTGTAAATCTGTTCCCTTCAGGCACACACGCAGAACTAACTGTTTTTACCCAATGACTGTGTGACTTCACCAGACTGGGTGGAACTCAATGTAACATGAAAATTAACTCTTTCAGAAACATTATTTTAGACGACAGTTCCTTTATCAAAATCTGAATAAAACTCTGCGGAGTATTGTTTTGTAGAGTTTTTAATAAGGGGTTACATATAATTTGTAGGGCTGAAAGGATGAAGGGTATGAGGTGAAAGCGGCAACAGGATAATGTGTTGGATGATCAGCCATGATCATATTGAATGCTGTAACAGCCTCAAAGGGCCAAATGGCCTACTCCTGCCGCCTTTTTTTTGGCTTAAAAGTACTTTGACAAATAACCGTTAAATTGGAAAAAGAAACTTATTCACAGATTATCAGAAATACCGAACTGTAACCAAAGTTAATTTCCACACAAGCTATTGCCACTGAGATTTCTTCCTGGATCAATTTTTGAACAAAAAAAATCATGGGCTGTGGCTGTTGCTGCCTGGGGCAGCATTTATTTCCGAATTTATTTATTTTCCCTAAACGTTTGGGCACTGGTTAAGAGCCAATTGTTGGTCTGGAGTCACATGTCAGCCAAACCAGCTAAGGATGGCAGATTTCCTTCCCTAAAGGTCATTAATAAACTAGATGGGTTTTTAAGGAAAATCGTGACACAGTCTCCATTTAAGCAGCTTCATAACCCGTCAGTTCCGCATACATTATCCACCCAGGATTGCTCCATTAAAAGTTCATTAATTCCCGTATGTGAGTTAAAGCTCTTAACACAGGAAATATGAGGTCAGTTGAGAGTCAGCATTGAGTTCAAATGACCCTGCTCTGCATTTTCCTCATGTGTGGGTCAAGTCTTGATCACATCCCTTACCAACTAAAATAGTATTTGTCAGAAACTCTGGTGAACTCTGGATTTGAGGTCAATTCACTGTCTTGGAGTCTGTGAAATCTCCATGTCTCTGAAAATTCTAATCTAGAATTCACCACCCTCCAATTCAGAGGAAAGAGAGAGCGTTACCACAGACTCATGATTGTAACTGCCCTCGAAGAAAGTGGGTAAAAATCAATGCTACAAAGTGACTGAAAATATCACAATTAAACCTGAATTCTGATTGAACCAAATTGGCCTAATTAGGCGTGGACTAACAATGAGGAGGATAATGTAGATGCAATGTAAATGTAGGATGAACAGTTTGCCCAGTGAAACAAATATTTTAGTGCTCACTGTGATTGATGTCGTTCAGGGGTTTTGCCAAATTTCTGAGCATCAAGAAAGCATATAAATCAGGATGTGTGAAATCCCTCAACTCCTACCTTCTACTCAAACACATCAGGTCTAGGTTTGGGTTCTGCCAGCTAGGAACATCTATTTTCCAGGCATTAGACATGGGGGCTTTGCATCTTATGATAAATTTATTCCAGATGAAAAATATGAAGCACTTTTCTGTTTTGAGTTCTGATAACTACTTGCTCCTCAGCTGTCCAGCTGTAGAAATTACTCTTGGGTAACCTATTAATTGAGATCGACTTGTCCCATATCGAGGCAATTTTATACTCTATGGATACATGTTTGGAAAGGAGTGAGCTGAGTCTGTTCAGAAACTCATTTAATCAAAAGGCCTTACAGTTGCTAGACAGATGAAAATTTCATCTCATGAGTTTGACTTGGTTTCAACTTTAGGTCCCATAAGTGAACGGACAGTTAAAAAAAAAGCAATAATCTGCAATTAAGGGTTGGATCTTCCCATATTTTGCCCGAGTGTTATTTTTATCAAATTTCACAGATGATTTGTCTCCACAAATTCTGGGCATGATTGTCCCAAACGTTTCTCATAAACTGCCCAGTAGGTTCCTATGGCTCCCCTCTGATCAACTCTCCCATGTGCTGTAGTCGGACATATTCGCCAATGCTGGGACATCCTGGGAAATCATGGCGCTGGCACCATCTTTCAAAGATTGTGTACACCTGGTCAAGCTCTGGCAGTCCAGAGTTGCCCTGCCCGGTTTGTGACATTTGCCACAGACTTGGCAGGTAACGGGAAATTGGCACTTTTGTTGCGGATAGAGAGCGCGATGTCCTGGCAGAAGGGATGGTGCAGAGGAGGGCCTGCTTTCACACAGCAGGACAAGACAATTCCTCAAAAATTAAAGGCATTGGGGTTGGATGAATTGAAAGGGGTAGCTAGTCACTTAAAGTTAAGGTTCTGTCTGAAAGCCAGGCAAACAGAAATTCCACCATGGGCTGTAAAATATCTAAAGTTAGAAAGGATAGTGATACCAGGTAAATTAAAACTGGGACAACATAGATTAAAATTCCAACAGAATAAGGAGGAAAACAACTAGGAATTGCAAAAGAAGACAAGATATGCAACAGGTAGAAAAGAGGAAAAGGAAAGTTCAAATCGAAACAGCTTAAACTGAGAAGGGAGAATTTCATTGCGTCTAAGTCTGCTGGATAATCCACCCCTAACTCAGATTGAAGTGCTGAGGAAGTCATGTTTAGCCATTTAATCCCCACTTTTGATGAGGGAGATGCCTCTTTCATCTCTTCTCCCCAGTTAACATTGTAGCTCAAGTTGCCAGTCTAACAATGAGCACTGTTATCACAGAGCACACTGACAGGGAAAGTTCACAATATTTGAGAAGTATGCAACAGAGTATCAGGCAGCAAAAGGAGCTTTTTTAAGTGTATACCAATAAGTCCCAGAGGTGTACTAATAAAAATTCTGTACCTTCAAGCAGTGGCCAGATGTACCTGAAATTTGAACAGCTCAAGCAGCTTGTTTTTGATCAGTGGGTATGGCACTTAAAAGTTCTTCTTGAAAAGTTCAAAAACTCCATACCTATGTCTTTCAGACTCATGTAGAAGAGCAGAGGACAGCAAGTTGCAGGCATTGATAAAAATGAAGCCAGGCATGGGAATATACAAAAGAACTACATTTCATGCAATTGTTTTTTGTCAAACAGAAAAGGCAAAAGAAACGGATTTGTAATAACAGAACTCTCTCCCTCTTTCTCTAAACATCTCAGAAGACAACACACAGTGAATCAGAAAAGTATCCATTTACCAAGAGCTCAAAGACAGCAACAAATTTCAGTAGTGTGGGGACACAAAACATCAATTAAACAACAGTGGTATCAGGTTAAAACTAACATCCCAAGGACTTGAAGAATGTTTTAATGTGAATATTCATTATCTACCTTTTTGTACTAGACAAACTTCCTTTTTTCAACATTTCAATAAAATGCATCTTCCTTTCATCTAATTAAACCTTGCAATTGACTCCCCAATTATGAATTCTTGAATTATATTGTAATTACAGTGTGATATTGCTGCATGCTAAAAATAATTTAAAAACTTAGTCATGGACATCCTAGAGAATTAAAAGAGGGGAGCCCATTCACTCCTCCTCACCTGGAGAGTGATCAGGAGAGTCTTCAACATTAACGATGGGTCCATTCATCATGAAAACTAACTGCAATAAAGAGAAAAAGTGCTGGAGAAACCTCCTTTACACAGGGGAGACCAAATACAAATTGGGTAACCACTTTGCGGAAAATCTTCCAGTTGTTTCTCATTTCAATAAACTACATTGTTCCAATATTAACATTTCTATCTTGGACCTGCTACAGTGTTCCAATGTAGCTTGATACAAGCTGGAAGAGTGACACCTCCTTTTCCACTTATGCATCTTACAATATTTAACACTCAATGTTGAGGTTAACAACTTCACAGTATGACCTCTGTCCTGTGTTTTAATTCTAACCCTAACTCTAACACCACCACCCCAGCTCCCAACACCCTACTCTCAATAGAGCAGAACCCATTTTCTCCTTTTCAGACCTAACTATTCACACATATTTTGCTTATCTATCACTGTTTTACCATTAGCACTCCTTTTGTCTTTTGCCACTCACTCTTCCACTCTGGCAACAAATTTTATGTTCTGAAGAAGTGATAGTGATTACAAAATATTAACTCGCTTTCTCTCCCCACAGATGCTGTAGCCGTGCTGGATTTCTCCAGCATCCTTTCAATGTAGATTTTCAGCATCTGTAGTATTTTGCTTTTCTGAAAGAAACCTGCCCGTCCCCCTAAATGGTTTAAGAATGCCCCATTTGGTACATCACTTCAAGGAAACTGTGGGGGATAAGTACAGCACCTTCCAAGGCTGTGAAAGGCAGCAGGTACATAGGAAAACCAGCACCTGCCGTTCCAGGCCACACATCACCCTGATTTAGACTCACAGTGACATAGAGATTTACAGCATGGTAACAGGTCCTTTGGCCCAACTTGTCTATGCCATTTTCATACTTAAGCTAGTCCCATTTGCCTGCGTTGGTCTATATGCCTCCATATCCATCCCATCCATGAAAAGATATTGTGGTTCCTTAATGGTCAAAATCCTGGAGCTTTATTCCAAACAGTGTCGTGGATGTCCTTACATCTTGCAGTAGTTCTAGAAGGAAGCTTACCACCACTGTTCCCAATTAGGGCAATTAGGACCCTGCCCAGCCTGCCTCCTCTCAATAATCAGTTAAACAAAAGGAAGAGTCATCAATTCTGTCATAATATGACACTAACTCATCAACAAGCATCTCACTGGAGTTCAGTTCAGGTTCTGCTACATATACCAGTGTTTAGACACTAATCTGGACTTGGACATTAACGTTGAATCATACTGACAGTGAATCATACTTAACATTGAATCATGAGAGTGAGGTGACGTAATAAGGTTATGAGAATCCATTCATTTGATGAGCCAATGATTTTTCTTTGATTTTATTTGTGCGTCACTGGCAAAGTTAATATTTATTGCTCACCCTTAATTGTCCCTGTCTTGATGAACTAACTTTTTGAATTATCCTTATATGTTCCATTTGTGGGAAGTTACTAGGAATTAAGAAGTGTACTGCCATTGGAAAGGTTCTTGTAGCACTGTGGTAGTGTCCCTACTCTTAAACAAGGAGGCCTGGGTACAAGTCCAACCTGCTCCAGTATGCCATAATGTATATAGTCAAATTTACTAAAAATATCTACCTATCTACTAGCCTCAACCCACCCCCTTGACCTCTCCATCCTCCCTGGACTGACCTATCCCCTCCCTACCTCCCCACCTACAGTCACCTTTCCTGGCTCCATCCCCACCTCTTTGACCTGTCTGTCTCCTCTCCACCTATCTTCTCCTCTGTCCATCTTCTATCCACCTCCCCTTCTCTCCCTATTTATTTCAGAACCCCCTTCCCCTCCCCCATTTCTGAAGAAGGGTCTAGGCCCGAAATGTCAGCTTTCCTGCTCCTCTGATGCTGCTTGGCCTGCTGTGTTCATCCAGCTCTACACCTTGTTATCTCAGATTCTCCAGCATCTGCAGTTCCTACTATCTCTGACTAAAAATATCTACCGCTATTGGAGATGAGCCCTCAATATTTGGATGCAATAGGAATATCCCTCTACCACTGAGCAAACCAGTCTTGCAGTGAGGACCTGGAAGGTGTGTCCACATAAATATGCCAAATGCCTATCTTAGGAATGACAATTATTTTGTCCTTTTCTACTGTAGCTGGTAGGATGCTTTAGTGGCCACTACACTGGCGACTTAGTAGGTTGGGTGGGACCTGAAAAATGCATGGCAGAATTTACAGAGGTGCCTCTATTCTAAAAGTGGCCTGTGAGATACTGTTTCAAGTTGTGGCCCCTGGATGGCATCATGGTGCAAGTTTCCAAAGGCACTCATAATTCTGTCGCTAGTTTGTCTGCAAAATAAATTGCACTCAACAAATTACCAGTGGGTAATAGCATATAGAAATGGTAGTCACCATTAAAAGACTTTCCAAGCTGTTCCATCAAGTTTCCAAATGGTAAGCTAGCTGCTCACTGTTACAACCGTATCCTTCCCTCTCACCTTCACCCACACAACTGGGAAATCTGCTTCCAGCTCACCATTGGTGAGCCTTGCTCAGTCTCCTCTGTATTCATGGTAAAGCTTCTTGCCTGTGTCATGAGTCAGTTTGTCAAAGCTCCCAGTGTGGTGGAGCAAAAGCCTGTGGGGAATGTAACTGTTACAAAATGAATGAACAATGGAAACTTCCAGGATAACCATATGCAAAAACACTTCAATTATTAGGTATGAGCTGAAAATTCAGAGAGTGGAATCTCTTCTAATTGTCAAATCGTCCTGGTTGGTCCCAAAGATGCCAGGTCTGCTGCATCTGTTTAGCCAATTACATCATGAAGCTGTGGGAATCCAGCCTTTGCAACACTGGAAGTGCTCTGTGTCGGTATATCAACAGTAAAACCTATCCCAAAAGATTCTTCTTCTCTGCCCTCACCAGAAAAAAAAATCATTGCAATCCTTAGATGGCCGCAGGATAGCGACTTGTAGCTTGCAAAACCAAGCAGGTCTCTTTTCTCTGAGATAAAAGGTACTGCAGATGCTGGAGAATCCGAGATAACAAGCATGGGGCTGGATGAACACAGCAGGTCAAGCAGCATCATAGGAGCAGGAAAACTTGACGTTTCGGGCCTAAACCCTTCATCAGAAAAGCAGGTCTCTTTTCTCTTCTGACCACACTATCCTTTTACAAATCTCTTGTCCTTCTGTGATACTCATTGATTTTCAGGGCAGCCCGTAACCCGATACTCTCCCCCAAGGCAAAATGAAAACCTGTAGCTTCACTTTCAAGTAAAATTACTGATTAGTAATTTGACCCAAATCTCTTTTTATCTTAAAAATAAATGGACGGTTTATAGCGAAACAGTACCTTTCATACTTTTCTAGGACTCAACCTATTGTAAACTCAAAGATTACTACGATTGTCTCTAATGAACAATTGCCTCATTGACACAATCTGGCCAATCCTTCAAACTTTAACCCAGATAACAGACATGGTATCAACCAGACTTCACAACTCGTCACATAATCCCTTCCATTTTACTTTAAAGGCACAGTGCTAAAATATAATAATCTTATATAACTTACAATTATAACAGTTTGTCGATAAATTGATGAACATAGATTTTTAAAAATTCATTCATGGGATTTTGGGCATCACTAGCCAAGCCAGCATTTATTGCCATCCCTAATTTCCCAAGGCAAGCTAAGGGTCAGCCACACTGATGTAGATCTGGAGTCACATGTAGACAAAGGAGGCAGTTTCCTTCCCTAAAAGGCGTTAACGAACCACACGGGCTTTTTGGGGTAATAAGCAATGGTTTCATGGCTGTCAGTAAACTCTTAATATGAGATTTTTATTGAATTCTAATTCCATCATCTGCCATGGTAGGATTCAAACCCAGGTCCCCAGTATATTACTTGGGTCTCTGAAAGAAAAGTCCAGTGATAATGCCACGAGGCCATCATCTCTCCTGCAATTTATGTGGATATTCAGAAAGACAGCATGGAAACAGGCCCTTCGGCCCAAACTGGTCCATGCTGCCCGTGAGCTAGTTCCAATTGCCCGCATTTGGTCCATATCCCTCTAAACCTTTCTCATCCATGTACCTATCCAAATTTTTTTTTAAAGTTGCTATTGTACCTGCCTCAACAACTTTCACGGCAGCCCATTCCATATACGCACCACTCTCTGCATGAGGAAGTTGCTCCTCAGGTCCTTCTTAAATCTTTGCCCCCTCAGCTTAAACCTGCACCCTCTGGTCTTCAATTCCTCATCCCTGGAAAAAAGACTAAATGCATTCATCCTATCTATGCCCTATGTGATTTTATACACCTCAATAAGGTCACCCCTCTTTCTCCTACTTTCCAAGAAATAAAGTCCTGTCCTGGCCAACCTCTCACTATAACTCAGGCCTACTAGTCCTAGCAACATCCTTGTAAATCTGAGATAACAAAGTGTAGAGCCTTGTAAATCTTCTTTACACACTTTCCAGTTTAACTATGTCTTTCCTGTCACAGAGTAACCAATACTTGACACAATACTCCAAGTGTGGCCTCACCAACGACTTATAACATAGCAACCAACTGTAACATAGCATCCCAACTCCTATACTTAATGCCTCGACTGATGAAGGCCAGCGTGCTAAATGCCTTCTTCACCATCCTGTCCATCTGTGACGTCGCTTTCAACAAACTATGTACTTGTATTCCTAGGTCCCTCTGTTCCACAACACTCCTCAGGACCTTACCATTTACTGTATTAGTCCTACCTTAGTTTGACTCTCCAAAGTGCAATACCTCACAATTATCTGTATTGAATCGTATTTGCCAATCCTCAGCCCACTTCCCCATCTGATCAAGATCCCTCTGTAGTTTTTGATAGCCTTCTTTGCTATCCTAATTTTATATCATCTGCAAACTTACTAATTGTGCCTTGTACATTCACACCCAGATAATTTATGTAAATAACAAATGACAAACGTCCCAGCACTGACCCCTGCGGCATACCACTAGTCACAGACCTACAGTCTGTGAAACAGCCTTCAACCATCACCTTCTGCTCCTACCATCGGGTCAATTTAGAATCCAATTAGTTAGCCTCCCCTGGATTCCAGGTGACCTAACTTTCATGACTAGCTGATGTGTGGGACCTTGTCAAAGGCCTTACTAAAGTCCACATAAACAACATCCTTCGCCCTACCCTCATCTATCCTCTAGGTTATGTCTTCGAAAAACTCTAAAAGATTTGTCAGACATGACGTCCCACATACAAATCCATGCTGACTATCTCTAATCAAGACCTTGATTATCCAAATGTTGGTTGATCCTCTCCCTCAGTATCCTCTCCAGTAACTTGCCTACCACTGATGTCAGGTTCACTGACCTGTAGTTCCCTGGCTTGTCTTTGCTACCTTTCTTAAACAATGGAACAACATTAGCCACCCTCCAGTCTTCCAAACTTCACCAGTGGCTAAAGATGAAGCAAAAATCTCTGCAAGGCCTCTGCAATTTCTTCCCTAGCCTCCCACAACTTCCAAGGATGAACCTGATCAGGCCCAGGGTATTTATCCACCTTAATGTGCTTTAAGGCTGCAAAACCTCCTCTCTGGTAATGTGTATGCGGTCCAAAACATCCCCACTTGTATCTCTTATTTCCTTAGCATCCATGATTTTCTCCTCAGTAAACGTTGAGAAGAAACATTAAACACTAAAAATCTCCCCTATCTCCTGTGGGTCCACACATAGACGGCCATGCTGATCTTTAAGGGGATCTATTCTCTCTCTAGCCACCCTTTTACACTCAAAATAGCTATAGAGTCTTTTGGAATTATCACTGGCCCACTCTCTTAATGGCTGCCCCCTTGTACACCTTTACCTTGCCAGTCGCCTTCTTCACAGAGTCCTTTTTTTGGTTAGAGGAAGAGGGAAGGCGGGAAACACCAATATAGTGTTGGTGACTTGTCATGAGATACCGGGAAAATGTGTCCAGCAATTCCTATAATCCAACAATTCCTGGTCAGTATTGTTGCTCCCTTGCCATGAATTTCCTGACTATTCAAGATATTTGTGGCTCCATGATGGAGCAGAGAATAATAGAATCCATGATAACTATCTATCATTTTTGGGCATACTCTTGGCAGGAATCAACCAGGCAGAAAACCAAGAAAGGCAACTTCTCACAGGGTGTACTTGGTCCAGTCTCTATTCTGTCCCAATCACTGCTCTCTCTCTCTCTCTCTCTCTCTCTGCCCCAAATTCAGCCTGACCTTCCTCCCTGTCCTGAGTCTGACCCTGGTCTGTTTCTGCCCTGGACTCAGGCCCTGTCCCTCCGATTTCTGTGTATGAGCCCAGCTCTTTGAGCTCTCAGCCCAATCTGCCTTTGAGAATGAAGGAAAAAATATTAAAAAGAAATACAGCATACAGAAGGAAACAAAGTGACACCTGCCATAGATTCTCTGGCTTGTATTAGTGAAGCATTTTCTGTCTTTTACTGTTCAGCCAAGAGTGGAAAGTTTATTGGAAAAATATAAAAGTGTAATAAACGGTTTCTTGCATTTCTTTTCCAAGATACAACGTACAAAATATGCCAAACTTCTATATTTTTATAGTAGCTGGAACTCAAAGGTGGTCTTGAGAGTAAAATGAAAAATAACAGAACAGGCAGTTGGAAAAATAACTCACACAAATCATCTGTTTTCTGAGGCAAGCAAAAGTGAAGCAGCTAATTAAAATAATAGATCAGTAAGATGAAGCACTTGCCAAGGAATCTCATGCTTTGCCTCCTCTCACTGCTTCCTTGCACAGAAAACTTGACTCATCTGCTATTCACGTTAACTAGAGTACATGATGTTCAGGGCCTCTGTCTGATTCTTCCATAAGAAATTCCTGTCAAAACTCCAATGGTATCTTTCAAACTTTACACAGGACTATTTCCATCAACAGCTCTTTTACATTATGTTTACTACTATAAGCTGATTTGCTTTTAATTAGTCAATAATAAAGCCTCACCAAAGGTAACCTTTCAAATGACTAGAGCTCTTCATGTAATTGATTGGGACACTTTCCTTGGTCTGTCTCCACAGATGCTGTCTGAACTGTAATATGTCCCCACGACTTCTGTGACTGTATACTTAGGGTTCATCTACAAATACATCACTGGTTTTAAAAAGTACATGTTTCTTGGTGTTTAATATTGTATTTCATGCACCAATCTTCACCACCTTCGTATTTTATAAAATTTATTCTCAAGGTGCAGATATTGCTTGCGAGGCCTCCATTGGTGGTCCATCCAGTTACCCTAGAAATGTGATGGACATTTTTCTTGAATCATTGCAGTCCATAACACTGCTAGGTAGGGAGTTACGGTATTTTCATCCGATGATGATGAAGGGATAGTGATAAATAACCAAGTTCGCATGGTGTGGAGGGGAACAAGTTCTAGTTTAGTTCAACGCTGTTAAACTAAATACAATCACTGAAGCAAATAGACCCTCTGGTGAACACATGAAGAACACTGGTTCGCTCAGCCCAGAAAGTCTGTTAGTCATTAACAACAGAAACAAAGTTGCTGGAAAACTCAGCAGGTCTGGCAGCATCAGTGAAGGAAAAAACAGAGTTAATGTTTCGGGTCCGGTGACATTTTCTCAGAACTGATGGTGGCTGGGAAAACATCAGTTTATATGCAGAAAAAAGGGGAGGGGGATAGGGTAGGGAGTAAATGATAGGATAGACCCTAAAGAAAGAGAAGTTGGACAGACAAAGAGTTGATAACGATCAGGCTGGGAGGGTGAATAGTTGTTAATGGCGACTGTTAGTGACTAATAACAGGTAGTGTGTAGTGGCAGACTATGTGGTAACAAGGCCTGGTGTATGTGGTAGGGGGCTGGGACATGGGAGAGTTTAAACCATAAAATTACTGAACTCGATATTGAGTCCGGAGGGCTGCAGGGTCCCCAAGCAGAAAATGAAGTGTTGTTCTTCCAGCTTGCATTGAGATTCGCCCGAACACTGCAGCAAGCCAGAGACAGACATGCTGGCCAGCGAACAGGGTGGTGCATTAAAGTGGCAGGCAACGGGTAGTTCAGGGTCGTTTTGGTGAGCAGAATGTAGACGTTCTGCGAAGTGGTCACCCAGTCTAAGCTTTGTTTCCCCAGTATAGAGGAGACCACACTGTGAGCATCGAATGCAGTCGACTAGATTCTGGGAAGTGCAGGTGAAATGTTGCTTCACCTGGAAGGTATGTTTGGGCCCTTGGATAGTGGGGAGGGAGGAGGTAAATGGGCAGGTGTTGCACCTTTGCCGTTTACAAGGGAAGGTGCTGTAGGGCTGTGGGGAGGTGTTGGGGGTGAAGGACGTATAGACCAGGGTGTCCCAGAGGGTACAGTCCCTGCGGAATGCAGACAAGGGAGGGGAGGGAAATATGTGTCTGGTGGTGGCATCTTGCTGGAAGTGGCTGAAATGGTGTGTCATGATCTTCTGGATGTGGATGCTGGTGGGATAATAGGTGAGGATAAGGGGAACCCTATCGCTGTTGTGGGAGGGAAAAGAAGGGGTGAGGGCGGAGGTGCGAGAGATGGGTCGGACCCAGTTGAGGGCCCTGTCGACAATGGAGTTGGGAATCCTCGGTTGAGGAAGAAGGTGGACATTTTGGAGGCTCCCTTGTCGAAGTTGGCCTCATCGGAACATAAACAACAGAGACGGAGGAACTGAGAGAATGGGATGGAGTCTTTACAGGAAATGGGGTGTGAGGATGTACAGTCCAGGTAGCTGTAGGAGTCGGTGGGTGTCTTCTCCTTCACAGATGTTGGCAGACCTGCTGAGCTTTTCCAGCAACTTTGTTTTTGTTACTGATTTACAGCATCCGCAGTTCTTTCGGTTTTTGTTTAGGATAGTCTTTTGGCCATTGATAGGTGGAGTTTATCTTATAATGTCAGTTAACCATTTAAAGTCCTAACTATGTTATACAACAATATGGTGCTATTAGAGAAATTTGAATGATTTGCTGCAATGCGTGTGTAGATAGTGCACACTTCAGTCGTGATTTACCTGTGATGGAGGGAGTGGTTGGTTTAGATTATGGATTTATGATTTCTGTTCCTAAATTATCATCCCTTCTATAAAACATACGGACTGTGAAATGGCACACCAAATTATGAAATCTGCTTCTGGTGCTTGAAACTTTCATAGAAGATTGCTAAGAGAATCTCAAAACATCATCTGTTAACAATAAAGTGGGAAGAATTCCTATATGTTACTGCTACTGAAAGTGTGAAATTATCTAATGACAAAAAGAAATGACAAAGATCACAGAACTATCAGGAAACAGCCCTCAGTCTTTTTGGTAATTTTTCTATGTGAGATCGGCAACTATTAACAATTAGATAAATACAGTTTTATGCCAACTGGTGGAATGTATTTGAGACTGGTTACATTCACTCTAATCTGGGGACTCCTCCTGATCAACTCGACTAGCTACATCCTCGAAGTAATCCAGTGGATTTGTCAAGCATGATTTCCCTCCCAGCATAGTTCATCACTAATTGGGAGAAGTCTGCTGAGGAGCCAGGAACATTCTGAAAGGGAAGTACAAAATATTTCCACAACTTCAAATGTCACTATTAGGAGCTGTATTGAAAGACAGATTAATGTCAAGCATCATAGGAGTCTATTCTCTAAATGTAAATTAACCCTTACATTGAACAACATTGTATAATAGCTCCTATGCATTGGAGAAAGAGTTATAATACATTAAAAAAGACATTTAAAAACTTTCAGTTTCTGCTATTATGTTTTGTTGTTTGATTTAAATTGATGACTAGTAATGTTTTTGTTTCCTTCCAGTATCAAAGATATATTTTCCAAATTTTATTGGACTGTTAATATTTTTTCCACGCAAAGTCATGATCACTCAAAACTTTACAAGGCTGAAGGCCTCTGCAAATGGGCAATTTGTAAAAATGCAACTTTATTTACAAGGCATTAAGACAACACCGTGTTGCGTTTTTTTCATTGAAAGAGAACTGTCACCCTAAAATTCCAACTGGAAACACTGTATTAGGCTTATATTTCTATAGTTTTCCGTGTGTTACTCGGAGCGGAGTTCTCACGCAAGAGACCATACCTTCCTAAGGAAATATATGATATAATTTCACACATAAGTGAATATGTGGAATAGCTTACCCAGGGATATGAAGGAATGTTATAAACTTCAAACCAAAAGGTTGACGATAGATTTTTGGCAGACAGAGCTATCAAGAGAGCATGGAAGTAAGTAGCTTGTGAAGTTCAGTACTTCTGGAAGAAGCCAATAGACAATAGACAATAGGTGCAGGAGTAGGCCATTCGGCCCTTTGAGCCAGCACCACCATTCATTATGATCATGGCTGATCATCCACAATC
>JAHRHZ010000053.1:1363715-1420965 GCA_024137785.1 Ginglymostoma cirratum | reverse complement strand
CTCCTCTATCCATCCTTTATCCGCCTCCCCCTCTCTCCCTATTTATTTCAGAACCCTCTTCCCCTCCCCCAATTCTGATGAAGGGTCTAGGCCCGAAAAGTCAAGCTTTCCTGCTCCTATGATGCTGCTTGGCCTGCTGTGTTCATCCAGCCCCACACCTTGTTATCTCTGCTGCCATATCTTGTTTTTCATCTTTGAAACTATTTCAATAAATTTCCACTAATTCCCAACGAATGAGCATGGTTTTAATCTCAACAATTCCACCATCAACCAGCTGTGAACTTACATCCAGTGAGTACATGCTTTATCTAATCTCATACACTTACACCACTGCGATCTCTTTATTCATTTATCACTGCTTTCCTTGAAGAAATGTTATTACTCTTCTCTAGAGTAGTTGGGGTTATAACCCAGGTCGCCTGGCTCCAAGGTAGGGATGCTACCAAAGTGTCACAAGAGCCCTCAGTCTTGCCATCATTAAATATTTGCTGTGTACTGGGTGTAGCCAATCCCTACCTGCTATCAACTAAACCAAGGCACAAATCAGGAGTGTGATGCAATACTCTCCACTTGTCTGGATGACTACACGTCCAACAATTATCATGTGGGTCAAAGTAGCCTGCTCAATCAGCAGCAATCCAACATCCTTAACATTCACTCTATCCACCACTGGTGCACAGTGCAGCAGTTTGCTTTACATACAAGCTGGAGCAATTCATCAATGTTCCTTTGATGCTCCTTCCAAATCTGCAGCCTCTACAATCGAGAAAGACAATGGCAAAGGATGCATGGGAACACCATCAGCAGCAAGTTCCCCTGCAAGACACACCCCACCCTGACTTGGAACTGCATCACTATTCATTCATCGTTGCTGGATCAAAATCCTGGAACATCCTTGCTGACAGCACTGTGGGTGTACCTACATCTGATGCATTGCAACAGTTCAAGTAGGCAGCTCACCACCAACTTCTCAAGGATGTTTAGAACTTGGCAATAAACTCTGGCCTTACTGGCGATACCAACATCCCGTGAAAGAATAAAAATATCATTCACACTTGAGCAGTTGAAGACAGAAGGAACAATATGGTATGTGTTATAATGTAAATGAATCATTTTGCAGAAGTGTACTAGAGTCAAGATTCTAGAGATGGGCAATAAATATTGGCGTTGCCAATGACCAACACATCCTGAGAAAAACTAAAACGTATAGCAGTAGTCTCACTGCAGGAAGCTCCCTTCTGTAAATATAACATAAGCATAATAAATATTGCAGTGCGCAATTCCAGAATTCACTCTAGTTCAGAATGTTGAAATAAACAATAACTAAAACAGACGTTGCTGGAAAAGCTCAGTAGGTCAATGTTTCAGGTCCAGTGACTGTTCCTCAGAATGGAGGAAGCGTCACCAGACCCGAAACATTAACTCTGACTTCTCTCCATTGATGCTGCCAGACCTGCTGAGCTTTTCCAGCAACTCCTGTTCTTGTTTCTGATTGACAGAATCCACAGTTCTTTCATTTTAAAAAAAAAACAATATTGCGCCGATACCATACAGGTCTTTGTTAATTATTGTTTAAGGTGATTGAGGCCTTTAGACTCAAAATCTTCACTGACATGATCTTATTTTGATTTTCATAGCCCCACCACCAAATCACCCAACTGAACAACTGACAACATTTTATTGCATCAAAGTGAGCTAATTTGTGCTATTAGTTTGAATAGGAACAGCAATTCTAAACTCTAAATCAGATGCTAATATCTGATAGAAACTTAAAGGTGTTTAGATTTGATGCTTTCACTCATTCTTTTCCCTAAATTGAATCCTAGTTGCAAATATGCTCTGAAGGAGAATTTTCTTTCAGAAAATCTCATTCATTAATTGGGTAGGTCTCAATGTATGCTACATCTGAACTGTGCCAGACCCCCTGGGCCAAATTGTCACCCTGATACTATGTGTAAGGAAAGGGAACTATCCAATAGTATTGATAGACCTACATCTAAAAACACAAAGATTCACAGAAAATTGTCACCTTTATTGGTCAGTGACTGAGTATAGGTCTTGGAATGTCATGTTGCAGCTGTACAGGACATTGGTTCGGCCACTTTCAGAACACTGTGTTCAATTCTGGTCTCCCTGCTAAAGGAAAGATGTTGTGAAACTTGATTGACAAGGATAGTGCCAAGGTTGCAGGGTTTGAGCTATAGGCAGAGGCTGAATAGGCTGGGGCTATTTTGCCGAAGAGTCAGACGCTTATAGAACCTTACAGAAGTTTATAAAATCATGAGGGGAGTGGACAGGGTGAATGGTCCAGGGTAGGGGAGTCTAAAACTAGACAGCGTAGGTTCAAGGTAAGAGGGGAAAGATTGAAAAGGATCTAAGAGGCCACTTTTTCACGCAGAGGGTGTTGCATCTACGGAATGAACTGCCAGAAGAAGTGGGGGGAGGCTGGTACAATCACAACATTTAAAAGGCATCTGGATGAGTGTATGAATAGGAAAGGTTTAGAGGGATATGGGCTAAATGCTGGCAAATGGAACTAAATTAATTTAGGATATCTGGTCGGTATGGGCGAGTTGGACTGAAGGGTCTATTTCTGTGCTGTACAGCTCTATGACTACTTTAAAAAGGGTTTCAATCTAGAAACTGTATACCATCTCATTGAAATAGTAGTCAAGTTTCCTTTCATTTTGGACATATAATTCGATAGCTAATTTAAAACAAAACATACGCCTTCCAAACTCAGGATTAGTATCATCTAGAAAGACAAGGGCAGTAGATAAATGGGAATATCAACACCTGCAAGTTCCCATCAAAGCCACTTACCATCCTAACTTGGAAATAAATCACCATTCCTCCAATATTGCTGGGTCAAAATTCTGGAATTCCCTCCCTAGTGGTATTGTCGGTCTACTCACAGCACGTGGACTGCTGCGGTTCAAGAAAACAGCTCACCACCACTTTCTCAAGGGCAACTAGAAATGGGCAATAAATGCTGACCCAGTCAGTGATGCTCACATCCCAAGACTGAATAAAAAAGCCATGTGACTGGCTTAATATAAACTTTGAGCCAAAATGTCATCAATTCATGTTGAAGAGCTATATTGAAATTGCCCTTAATTTTCTTTGGAATCCTTACAAAAAAATAGGGTCACAGTGTAAAAGTAATGGTTGCATTTGGACAGAATTAATTATACAAATGGTTCACACTATAAACTGAGAAATCTTATGGCCAACTGGATGCAGTTTACAGCAGTTATTTCTTCTAATGCAGTGAAAGATTTCCAGTGAAGTTTATTTTTCATTTAGCAGAAACATTGCACTCTTTGAAAATCTTTCTCTCCCATTAAGACGCAACTTACAACCATTTCATCATGCTGGCCTAATGTCTCATTCTTCACCTAGCTTTCAATTTTGGTTTGTTTTAAACAATCCTGTGAAGCTCCACAGGCTGACCCAATACCTAAAAGATATTATATTCCAGCATGTTGTTGTACTAACTCAGGAACATAGTTTCCATCCGGCAGTGCAAAGGTAAATCCATTCATGTGAACTCATTTGTGGGCTACTTTAATCAAATTGCTAATGCATTTATAATGACTGCACTGAACTACTCATATGGGAATGTAGGTGAGGTTTTTTGCTCTGGCAGACAGGGACTCATGAGCCAACTCTTCATGCTTTTATTGTTTTTAGCCTGACACACTCCAGCTTCTTTTTGTGGGTTTCTAATCCTGCCACTGGAAGGAAGGATCTGGATTTAGCCATGTAAACATGAAGAGCCGATTCACTGGCAGGGATCTTTAAGAATCCAGCCTTAATAAACGTTAGAATAAAAATAGCAGACGAAAATATTTTGATGCTGGGATACCAAAACAAATTAAAGTGCTTGGTGAGATCTGATAGATAGCTATTTATTCTCTCCACACCCATTTTGCTAAGCTCCTTCTCAAAACTATCCAGTAGAATACGTCCAACGTGGCGCAATGTCACATTTGATAATATTTGTGATCCATCTTTGGTTGTTTTGCAATATTAAAAGGTGCTATATAAATGCAAGTTACTATTGATGTTAACACAGAAGCATTTTAAGAAGCAGCTCTGATTATATCCAAGGTAAAATAAACATCTTGCACTGCAGACGCTACAGCACTACGGCAAGCAATACACGCCTCTGCAGTTACTTTGGAAAATCATCATCCTTCATAATTGTTAATGACCACTATTGTTTCTCCAATAGGGACGTAAGACCACATTGCCTGCAGCTAACAGTGAAAGCAACATTTCCCTCAATCTTTGTTGATCTTTTTGTTTTGAATTTCCAACTGAAAAAAAGCCCAGGCAAAGAAAATTCATTCACATAACATATATTTGCTATGTAACATGGCTTTGTCATACTGTTCACAGAAGGTCGGGTCAAAAGATGAAGGGTTTTAACCCCTCTGAAGGGAGCCTTGCAAGAGAAAATGAGAGTTCTTCTGACTTCTGGGTTTGCATTCAGCAGGATAGTCCTGTCAAGTGGGTATGGGTGGCTTCTTCCCTATTGAATGGATCATAAAAACCCATGAAATCCCTCCCTTACATCGGGCTAGATACCTAGATAGGTTTCAAGGCGGTCATGACCGTATAGGAGAAGTTACATTGCAGCTTGTCATACTATTAGTCAGGGCATATTTTTCTGGACTTCATGTTTATGATGCGTTTGGTCAATGTTGGCTTAAGTGGGCCCCAAGAAAGCAATTATTTTGTAGAGCCTCTGACTCACTGGCCGCCAAAAAGGCAGTGTATTTCTTACTTTATTTCATTTACTGCAGTTACCAGTAGCAGCACCACACAGTGAGCTAAAGTAAACTCTGCAAAACTCCACGAAAGAGGTACAGCGTTTGCGGAAGTGTTTCAGGACCCAGAATCATTTTTGAAAAAAAAATGTTTTGGGGAGTATTCGGGAGGCTAACAAGATCTCATTTATCGTAGATAAAGCGTGTATAGCTCTAAGCAACATCAATGACAGGAAAGAAAAGACGCAAGAGCCCTGGTTTCTCCCAACCAGAGTTGTTTTTTTTCTATATGTCCTTCTTTCTCCCTCAAAGACAAGATCCCTTTAAAATATTCAGGCCCCACTCTGTCAAGATTAAATTCATCTGCTCAGCATGTATAGTACACATCATGTATTCACCCTGGGAGCTTCCCTGCGCTGTCGTTTCCTGCCTTGGAATCTTCCACAAAGTTTAAGTCTCGACTGTAGCACGGCAAATTGAGGCATTAAATCATTTCCACCAAAACACGGGGAATGCCGCTTCAAGCTTTAGCAAGTCAGTTGGTGCACAGCTGTGACTGCCAGGACTCGCTCCCCGAAATCTTTACAGATGTTTCCAAGACACTTGTTCTGCGATTCCCTTACCCCTCCACCCCAGCCCTCTTTCCCACTGCTCCCACATAAACAAGGAATTCAAACACTCTTTCAATGACTACATCTGAGAACAAAGTGAGGAAATCTAATTGTCATTCATGAATATTCCCGATTGAAGCGTTTCTTCTGCCAAAACAATTTCGCCACGTGTTTGGCGGAATTGATGTGTTTCTCCAGACAGCCCATTCTCACGTAGTTACTTCCCCAAACTTGCTTTTCGGCCGGTGGAATCTCGCGGTGCAGTGGTAGCGACCCTACCTTTAAGCCAAGACTCCCGCATGTGAGTTCGACTCCCACATGCTCTAGAGACATGTAATAACGTTCTTAGGCTGACTAGTAAAATATCTGTGTTTGAGCCACATTTTCTAAGCGATACATAATCCTCTGCTACTTACTGTTTAAAAGAAATCCTGATTTTCTCACTCTTAGATTTCAAACTCCCTGTTGTTGCCCCCCCCCAAGAAAACACTCCCCTTAACTCGTTTTTCGTAACACAATTCATCCTGTCACTTTTATTTTCTCTTGTCCCCCTTGTGCTCCTTTCCATAATCCGTTCACCCCACTTCAAAGAGAATCCCCGGGCTGACACCCTCTACTTTTCCACTTGTCGTTTACTCACAAAAGTGAACTCTTCCACTCGAATTAAAACAAAAAAACGCATCCATTCACCTGGAGAGTTGCGCCTGCCACTAGAATCCAAAGCAGCAGCCGCTTCATTCCTGTATATCGGTTGCAAATTCATTGAACCCTGGAAAGTGCAAGCGCCTGCAGATTCACAAACTCAGGATAGCAATCGTTTGCATCGCTGACCGCGTAGTGTCATGAGTGCAGTTCTCCCTGTACCTCTCCCCCTGCAAATTTAGCCTGTATTAATTCTCATGTGACGTCAGGCTCACTGACGAGTATATTTTTCCCCTCATACCACCAACACCCACCCCCCACCCCAGCCCTCAAAATTTCTCCAATTCTATCCTCCTCCTGTCACACTCGGTCATTACATCGCAGAACCAGGAGCCCTTAAAGGGACAATGCTTTCAGTAACAGTAAAGGCACCGCGCGGTGAGGAAGGAATGGACTTGATTTCTAAGTCACCCCCTCCACCCCCTCCCATCTTCTCCTCATGGACAGGAGCCTCCTTTTCAAAGGATTAAACGACATCCGTCCACTCTACAAAACCCTCGGCCAGTGAGGAAAACGAGAGATTTCCCATCCGGCCCCCAGACAAACTCCCTCTCACTGCCTTGGCTCAAATTGAATTCAGCAAAATTTCAAACAAAAATGCCCGTGGATCAGCGAAATACACAGAAATAGTTTCTTCCGGGGAAAAAAATAAACCCGAAGAGATCCGAAACTCAAGATTGAAAATAAATTGTTCACTCCAAAGGGTTAACAGTGTGAAAAGCAGAGAATGGACGGAATGGTATGTAATACACAAACCCAATTAATACAGGCTCACTGACATGAGCCCAAACCCTGCTACTTATGTGTTGGGTCATGTTAGCAGTGCCACCCCTCACATAATGTAAGAGAAACAAGGTCTGTCTGACTCAGTCTCGGTGTTCCAATCTTGACCGATACGATACACTGGGGGGATTAGAGTCTTTCACTAACATTCCCCTCCAACACACAGCTCCGGGCTCCCTGTGGAAGTGGATTCCTGCTGGGAGTGTTCCCAGGCGGTTCCAAGTGAGTGCCGGCGGAGCCTTCACAGACCGTGGGCAGCTTCGAGTAGGACGCCAGGTAGAAAGGAAGACAGGGGTAAAGGTCTGGGAAAGGGAAGGCTTACATTAAACCGAAAGAAATAACAGGAAAAGTGCAAGCCCAAGCGAGACTGGAGGATAGGAAAATGAAGACAAGAGGGAGAGGGATCAAAAAGAAACGATAGAACTGGAAGGGGAAGAGAACGCGGACAGACGATAAAGAGGAATGGAACGGGAGAAGGGAGAGAGTGTAGGGCCTAACTCTATCCGAAATGGTTTTTATGATTAGTTCTCTTCAGGCGAAGTCGCCTATAACTGAGCTGTTTGAACGCTGCACTGTGGAAAGATAGCTCGTCAATCCCGGGGGTTGTGGCAAAACAGTGACTCCAGTGCCAGGGGAACTGCTGCCAGTCAAAGGGGTATGTGTGGTTATGTATCCTCCCACCCTGCCCTTTGCTCTAACTCTTCAAGTTTAAAAAAAGACATTTTAAAAAGTGGTTAGTCCTTAGTTAGATGAAACACCATCTCATCATTTCAGGGAAAGCTGTACTTCAGGACTGGTTTAGGGAACATCTCCAAAAAAAATTTCTTTTTTTTAAGAAATGAAATAAAACCGAGATCGCTTCCCCTGTCAATTGCCGTTTGGAATCTCTGGGAATGATCAAAGGCACGTGATAATGCCTTGAAAATGACATCCATTGTGTTCGAACAAATCCACTGACACTCCATTTAGAGACGTTCCCTTGCTTTGCATTGTTGGATAGTCATGAATCCAAGAACTCACAAATTTAAAGTTTCTTTTTTTACGTTAGCTTTATCACCAACAGTTTTACTTATTTGTGTGAAGCAGGTGTTGCCAGCTAGATCAGCATTTATTGACCATCTCTAATTTTCCCAAAGGGCAATTGATAGTCAACCATTCCTTTGGGATCTGGAATCACATGTAGACCATGAGTCACAGGTAAGCAAGGCAGATTTCCTTCAAGGACATTAGTAAACCAGCTGGGATTTCGCAACAATTGATATAATACTAGTTTTATTCTCAATTTTTAAAAACTGAATTCAAATGTAACCATCTCTGATGGTTGGAACCCTGTAAACATTAGCCCATTAACCCATAATCTGGATTTATACACCAGTGATATTACCATTGCACCACTGCCTCATTCATTAAAAAGATCCCCCGCCCCAACCCCGTCTCTACTTTAGTTTGGCACTCTGGGTGCAATGCACTTGCAGCTGGGTCAAAACGTTTTGATGTCAAATCCCATTGGAGATTTAACACAAAGCTGACAGCTGCCTTTCCACTAAGCTGTTGTGCCGAGGGAATTGCTGCATTATTGGATGGGCTGAATTGTTTGAATGGCTAAACCATGATCCTGTACCTTGCAGATAGTTGTAAATGATCTGATGGAACTACTTTGAAGAAGACAGCTATTTTGCAGCTCTCCTGTGCCCTGGTCAGTGTTTATACCTCAACGAACACCAAGAAAACAGACTTACTGGTTATTATCACATTGCTGTTTATGTGAGCTTGCTGCATACAAATTAGCAGCCACCATATAATAGTGACAACAGTTACTATTATAGTTAATTAGCTATAAAGTTATTTGGGGTGTCCCAAGTTCAATAAAAACACTATAGGAGTGCCAGTACAACTTGCATTATGCATCATGGAAAATTATTCATGCATAATGAATGGAGGATCAAAAATTTTAAAAAGTTCCCCTTGCAGCATAGTGGTAAACAGTAGTTATGGGGAGGAAGGTGGAGTTGAGAATGATCAGATTAGACATAATCACGTTGAATAGCAAAGCAAATCAATGGGCTGAATGGCTTACTTCTGCTCCTGTGTCTTTCATCTTACATCCCATCAAGTAAACACTCTGAATTCTAAAGTATAAGACCAGAAAATACTCAGTACTTCAGGTAGTCACTGTGGAGAGAGAACCCTTAATTTTTCAAATCAATATCTTTCGTCAGGACAACACTTTTTCTGTGTTCACATCCAGTGTGGGAGGTGTGTCACTGAGTGTGGACAACAGCCATCATTCAACATCCTTATGGATGTGGGAGAGTGAAAGATCCTCCTGCCACTTAGCACTAACCAGCCTATTGAATGGTATATAAATGTCCATGGAGGAAGTGATCACATTAGAATGTGTCAATCTACATCAGCTATCAGTCACAAGTCATACTTCATACTCTTCTCTGAGGAAAGCATGAAATCAACAACCTCTGCTGCTGTCTCTGAAGGTGTGATAATTATTGTTTGCATAACACATCTATCCATTTGTGCAAAATGTGTAACTAGTCTGGGTAAAACACATAATCAACTGAAGGCAAGGCACTCTGACTTATCAAACATATAATTGCATCATATTCTCCATGGTTTATAATATACACTGATTAGTTTCCAAATGAATTGCAAAATACCACTTTGCATTAATTATATATTATTTACAATTTAGTCAGCAGATCATGTGTGAGTTACAAGGAGTTGCTGCCCGCCATACTTTCAGTCACTTATAAAGAGAGGAGGAACATCATGCACAGTTTAGAAACAGCATTTCATATTAAACAAAAGAAAATCACTGCAGATAACAAGGTGTAGAGCTGCATGAACACAGCAGGCCAAGCAGCATCAGAGGAACAGGAAGGCTGACGTTTCAGGCCTAGACCCCCTGATGCTGCTTGGCCTGCTGTGCTCGTCCAGCTCTACACCTTGTTATCTCACCTTCTCCAGCATCGGCAGCTCCTACTATCTCAAAAACACTGCAGATGTTTCTTGAGTTTTATGGCTAACGTTTCGAAGTGGAAACTTGAAACATCTTCCAGTTTTCAGTGCTGAGAAAATGAATGATTTTGAATAAAATGATCTGCCTAGTATGAAGACGTTACTGCCTGCGCCAGCATTTATTACCCATCCTAATTGCCCAGGAGAAGTTGGTGGTGAGGTTCCTCTTGAAATGCTGCAGTCTTTTGGAAATAGTGATGCCCAGAGTGTGGTTGAAAAGGGAAGTTCCATGATTTTGACCAGCAATAGTGAAGGAACGGTGATATATTTCCAAGTCAGAATGATGAGTGAACTTGCAGGTGTCTGTCTTCCCAGGTGTCTGCTGCCTTTGTCCTTCCAGATGGTCATGGTTTTGGAATGTGCTAAGAAATCATGGTGAATTTCTACAGTGGCTCTTGTGGACGGTACACACTGATGCTACTGTGCATCAGTGAGAGAGGAGTGAATCTTTCTGGACATAGCGTGAATCAGTTGGATAGCTTTGTCCTATGGTGTCAAGCATCTTGAGTATTGTTGTTGGAGCTGAGCTCATCCAGGTAGGTAGGGAGTATTCCATCACATTCCAGACTTGCACCTTGTAGATGGTGGAAAAGCTTTGAGGAGTCGGGAGGTGACTGGATTCCAAGCCTGTGACCTGCTCTTCTGACATAGTATTTATGTTGCTAGTTAAGTTCAGATTCTAGTCAGTGTTAATACCCACGTTGTTGATGGTGGGTGATTCAGTGATGGTAACACCATTGAATGTAAAGGACTAACTATTGGATTATTTCTTGTTGAGAATGGTCATTAGCTGGCATTTGTGTGACATAAATATTACTTGTTATCCCAAGCCAGGATTTTGTTCAGACTTGCTCCATAAAGCTTCAGTATCTGAGCAGTTGCAGTTAGTGCAGAACGATGTACAATCATTAGTTTATATCTTCACTTCTGACCTTCTGATAGATAGAAGGTCATTGATGAAGCAGCTGAAGGTGATTGGGCCTAGGACATGACCCTGAGAAACTCCTGCAGAGATATCCTGCAGCTGAGATGGCTGATCACCAGCAATCACAGCTTTTTTTTTGTGCTAGTTATGACTCCAAACAATAGAGAATTTTGTCTCTGATTCCTGATGGCTCTAGTTTTACAAGAACTCCTTGATGCCATACACAGTCAGAAGTGCCATACAGCCTGATGCCAAGTGCAGTCGTTTTCATCCCATGTCTGGAGTTCAGTTCTTTGCTCCATGTTTGAACAAAAGCTGTAATGAGGTAGATGCCAGCATTGTAGCTGCATTAGAACACCAGTCTTCGGTACTCTCTCTGGAATGTTGTTAGGCCCCATTGCTCACAGACTATTTCCTTAACCTCTCAAACCGCAATTGCCCCTTTCCATACTATTGTCTCCTATATATGTACTGCTTTTTTCCCTCCTGATCTCATTCCTTCTTCATTGTGGCCCCCTCCCCTCCTGAGGTTATAGTACCTGTTCAGATATCTGCCATCATTTCCAATGCTGTCATTGCTCCCCTCCCTATATCTTCATCGTATCTATTTTTCTGTCTCAAATTCTTACTCCTGGACCTTTAACAATGTCATTATTCTTTGTTGCAACACAAGTTCCCTTTACCAACAATGTAGAAATTTGTACACATACATCCATTACAAAGAAGCAGGACAGATATAAGCTGGCCAATTACTGTCCATCAGTTTACTGCCAATCTTCAGAAAGATGATGGAAGGCATCATCAACATCGCTAGCAGGCAGCACTTGCTTAGCAACAACCTTCTCACCAATGCTTAGTTTGCATTCTGCCAGGACCACTCAGTACCTGGCCTGATTGCGGTTTTGGTCCTAATATAGAAAAAAGGGATGAGATCTGGGGTGAGGTGACATTAAGGTCACTTTTGACAGACCGTGGCATCAAGGAGCTCTTGCAAAACTGGAGTCAATGGGAACCAGAGAGAAATCTCTCCGCTAGTTGGAGTCATACTTTACAAAAAGGAGCAATGGTGTGGCTCTCAGAGATCAGTCATCTCAGCTCCAGAACATTTCTGCAGGAGTTCCTTACAGTAGTGTCCTTGGCCCAACTATCTACAGCTATTTCATCAATGACCTTCCTTCCCTCGTGAGATCTCAAGTAGGAATGTTCACTGATGTTTGCAGTGTTCAGCACCATTTGTGACACCTCAAATACTGAAGTAGTCCACGTCCAAAGCAGCAAGATCTGAACAATATCTAGGCTTTGGTTGACATCTGGCAAGTAACATTCACACCACGCAAGTGCCAGGCAACGTCCATCTCCAGCAAAACCTAACTATCACCCCTTAACATATAATGGCAGTAGCATCATTGAATGCCTCACCATCAATATCCTGGGAGTTACTGTTAATCACAAGTTGAACTGGATAAACCAAATAAATACTGTGACTACAACAGCAGGTAAGAGACTAGGAATCCTGTCGGGAGTACCTCACCTCCTAATTCCTCAGTCTTTCTACCATCTATGAGGTAGAGATCAAAATTTGATGGAATATGTGTCATTGGCCTGGATGAGTGAAACTCTAACCCGACAAGAGACTTTACACCATTCAGGACACGTGATTCGCACCACATCCACAAACATTCCCTCCCTCCACCACTGGTGTTTAGTAGCAGCAGTGTGTGTATTATCTATAAGATACACTGCAAAACAAATTGCCATTCATTCTTTTGTTCTGGACTCACTTAGAAGCCAAAAATATCCTATCTAACCAGTCATAAAATCTTCAGGGTTCACTCAATTCACCGTTGCAGTTCATGTTACATTCCTTGGAAAACAGTTTCTGCATGTTTTCCAGTGCTTTAGTAAGTTTGTAAACTGTGAATCTGAACTAACAGTGAGACTTACAAGAAATAAATTAACCCAGGACTTCACATTAAAGCAATTGAGAACTTAATGGCAGTACAAATTAGCTTGAGGAACAATGTGGTTACATAAATTAATGAAACTAATTGATGGTTTTGGTGATGATTAAAAATGCTCAGAGATATTGTAACAAAAATGCTGAATTATTTCAAGCAAGCTGATTTTTACAGAAGGAAACTTGGAAAGAATTACAGTAAAAAAAAGGCTTGAGCTGCCGGCCACTTGGATTGTCTGCCTTTCTTTTTTTTTATCTTGGAATTCAGAGCACCTCTTCAATGTTTGTGAATTCCTTATTCCCCTACATGGCTGCCAATTTTCCCAAGTTGTGCGTTACCCAGTCCAAACTGCAGTTAGTTTATGAAGAGTACAGAAGGCCAATACACCAGTCAGTTGGCAGGTGGAGTGAAGTGAAACATCAAATGAACAATTATGTTTGCAACGTTGCTTGTTCTTTCTCCTAATTCTTTTATGCCTAAGGGCAGTACTTTGTACTGATATCTTCTGATTGCGCTGACCTCCATATGGTTTTTCATAAATTCATCTTTCAACGGGTTTTAAAATGTTCAAAGCCAAGTGTAAAACTGTCCTCACTCTATTCCTTCACTTAAATGAACTTCTGTAGTACTCAGGCCTGGGAACTTTCATAACCATTCCTTTCACTAGAAGGGAACACTAAGGTGTCTGACCTGGGATCTCTGAGATCATCTGTGCTCCCATTGCAAGCCCAGATGAGATCAGCTATTTTTGTTAATTAATTCATGGGATCTGGCCTGCTTGGCCAGTATTTATGGCCTATATCTGAGTGTCCTGCAGAAGGTGCTGATGAGCTGCTTTCTTGAATTCTTGCAATCCTTTGGTTATGAAGATAACCACAGTGCTGTTAGAAAGGGAGTTTTCAATGTTTTCACTCAGCAACACAGGACGAGCAACAATATATTTCCATGTCAGGATGGGACGTCAACTGGAGGGTAACTTGCAGGTGGGGATGCTGTCTTTGTCTTTCCACTGGGGAAAGCCTCAGCGTTGGAAGGTGCTGTTGAAGGAGCCATGGTGACTTATTACAATGCAATTTGTAATGGCGTAATCTGCTTCCATTGTATGTTGGTGGTGAATGAAGTGAATGTTGCAGCTGTTGAGTGCTAAAGTCAACTCCATTCAAATTCTTTGGATCAGGAAGCTTGTATCTCACACATGTAGCATAATTGTGCATCAAAATGATCTCAAGTGAGTAAGGGAAGACCCACAAGAGAAAATAATTGTCTTTCTCAATGGTTAAATATGCCCAGTGTCTCCTTTGTCAACCCAGTTGAGACGAGGAACACACCAATGGGGAGAACTTGGATTTAAGCATCTCTATCAGTAATTAGGTTAATGAATCAATGTGATTGTCTGTTGGGTTTGCCTTTGTCATGTTTATGTATAAATCTCTATGTAACTTCACCATTCTGTAAGTAAAGAGCTACCAACAAGAAATAATTCCATGGGTGAACATGTCAATGCATCATGACGTGGTATATACTTGGAGCAAAGTGAAAGGAAGACTGCAGTCTGTTGAAAAGCTCCCAGGTGTAATCTGAAACAAAAACAGAAATAGCTGGAGAAACTCAGCAGGTCTGACAAGATCGGTGGAGAGAAAAAAGAATCAACATTTCAAGTCCAGTGACCCTTTTTCAGAACTCAGAACCTTCATTAAGAAGGGTCACTGGACTCAAAACATTAACTTTGCTTTCTCTGCACAGATGCTGCCCGACTTGTTGAGTTTTTCCAAAAATTTATGTTTTGTTTCAGATCCCCAGCGTCTGTAGTTCTTTTTTGTTTGTTCTAGGTGTAATCTTGTCGGGGGGGAAGGTGCGTAAATAATTACCTTGATTAACCGATGATCTGGGATTTCATTATCTGCTCCTAACTGTGTGCAATTATTTATATTTGGGACTGTGGAAAAATCCACAAGTGCCATGAAGACCGAGCAGTCAGCAACTGTGAAAAAACATTATAGTGACAGATGTGCCTTGAGGTGATGCCAAAAAAATTGACGTTTCTCAGAAAACACTGTAATTTTAGTTGGCTTCTACAGTATGAATATGATACATCAAAAGTATAGTTGGTTTTCGGCTGTGCAGAATAAGTGAAAGGAATCAATCCAGACATGGTACATTAGTTAAATAAGTAAAATGATATACCACTTAAACAGATAGCAGTCTTAGAAATTTTTTCCTACCTTAATCCAATATTGTAGATCTATTGTTAATCATTACTTCTCCAGCGAACTTGTACAACAAACTGACACTTGCTGGTGTGGAAGTGATGGCCTCGTGGTATTGTCACTGAACTAGTGAAGCCAATAAATTAACTAATGCTCAAGGGACCTGGGTTCAAATTCTGCCATGCTGGAATTTGAATCCAATAAAAGCCTGGAATTAAGAGTCTGGGGGAAAAAATGGAAACTGCCATCTTTATGTGATTTGGCCTACATGTGACTCCAGATCCACAGCAATGTATGCCATTTTATATGCCATTTAGGCAATTAGGGATGGGCAATAAATGCTTACCCAATCTGCAAAGCCAGCATCCTGTGAATGAAGTTTTAAAAAAGTAGCACAGATTCACTTAATGTCTTTATAAAGCAAGCAAGTATCCTTTGATGTCAGTAATTAAAATTGGATTAAAATCTGAATGCCAAATTTGAAAGGAAGGTATCAAAGGACGTGATTCAGCCCATAGTGCTTGCTCCAACTTATTAAAAGAGCACCCTTACCTCATGTCAATTTCTTCCTTTGTCCCCCACCCTTGCACATTTTGTTTATCCAGTGACTTTAGAACTGTGTGGTCAAAGTTACAATTCCTCAGAAGAGATATTATACTGTGTCATGAGGCAGGCATAATACATTTCAGAGCACTGCTATTACCAGTTCAAGAGGGGTGGAACTGATTTTCCTCTTTCACACCATACATCTGACCTCCACGTTTTTGAATTTTTATAAAGGATGCTGGATTGCTAATTCAGTGTGTATTTGCCCATCTGCAATCTTGTAAGAAATAAACCCAGGCATGTATTCTTAACTTAAACACATAGAAAATAATTTCACTCTATAACCTGAGATAACAAAGTGTAGAGCTGGATGAACACAGCAGGCCAAGCAGCATCAGAGGAGCAGGAAAGCTAATGTTTCGGGTCTAGACCCTCCTTCAGAAATGGGGGAGGGGAAGGGGATTCTGAAATAAATAGGGAGAGAGTGGGAGGCGGAGAGAAGATGGATAAAGGAGAAGATAGGTGGAGAGGAGACAGACAGGTCAAAGAGGCGGGGTTGGAGCCAGTAAAGGTGAGTGTAGGTGGGGAGTTAGGGAGGGGATAGGCCGGTCCAGGGAGGACGGACAAGTCAAGGAGGTGGGATGAGGCTAGTAGGTAGGAGATGGGGGTAGGGTTTGAAGTGCGAGGAGTGGATAGGTGGAAGGTAGGACGGACAGGTTAGGGAGGTGGGGACAAGCTGGGCTGGTTTTGGGATGCAGGCAGGGGAGGGGAGATTTTGAAGCTTGTGAAGTCTACATTGATACCATTGGGCTGCAGGGTTCCCTAACGAAATATGAGTTGCTGTTCCTGCAGCCTTCGGGTGGCATCGTTGTGGCACTGCAGGAAGGCCAGGATGGACATGTTGTCCAAGGAGTGAGAGGGAGAGTTGAAATAGTTTGCGACTGGGAGGTGCAGTTGTTTGTTGCGAACTGAGCGTAGGTGTTCCACAAAGCGGTCCCCAAGCCTCCGCTTGGTTTCCCCGATGTAGAGGAGGCCACATCGGGAACAGCGGATACAGTATACCACATTAGCAGATGTGCAGGTGAACATCTGTTTGATGTGGAAGCTCTTCTTAGGGCCTGGGATGGGGGTGAGGGGCAAGGTGTAGGGGCAGATGTAGCACTTCTTGTGGTTGCAGGGAAAAGTGCCGGGTGTGGTGGGGCTGGTGGGGAGTGTGGAGCGGATGAGGGAGTCACGGAGAGAGTGGTCCCTCTGGAAAGCAGATATGGGTAGGGAGGGAAAAATGTCTTTGGTAGTGGGGTCAGATTGCAGATGACGGAAGTGTCGGAGGATGATGTGTTGGATCCAGAGGTTGGTGGGGTGGTACATGAGGATGAGGGGGATTCTGTTTTGGTTGTTAATGCAGGGAAGAGGTGTGAGCGATGAGTTGCGGGAAATGCAAGAGACACAGTTGAGACTGTTTTCGACCACTGTGGAGGGGACGTTGTGGTCCTTGAAAAACGAGGACATCTGGGATGTCCTGGAACGGAATGCCTCATCTTGGGAACAGATGTGACACAGGCGAAGGAATTGGGAATAGGGGATGGCCTTTTTGCAGGAAGGTGGGTGAGAGGAGTTGCATTCTAGGTAGCAGTGGGAGTCGGTAGTCTTGAAATGGATATTGGTTTGCAGGTGGTTGCCAGAGATGGAAACAGAGAGGTCCAGGAAGAAGAGAGAGGTTCTATAAACTATTCAGATTAAAGTATTATGAAATATTGAAAATATAAAAATAGTTCCCACTTCCCACCAATGATTGCAAACATAGACTCAGTCCTCAAACATGCAAAGAAATAGGAATTTACAGAGTGCCAGGCGTTTACTTAGCAAAGTAACAAACAAATGAAAAAATAATGTCAGTTAAAAAAAAATTAGTGTCTGGATGAGATAGCAAGAACTGCAGATGCTAGAGTCAGAAATAATACAATATGGAGCTAGAGGAACACAGCAGGCCAGGCAGCATCAGAGGAGCAGGAAAGTTGACGTTTTGGGTCGGGACCCTTCTTCTAGACTTTTTGTTTTCACTGAGGTAGTTGTTTTGTAGCATTGACTGGTGGTGCCCTGGCTCCTGGAACCACTGTTGCTGGATTGAAATGTTCCGTTAAAATTCTCTATTTGCAACAAGGAGTTTTTTTTCTGGCAAGTTTTCCAACAATTTAACAGGGCTCACAGATTTGTTTGGAGGACTCAGTGAGAGAGAAAGGCATGGAAGGCCATTGACTGCTGTCCTGTAGTGGGAGGCAGTGACATAGCAGTAGGGACATTGCCCTAGCATCTCATAAAGCACAGCCAAATCCTTTGGAAACATGGGTTCAAATTCCAACTCCGTGGAATTTGAATTCAATTAATTTGTTTGGGAAATAAATCTAGCACTGATAATCCTTATCTGTATTTATCAAACATTAGTAGTAGACCAGACAAATAGGAAAGCTTTGAAACAAGCAAAAGATGACCAGAAAAATAATAGAAAGGACAAAAGTAAACTGCATGGGTAAACAACAAAAAATATAAAAATAGATAGCAAGCGCTTCTTCAAATACATAAAAAGGGAGAGAGGCCAAAGTGAGCATAGACCCCTTAGAGAAAGAAACTGGGGAAGTAATAATGGTGAACCAGAAAATGGCAGAAGAGTTCAATAAAAACTTTACTTCAGTTTTCTTCGTAAAAGATGGCAATAGCATTCTAAAAATAAATCAGGGATTTTGGGTAAGGAAGAAACAAATAAAATAACTGTCACTGGAGAAAAAAATTTACTAGGGAAACTAATAGAACTAAAGATTGCTAGGTCATCTGGACCAACGGAGTGCATCATACGACACTGAGGGAAATAACTACTGAGATAATGGATGTACTATAGGAAACTTCCAAGTATCCTTAAGATTCTGGAAGTGTGCCAGAGCACTGGCAAACTGCCAATGTAATACCTTATTCCAAATGGGAGAGAGACAATAAACAAGTAAAAATAGGCCAGTTAGCTTAACATCTGTCATTGGGACAATGTTACAGACTATTTTAATGAATAGCAGAGCATTTAGAAATGCACAACATAGTCAAGCAGAGTCAGTATAGCTTCAAGAAGGGAAACCATGCCTGACAAATTTATTAGGATTCCTTGAGGAGGCAACAAGCAGGATAGATAATGGGGACTGAAGCAATGTAACCTAGTTGGATTTCTAAAGAACATCTGGTAAGATTTGATATGATTAGCATGGATAGATGATTGGCTTACCAATTTGAAGACAGAGAATTGGAATGAAAGGTATATCTTCAATGTGGCAACCTGTAACTAGTGGAGAGCCTTGGGGATCAGAGCTAGAGAACAATTCTTCACAAAACTTGGATGAGGGAACTTAGTATGTAATTGGCAAATCTGGTGATGATACAAAAATAGATAGGAAGGCATGTTGTGAAAATGACACAAATTGGGTTATAAGTGGGTAACATCAGCGGACAGAAATTTGCCAGATGGAATATAACGTGGGCCAATGTGTGGTTATGCACTTTGGCAGAAAGTATAGAGAAACTGAATATTATTTACAAGGAGAAAGGCTGCAGACAGCTGCAGTACAAAAGAAATTAGGTGTCCTTATGCATGAAACACAAGACACTTGCTTACAAATTAAACAGGTAATAGGGAAGGCAAATTGAATGTTCATCTTTATTTCGATGGAAATCAAGTATAAAAATAAGGAAGACTGATAAAATTATACAATGATGAGACAGTTTTTAGTCCCTTTATGTAAAAAAAATGCTGGTATTTGTAGCAGTCTTGATATAGTTCACTGGGTTGATCTTGAGCATGATCAGACTTTGTTATGAGGAAAGGTTGAGTAGATTGATTAAAAACAAAGAGTTGGATGTTGGAAATTTGAAACACAAGCAGAAAGCACTGGAGAAACTCAGCAGACCTGGCAGCATCTGTCGAGAAAGAAACAAAATTAACGTTTTGAGTTCATTTGAGTTCTAGACACACTGGTTTTTCCCTACATTTGCTGATGATAAATGGGCCATTGCACTAGTCGGAAGTAAATGTGGGTGAGAAGAAACCTCTGAATGGATGAGAATCAGACAGTTGAAAGCTATGTAATGGTCAGTGCATGGGGAAGTTTTGTGCTGAAAAGGAGAACTCTGAGCCCGGAGAAGCTGCAGGCCAAGGGGGAGGGGATGGTGTTGTTGAGAAAAAGAAGCCTTGTTCCCTGTTGAGAAGAATCTCAAGTTTAGAAGGGGAAGAGGTGTAGGGATTGCAGGAGGGAGTTTTTGCTGAAAGTCCCAGATCCACTTATGGTGTATTGCTGTAAGGGAAAGGATACTAGCAGTGTAAATGAATGCGCTTGGGTTTAAGACAGTGAGCAGGGCTGGAAGGCTGCAAGCAGGTTGTACAAAAAGAAGACTCTTTCATGAACAGGTACTGCCCTCCTTTCAAGCAGCATTCAAGGCTGGAACTTATATCCTACATGTGTTGTGTTTGTCACACATATACTAGCTAATGACCATTTCTAATCAAGAAGTGTCTAACCACTTCCCCATATCACTTAATTGCATAACTATAAATAAATCCCAAAAATTCAACATCCTAGAGATTTACCATTGATCAGAAATTTAAAGCTATGCAATTTAACTGGGCCAACCACTGAAATATTATGGCCTCGAGAGCAGATCAGAATTTGTGTATTCTGCAGCATGGTACACTTTCTGATTTTCCCACTGCTTTTCCAGAAAGCACAGATCAGGAATGTGATGGGATATTCTCCTTCTGTTGCTCCAAAGTAACTGCTTAACTGATACTCCATCTACCATCTTGGCACTTGGTTCCTGCAACATCAGCCAAGGGGCTGTAATTTGTACAATCTCTCTGATGCTCTGTAGCAACTTGCCAAAGTTTCTTCACAGCACGTACAAGCAAATGATTCTGCGTTGTTGCCATCTCGAGATGGACAAAACAAGAGCAGCAGCTTGGGAAGATTTTCTGAAGAAGGGTCTAGGCCCAAAACGTCAGCCTTCCTGCTCCTCTGATGCTGCTTGGCCTGCTGTGTTCATCCCAACTCTACACCTTGTTAACTCAGCAGCTCGGGAATGCTGTTTTTTTCCCCTAATCACACAGAATGCTAGTTTGAAATATACTGCCATTCCTTCACTGTCACGGTATGAAAATCATGGAACTGCCTGTCATTAATATGGGAGTGCTTTCATTTTAATGGATCATGAACCTCACTAAATTTTAGACTTTGGCAGCAACATCCACTCAACTGGTGAAAAATAATAGTGTACCCCTAACATCAGGCCAACAATCCTCTTTGTTGTAATGAACATTACCAACACCATTTTGACAGGTTGTACCTTCAGTTCTAGGGTTATGTTCAAACTGGCTAGTAGATCTTCATTCATAACAGCAGTGATTTGATTGGAATAAAAAAAACTGCCCTTTGAAGCAATTTGAACTGTCTTGAGAAGGTGAAAATTTATCGTAGAAATCCAAGTTTTTTTGGTTCATATTACAATTTAGCAAATGCAAGTAAGGCCAGTTGAGGTGAAAACTTCTTGAAATAATGGTAGGTTACAGGTGATTTTTTTTTTTAATCCAAACATAGTTTTGGAGCCAAAAACAATAAATGCTGGAGATCACAGCAGGTCAGACAGTATCCTTAGAGAGACAGTAAGTTTTCCATGTAACTGCAGAAGGTGAGATACCTGGCCCTTCACCTCCTCTCTGCTCACCATCCATGGACCTAAATGCTCGTTCCAGATGAAGCAGCATTTCACCTCTACCTCCTCCAATCTTGTGTATTGTATTCACTGCACCTGGAGTGGCCTATTGTACGTTGGAGGAACCAAATGCAGACTGGGAGACCGCTTTGCAGAACACCTCCAGTCTGTGTGCAAGCAGTTCCCTTCCTGCAGCTGGTCATTTTAAGGAAGGGAAGGAAACTGCCATCCATACTTGGTCTGACCTAAATGTGCCTCCAGACCCACAGCAATGTGGTTGAATTTCAACTGCCCTCTGAGCAATTAGGCAAGGGCAACAAATGCTGCCCGGTCAGCAATACCCTCATCCTGTGAGTGAATAAGAAAAACACAACTGCTCGAATGCCCACATGTCTGCCCTCGGCATGCTGTGAATCACAGCGCAAACTGAAGGAACAACATTTCATCTTCATATTAGATATTTTACAACATCTTTAAATTGTGAACCAGCTCTTATTTCTTCCCTTTCTTTTAGCTCATTATCATGTCCTCTCTCCTCTCCCGCCCATCTGAGTGGGGACTGGCTATCCTTTTAAGTCTGGCAGGAGACATGCCATTTTTCTGTCATTCTTACATTCCATTCACTTAATGTCAGCTATCAACACCTTTTGTCCATCAGCACCCTTGACTCACTATCCTAGCGCACCCCCCACTCCCAACTATAGCGTAAATGTTGTCCCCTCCAGTCTTCATTTCAGCTCTGATGAAGAGTCATCTAGTTTAGAAACTTTTGCTTGTTCTCTCTCCAGGGATGCTGCCTGACCCGCTGTGATCTCCAGCAGTTTTTGTTTTCAGTACAGATTCCAGCATCTGCAGTAATTTGTTCCTGCTATAGTTTTGGTGCCTGTCAATAAAAAGCAAATACATGTGGCCATCCATCCATTTATTTTCAAGCTGATTTTGTTCTTTCGAAAATCTAAACAAAAAACTTGAAGAAAACCTGTGTGATTGTGCTAAAGCTGAGAATGTATTCCTCCTTAAGATTGATGTGTTAATTAGTGTGGTGATATTTCTACACTTGTAGGAAGTGAGGCTTAATGTGTAAACATCATTCAAAACAACCTCTTATACATTAGTTCCTTCATATTGGTTTCTCCTCTCACCTAAGCAGATTTTTGGTTCTCAAGATACTTGCAGAATTCAGATGTGATAACATGATAGTGATTCACTGCTGCTTAAGAGGGTTAACGTTTTGAAAATTTAGGAGTCAAGGGATGCTTTGGGGGAAAAAAGGGCTGCTGTGTTAAATTGGTGTTTTGTCAATGAAGGCTAATAGGTTTGTTATCATTGATAACAAAAAAAGATAATTGTCATGGATTTACTTTTGAAATGCCAAGGCTGTTCATAGAGTACTGCAGAACAAAATTTGACAGGACACGAATTTTAACAGGATAGCTTGGGTACTAATGAAAAGATACATTTTATCAAAGCTTTCTGTGTTATACTCGGCATCAGGAGAATTCACAAGAATAGCATTATAAAGGGAAAATAGCATTTTCTATCTGAGAAAATAGTGCTGAATCGTTGTCAGATAGTCTCTGATTGGCTGAAGCTGTGCTGTGGTGAATACACCAGTTAGATGATGATTGCCAATTAACAGCGAAGCTTTATTTAAATTTTAAACTGGGTAGATGACTCACTCAGACTGGTGCAGGGTTTGTCCTGAGAAATGAACCAAAGAATAGCTGTGACCTATTTTGTTGAATTGAAGCAAGTTCATTGTGTGTGTACATGTTTGTTCACTCTGCAAAGAAAAGGGTCCTGTGTGATAATAAATGCACCTCATTGTCAGTCTGACTGGAAAATCTAAATTCCCATTTTGGTAAATGAAATAACTTCAAAAACAAAATAAAGTAAAAAATATAAAAGAAATATAGTATCTTCCACTTACTCACTGTTCGTTGCCAATCCCACTTAGCACCACTCCTGTTTCTTAATTATCCCATTAGCCATACATTCCTTTCTCAGATTCTTCTGGTCACTGCTGATCCCAGCTCTTACTCACCCTCTGACTTGCAGTCAGTCCTGCTCTTTGACTAGACTTCTTGCTGTCAACCCTCCAACTTGTGCCTCTTACACTCTATAACTCATCCAATTGATGATGAGTCTCTGATGTGTGGTCTGTTGAACTCCCTAACTCACCCAGTTGCTGCCAACTCTCTGTTTTATGACCTCTCTTGCTCTGTCTTGCTTCTGCAGGTTTGACTTGGAGCCTTTGCCTCTCACTCGACCTGACATTCTCACAGACTGATGTCCTTCCCTGTACCTGTATTCCTTGTCAAGGTACAGATTTAGATATAGTCTGAAATGATAGTGTTGTGAAAGTATCAGTCCTGACAATGCGGAAGTACCAAACTGAAGTTGTTATAATCAATGTCTTAAAAATGGTCCTGCTCAGCAATTCCTCCTTCTGAACACAGGAGAGCTCTGCAGAGAGCAGCAGGAGGTCAGGAATGCAGTTTCAACTCCAGTTTTGACTCAAATCATTTAAGAACCCTATGTGTAGCCTTGAATCTCAAAAGTCAGAAGATGGCTTGCACAGGGCTAATGGTTTTTTGAGATTTGACTCTGGAAATGAGTGGCTGTGGCTGTGCTACCAGAAGGAAAACAAGTATGACTAGTGAATTACAAATACTGGTCCAAGTAGCTTGTATACCTCACAATGAATTACCAGTACATTCATTTCTAAGTGTTGCTTTTTTTTTCACTTTTTTGTCCGTCTTTTGGCATTACTTGGGGTGAGGAGTGTGAAAATGTAAGGAGTGAAAATAATTCATTCATGGTTTCACATGCTATTTTAAAACATCACATTTTACAACAGCATTGAATGTAACTAGCTACACCATAGGAAAGCCACACATTCACAAACCGGGATTTCTTCTTTCAGGTCAGATCTGAATCTGAGTCTAGGTCCTTCCTTCAAGTCTCAACTTCTGACCTCTTTGTGATGGAGAAAGTGGTGACTTTTAAAAACCTTATCATCAAAGGAGATACAGTATCCAACATCTTTTATCCAAAAATATATCGCCATTTCATTTTACTCCTTTATTAAGGCAGTTTCATGATGACGATTCTGTTTTGTGAGGGAATTCACCATCTTTTCTGGTAGTCACAACATGAACTCTCAGTTTTATAAGAGAATAAGAGTTTTTCAAAAACAATTTAACCAGGGACTGTGCAATAGTTGACCCTACAAATCCTGCTTACTAACATGTGCGGTCTTGTGCCAAAATAGGGAGAGTAAGGTAGTGGTTAGGATACCTCACAGTAATGTCCTAGTTTCAAAGACTTGCCAAGCACCAATCTGATATGTCCTGTCCTCAGAAAGCAGGACAAATCTAATCCAGCCAGTTACTGCTCCTTCAAGCTCATTTCGATTCTCAGCAGGAAGGTGTCCTTGACAATGCTATCAAGCAGCATTAGCTCACCAAAACCTGCACTGTTTGGGTTCCACCAAAGACACTCTGCTCATGATATCATTACATCCTTGTGCCAAACCCAAGAGGTGAGGTAGCCTGACTGCCTCTGACATCCAGGCAGCATTTGACTGAGTTTGGCATAAAGGAGCCCTAGAAAACTGAAGTCAGAATCGGGGTGTGGGGTGTGAACTTTTCACTGGTTGTAGTTACATAAAGGAAGATGGCTCCAGTTGTTGGAGGCTATTTGTCTCAGTACTGGGATATCTCTGCAGGAGTTCCTCAGAGTAGTGTCAAACTATTTTCAGCTGCTTCATCACTGACCTCCCTTCCATCATGAGGGATGTTTGCCAATGATTACACGATGTTCAGCATCATTCATGACTCCTTAGATACTGAAGCAGTCATTGTCCAAATGCAGCAAGAACTAGAAAATATTCAGGCTTGGGCTGACAAGTGGCAAGCAACACTTAAGGAATACAAGTTGCAGGCATTGACCATTTTCAACAGAAAAGTATTGAAAGATTTCTTTTTAACATTCAATGACATTATCATAATTGAATTCCCCAATGTCAACATTCTGGGTGTCACCATTGACCAGAAACTGAACTGTACTTGCTATATAAATGTTATGACTACAACAAAAGGTCAAAGCTTTGAAATTCTGAAGTGAATAACTTGTGTTCTGAGACTCCGAAGTCTGCACAAGTCAATGTGATGGAATACTTTCCAAATGTCTGGATGTATGCTGCTCCAACAGAAGAATCTAAGACAAAGTAGCCCATTTGATTGGCATCCCATCCACCAATATAACCATGCTCTCTCCACCCCTGGTGCACAATGGCAGCAGTGTGAAGGATCTACAAGATGCGCTGCAGCAACTCACTAATCCTCCTTTGACAGCTCTCATCTTAATCTACAATCTCTACCACCTCAAAGGTCAGAGCAGCAGACACATCAGTCCACCACCACCTATTAGTTCTCCTCCAAGCCACTCACTATCCTGACTTGGAAATATAACATCACTCCTTCACTGTTGCTGGTTCAGAAAACTGGCTCTTTCTTTCTAATAGCAATGTGGGTAGACCTGCAACAGATGGACTCCAACTATGCTAAGAATTCAGCTCCCATGACCTACTCAAGGGCAGTTAGGAATGAGCAATAAATTCTGGCTTAGCCAATGACACCCAGATCCAATGAAAGAAATTTGAAAACATAAACTGGATACATTCCTGGACCAATATTCCATAGGTTCAGTATCCTCAATGATATTTATCCCCCACGAAATGCCATAACACACATTATCCAGACATGACCTCATTAATTGGTGCTTGCTGTGTGTAATTTGGCTGATGCATTTCCCACGTAACCGCAATGACCAACTGCAAAAGAACTTTATAAAAATTTGTGCAATCCTTGTGCAATGAAGCAGCATGAAGTGTTTTATAATTACTGTAGCTACAAAAACAGAAATTGTTGTTAAAGCTCAGCAGGTCTGGCAGCATCTGTGAAGAAAAATCAGAGTTAACATTTCAGGTTCAGTGACCCTTTCTCGGAACGGAATTTTCAATTTTGGGTCCAGTGACCCGTTCTGAGGAAGGGTCACCGGACCTGAAACGTTAACTCTGATTTTTCTTCACAGATGCTGCCAGACCTGCTGAGCTTTTCCGGCAACTTCAGTTTTTATTTCTGATTTACAAAATCCGCAGTCTTTCAGTTTTTATAATCAGTTTTTCTATTTTACACAAGGTAGGTTGTGTGGTGCCAGCTAAACAAAGAGCTGAAAGGGCCGGTTTGCAAGTAGAGGCCACATGTGGGCAGTGTATGTCCGGTGGAGTGCATGTGGGACTTGTGCAGCAGGGTGGATGGAGGACTTGATTCACTTTGGTTCAGAACCTCGTCACAATGTGGTGAGCTGCCAGTGTGAGCCATAGTATCTAATGAACAGTTCATTTATCTCAGAATATGTTGAGTGAATGAATTTAAATGGTCTACAACAGAGAGTTTAAGGGAAGGGGAAAAATGGTATTGAGGTCCTAACCACACAATCTGACCACAATTCATGTAGACTTCCCACTTGTCTCTGGCCGTGTGGATCAAGGTCAATTTGAAAATCCACGGGTGGGAGTTCCACATAAGTTGGTGTATGTCTCCTGGTTAGTATGCAATGTTTTAACCTTTAAGAGACCTGCTTATTATATCATCATGGAATGTATGTTTGGATAAGGGGCAGGTGTCAGCCTAGTGGTATTATAACTGGACTGTTAATCTAGAGACCCAAATGATGCTCTGGGGACCTAGGTTTGTATCCCATTGTTATATATGGTGGAACTTGAATTCAATTATTAAAAAAAAAATTCTGGAATTAAGAGTCTAATGATGACCATGAATCCATTGCCAATTGTTGGAAAAATCCATCTGGTTCACTAATGTCCTAATGCCATCCTTACCTGGTCTGGCCCTACATGTGACTCCAGGCCCACAGCAATGTAGTTTATTCTTTAATGCCCTCTGGGCAGTTAGTGATGGGAAATAACTGCTGGGCTAGCCAGTGATGCCCTCATACCGTAAATGAACAAAGAAAAGTATAAAGGACTCAGTCTTCATTTTACTTAGTTGTATCATGGACAGCAATGAATCTTGAGTAATTAATTCATCAATTAAGTTAAATATGCTAATGTTAGCAGGATGGGTGCTATTGGTCACCGAGGTGCTGCAGGGTGACACATCCATTGTACATGTTTGAAGCATAAGGAACTTTGGATGAGGAGCCAGAGACTGAATTTCAGACGTTGCGCCTCATCAGAGAGAGGGAGAGTTCTTTGCTCCAGGGGGCAATCAAACCCCTCAAACGAGATAATAAAAATTGTCTAAGGGGTCTTTGACCCTTCAAATGTCTAACTGTTAGAAGGTTCTTGCACACTGTGTGGATGAGAGTTGGGGACTGCAGAGAGAATAAGTGAACTCATAACAGCACCATGGTTCAGGGAACCTTTAAAGTGAGGGAAGAAAATTCGTGGTAGGAGGGAGGGGGATAAATACTGTTATCTACAGCAGAGATTGTGAGTCCTGAATGGTGTGTTGGTTGTCAGGTGCTAGAGCTGAGGACGCCTCCTCAGGGCTAGCGAAGAACTTGGAGTGGGAGGGGAAGGATCCAGTTCTTATCATCCATATTAGTCCCAATGACATTGATAGGACTTGAAAGGAGGCTCTGCTGAATTATTTTGAACAGTTAGGAGCTAAATTAATAAGCAGAACCTCCAAGATAATAAATTTCTAGACTACTACTTGATCTATGGGCCAAATGGCAGATGAGTTAAAGTCAAGGTGTTAAACACGTGCTCAAAGCTTGGCCTAGTTGAATGGCTTTCAGTTTAGTGGGTACTGGGGTAGGAGGGCAGAAGGGAGCTTTTCCAGTAAGAAAACTTCACTTGAATTGTGCTGGGCCTGTTTCCTGGCGAATCTAATAATTAGGCTGTCGAGAGGGCTTTACAATTATCAGAGGGGAGGAACAGTTTGAGGAAGGAGAAAAGTAGGCTTACAAAGCAAAAAGGTACACTAACATTACAGGACAATCATTTGGATAATGAAACCCAAAGTAGGACAGGAAGGGACAGAGTGTGCAAACAGCAAAATACAGGCTAACAGAGGGATAGAATAGTTTTTTAAAAAATACAAAATTATTGACTCTTTACTTGAATGCATGTAATATTTGGAACTAAATAAATGAGTTAACAATACAAATGGAAGTTAATGACTATGATCTTACAGCTATTACTGTAGCATGGTTATAAAGACATCAAAGTTGCAAACGAAATATTCAGCTAAACATGACTTTTCAAAAGGACAGGGAGAAAGGAAGGCTGATGGGATAGCTTTGGTAGTATGGGATGGAACATGTATTTCAGAAAAAAATGACTTTGGATCAGAGATGGAGGATCTACATGCGTGGAGGGAAAAACACCATGTGGAAGAAGGCATTCGGAGATAGCAAGAACTGCAGATGCTGGAGTCAGAGATAACATAGTATGGAGCTGGAGGAACACAGCAGGCCAGGCAGCATCAGAAAAAAAGAAAAGTTGATGTTTTGGGTCAGGATCCTTCCTTAGAAATGGGGAGGGGGAAAGGAGCTGGGAAATAAGTAGAGAGAGGAAGGGTGGAGCTGGGGAAAGGTAGGTGGGATGTTGATAGGTGAATATAGGTAGGGTACTGGGGATTGGTCGACGAGAAGGGTAGGGCAGATAGATGGGGAAGAAGATGGACAGGTTGTGTCAGGTCAGGATGCTGCCTGGAAGAAGTCATTGGTGGGAGTAATTTGTAGACCCCCTAATGGTAGCTGTGCGATAGGATGAAGAATAAATCAGGAGATACAAGAGCATGTGAAAAAGATAGTTCACTAATCGTGGCTGACGTTAGTCGATGGAGAAAGTCAAATTGGTCAAGGTAGTCAAGAAGAAGACTTCATAATGTGTGTTCAGGATTGTTTCCTAAAACAAGATGCTTATGAATCCAATGCAGGATCATGCTATTTATGATCTGGTAGTGTGTGATGAGGCAGGTTTAACAAATAATCTCAGAGTGAAAGATCCTTTAGAAAATAGTGACCACAACTTGGTAGAATTTTGTATTCAGTTTGAGAAGGAGAAGCTTGGGTCAGAAACTACTGTGCTAAACTTAATAATTACAGAGGAATGAGGGCAGAGCTAGCTGGAGTGGACTCAGAGAGGAGTTTAGCAGCAAGGACAGTTGAGGAATGATAGTAGTTTAAGAAAATTGTTCATGGCTCACAGTAAAGACATATTTCAGAAAGAAAGATTCTAGGAAGTGGATAAGCAAACGATGATTAACCAAGGACGTTAAGGATAGCATCAAATTGAAAGAAAAAATAGGATGGAGTGAGGTTTTGTGATAAACCAGAGGATTGGGAAAGTTTTAAAAATCAACAAAAGATGACTAAAACCAAGAGGAAGCAGATGAGATTTGAGGGTAAATTTGCAAATAATATCAAGATGGACAACAAGACCCTGTCCAAATTATTAAAAGGAGAAAGAGGCAAAAGTGAACATGGACCCCTTAGAGAATGAAGCTGGGGAAATAACAATGGGGAACCAGGAAATGACAAATAGGTACTTTATATCAGTTTTGATGATAGCATTCCAAAAATATTAAATAAACAAGGAGCAAGGGAAAGAGCAGAAATAAATATAAATAACGTCATTAGAAAAAAAGAACTCAGAAAATTAATGAGGCTAAAGTCTGGTAAATCCCTTGGATCCAATGGGTTGCATCCTAGCATTGTAAATGACATAGTTATGGAAATAATGGATGTACTTGTAATAATCTCCTAAGGACCCTTGGATTCTAGAACGGAACTGGAGGATTCAAAAACTGCCAATGTAATACCTTACTCTAAAAAAGGAAGGAAACAGAAAACAGGTAAATATAGGCTGGTTAGCTTAACATCTGTCATTGGTCCATTAATGAAGGATGTAGTAATGAAGGATTTGAGTATTTTTGTGTATATGTCACAAAAAGCTAACATCCAATTTTGGCAGACAATAGGGAAGACAAATGGAATGTTGACCTTTATTTCAAATGGAATGGAGTATGAAAGTAAGGAAGTCTTGCTAAAACAATTCCAGTCACGAGGTAACCCACACTTAGAATACTGTGAACAGTTTTGATCCCTGTATCTAGGGAAGATATATGGCATTGGAGACAATGGCAGTCCAGAGTAGGTTCACTACATCAATTCAAGGTATGAAGAGCTTTCTGATGACAAGCAATAGAGTAGCTTGTGCCTGTACTCATTGGAATTGGGAAGAATGAGGTGACTTTATTGAAATATATAAGATTCTTAGGGACTTGAGAAGGTAAATGCTGAGAAGTTGTTTCTCCATTGTTGAGTGTATAGGACCAGGGAGCATCAATCTTAGAGTAAGGGGTTGTCCAGAAAGGACATAGAGGAGAAATTTCTTTTCTGAAAGACCATTGAATCTGTAAAATTCTCGCCTGCAGATGACCATGGATGTTTAGTCACTAAGTATATTCGAGGCTGAGATAGGCAGATGGTTAATCAGTAAGAGAATCAAGAGTTGTGGAGAAGAGGCAGGAAAGTGAATTTGAGGGTTGTCAAATCAGCCATGATCTCACTTAAATGGCCTACTTTTGCTCCTACATCTTATCGTATCACATGCTGAAGGAAGCGGGCTGTAGTTTACATCCAAATTGCTCAGCACTAACTCGGTCACGGCAGTGCCAGTCATTTTAAGGTACCAGGAATAAAAGTCTATCAAATCTTTCAGTACTATGTAACCCACATCTAGTTCTTATGTTACTGGAACTAACATAAGTATTACATCATCTGGGTACAAATACTCTGCTGAAGGTAAAAAGCCCATCACTGAATCTATGACAGATTAAGAGCGCAGGTTAGATCAGTTTCTTCTGTGAACGTTATTAGTTCCGTTGCTGTCTCATGTATACATGTTAACGGAGTAGTATGAACATGAAGATTACTCCTGACATGAGTCAAATGACTGTCCTATATTGTAGCATATGTAGAAAATAGCTCATTTTTGGGAAGAAATTGTGGGTTGGATCTTCCTCTATGATAGTCAGATTACTGGAGATGTGTTGGGACATCTTGTTGCTGTTCAGCTCTATTGTGATCACAAGCATATCCATTTCCATTCATTGAAATCCATTACATGTGTAATTTGGGGCCCTGTAATGAAATAAATATGCCATCCTGGCCTCCACACCATTGTGAGTCGTATACAACTGTCCTCTGAAGGGACTTAGCACCATCTACAACAACAACTTGCATTTATATGGCACCATTAATGCAGAAAAATATCCCAAGGCACTTAACTGAAGTGTTATTAAATTGACATATTGGGGGTGATTGCCAAAAGCCTGTCTGAAGTGATGGCTTTAAGTGGCATCGGGACAGAGTAGCTGAACAGAAAAAATTAAGGAGGGAATTTCAAGTTAAAGGCTCTGTAGCTAAAACACAACTGTGAGCTGAGGAGTGGCTGAAATCGGGTTTATGAAAGAAGCCTGAATTGGAGAAGTATTAAAATTCTAGAAAGTTGTCAACTTAACATGAGATTACAGCGATAGGGACGGGTGAGACAATGAAGGGAATTGAAAAGAAATTTCTACTAATCCAGCAAGCAGCATGATAGGTCAGAGACAGTGGGGGTGTCAAGAGAGGTAGGCCTGAGGAGGTCCAGATATTGCTGTTCTACATGTGGAATCGAATGTGTTTCTGATGACGTTGTGTTGGGGAAGCATTCGAAAAAGAAATAGTAGATGGCTGAGGCTAGATCTTAGGGACCACCAGAGGAAGCAGCACTGGGAGGTGGCTGGGAAGGAAGTGCTGGGTGCTCAGAGGAACGATAGAAGATAAGCCAATCTATGTGCTGCTTTGGCCACAACTAGATAAACAGTGCAAAAAGTTGAATGCAGTGCCACCCAGCTGGAGGATAGAGAGGTATTGAAGAATGAAGTATCCTATGAGTGTGACACATTGTTTAATTTGTGCTTAATTTGTAACAGCTCCTGCTGTATTCAAAGAGTTAATGGGGACAATGTCCTGCCACCTTATGTACTGCTACAGGCAGATGATTTTTAACAGGAAGATCTGAAAAATTTGTAAGCCCTATTCAGAATTTAAAAATACAATGTCAAGGTTCGAAAAGGCCTTTCTAAAGGGTTCCTTCTGTTTGGAAGCTGGGATTTACCTCTGTCTGAAGATGACTGAAAGTGGTTTGGAATGCCTATATATGAGAATCTTTTACAAATAATCATTGCTTAACAATTGAATCGTGATAGATTGTTCAGTATGAATTATTGGTCTCTTCAGCAGTTTGCTATGGACTTTCAGATCCTTTTAGCAAAGTTTCTGGTAATTAAAACAAATTTTGCAGCACTCTGGCAAGGGTTCCATTACACTATATTTCATTCCACATATTTGAATAGCATATTTATTGCACCTATTGAACTCTCCAGAAATAAATTATCATGGTCTAGAAAGGAAACATTAACTACTTTATTTGGTTTGCAGTATTTGGTTGTCCAGCATAATGTACTGGATAAGTTCCAATTTTTCCAACTAAACATTGAAAAGGCCAAAGTCACTGTCACAAATTTATCACAAATTTGTAAACTCGCCACCAAATTTATCCCCCCATCTCAGGCTAAAGCAAATGTTTGTGACCTCATTTGGCCCCAATTTGAATTTCTAATCTCACAATCTCCCTATCACAGAAGCTGACATTCTATCTCCTGCCTCCAACCAACACCCACCCCTAGCACAATCCACCAGCTGCCGCACTGTCAGGGAGCATGGAGGGGCCCAGCTCCAAATTGGAACAGTGGCTGGGCTTGGAGTCCATTGTTTCCAGCATGGATGGGGTGGCCATCTTCATTGCTATCCAGTATGGACCCATCAACAATGCAATGTCTGGTGGCTGTCATTGGAGTAGATGGGAAAGCTACCAATGCCTCAGTGCAGTGATAGCAGTTCAGGTAGAGGCCATGAGGGTACTACGCGGTTTATAGAGACTGCTGCCATCACGGCAATGAATTACAGTGCTCAAATAAGCATACAGATGCTTAGAGCAGTCTGGCAATCTGTCCTCTAACAGATTATAACTAATTATGGAAGTGGGATTGGGAGTGTAGTGTGAGCAGTGTCAGAAGCTCTATGGAACATAAGCATGGTCCTTCCACTCCACCTGACCCCTTGCTGTTTGCCAATCAGGCTGCTGCTGCCCGTGCCATGGCTATGAATTCTGAAGCCATGCTAACAAAGGTCAGAGCTGCTCAAGGGCATCCAGGAAGATCATCTCACCCAGAGAAAATCTCAAGTCGTCCACTGCAGTTACAGGGGTAGAACTGTACAAGTGCTACTCATCCAGGAGCAATGGGTATCAGCACGGTCAAAGGCACCCACAGGCATGAAGGGAATGCATAAAGGTAAATTGCTTGCATTGGATATATTGTTGGACAAAGTTATTATACAAATGTTTTAATTGATAATATTTATTTCAGGACTTTTGTAAACAGGACGCTGTGATGTGATATAGTTGTTGGTTTGAAGCTGGGAATTTGGAACAATGATGGTGATAGAATCACCCTCTAAGGGAACTGCAGTCTCAGTACAAGAAAATGGGTACTGAATGTTTTCCACTGGTCCCTCCCTCTCCTTTCCCTATTTCCTCCTCCTGTCTTCTTCCTTCAGCCATTTGACTGATAGCAAGGGATAACCTTGTTCCATGGAAGCACAGCAGGATACTGGAGGAGCACCGAAGAGTAAAAGTCAGTTCATTTACATCAGAAAGATTTGTTCCATGTCCCATTCTGAAATTGTTATAATGAGGCTTATATAAATAGGTGCCAAAAATTACTTTTCAACAACAAGTCCTCATAATAGGCCTCTTTGAAATGTGTAAACGAGTTGCTTCCTTGTTGGAAAGCAGGACAAAGCACTCCAAGAGCTCTTGATATCATTTGCAATGGAGGGAAAAAAATATTGCCTTCTCCCTGTGACATGTGGAATTTTGAATTCATCATGATTACAGTTGGAGATTTTTTTCTTTTCTCCCCAGTTTGCCACGATGGAATGTTTTGCATTCCTTTCTCAACTCTAGCCGCAAGCAATTGAGACAGATGAGGCCCTGTTGTAATATAAGAATTTGGACTAGCTGTGACCTCATTTTTAGTCTGGTCTATACCTTTATATTCAGTCTTTGCCAGATGCTAAGTATGGAGTAAATGAGGCCAGGCCACGTAAACATAAAAGAAAAGAAGTAAATGAATCCAGTTTTTGTTGGAAGTCGACATGGACTACTATTAGAAAACTTGCCAAATCTAGTGGCATTAAATTACGTTCAAATTATGAGGAAAGCTGAAGGAAAAAAGGAGATGACCTAATTGAAGTATTTAAAGATATAAAATGGATTAATAAGATTGCTACAGACATCCTACTAACTGTGATGAAAGATTCAAATACTGAGAGGCATAAACTCAAAATAAGGAAGATGGTAACTGGAACTGAAGCCAGGCAGAAGTTTTCAATCAATGAGTTGGGAAAGAATTTATCAGGAAAAGGGACCAAAAGTAAACAACATGGATGGGATCTAGATTACTGTTCTCCATTCTGTTCACTTACCCCTTCCCAACCGCCTCCCATCCCAGGTTGACAGCTGGGCAACTGTGATCCTGCAGCCTTAAATCTAAATCTGATCCTCCTGCAAGCTTGTTGGGAATTCTCCAAATGTCTATTCAGCTTGTTGGCATTTAAATGAGGCCTATCTTTTCTGGAGCAAACCAATTTCTCAGGAAGCTTGTCCTGATTGAAATTTTCTATCTGCCATCAAAAACAATCTAAAAGCTCAGAACATTCTGTTGCTTGCTCTCTCGAGATGGGAAGAGGCTAGCTTGGGCCCACCATGCCAAATATGTCCTACATTTTTTCCTTACATGAGAATAATCCTATCATGCATCCTACGAGTCACGTGTTCTCCCCTAGCCATTCTCTTTTATAAATCATGTCCTCACCATTGGACACTGGTTGATTTTCCAGTGTTCCACTTCCAATCCTTGAACATTGAATCTAGACAGACAGTCAGTGCATTACTGAATGATCTCTACAGGTTTCTTCTTTCAGATGAGACCTTAAACTGAGACTGCCATTTATCCTCTGAGATGGATGGAGATGGTCCTATGCCATTATTTTGAAGTAGAAGAGCTCCCTGCCATCCTACCCAACATTTACCTCTGAACCAACATCACTGAAATAGTTTTCAATTAATATGTTAAAGATTCTTTATTGGTTGAAAAGTGTTTTGGGAATCTCAATATCATGAAATTGGGGCGCAAGTAAGTGATCTTTATTTTTCCATACATTTTAGACAGAGTGACGAACTTGCCCTTTGGAGAAAGTAACTACTCTTAGTGTCAATGAATAATCTGTATAGATACAAAAATGATTGAGGAACATTTGATTTTATATTGAAGTTTTCTAAAGGAACATTTCATAAAGTAATGCACTTTATGGAATGCAGATGTTAGTGAATATTGAACAACATAAATGTGATTTATACAGCCTATGGTAGACCTTTGGCAAGCTTTTAATAATAACCTTGGATTTCCTTTGAATTTTAATCATAAAATTCCCCCAAATGTTTTGAAGGAAGTTAAAATTCAGGAACATTTCACTTTTTGATCATCCATTGTCAACTATTTTCAATATGAAGTGACAAACTTCTCAATCGTCTCACATTATTCATTTCCTTTCTCACTTCTCTCCTCAGTTTCTGCCTTCCTGTTTGGCTGACTTTTATATTGGGCTAAGATTTCATGACACCAAAACTTTGATCCTGGGTGTCATGCACTCTGGCCTGTGTCTTCTTTTCTGTGAGACACACACAACTCTGTGCTTTATCCCATATCTAGTATATTCCAGAATTTCTCCACACTTGTATTCTTACACAGTTGATGAACTATAATGGGATACATGGGCTCCTGTTTCTAATCAGCTCTGTCAAAGTTTAACATAGGATTACTTAGGACATATGACACAGGAGCAGATCATGCAATTCAACCAGTTCATGCTGGTATCTATGCTCCCATTGAGCCTTCACTTATCTAAGTCTATCAACATAATCATTTAATCCAGGAGTATGGGGGAGCAGAAAGCAAATTTAGACAGAGATTGTTTGGCACAATAATACCCATGAATTTCAGAAGAAAAACATTCTAAAGCATTAAGTTGGTTATTTAAAGAAGTAATTAATTAAAATTACTATTAAAAGGTGTCAAGCTGCAGTGCTAACTAATAAAACTTTTCATTGTCTATTCAATTAAGAAAACATCTTGGCCTCAACTCCTGATCAGTCAGAAAGGGCTAGAGTCTGGGGCTGAGCTAATGATTTGGGTTTAGGTAAACACTGACTTTGGCTCAGTCCTGGTGATTTACAATCCACACTGACCTTGGCAGAATTCACATGAGAGTGGGGAGCGGAAATGAATTTCCTTTCAGCCTCCACTATCTGTGTGTGGTGTTTGAATAGGTGTTTGCAAGGATTGGGAGAATGGGAGGTGGAGGGTGAGGAGGACGAGAGGATCGATAGGTAATTTTGGCTTACTCACTCACCCACCCAGCCCCTAGTCACTCATCTGCCAACTCCCGGGTAACTGACTCACTCTCTTATCCATTCGCCCAACCAACCCCCCAGTCACTCTCACACCTAGACCCAGAGTCACTCACTCACTCAACCTCCAGTCTCAACAGTCACACCCTCCTGTCAAACATCACTCTCTCAATTCACTCCCCTCAAATCACCCACCCACCCTCAGTCACTGACTCAAATCCTACCCCAATCACTCATTTATCCCTTCCCTGAGTCTCTCAATAACTAATGCCTCTGTGACCCCGTTTCAGGACAGCCTGCTTAACTGTCACCTCCACCATCCTCGCAGTGCCCCATGCCCACTCCATCTCTCACATCCTTCCCCTAAGCCCTGGCTGTCATTTAACTCCACGCCAGAACATTGTCCTTCTGAAAGTCTCTCCATCCATTACAGCAAGTGCCACATTATGCTACTCACTGCTCTTCCAGTCACAGGCCACCTCTCTCCTGCATCTGCTGCTGATAGGTTCGTTGGTGAGCCAATGAGAAGCAGTTATAAGGAGGGAGCTAGCCTCTCACTGGAGGAACAGTTCTTTTCAAAATCTTTCAAAAGTATTTCAAACAAAGGATTAAGAATCACATTGACCACCTTGCTGTGTGTGCCTCTTGGCAAGTCTGCTCTAATCCTGTCTCCTTCATATCATCTCCTTCTTTCCATTTTGTTAGCAAGAACAGGAAGGCAGATTATTATCTCAATATTGATAGATTGGAAAAGGGGGAGGTGCATCGAGACCTGGGAGTCTTTGTACAACAGTCACTGAAAGTCAACATGCAGGTACAATGAAGAAGGCAAATGGTTTGTTGGTCTTCAGAGCAAAAGCGTTCCCATTTTGGAGCAGGGATATCTTACTACAATTGGAGATGGCCTTGGTGAGACCACACATGGAGTATTGTGCGCAATTTTGGTCTCCTTGTCTGAGGAAAGATGTTCTGGCACTGGAGGGAGTGCAACAAAAGTTTACTAGACTGATTCCAGGGATGACAGGACTGATGTATGAAATGAGACTGGACCAGTTAGTACTGTATTCATTACAGTTTAAAAGAATGGTGTGGGGGTGTGGGGGTGGCATTGTTGGTGGTGAAATAGCAGTGATCTCATAGAAACCTATAAAATTCTTGCAGGACTAGGCAGGGGGAACACAGGATCAATGTTCCTGATGATCAGGGAGGCAGAAACAGAGGTCACAGTCTAAGGATACAGGGTCAGCCACTTAGGACTGAGATGAGAAGTTGGTTTTCATCCAGGGAATGGGGAGCCTCTGGAATTCTCTACCACAGAAAATGGTTGAGGGCAAAACATTGAGCATTTTCAAAGAGTTAGATACAGTTCTTACAACAAAATAGATCAAAGGTTACAGGGAGAAAATGGCAACAAGGTACAGAGTTGGATGATCAGCCGTGATCATATCGAATGGTGGAGCAGGCTCAAAGGGCCAGATGCTCCTATTTTATATATTTCTAAATGCTCATCTAGCTTCTCCTTAAATCATCCTTAAGGCATCTGTGCTATCCTGTACTGAAATAGAGACTGAATCAAAACACATTGGTTTTCAGAATCTCCGACAGAAATAAGAATGCCTTAAGGCACGCTCTGTGTTGCACCCAACCTAGCAATGACGGCATGTGAGAAATGTAAAAATAGTTTCCTTGCATTGAAAATGCTATCAATGATAAAAGAATTCACAAAGAAAATAACTGGTGGCTAGTTCGGTGATTTATTAACATAAACTGTTTTTCCATTACACACTTTCCAACAGTTTTAACTTATTTAGTTATGTTTTCAACTCACATGCGGTTTGCTTGCTATGTTGTTCTGAAACCTGTTATCAGTGTTTCAGACTGTCTGTCTGCACAATTGCACCCACATAATACACTGACAGCTGTATGTATAGACTAGCAAGCATGCAACATTTAAACTTCCATATTCTGGGTAAAAGAAACATGTACAGAGATCCGCTGAACCAGGAGATATGCATGGAGTGTAAATATGTTTACTGACTTATAAAATGGCTAAGGATAGTTCTTGTCAGCCTTAGGGACCTGTGGAGGCTAGATAATTGAGGTTCAAAATAGACAACTTCTTTGACTATAAGGATGTGGAAGGACAGGGGGGAAATAAAATCAGGAAAGTGGCAGTGAACCTAAGATCAGGACAGCTATGTTCTTTTTGAATGGCAGAGCAAGCTTGAGGAATCAAATGAATGATGCCAATTGCTGGTGTATTTGTTACGTTCTTATCTTAAATGATTTTATCAGATGCATGAACTGAAAATGCATCTACCAGCAGCAGATAGACTGTCTCCAAGCTAATGCAGTAAGTACTGTATGCTGCCACACAGAGAAGTCTTCTTCCTACACATGAACATGTATTACTGGTCTCAGCCCCTTAGCTGAGAGCTGTGATGATTCATCATGCATTATTTAATCCCAGCTCTTCCTGATATTAACTACTTGTACAAATGCACAAAGTTTAATATTTATTGCATGCCACATATTAATTAAATGACAAATAGGTTGTAACAGGGCTCTATGCAGACGAAATCTGAAGAATGAAGAAGCTAGTCACTGAGTAGGTTCAGCAATGATAAGTCTTACCACGGGTGAACTTGACATAATTGAGGTCAGTGCTGACATAAGATCTAAACGGTAACCACATTTATTTTTATAATGGATGCTTTATTTTACTATTTTCTTTTCTGCAATTTCCATTAAATGTTTCTAAGACATATCAGAATTAGCATTTGAAATCATCTGCAGTGGAGATATTTTCATCTTAATTGTAAACTTCCTTTGCTGGTTGCGGTTGTGTTTGAGTGACTGATGACGGGAAGACTTGCCCATGTTGATCTCTGCTCAGATCATTCTCACTGACATCACCTGAAAGATAAAATACATGTTTAAAGGTACAGGCAGAATACAAATACTATCAAGAGAGGGTCAGTTAATGGTTCTCAGGCACACAATGCGTGCACCATTGTTGATAGGTAACTGGTAATTTGCACTGACCATTTACAATGATCACATATATAAGTGAAAATAAAACCTGAATGCAGAAAAATATTTGAGAGTCACAGTTATTCCAGATAGTCATTTCTGCAACATTTTAAGGGAGTTGTATTGTCGAGACCCAATGTGGCAGAGTCTGAGGGAATTGCCTGGAAAATTGAAGATTCCAATGGGTAATTCCCATATGATTAGAACAGTCCAAAACTATCCATTTAAACCTGAGAATTTAGAGGAATCCTCTGCAGTTGTTAAAAGTTGCCTTGGAAAATTTAGAGCATTATAAAACCTAGTCTAACTCCTGGGTAAAGTAACTATTAAAATGATCACACAGTTTACCACACATTGCCCCAATTACACCTCCTACAGATACCTTACACTCATAGGCTCTGAACCAACACCGCCCCTGTAAAAAGGAAGTCTCAAGTAAAGTCAAAGATTGGAAATTCTTATGGAGTAAGTGAACATATAGAACAGCCTCCCAAGATCACCATAAATACTTATGCAGCACCTTCACAGTCAGAAACATTTCAAAATGTTTTGTAAGTGAAACAGCAGCAGCAAGCTTGAACTAGAATGGGAGAGTGACAAGACAGGGGCTGGATTAAATCATTATTGATAAGAGGTTTTGAGCTTTAGAGAGATGTGCCTGAGCTGAAAGAGAGAGGCATTGAAGAGAAATTGCTGAGGCTGAGTCGAGTAATACCTTAAAAATAGAGTTGAATAAAAATCTAATTAGAAACAGGATCAATATTGATGCTGAAGTGATCAAACACTCCATACAAGACAATTCTTCTGCTCCTATTGATGTAAGTGGAAGTGAAGGAAGGAGAAAATGTTTGTATGAAATTGTACATTAATGATAGACATCAGTCTGACTAATTTTGCAGATTGTGGAGTATTTTTGCTGCATTTGCCTTCTGCTACAAAAGTTTTGAACTGGTGCATTGAGCATGTGTGCAAAGAGGAAGCTGACGTTACTTCAAAGAGAACATGGGAAATTAAGATGCACTAGGTTAGTTACTGATCACAGAAATCAATCCTTGTCAATTGGTTTATGAGACGGGCAGATAGACAAACCCCGAGTATTGGAAATTGCTGCGAACACTAAGCCCACTTGCCAGTCCCAAACATGTTATACATATCACACCTAATTTTTCAAATTGCTGATGCAGATTTCTGAGTCCAATCTTTCTAATTTTCAATCAACATCCTCGGGTCTACCATTGTATGTCTCCTGAATGAATCTAAAAAAACTATTTTGTGACAAAATCAGAAATTGCTTGAAAAACTCAGCAGGTCTGACAGCAGCTGTTGAGAGTAAGCAAAGTTTAACTAACTATTTTATCTCTTCCTGAGGACCTTGTTCTACAGATTTACCACTTAGTTGCTGAAGTCAATTTATTAATGGCCGTAAAGCAACCCTGCCATTTATCACGGAAACAAGGCATGTCAATTAATTTGTACTATATTTAGATTCCATTTGAACTTTTGTTTCTAATGCTTTCGTTTTTCTGAACTGACCTAGACAAAAAAACTATTTTTTTCACATTCAGTTGAAACGAGATGGGGTTCATCATGATTAATGTGCTTTTTGACGTTTCCCTTTATCAATAGTCAAAACTAAGAGCAAATACTTTGAGTATCGTACCAGAGAGCATAGTGCTCCGGTACATTATATCATCTTGCAGCATAAATCAATGGGGTTGGCAAGAGGGCTTCAGAAACACGATCAGTCCGTTTCAAAAACACAATTATCTCTGAAAAGTTGAGAATAATCTTTTCTTTTTCACCTTAAAAGTATAAACAGAAAAACCAAAGAGAACAAAAGGAAGCTGTCTGTCCCTTAAATCGTCTCGGCTTTTTGTAATCTGACATCTGTGTGAATCCTCAAAGAAAATATGCTGAAAAAAATATGCAGTACATTTTTTCATCAGGAGGTGTGGAGCTCTGAATAGAAGCAGTCTTGTCTCAGAAGAAAGGCTGGAAGGTTCAGGCACTGTGTTTACCTCAAGTGTTTCAGTTAATTACTTAAACAAATGCGTAGATCTAAAGTGTCTTAATGTGTAAATTTTCTATCATCTTCATCTTCATCTCACTTGATTCCATGTAGACATTGACTCTAAGTAGGCTGAAGTTGTATGATCAACAAATTACATTCAACTTGCTTATCAAAATATGGATGTTAACATTGAAGAATTATATTTGACCACATAGAGCTTCACAAAGAGGGCACTCCTGTCTTCACTCACTTTTTTTTATTTCTTCATTGGATATGGACATCACAGACAAGTTTGATATTTGTTGCCTATCCTTGATTGCCTTTGAACTTTGGCTTGCTAGACCATTTCTAAAAGACTTCACCCCGTTGTGGTGGTTTGGAATGACACATAGGCCAAACCAAGTAAGGAAAGCAGATTTCCTTCCCTTGAGAACATTAGTGAAGCAGATGGGGTTTTACAACAATCAGCAATCATTTCTTGGTCATTAATTTAAATTCTGCCAGCTACTATAGTGTGATTTCGGCACATGATCTACAGCACTAGCCTTGGCCTTTGAATTACTATTGACATTAGCACTGCACATCACCATCTCCTCGAATTTCCACACAGAGCAGAATTTTCCCAGGTCCTGAATGATGTGGGCTATGGTGGGAAAATTGGGTGAGATGTCAGTGAGGGCCTTCTCAGCACTGAGATCAAAAAGTCACATTTTCAAACCAAGTCCCAGACATTGAGAAGAGGTTCTCACCAGTAAAAAGCAAGAGACCTATTAACAGGAATTATCACTCATGATCACATTCATTACTACCTAATGTCACTTCATTAACATGCAGGCTTCCATTCTGCCACCTGCTGGATAGAAACAAGACACTGAGAATTCCTGATGTGAAAGTCAAAGAGCGGGTTCCTGAAGATTCCTTCAGCCCTCTACCTTGGACACCTGGCACCAATGTCTCAGGATGTGCTTCACGGGCAGCAGGCACATGTACCCGATGTCCACAGAAACAGGCATCTGACATATAACAGCCTCACTGCATCATCATCATCATCATCATCATGATGGAACTTCTCTGACCCACTTACAGTTAACCTCTGCACATCAGTGCTGCATTTTGCTTTGTTTGTAGAGTGTGGAGCTGTAGAATTGCAATATGTGCCTTGATCAATGGAGATTGTTTTGTAGTAGATAGCCGTAGAGAAGCACTTTAGAGATCTCCAAATTTTGACATTGAGGAAAGTGATCTCATTTTATTGTTCCATTTCAAATATGTTATGAGGCTGGGTTGTCGGACCGGGCTTCCCTTTAGTGGAATACAGAAGAGTGAGGGGTGTTTTATTGACGTTTATAAGATCCTGTACCGTTTTGAAAAGATGGATGTGGAAAGGATGTTTCTTGTTGTGGGTGAGTCCAGAATTAGGTGGCGCTGTTTGAAAATTAGGGGTTGCCCTCTTAAGAGAGTGATGACGATAGTTTATTTCTCTCAGAAGGTTGTGCGACTTTGGAACTCTGCCTCAGAAGGTGGTGGAAGTAGGATCATTGATTAGTTTAAAGACACAGGGAAGGTAGATACTTGTAAGGTAAGGTAATGAAAAGTTATCTCAAATAGATGGAGATGTGAATACAAAATGCAAACATAACAGCTATGATCTTAGTAAATGGTGGCAGAAGTACGAGAGCCTGAATAGTCTATGTTGTCTCCTATTTTGCACGTTTCTATGTAAGAGCAGGTCAGGGTCTATGAAATATGTGGTGAGAAACTCACCTCCTGTCTCTTTATTGCCTACAAGGCCTAAATGAGGATTGTGCATAACTTGTTGGGATGAGTGCACCTCCAGCAACATTCAACAAGCTTGGCACCGTTCAGGTCAAAGCATTCAACATTCAATCCTTTCACTATTGATGCACAGCTACAACATTATCAATGATATACAAGGTGGACTGCACCAAGGCATTATGGGCAGTTTTGTCGCCTTATCTGAAAAAACGATGTTGTGGCAATGGAGGGAGTGCAACAAAGGTTTACTAGACTGATTCCTGGGATGGCAGCACTGATGTACATAGAGAAACAGAATCCGTTAGGACTACATTTACTGGAATTTCACAGAATGGGTTGTGGAATATCTCTTGGAAAAACATTGTTTGCCGATTTAACTACCTTACCAATTTGTCCGGCTACCTTCAGGCATATGGGTGCATGCCTTCCAAGGCACCTCTATTTCTCTATATGTCTCATATTTCACCAGTTATTGTGTGTTTCTTGCTTTGTGAATCTCCACAGAGGCATTAGCTCCCACTTTTCCATATTGAACTCGATCCATCACTTTTCTGCTAATCTGCCCAATCCATGACATTTCCTGCTTCCTATAGTTTTTTTTCCCTCATTGTCAATCACATTCAATTTTGTTTGATCTGCAAATTTAATAGTGGTCCCTACATCTATATCTGTTCTAGTTTGTTTAGTTGGGTGAGGCATAAATGCTGCTCAGGACAACAAGTGATGACCCTCTGTTTCCCTTTGAGTAATGATCTGGGATATTAAGACCAGTTGATGGGGTTTCAGTTAAGGGAAGTCCCATCCAAATGATGGAAAGAGCAGACTGTGCACTTATGCTTACCCGTGGATGCCAAGAACATCTCAACGTAATCATTCCAGAAAGAACATTCTGCAGTCTTCAATCCTTTCTTATTTTTGAGGGCAGGTGCAAATTCTTTGTAATTATTGCCATCGGTGCTGTCTAAGAAACGAGGCCATGGAGGTAGAGCCTCACTAGCAGAGTTCCTGGAGAAGACGAAGGGATAGTTGGGGTTGCTGAAAAAAAGTTTGGAAAAGACATCATGAAGGAAGGCAGAAATGAATTACTGAGCTTGCATTATCATTTTAAATTCTTACTGATGGGCCACACATCAGGAATTCAAAGCTGTGTCATCTTGTGTGAATGAAAATTACCCTCTATCTCCTTCATCAGAATAAAAATATAATTATTGGATAGATTTATTGAACTGGGTCTCTTGTTGTATGATAAATGTGCAGCCAAAGGCAAGTGTTTCTTAACAGTATGGACAAAGCCTAAGACATTTTATTTTGACCACAGGTCAGACACTATACTTAAGGGGTGTGACAACTATGTATATATGTCAGACAGTGTCCATTATAAATACTGCCATTGTAATTTATATTGGCAGACATTAACAGGAAAAGCATACTGGCAAAAGATTTCTAACAATATTATCGATGGTAACATTGAATTCACAATAAAAAATTGTGCTGAAATTGTAAATTTCACATAAGAAATATCAAAAGGCACTTCACAGGAGGGAAAAGATATGAATGAAACATTTGAAAAGAGGAGTTGGTTAAATTGGTTAAAAAGTTTGTTTTAAGTAACAAAAAGTTTCAGATGAATATATTAGTGGCTGATAGTTTGCATCATTTCAGAACCATTGGAATTTTCCTCTTTAAAGGAGAATATCAGTTTTTCTATGTCACTTTCTTTGACTCTCCCTCTCTTTCGCTACCCCTCACTTTGCCTTTCCTTCTCTGTGGATTTTCTCTCTCTCTCTGTTTCTTTTTGTCTGCACACTCTCTGTCTGATTGACACTTATCATCCACTGACATTGTCCTAATTGTGAAACAAAACTTACCCTGATTTGACAAAGTTGGCAACGTACTGGATGATTGTGAGAGACAGGCTCTGCTCCTGTCCTGTGAATAGCTGCTTAGACTCTGGGCGAAGGGGCAAGCCGAAAATGAACTGCACATCTGAGGGAAGGCTTGCACTGAAACAGAAAAAACAAATATTCATTTGAGTAGGGATTTAAAAGAAAGTGCTGCTGGTAGTGTACTGCCCATGTAGAAACGAACCAGGTAACTTAGTTGTCTACAGTGTCCAAAAAATTGGCCTCAGTTCCTCCGGGTAGTTTCCTTTGCTGAACCATCTTCAACTGGTTCATCGATGATAATTCCCTCCATCATAAGGTCAGAAATGGGGATGTTCGCCAATGATTGCACAATGTTCAGCATCATTCACAACTCCTCAGGTACTGAAGCAGTCCATGTTCAAATGTGACAAGATCTGGACAATATCTAGGCTTGGGCAGACAAGTGACAAATAATATTTGTGCCACACAAATGCTGTGTGATAACCATCTTCAATAAGAGACAATCTGGTCATTGCCTCTTGACTTTCAATGGTGTTACCGTTAGTGAATTCCCTACCGTCAACATCCTTGGAATTACCATTGACCAACAACTAACTGGACTCGCCATGTAAACACAGTGGTTACAAGAGCAGGTCATAATCTAGGAATACTACGGCAACTAACTCACCTTCTAACTCCCCAAAGCTGTCCACCATCTACAAGCCACAAGTCAGGAGTCTGATGGAATACTCCCCACTTGCCTGGATGAGTGCAGCCCCAACAACACTTCAGAAGCTTGTCACCATCCAGGACAAAGCAGCCCGCTTGATTAGAATGACATGCACAAACATCCCCTCTCTCCACCAACAATGCTCAGTGGCAGCATGTACCATCTACAAGGCTGCAGAAATTCACTGAAGATGTTAAGTCAGCACCTTCCAAATCCACGAACGCTTCCATCTAAAAGGACAAGAGCAGGAAATACATGGGAACAGTAATCTCTACAAGCTCACCTCCAAGTCACTCAACATCCAACCCTGGAAATATGTCACCGTTTCTTCAGTGTCGCTGGGTCAAAATTCTGGAATTCCCTCCATAACAGCATTGTGGGTCTACCCACAGCACATTGACCGTAGCGGTTTCAGAAGGTAGCTCACCACCATTTTCTCAAGAACAACTAAGCACAGGTAATAAATGCAGGCCCAGCCAGCGATGCCCACCTCCCTTGAGGGAAAAAAGTGCAATGACCATCTGAAGTAGATTCTAGAGGACTAGAAACTCTCAAAAGGAATTGCATGCCAGCATCTGTTGCTTTCCATTTTTCAACGATATTCAGCATCGAATCAGTCATCCTGGTGAAAATACTAATGGAACACAGTGAGAGTAGTTTTAGCTTCAAATGTGTTTCTTTCTTAAAGTTAAGCAGGCGACGTAATGAAAAGAGCCCTGACACATTCCAACTTTGTAGATGGTACACACTGCTACTGACCGTTGTTGGTGGAGGGAGGGGATGTTCGTGGATGTCGTTCCAATCAAGCGGACTGCTTTATCCTGGATGGTGTCAAAATTAAAGCAACCACTGAAAGGAAAGTAACTATATTTATGGAGATAAAAATGGAGCTTTTTGAAATGCTGATAAAGTGACTTACTTTTCAGCCAAATGCAAGAAATGTTTAATCAGGATAAAAGGACAAGCCATGCAGGTGTGAAATAAAAGCTGATCCTTTGTTTTGTAGTTGATTAAATAGAAAACGTGCTGCAGGAGTTGGGTAAACAAGACTAGTCCTATTTGGTGCTCCAGACCTTCTGCTAAAGATGGAAGCGGTATAAGCTACGGTAATGGCAACACTCAGGAATGGGTGGCATGCTCTTAGGCATATGTTAAGGTTAGACTAAATGACAGGACTATGTAGCATGTACAAAGCACAGGTCAGAAAATGTAGTGTCAAATCATTCCTTCCTTATCATTCACACATGCTAAACCACTTACAACTTTACAATCTTTCACTGAGGCTCATGCATATCCATATCTCACCAGGTCAAATTCATGAAGGATCATACAATTGGAATCCTTGCCACACTCACATGTCTCAAGGGTCTCATGAAACATGACTGCCAGCAGTGGCGTCTTTACTTTGGCAAATGCAACGCTGTGACTACATTGTGCAAGTTAAATGTCCATGCTAGTCTGTGGAGAAGTTGAATGTACAGTCCATTCTGACAAATGCATTACACACCATTTTGACCACAACAGGGGTCATACCAAATATTACATTGCTAACTGGTGGAGTGATTGAAGCCAGTGGTAATACTGTAACTGGGGTGGCACGGTGGCTCAGTGGCTCAGTGGTTAGCACTGCTGCCTCACAGCACCAGTGACCCGGGTTCGATTCCAACCTCAGGCGTCTGTCTGTGTGGAGTTTGCACATTCTCCCCGTGTCTGTGTGGGTTTTTTCCGGGTGCTCCGGTTTCCTCCCACAGTCAAAAGATGTGCAGGTTAGGTGGATTGGCCATGCTAAATTGCCCATAGTGTTCAGGGAGGTGTGGGTGGGGTGGGTCTGGGTGGGATGCTCTGAAGTTTGGTGTGGACTTGTTGGGCTAAAGGGCCTGTTTCCACACTGTAGGGATTCTATGAAATGGTAATTTCATAACAAAGTGCAAGTCCCCTTGTTATGAATGACAAAGCTCTGTTCTGTGAGTGTGCAAAGACCAGCAGAATGGTCTGAAGCATAATTCTTTTTGCTATGTCCAGCTTGTTCATTGCGCTGCTTGGTGCCTTGAAGATTGATCATGCTCTTTATGGGCATTTTTCCAGGAGAGAGGCAGTGACTAGTGGGCTACTGCAGGGATTAATGCTTGGGCCCCAGCTATTCATGATACATATATAACTTGATCGAGGAAACAAAATGCAACTTTTCTGTGTCTGCTGATGATTGAGGATTGTGAGCTGTGAGAGGGATGCAAGGGGTTTCAGAGCAATCCAGACAAGTTAAGTATGTCGACAAACATGTGACAGATGCAGTATAACAAAACAAATAACTGTAAACGCTGAAGTTCTGAAACAAAAACAGAAATTGATGGAGAAACTGAGCACATCTGGCAGCATCTGTGGGGAAAAAGCAGAATTAATATTTTGAGTCTGGTTATGAAGAAGGACCACTGGACTTGAAATGTTAACTCTGCTTCTCCCAGCACAGGTTTTTCCAGCAATTTCTGATTTTTATACAAATGCAGTGCAACCTGGATAAATGTGAAGTTACACACTTCAGTGTTAAAATGGCAATCGATTGGGAAATGTGGAGGTACAAATAGATCTGGGTTTCCTTGTGTAGTAGGCAATGAAAATCAATGGGCAGATCCAGTAAGCAGTTGAAAAGAAAAACGGTGTATTGGCCTTCACTGTAAGAGGATTTGAGTTCTGAAGGAGGAATATCTTACTGCAGTTCTACAGGCTTTGGTGAGACCATGCCTGGACTATTGTGTGTGGTTTTGAACTCCCCTCTTACGACAGGATATACTTTATCAGAAAGGGAATGCAACAGAAGTTCACTTGGCTGACGCTGGCGATGTCATATGAAGTAAGATTGGTTCAATTGAGTCTGTTTTCACTAGAACTTAGAAAGATAAAAGGGAATCTGATTGAAATGTATAAAATTCTGACAGGCTAGGACAGACTAGATACAGGGGCTATGTTTCCCCTGGTTGGGGAGTCTGCAACCTCGGGTCACAGTCTCAGGACATGGGGTAGACTGTTTAGGACTGAGATCAGGAAATATTTCTTCAGTCAGAGGGTGGTCAAGCTGTGGAATCTGCTACGATAAAAGGCTGTAGAGGCTGGGTGTCAGCTTTCCTGCTCGTCTCATGCTGCCTGACCTGCTGTGTTCCTCCAGCTCCACACTGTGTTATCCCATGTTCAATAAAGACATTATTTTCCTTAGATATTAAAGGCATCAATGAGTATGCAGAAAAAAGGGGCTATGGCATTGAGATAGAGAATAAGCCACAGTATTTAATGGTGGCACAGGGGTCAAATGCCCGACTCCCGTTCCTAGTTTCTATGTTGAATGTGGCAAAGCTGAAGGATTCTCTCCTGAATGCATATGAACAATGGAGTTGGAAATATCTGGCTGTTTCAGTCATAATTATGCCTGAGCTCCTGTGGCTAAAAAAACATAATCGGTAAAATGAATAAGCCACTCTTCTCTGCTTAAGGTGTCGTTGAGGATAAACCATCTTTCTGCTGAGTGACACGGCTTCCTTCTAGTCTTTGTATCTCGAAGTGGCTCACTGGACTGTCCTAATGGATAAATAATGTATTGGCTCTCCCTGTCTAGCCAGTTTCAGTCATGTGATGATTGTATTGCTGTATTCCATTGTTCACACAGTAAGTTAATTTGACACACACTAAGGAAATGTTTGATTCCTCACCAACATTCTACCTATGATTATCCTTCTGAATAACTTAATCTAAAGTCTCATTTACCTGTAGCCCTTGCAACCATTATCACTTTAAATTTCTTCCATTGAAATGGTAATGGATAGTTAATCAATAGCTGGGAATGTCATACTAATATCCCAGAAATATGTTAAGACGTGTCTTTTCTTATTCTCCAGAAACCACAAAAGATGTCACATGACTTCCTGGAGTCCACGTTTCAGTGTGGATATTCCAGTTTGCTTTTCCAAAAAGTAATGTATCCATCTGCTAATAAGCATAGTCATATGACATCATATAAACGTACTTATTAAGTATTGTTTATTAATCTTATTGCACCAACAACGGTCTCTCTTGATCTATCAACAATCTTGGCTTTAATGTTACCCCATAAACTCTACTGTTAAAGATCCCTCCAAGGTGTTTAGTTCCCTGCCTCATAGTGAACATATCTTTACAAATTAATAACCCAGCTTCCACAAATCCCAACTGAGCTGAAAACTTGATTGCTCCTCCCATGTGGAAAGCCACTGCACTTCAAGGCATCATAAGTGGAGAAAAAGTCGAATATACAACAGTTTTGTCTTCTCCTAGGCCCCAACTTCTCTCATAATCTTTTTCTCTCCATATCTCCTGTTCCAAACTGTATTCATATTCCTCCTATGCTTCAATTTACTTTCCAACAACTCATTATATTGAAATGAAAAAGTTAATTTGATATATACTACTGGTGGGGAGTTTTGTTTATTTGCTTATTCATAGTACATTTACAGATATCCTGCCCATGATTTTTTGCTACGTGCTGCTGATTGGCTTGATGCAGGTTTTTATTCACAAAATTATGCCATTTGCTCCATGAGACTCAGCAAAGAATTGCTTCAACCCTGAAATTTTGTGTCTTTTTCAGTCTTGAACTTCGATTACTTTTATCTTCAAAATTTGATACCATCCAATCAGTACTCCATCACATACTCAGCCTTTGTGAGTATTAATTTCTAAAGGTGACAGCAAACCTTAGCCCTTTATTTAATAAGCTAGCACCTTTAGGAAAGAATCCTTTGAAGAAAATTGAAACTGAAGTACAGGTAGACAGCTGTAGCTGACCAGCTAACACATACAGAATTACTGTGACCCAAAAAGTTGATTCCACCTCTGACCCCTACCTCCCCACCCAGGTCAGTGCTGTATCTCCCTTTCACTTCACAAGAAAGGGATTCTTTCTGCCTTTCCATCATCGGTTCTATGTATGAAATCTTGATGCTTCAGTTAACAGGTACAGTTGACATCAGAAGTCTCAATTTCAAAGACAAATTCCTTGAATGAGAAGGACAAATTGTTTCTTGGAAGTTGCAAATTTCTCCAGGATATCCAATAACTTTTGGCTCTGACAGCTTCCATCAATTGATGAAATTTTGTTGAAAATTGTAAAACATTAACCATTAACAAGCAAATTAATGAAATTTTTAATAAATGACAGATTTATGGGAGATCAAATGACTCGTTAGTAGATGCTACAAGTAGTCTAATGGCAACTATCATTTAAAGAGGTTGTGCAGTGAATTGAATCGTCATATAATCCTGTACATTATTGACCCTTAGCTTTTGAAACATATAGATCTCACAGCACAATAGGAAATCAGTTAACCCAGTGTGCACGTGTTAGTGCCTAGTGTCTCTTAATCATCACACCATTGTTATTTCTTAGTCATGCAGAGAGAAGACAATTTGATCACTTTATGATAAACTGACTGGTATTCTGCTGAATTGCTAACGCAATTGAAGAAACTCACTAACTAGAGTGGGTAGGAAATCCCCTGTCTAAAAAGGGAAAGGATAGAGATAAGGTGTCAAGGAGTATGGGGTGGGGGGAGAGAAAGAGGGAGATTGAGACAGAGAGGGAGACCATAAGACTAGGAGCACAAGTAGGCCATTTAGCTCATTGAGTCTTCTCTGCAATTCAATTTGATCATACTGAGATGGAGGGTCATCTATGGGGAAAGGGAGTAATGGGCTGAAAGGCCTACTCCTGCTCCTATTTTCTATGTTACCAAATTCAAGAGACAAAATAAAGAAAAGCCAATCAAATAGAGGTGAAAGAAATGAACTTGAGAGGAAAGAATAAACTGGAGTAAGAAGTCACTATGAAGAATTGGATTAACTGATCGGGGCTGGAAAGTTTGAACTGTACTTCAAAGAGAATAAAATCCTTTCTGAACTGGAGTCAGACAATTTCAAAGGACTGAGCCCCTCCCATTCCTTAGCTAGACTGATGGGTCAAACCATCAAAATCTCAGCATAGCCATCTTTTCAGGCAAATATAAAGCTACGATTAATTTCTAAATGGTACTTCATAGAATGCCATTTTGTTCCTCATGAGTACGTACTCCCTTGAAATGTTGGTGTGATATGCCCACTTAATGATTCTGTAAGGGATTTCCCCCTTGGTTGGGTAAAACCTCAGAAATCCCAAAGAAATGCACATTTTTTGTTAAATCTTTTAAAGACGTCTTTCTTGGGCTTTCATAGTTTTTCTTTCAGTGAAAGGGTGGAGATTTGCCAGTGGCAGTTTATTGCCAATATCTCCTAGATGTTCAAAAATTCAATAAACAATGAAAGTTCAAAATGTTCAATAAGCATTATCAGAACCTGCCTATGGCTTTACATTACAATTTGCTACTCTTTGTCTTTTAAACAATATGCAGCGTAACATATCTCAGTCACTTCTATTTCTTCCTGCTGTGTGTTTTTATTATTTTGTAAATAAGGGTGTCACCAGAAAAGTCAGTAAATATTGTCTAGCCCTAGTTACTCTTGAGAAGGTGGGAGACAGCCTTCTTCTTGAACCACTACAGTACATATGCTGAAGCTAATCCACAGAGTTAGGGAGGCACTTCAAAGAATTTGAGCAAATGACAATAAAGGAATGCTGATAATTGTCAAAGTCATGGTAGGGGGAATTATCCTGTTCTTCTATGTGGTGTGAGTTGTGATTTAGGGAGAGCCTGCTTATAAAGGTAAAGTGAACAAATACATAAGGGCTCGACTGCTTTATCAGGGGTGTTTCTTGAACAAAACAACTAACAACATTTTCTGCATCACTGAGCATGTAAATTCTAGTTGAATTGCAAGATTAAAGCAGATACAAGTTCAGGCCTATCTAGATCCAATCACTCAAGAAACTGTCAAATAAAACCCCCTTGGTAGCACTAAAAGCACCAGCATCTTTCCAAAGTGTCAATGAGATCTTTGACAATAAAGCTAGAACATAATAAAGAGCATATGGACACAGGCACACTGATAATATTACTTCAGATTAAGTAAACCAAAGCAGGAAGGAAAAATATATCTGTTAAGAATGACATTTTAAAATGCATATTTGAAAGAATGAGTGCTAAATGTTGGGAACAATAACAAGACATAGTAAAAAAGACATAAACAATCAGGTATTAAAGCTGTAGCTGCATCATTTGATGGAAGAGTCATGCACCATAGGGACAAGCTTTACTGGATTTGACAGACATTCCTTATCTCCTCGCGCCTAATCCATTTAAATTATAATTCTTCTGTGCTTATCTGTGAGAAAAATACTTTCTGAAGTCTCAACAGTGCTTTGAAAGTCTACATGCCTAGTCTCTAACCCTGTGTTCACTGCAGTACCTCTGCAGCTAAGGCTCTGTACAACTACTCCCTGACTTCCACCCATGATGTCCTAACCTCAACTTTGAACAGATTCTTCGTTGTCCATCAACCTAATTGTTACTTTTGTTCACCTGACACACAACTTACTTAGCCACTGTAAAGACCGTATAATTTTATCTTTGTATCTTTGATTGTGAACTAAAATGGAGAAAGGGCTGTTTTAAAGACAAAGACTGTGGAAGGAATTGCTGTATTTTTAAAGACAAGTTATTGAAACTCACTGTGTGCGGCATTTACTCTGCTGCTTTGTTCAATTAGTGGGGGAAATGATTAAAGATGATATAGCACCATGGTGTGTGCACAGACTGAGATTTGGCCAGCAGCAGGTAGTTAATTGGTTTGTGCAATTGTGACCAATTGTGGATGCCAAAGGTCATTAACCTGATGACAAGTCTCTGACTGGTTCTTAGGTAGCCGAACAGCTTGTTGGTATGAATAATAATAAGCTGTCAGACTGCTGGAAGGGCAGATGGTGTTTGTCTCTCTCTTTCCTGCTGCTATCTCTGCAGAAAAAAAATTACTTGAATTCTGAAGAAAACTCCTTCCACCAGTTGCTGTAAGCTGTTGCCTTTAACCAGTATCTGAGAGACTGCATAGTTAATATACCTATTGCCCTGTGCCTCCAGCAAAGAAATGAAAGAACCTGAAGAAAGGATACTGAAGACCAGAAAGTCCTGGCAAGCCAAAAGGATCATCTCAATGAAGTCTAAAGATTGATGATATTGAATTATGTTGCTTAGACTTTCCCCCTTGACACATAAAATTAATTTTTTTGATTTGCGTCTCCATATATGTGTGTGTAGGAATTTTAAAAAAGAGATCAATGTTTTAACTAGTAGGGCCATTTTTTGATAGTTCATAGCTATTTACCTGCAATTTGAATTTACCTATCGGTAATAAACCATAGTTGATGTCAGGTATATTAACCTCGTCAGTGTTTTCTATTAACCTGACTCCATCAGTTGGGCAAATTGAGTACTCAGTGTGCTTTGATTAAACCATTAAGTACTGTGTACAGTTTTGGTCGCCTTACATGAGGAGGGATGTAGTTGCATTGAAGATAGTTCAGAAAAGGTTCATTACATTGATTCCAGAGGTGCCTAACGTAGAGAGATTGAACTAAAGTCAGTGGAGTTGTGGATTGTGTGGAAGGATGTTGCAGGTTACAGAGGGACATAGATAAGCTGCAGAGCTGGGCTGAGAGGTGGCAAATGGAGTTTAATGTGGAAAAGTGTAAGGTGATTCACTTTGGAAGGAGTAACAGGAATACAGAGTACAGGGCTAATGGTAAGATTCTTGGTAGTGTGGATGAGCAGAGAGATCTCGGTGTCCATGTGCATAGATCCCTGAAAGTTTCCACCCAGGTTGATAGGGCTGTTAGGAAGGCGTACGGTGTGTTAGGTTTTATTGATAGAGGGATTGAGTTTTGGAGCCGTGAGGTCATGTTGCAGCTGTACAAAACTCTGGTGCGGCCGCACTTGGAGTATTGCATGCAGTTCTGGACGCCGCATTATAGCAATGACGTGGAAGCATTGGAAAGTGTGCAGAGGAGGTTTACCAAGATGTTGCCTGGTATGGAGGGAAGGTCTTATGAGGAAAGACTGAGGGACTTGAGGCTGTTTTCGTTAGAGAGAAAAAGGGTAAGAGGTGACTTAATAGAGACATACAAGATGATCAGAGGATTAGATAGGGTGGACAGTGAGATCCTTTTTCCTTGGATGATGATGGCTAGCACGAGGGGACATAGCTTTAAATTGAGGTGTGATAGATAGATGACAGATGTCAGAGGTAGGTTCTTTACTCAGAGAGTAGTAAAGGGGTGGAATGCCCTGCCTGCAACAGTTGTAGACTCTCCAACTTTAAGGGCATTTAAATGGTCGTTGGATAAACATATGGATGATAAGGGAATAGTGTAAGTTAGACGGGCTTCAGATTGGTTTCACAGGTCAGCGCAACATCGAAGGCCAAAGGGCCTGTACTGTGCTGTAATGTTCTATGTTCTATGTTCTATGTTTACTCTCTAAAGTTTAGAAGAATGAGAGGAGATCTAATTATGTAGGATGCTATAGGGTATTGACAAACTCGATGTAGAGAGGATGTTTCCTCTTGAGGGAAATATAAAGTGGGAGGTCATTGGTTTAGGGTAAGAGATAGTAGCAGATTTAAAACAGAGATGAGGAGAAGGTTAGAATGTCTCTTACTGGAGATGGTGATTGCCTGGCATTTATGTGGTGTGAATGGTAAAGAGAGAGGTCCGGTCCAGTCTGGCTGATCCTGCTATGATGAACCTTTGGGCAGCATGGTGGCTCAATGGCTAGCACTGCTGACTTACAGCACCAGGGAACCAGGTTCAATTCCAGCCTTGGCTTCTGACTGTCTACTTGTGTGGGTTTCCTCCAGGTGCTCTGGTTTCCTTCCACAGTCCAAATATGTGCAGATTAGGTGGATTGACCATGCTAAAAATTGCCCATAGGGTTCAGGGATGTGCAGGCTAAATGGTTTAACCATGGGAAATACAGGGATAGGGTGGGTGGGATGCTCTTTGGAGGGTCATTGTTGACTCAATATACCAAATGGCCTGCTTCCATGCTGTAGGGATTCTATAATTCTAGATAAATTACTTCTTGCAAAGAATTATGAATCTGTGGAGTTCACTATCCCAGGGTGCTGTGGATGCTGGGATTCTGAATAAATTTAAGGAGGAGATAGATTTTTAATCAGTAATGGGCTGAAAGTTATGGAGAGTGGGCACAAAAGTGGAGTTGAGGACGCAATAAGATCAGCCATGGTCATACTAATTAACAGAGCAGGCTTGAGTGGCTGAGTTGCTTACTCCTGCTCCTAGATCTTATGTTTTGTGGTGATCCTGAGAATCAGTACACTTTCCCAACTGGGTGGTAAAACAGCCATCATCATAGTAGGAGGGCCAAGCTAGACCAGATCTCTCTCTTTACCAGAAATAGTAACATTCGCACCACACAAATGCCAGACCATTGCCATCTCCAATAAGAGACATTCTAACTTTTTTCACATTAAATGGCATTACCATCACTAAATTCCCCCACTATCTACATCCTGTGGGTTATCATTGACCAGAAATTCAACTGGATTCGCCATGTAAACAAGATGGCTCCAAGAGGATTTTAGAGGCTAAGAATACTGCAGCAAGTAACTCTCCTCCAGATTCTCCAGGCCCAGAGAAGTGATCAGTCTGGGAAACAATCCCGGAGCAGTGACTGGTTTGGGGAAACAGCCCCACAGTGACCGGTGTGGGTAAACAGCCCCACAGAGACCAGTGTTGGGGGGAAACAATCCCACAGTGACCGGTGTGGGGAAACAGTCCCACAGTGACCGGTGTGGGGGGGAAACAATCCCGGAGCAGTGACTGGTGCGGGGAAACAGTCCCACAGTGGCCAGTGGGGGGAACCAGACCCACAGTGACCGGTTTGGGGAAACAGTCCCACAGTGACCGGTGTGGGGGAACAGTCCCACAGTGACCGGTTTGGGGAAACAGTCCCACAGTGACCGGTTTG
>JAHRHZ010000053.1:1294888-1358715 GCA_024137785.1 Ginglymostoma cirratum | reverse complement strand
GGGGAAACAGTCCCACAGTGACCGGTGTGGGGAAACAGTCCCACAGAGACCGGTGTTGGGGGTAACAGTCCCACAGAGACCGGTGTAGGAGGAAACAGTCCCACAGTGACCGGTATATGGGGGGGGAAACAGTCCCACAGTGACCGGTATGGGGGGGGAAACAGTCGCACAGTGACCGGTTTGGGGAAACAGTCCCACAGTGACTGGTGTGGGGGTGAAACAGTCCCACAGTGACCGGTGGAGGGGGGAACAGTCCCACAGTGACCGGTGTGGGGGGGAACAGTCCCACAGTGACCGGTGTGGAGGAACAGTCCCACAGTTAATGGTGTGTGGGGAAACAGTTCCACAATGACCGGTGTGGGGGAACAGTCCAGGAGCAGTGACTGGAGCGGGGAAGCAATCCCAGAGTTCCAGCTGGTCCAGGGCAGCAGTCCCAGAAGAAACTTACCTTGGAGCAGCTGCGAGCCTGTACAGAGCGGACTGGAGGCTTGGAGCAATATGGGGAAGGTTGTTGGACTGGGGCCTGGCTCTGGCGGTCAGGCTGTGTGGGATAGCCCCTGCACTGAGCTTGCAATGGAAGGTTTATTTGAAACTTTTTTTTTAATCTGACTGTAATGTCAATCCTTTGACTATGTCTTCCTTCTATGTTATTCTTCAAACACTGTCATGTTCTCCAACTACTTTTCTTTTTATTCCTCCTTTGTATCGAAGATTTGTACCTAGGTACTTCTACCTAGAATGGTACCATAGGGGCGACATTGCAAAACTTTTCACTGTACTCCTGTACTTCTGTACTTGAGGACATGTGACAATAAAGGATATTTTCTTTTATAAAGGATACTCTATTCTATTCCAAAGCCTGTCTACCATCTACAAGGCAGACGTTAGGAGTGTAATGGAATACTTGCTGGATGGGTGCAGCTCTAAAAGCACTCGAGAAGCCTGACATCATCCAGGATGAAGCAACTTGATTGGCACCACGTTCGCAAAGATTCAGCCCATCTGTCACCGATGCCCAGTAGCAGCAGTGTGCGCCACCTACAAGATGCATTGCAGAAGTTCGCCAATTCCTGAGTCAGCACCTTCCTGATCGATGACCATTTCCATCTCGAAGAACAAAGGCAGCAGGGAACACCACTACCTGAAAGTTCCGTTCCAAGCACTCACCATCCAGACATGGAAATATATTGTCATTCCCTCCCTATCAACGTTATAGGTCTATCTACAGAGCATGCACTGCACCAGTTCAAGTGGCAGCTCACCACCACCTAGTCAAGGGCAACTGGCAATAGGCACTAGACAGGCAATAAAAATGCTGGCCAGACAGTGAAATTCACATCCTGTGAGTGGTTTAAAATAAATATTAGTCTAAGATCATCTTAAAGATAGTTAAATCTGAGGAGTATAAATAGCTCCTGACCATGACTCCTTTTCAGACCCAAGCTAGCTGGCATTACGTCAGAGATAACAAGGTGTAAAAGTGGATGAATACAGCAGGCCAAGCAGCATCAGAGGAGCAGGAAAGTTGACATTTTGGGTCTGGACTTTAACCTCTGTCCAAGACTAAACCATCATCAATTTCCTTCCTCTAATCCTACTGTAAGACATGCACATATAGCATTCAGCTGCTTGATCAATATCAGTTTCTGTATCATTTCACTCAGCAGTTCTGAGCTGCAAAAACTTAAAACCGATGCGAGCTCAGACCAATCCAGATCCAATCACTCATTAAGCTGTCAACCAATGATATCTCCATCCACCGATACAGCGCTCGAGCTCCTTAAGTTTGTTATTCAGATACTTGCTAATTTTTTTTTCTGCAAAGCCTGACTGGAAGTGTTCCATGCAGGTGTCACTAGCCCCACAGCATTGAATTTCCTGACTAACATCATGAACAACAGTCTCTATGACTGTGATCATTGTCTGTTTTCTCTCTTTGACTGCCTTGACAGATTCTATCACAGAATCCTCTTTCAACGCTATTCATCAGCACAGTAGGTCTACCCTCACTTGCTTGCACTTTTGCCTGAGTGATTGAAGCTTGAGTATTGCTTTCCAGCCCATTATCATCACCGCAGGATCCCAAATGATCCATTCCATGGACCTGACCACACCATGCACTTTGGCACCTGACCCTAATCTGGAAAGTGGGACTTGAGTAAGAGGATGGCACTGTGATTATCCCACCAAGAACACAGAGGCTCTGGTTGAAGGAATGGTACAAAATCCTCTTCCTGGAGGGTTGGCAGAGCAGGCTGAACTACCAGACCCCGGCAGCCTCGTCTGAGATCACCTTCCGAGTCAGTGCAGTTGCCACAGTGTGAGGAATAGCCAGCAGTACTGTACGCAAGTCAATGATATTGTCTGCTGTTCCAGGCTGAGTGCCACAGCCTTCTCTCTGCTACCATACACTCACTTTATCTCTACTACTGTACTCACTTCCCACAAAGGCTCATGCTCTGCCGTTCTCACTATTGCCTGTAACATCATTCCTCACCCACTCTGAGTAACACCCCACACTCCTCCGCCCCTTGTACCACTAACCCTGTATGGTCTCTGCATGGTCTACTCAGTCACTTGGGGCACCTCAGCGCCTTTTGTAACAGCACTAACAGCTGTGCCATCAACTTTCATCTCACTTGATTCTGCCCTTTCTGTCATTACAGGAGAAGGCAGATTATAACAGGGCAGAGAGAGTCTATACAGGTGGAGCAGTGTCCAATAGCATGCTCCTCACCCCATGCAATGGGAGACATCTGGCAATCACTGGAGAACACCAAGGCCATTCTTATAGGGATTTCAAGGCATCCATTTCCCACCAAATGAGTAAGTTCCACTCTCTATAATAAAGCAAAGAGTTGTGGAATGCTGCAAATCTGAAGCTACTTGAGGAATGGTTAAAGATGTGATGTGACTGGATTTTTGGAAGACTTTTGACTATGCCCCACACACCAAGTTAGTAAACAACATCGAAGTGCATGCGATTGTAGGTAATATACCAGCATGATGATTGGTCATAAACAGAAGGCAAAGGGTAAGAACAAGTGGGACACGGTAAGGTTGATAGGCTGTGACCACTGGGATACAAGAATCAATGCTTGGGTTCCAACCGATAGCAACAATTTGGATGTGGGGACCAATATACTATTCACAAGTTTGCAGATAACGCAGCACTTGTTGGGAACGTGAGGTGTAAAAAGGATGTAAAGAGGTTTCAGGGTGATGTAAACAGACAGGTGATTGGCAACAGCTTAGTAGATGGAATGCCATCTGGTTAATTGTGAGGCTATCCATAATAATAGGGGGAACAGAGGTGCAGAGTATTTCTTGAATGGTGACAGATTGGAAACTGTTGATATCCAAAGGTATCTGGGTGTGGTTGCCCACAAGTCACTGAAAGTTAGCATGCAGGTGCAGAAAGCATTTTGGAAGACAAGCAGAATGCTAACCTTAAAACAAAACAAAGAACTGCGGATGTTGGAAATTTAAGAAAAAAACTTAAATTGCTGGAGAATCTGTGAAGGGAGAATGCTTCGGTTCCAGTGACCCTTCTTCAGAACTGATAGCGTCTAGGAAAAAGTAGTTGATTTGATTTGGTTTATTGTTGTCACATGCACTTGATTACAGTGAAAAGTTTTGTTTTGTGTGCAATACAGGTAGATCATAACATATAAGGATCAGAGTAATTGAACAGGGTGAGGCATACAAATTTACAGCTGCGCTGTGTACAAAAGCAAGATCAACACTATGTTTGAAATTTGAGCGGTCTATTCAGCATTGTAATAACCACAATGTAGGAACCGTTCTTGAAGCTGTTGGTAGCATTCTTGCTGATGATGGGGTTGGAGGTTAGGGTGAGACAGGGCGGGGTGGTGGAAAGGAGTGAGCTGATAGGTGGAGATGGAGCCCACAGAGTCAGGAAAATGGTAAGGCAGATAAACAATTGTTGACAGTAAGCCAGGGAAGACAAAAAGCCAGACAGGTGATAATGGGGACTATGAGTGGGTAAAAACGGGTTGGTCGTGCTGAAAAGCAACTCAGGTCATGACAGGACCTGGGTTGTGAGAGTGGGTAAAAGACACGGAAGGAGGTGTTCTGGTTCTAAAATTAGTCAAGTTGATGTTCAGCCCTGAAGGCAGTAAGGCTCCTAAGTAGACAACAAAATGTTGTTCTTCTGGCTTGCATTAAGCCTCTCTGGAGCACTGCAGCCTGAGACAGAAATTTTGGCATGGGAGAAGTCGGTGCATTGAAGTGGCAGGACACTGCAAGTTCAGTTTCATTTTTACAGACAGAACATCCCTTTGACTGCCTAACCTTTTTCCTCTCTCTCTCTCTCTCTCTAACTCTCTCTCTATGGGCTCCATCTCCACTCCTTTTCCTCCCACCTCTTGTCATCAGCATAAATAACACGCTTTCCTAGATGCTATCAGTTCTGAAGGAGGGTCGCTGGATTGAAACGTTAACTGATTTCTTTCCGTAGATGCTGCCAGACCTGCTGAGTTTTTGCAGCAATTTCCATAGCATGTTCATCGCTGTTGGGACAGGGTGTGAATACAGGAACAAAAATAGGCTTGCTTGAATTTCATAGAAAATAGGTAAGACTGCACTTGGATCACTGTGTGCAGTTCCGGTTTCATTAGATTTAGATTTAGATTAGATTTTATTTTTTACTCGAGTGCAAGAGTACAGGAGTAGAGTGAACAGTGTACAGTCGCCACTCTCTGGCGCCATCTGAGAATGAAATAGTTAGAATTACAAACAAGAGCAGAAATTAAAGAAATGGAAACAAAAGGGTAAGGAAATGTACAGGTTACCCTGCTTGCTGCCGCTGAGCCGGGCTCACTAACACAGCCTGCGCTATACTCACTGACGCCATGGTGTACCACCCTCTGCTGCAACTGTTGCTTCACCACTGGTGATGCCACCACCTCAATTCCTGCACCTCCCTCCTACCTGTGCCGGGCCCATCAACGTCACCCTCTCCACGCCCCAGCGCCATCACTCGCTGCTGGGCCCGCTTCGCCAATGCTGCCACCATTTTGGAATCAATTGAAGTGTCAGTCAGAGTCCACAACCTTCCTGACCACTCAAGGAAGGAGATAGTTGCCATAGAGGGAGTGCACTGTGGCTCTCCAGGCATGGTGGGACTGCCCTATGTGGAAAGATTAAGGAGACACGAGCTATATACTCTGGAGTTTTGATGAGGCAATCTTTCAGAGCTTCCCGAAATTCTTTGGAATGACAGAGCAAATGCAGAAAGGATGCTTCCACTGGCTAGAATGAGGGGACACAGTCTCAGAATGAAAGGCAAGTCCTTTACGACTGAGATGGGGCAGCACTTCTTCGCTCTGAGGCTGGTGGATCTTTGGAATTCTCTACTTCAGAGAGCTCAATCATTATGTCGGATTGAGCGCCTGAGATTGATAGATTTCTAATTACTAATGACGTCAAGTTATATGGTGATTGTGTGGGCACATAGCATTGAGTTGATAGTCATGGTCTAAAATTGGGCAAACAACATGAGGCTGAATGGCCTGCTCTCATGGGCCCTTACATTGTTCTGATTCCGATCTATACTGCAAGTCTCTTACTTCACAGTTCCTTGAGCCTTTAACTATTTCCTTAACCCCCTATCCCTCCATCCTCTTCTCTTCCTATAAGAGCTCCATTAAACCTAACTTTCACAAAGCTTTTGATCTTACAAATATGGGATTTAGTAGTAGGAGTAGGCCATTTGGCTGTCTGAGCCTGTTCCACCATTCAATGGCTGATTTGTTTGTGGTCTAAAGTACACTTCATGTTTCTTTTTGTCTTAATTATTTCATGAGATGTGGGCATCACTGGGAAGGCCAGTGTTTATTGCCTATCCTAATTTCTCTACATTTCATAATTATTAGGCCATTCATAGGGCAGTGAAGAGCCAATCAATTACTATATTTCTGGACTCACATGTAGGCCAGATCAAGACCTTGTGAATTTGGGCAGATTTCCTTCACTAAAATGCTTCAAGAACAAAATGAGCTCCTAAGATAATCAATGTTTATTTCATGGTCACCATAATTGAGACTATCTTTCATTTCCAGATTTTATTGAATAAATTTAAATTCCATCAGCTGCGGTTGGGAACTGAACTAATGTCCTCAAAGCTTCAGCCTGGTCTTCTAGGTTGTTAGTTTCCAGGGGAGGGGATGGCCTCGTCGTATTATTTGCTGGACAGTTACTCCACAGACCCAGATAATGTTCCAGGGACCTGGGTTCGAGTCCTACCATGGCAGATGGTGGAATTTGAAGTCAATTTTTTAAAAATCCGGAACTAATGACCATGACTAAATGACCATGCAATCACTGTTGACAGGATAAACCCACCTAGTTCATTAATATTCTTCAGGGATAGAAACTGCCATCCTTATCGCATCTGGCCTACATGTGACTCCAGAGAACACAAAAGACCTCTTACTTTTAAACCATGTTCCCTAGTTCTAGGCCTTCCCATATTCTCACAGTATCTACCCTACCAAGTCCCATGGGATCTTTAATGTTTTGTTATACCAGTGGTATAGGCCCGATCTGTTCAATTTTTCTCTAGAAACGAAGACTGTCATCACAGGAATTAGTTGATCAAAACGTCTCTGAACTGCTTCTAATGCACTGCTACCCTTTTTCAAATAAGGAGATCAAGACACCATAGTCTAGGTGTGCTCTTATCAAGGCCCTGCCCAGCTATAGTAAACCTTCCTTACTTTATGTTGCATTCTCCTCAGAATGAACATCACAATAAATTTTATTGGTCTTTCTAATAACTTGCTGAATCTGAATCGTAACCTTTTATGATTCATGTATCATGACACCCTGATCTCTCTGTACCACAGAGTTTGCAATTCCTTCAGATAATATGCTGTTCTTGTTACAGTTTTGGGCCACTTATCTAAAGAAAGATGTATAAGCATTGGAGGCTGGTTGGAGATGGTTCACTAGGTTGATATCAGGCTTGGAGGGACAGTCTTATGAAAAGAGAGTGAATGGGTTGGATCTGTACTCATTAGAATTTATAAGAATGAAAGGTGATCTTAGTGAACCATATGAGGGAACTTAACGGAATGTAGAAAGGTTGTTTTCCTTTGTATGAGGGCCTAGTACCAAAGGACATAATCGTGGATTGAGGGGTTGCATATTTAAAACAAAGATAGGGAGTAATTTCTTCTCTTAGAGGGTACTGAACCTGCAGAATCATTATGACAGAAGGCTGTCAAGACTGAGTCATTAAGTATATTTAAATCCGAGGTAGACAGATTTCTAATCAGTAAGGGAATTAATGTTTATTGGGAAAAGGCAGGAAAGAAGAGTTGAGGATTATCGGATCAGCCATGATCTTGTTGAATGGTGCAGCAAACCCAATGGGCTGAATGGCTACGACAGCTCCTACAGTAAGATGGTGGCAGCAGAGTAGGCAGTGTCTGGGCTCCTGTGCCTGGGTTTGTCCTCTTTGTCTGCTTTTTCTTCTTTTTCCTTTATCCCTTCTTCTTCCCCTTCAGTTTTATCTAGTTTTCACTCAAACTTACCTTATAAAGACAGCTCTTCTATAGGAAAGCAGCTTCGATGGGCTCCGGACCGATGGTGGCCTTTTCAGAAACAGTATGGTTACAGAGTTGGCCAACCTGTAAAGCCTGGACTCTCACTTCTGTGTAGAGTCGGCCCCTGGCAGTGGCATGGCATGGGCTGTGAAGCCCAGCGTGGGACTGTAGCAGCGCAGAAGGAAAAGTTGGACTGCCTTTATCTTTCTTTATTTTTTATTTTATTTTTAGGTTATGCGAATGGCACCTATGCACGGCAACGGTACACACTTTTTACAGTATTTCATATTGAACACATGTGACAATAAAATGTCATAACATCTTATGGTCTGTTCTATTCCTACTGCCAAAGTGGACAAGTTCACATTTTGTCATATTTGTATTTCATCTGCCAAATTATTGACCAGTTACTTAATCTATCTATACCTTTTTTAAGACTGTTTACCTCTGCTCAACAACTTAACTCATCTTCTCTAAAATATTGTTTACCTTATAATTGCCGCTGAGAGCATTTTGGGATGTTTTTATCTATTACAGAGACTAAGTAAATGTCAATTATTGTTGAGGGGTTATTGAAATGCTAGTTAAAGAGAGGCAGAGACTTTTGGGGAAAAAGTCATAAAATTACCCTCAAAGTGAGACTCTTTTCTCAGTTGCTTAATAAGTCCTCTTAACAAATTAAAGTGTTTTAAGAAAGCAATTTGAGGCTTGGAAATTAAAAAAAAAACTTTCTCATTTAAAAGAAACTGAACTAACCTTGTGATCAGCAACTTTAATGATTGACAAATAACCCATGAGCAGTGTATCCTCTGTTTGACTCTCTGCTACCTATTATTTCTGCCCTCTTAAATGTCACCGACTGTTTTGATGTAAACCTTTCATCTTACCATGTCGCTCAATTTTAAGAGTAAATTCCCCCCTTTCTTTCTCCCAGAACTATCTGGAAACAATAAACCACTATTTAAAACAATAGAATCTAATGCTCATGAGAAGTTTTCCGCTTTTCCACTTAGCTCACTTGCCAAATCCCAACTTCAGTAATATTTCACTTACTTTACTGAGCCTTTTCATTGTATCTGTTGCTTCATGTCTGGATTCCCTTAAAACAAAGACTTATTTTTATTCATCTCCTCAGAATCAGCCCTTTTTTTAATCTCTGAAATCAAATCTGAACCAGAAGTCTCAGAATTTGCAAAATATTTCAAGCCTATTCTTTCTCACACTTTGCTTAAATTTACATTAAAAACAAACTAAAGGGACAAACAACATGACACTGTTGACTGCAGAAGGTCGAAGAGGATGGGAAGCCAAAGACCTTGTGGGTGTAAAATCTAGAGGAACTGCCTGACTTTGCGCTCCAGAAGTTTGTAGCCAGCCTGATGCAGAGTGATCGAAGCAGCAGAAAACAGGTCCCAATCAAAACAGTCAGCAAGGAAAAAGGCACTGGGAAATTTGTCACCTTCTACAGCATTGATGAACGTAGTCATTAAGAACTGGAGCAATCACTGGCTAAGCAGCAGAATCACAGAATTGTTACAGCACGGAAAGAACCCACTAGACCCACTGCGTCTGTGCCAGATTTCCAAGTGAGATATTGGGACTGACTGATGCTAAGGTTGGATTTCTTGAGACACTATCTGAATTGACAGGCTACTGAGCTAATGAGCCCAGACCCCTTAGAGGCACAGGGTCTGTCGATTAGTATCTTCTACACCTTACTCTTCTGCCTCGGCTCCAGGGTCCTGAGCTCAACGCTATCTAAAAGGTAATTAGGGATGGGCAATAAATTCTGACCTTTTCCCAATGCCCACATTCGACAGATGAATAAACAATTTTGAATAACATTTGAAGTGAAGCTATTGTAGGAAACGTGGCAGCCAGTTTGGATTTAGTGAGTGCTTACAAAGAGCAATTGGTCAATGATTGGATAATCTGATTTTTTTTAAGTAATTTGATTATGGGACAGGCATTGACCAGGTATCAATATTTAGTTGAGTTCAAGATATAAATTTTGGATCTTTTGTTGGATGCTTTCTTTCCCTAGTCGGAAAGTTTCTCTCATCTGGCACTTGTTTGTGTCAAGGATGGTCATAGCTGGGTGTTGTGGCCAACGCTGGCATTGTGTCCTGCACTGTGTATCCTGGAGGAGCCCTACTTTACAAAAAAGAGCCTGTTTGAAAAACAGAGTAAATATCTGTGAGTAAAAGGTTAACTACAGCTTTCTATTAGAATAGAAACGGAGCATGTGTGTCAAGAGCTATGTAATAGTAATGATGAAGTTCATGGAACTCAGCCGCAAGTAATAGGGTTCCAGAGATGTTGGATCTTCCCACCCTTTGGATACAGTTATATCCAATGAAGCCTGTTAATGCACATTTACCTGAATGCTGATTCTACTACATGGTGACCAGATGTATAAACTGGCAAGGAGCAACTGAGACAAAAAGGTGCAGCAGGTAAAAAATGACGCCAACCAGCCATCTAGCCAAGGAAGAGAGAGGGTGGGAAGGTAGTTCAGAGGCAGCATAGTGCTGCCAGTGAAGGAATTCACGGCTTGACAGCAGAGTAGGAAACTGTGCAACACTGGCAACACACAGGAAATGTTTGCTGCAGGGAAACAATAAATTAATTCTGCAGGCACACCAGATGAACTTGCTTATGTAGATGTCATACTCATTTGCAAGAAAGCTAATTTTAAATCAGAAATAAAGCAGACACATTCTTTTGGGACAAGACTGTGGTTGAGGCCAAGAATTCTCTTGACTGCCTTTGTTTCAAATTTGGACTACGAGAATCAGAGAGAGAGAGAGAGGGCAGATGCAGGTTAAACATTGCTACAATTGGAGAGAAGTCACAATATGTTTGCATGTCATTCTGAATCATTACTCCTCTTTATAAAATGGAGAAATTTGCATGCTTTGAATCTTCTTACAAACATACCAAAAAAGAGCAGTCAGCCATTCAATGCTGATCAGATCGAAATCTCTTCTCTGTCTTAAATGATAACCTCTTACTCTGAGATTATGCCCTCCATTCTTAGACTGTTTCACAAGGGGATACATCTCCACATCTATTCTGTCAAGCCCCTTAAGAAACTTACATGTTTCAATTAGATCGCCTGTAATTCTTCTGAACACCAATAATGAGACCAGGCCCAACTTATTCAACCTTTCGTCATAAGAAAATCCTTCCATCCCTGGGATCAAATGAGTGAACAATCTCTGCACTGTCTCTAATGTCAATACATCTTTCCATAGATAAGGGGAACAAAACTGCTCACAGTATTCTGAATTGTGCTTTTTATAGTCTTAGAACACTTACTTCTGTTTATACTCCATTCTCTTTGAATTGAACTCCCACAGTTCATTTACTTTCTCTATTACCTGCACAATTTGGATACTAGCTTTTCAAGATTTATTCACAAGAACCCCTAAATTGCTGTATGCTGCAGTTTTCTCCAATTTAAATAATATTCAGCTGCTCTATTCTTCCTGCCAAAGTGTGTAATTTAATATTTCCCGACATTACATTCCATCTGCTAAGCTTTCACCTACTCACTTAACCTGTCTATATTCCTCTGTAGACACTGTAACTTCGTCATGACTTACCTTCCCACCTATTTTTGTGTCATCCACAAGCTTGGTCATAGTATTCACTTTCCTCATGTAAGTCGTTAATACATATAATTGTAGTCCCAGACTCCATTAGTTACAGGTTGCCATCCTGAAGATCCCTCCTTTATGCAAACTTTTGGTCTTCTATTCGTTAGCTAATCCTCTGTCCATGCTAATACACTATCACCTGTAACATGAGCTCTTATCATATGAAGTAGCTTTCCTTACTGGTACCTTATTGAACATCTTGTGGAAATCCAAATACATTACATCTACTAGTTCACTTTATATTTGTTCCTCCTCAAAGAATTCGAATAATTTATCAGGCTGACTTCCCCTCCAAGAAGCCATGCTGACTCTGCTTGATGAAATTGTGCATTTCTAAATACTCTGTTATTACGTCCTTTATAATGGATGCTGACATTTTCACATAACAGATGTTAGGTTAACTGGCCAGTTTTTTTTGTCTCCCTCCATTTTTGAGTAAGAGTGTTACATTGGCAGTTTTCAACTTCTATGGGACTTTTCTAGAATCTAAGGCTCTTTGAAGATTTTTGCCAATGCATCTGTTATCTCTGTTGCTACTTCCTTTAGTATACTAGAATGGAACCTATCAGGTTCAGCGATATACCTTCAGGGATAGGCCTTTAGCCCCATTAATTTCCCTAATACTTCTTCTCTAGGAATAATTATTGTATTTATTTCCTCCTCCCTCTCACACTTTATTTAGTATTTTTGAAATGCTATTAATGTCTTCTACAAAGAAGGCTGATCCAAAATATTTATTCAACTGCTTCGCCATTTCCTGGTTCCCCATTACTATTTGCCCAAGCTTAATCTTTAGGGAGCCTATGTTCAATTTGACGTCTGTCTTTTTATTCATATCTTCAAAGGCATTTTTGCTGTCTGTTTTTATGTTACTTGCTAGTTTACCCTCAAAGTTTATTTTCGTCCTCTTTATTTCTTTCCGTCATCATTTGTTGGCTTTTAAAACTTTGCAAATCTTCTGACTTACCACTAATGTTTGTTACATTGCATGTTTATTTTGTCAATTTGATACTATCCTTAACTTGCTTGGTTCATCATGATTGATTTAACTGCTCACATTCTCCACTGGGAAATATCTTTGCCATGAATCATGAGCTATTTCCTGAAATGTGAAGAAGCTGAAATGGATCACTGTGACTACGACAGCAGGTCAGACATGAAGAATTGTACAGCACATAACTGACCTCCTGACTCCCCAAAGCCTGTCCACCATCAACAAGTCACAAGTCAGCAGTGTGATAGAATACGCCCCACCTGCCTGGATGGGTGCAGTTCCAACAACACTCAAGCAGCTTTACAAAATCCAACACAAAGCACTCCACTTGATTGACACCACACTATCAAACGTTCACTCCCTCCACCACCAATGCTCAGTAGAAGCAATGTGTATCATGTACAAGATGCACTGCAAAAATTCACTAATGTCTCTTAGATAGTTCTTTCCAAAGCATAACCTTTGCATCTAGAAGGACAAAGGCAGGATATATATGGGAACACCACTGCCTGCAAGTTCCACTCCAAGTCACTCACCATTTTGATTTGGAAATATGTTGTTGTTCCATTAATGTTGCTGGGCCAAAATCCTGGAAATCCCTCTCTAACGGCGTTATGGATTCATCTACAGCAAATGGACTACAACAGTTCATGAAAGCAGCTCATGACAATCTTCTGAAAGGCAACTAGGTCTGGACAGTAAATATGGGCCCAGATAGTGATACCCCTGCGAGTTAATAATAAAAAAATTCTGCCATTGTTTAGCAACCATCTAAACTCTTTTCTCAGTCCACCGTAGCCAATTTTGCCAATAATGTTTTTTAATTAACCTTATTTAACATACTTGTTTCTGACCAAAGTGTTTCCCTCTCAAACATAATGCTAAATTCTACCATGCTATGGTCACTGTTTTCTAGGGGATCTCTTATTCTGAGATCATTTGTTAAACCTGTCTCATTAAGCATTACCACGTCCAAAATAGAATGATCCCCAGTTGGATTCACACATATTATTCTAGAGAACTGCTCTGAATTCAGTCTATGAATTCTTTTTTGTGGCTACCTCTGCCAATTTAATTTTCTTAATCTACATGATGATTAAAATCACCCACGATTAATATATTTCCTTTTTTATTTTATTTTTATCGGCCCACGGAAAATTACAAATGGCAATTAATGATGGATCAAAAACAAAGTTGCTGGAAAGGCTCAGCTGGTCTGGCAACATCTGTGAAGGGAAAAACAGAGTTAGCATTTCGGGTCCGGTGACCATTCCTCAGAACTGGGTGCAGGTCACCGGACCCGAAACGTTAACTCTGTTTTATCCTTAACAGATGCTGCCAGACCTGCTGAGCTTTTCCAGCAACTTCTGTTTTTGTTCCTGATTTACAGCATCCGCAGTTCTTTCAGCAATAAATGATGGCTTATACAGTAATGCCCACATCCCACGGAAAAGTACAAAAAAATACACATACGTCCTACACATTGTCAAGAAGTACCAAGATTATTGTTTGAGATTCGTGCCTCAGCAAAAGAGATTTGAGGGTGGGGGAGTGGTAGTTGAATGAAAACAATGAAGTTTTTTAAGAGGTTAATAGTTTGTGGAAGGAGTGAATGCAGGGGAAGATGTGGAGTAAAGGGTTAACTACACCAATACTAAGAATAGCTACCAAGCATAGGCCAAAGGAGCTCTGTCATGGTAATGTTTGATAACATGGAACTGGGACACAAGTCTTTAAGGTTCCAGAGATGTTCTTCCTTGTCATCCGTTTCATAGCCTGTTAATGTTTGCTCACCGAATTACAAACTTGCATGTCCACTTTATATAGCAAATGGTCACTAAAACAGTCCAGCCACATGGATCAGTTGAAGAGTCTGATTTAGAAACAGATCTAGTTTAGCCAAGAATGACAGTGGTTGGATATCTAAATTTATCCAAGAACATGGAGCCAAGGATTTAGTTAATTAGCACTGTACTTTTGAGGTTGGAGGGATGTGGTTGAGGAATGAGGCACTGAAAGAATGACGAACTTATCCTAAAGTAACTTACTGAATATTCTCATCATGAGGCCGTCTCTTCTTGACAAACTAAATCTCATATTCCAGAGACCATGGCATTTGCTCCAGTGCCTAACTATTTCCACCACAAAGTTTTGTTGGCAGTTTTTTCATGAAGTTGTGAAAATACCACACAAGTTCTTTTGCAGTACTCCCACCCAATAAGCTATGAATGGTGGTGACTTAGGCTAAAATATATGCATACATACAAATAAGAAACATTTATTCCGGGTTAATAGGCATATCCCGTTCTCTGAAATTATTTACTTTAAAGGAAAGTGTTGGGTCCCACTGCTGGATACAGGACTAGCTGTGACTACAGGACTGCAGCCTCAGTAATGTGCCCTTTGCTCCCAGCTCCTCCAGTTCCTCACTGGGAATAAAGCCTCAGAATTTCTGTCTCCTAGTTTTTTAAATGATCAAGGTGTTTACATAAGGTTGAATGAACTGAACAAAACATTCATTTCTACAGCTAACTAGAACAATCTATCTCCATAAAATCCATCTGAGCTGCTGAATTTATCTAGCATTGTCTGTTTTTCTTGAGTGCCTTTGCGGCATCTGCCAAAATAGAAAAGCAGGCTTGCCAAATGCATATTTTTAACTTGTTTGTAGTCAAGGTTTGTCAGGTCAAGGAGGGGTCAATTACATTTTCTGGGAGAGTGCTACATGCAGTGCAAGGGCAAGCCTTGAGCATTCCTGACTGTCCAAACAGATTGGAAATTGTGACAGTGGATGTCATCTCTGAGGAAAGGGTTTTAGAGTTTTTAAGAGTTGTCAGAATCTCTTGCACCAGAATCTCTTGCCCAATGTCTCTCGTTATTATGAGCCGAAATGTGTTGTCAAAACTTTCAGATGTTTCGAGGGGTCCATGGGGAGAGATGGTTAAAGACCAGATCAAGACATTTCTACGAGCCCTTTCGATTTACACCATCTGCCAGCGAGAAAGAAAGCTTTGCCAAACATTTTTCAGAAGGAAGAAGGAGCACATTTTTAGGTATGCGATACTTTGAAAGTCTCAGCTGCATTCTCTCGATGTTACGCTGTCAGAGCAAGGAAGAGGAAGATCAAAAGAAGGAAAGTATTTTCTTCTCACATGATTTGTTGGCTGCTATCAGCTATTCAGATGTAGGTTTTTATTAGACTAATGTGATGAGGGATAAGAGAGCCAAGAGACTGTCAGTTGAAGCCTGGAGGTCAGTACCCTGCTCTTAAAACTAAAAATGTGTTGATAATTTTGAAATATGACATGTCACTTGCTTTCAATGAAGAAATGGAAAATTATTTATGATCTGTCTGCTGCTGTGTTTTTTTCTTATACTGTCTCTATCTTCCTTGTTCTCTCTCTTTAATTCTGCCACTTCTCCAATTCTGTGGACTACTTTGAACCACTACTTGATTTGGTGAATTTTAACATAACTATATAGTAGATTGTGGGATATCCCAATCACTTTCATTTAGCGGTCACAATGAAACACAAGGCTTTGTTCCCAGAATAGTCTCAGGATGGCTATGGGACCGTAATTAAGAATGGGTTGCACTTGATCTTCTGTACACAACGAAACAGTGATTTCAAAGTGCTGTGTTCCTAGGGCAGTTGACAAGTGGGAATTGAAAATTTGCTCAGTTCCTAGTAATCAGATGGGGTTGCCATGCTTGCGTTTTTTGGTGATTTCTAGGATAATAACATTCCTTTGTCTAAAACATAAGAAGTTCAATGCTGCTGCCAACATCCAGGTGAGCTGTGAGGAAGACACAAGGACACCAAATGCTCTTTGATGACTTCCATAACCAATATTTCGGATATCTCTGGAATAGAAGTTTCAGAGGAAACTTCAGGTTAATACACCTTTTCAGATGTTGCCCACCATTTTCAGGTGAAGAGGGACACTGACACAGTACTGAAACTAGTTTGCATGACAATATATTTGTGACAATATCTCTTCCTTTTGACAAGTCTTAGATCTCATTTCAGACACGAGCTTCCAAGATACATGCTAGAGTTGTGAGAGCCATCCTGATTTTCCACCTCACTCATTCAGTTCTTTTCTTCATCACAACCGCAACGTCAACCTGTATTTTTGTCCACCAAATATTCTCCCTTATATACCTTCTGTTACAAGGATGTTGTTTCTTATTGGGATCTTGTTCTATGAAGATTGTTAGCCAAAGTAAATAGATAAATATGCATTGATAGGCTATTAGACTGTGTCAGATGTTTATAAGCAATGCCCCCATCCCAACACAGTCTCTCTCTCTCAAACACACACACACACACACTTAGGTCACTTGATGGCCATTAGTATTCAGAAGCCTTACTTTTACCTAGTTTAGGCATATCAAAGGGACATATTTTGCTTCGTTAAGTCATTCTTTGGCATTGGGTCATGCTAGAAAGGCTGGCATTTATTGTCCTGAGGAAGTAACCGTTAATACTGTTAGAACAGGTTTGTTAAAACTCATGGTGTGTTAGGCCCAAACAATTTCAATGGAGTAAAAGCAAAAACAAAGTTGCTAGGAAAGCTCAGCAGGTCTGGAAGCATCTGTGAAGGAAAACTCAGAGTAAACCTTTCGGGTCTGGTGATGCTTCCTCAGAGTTCTGAGGGAAGGTCGCCGGACATGAAACGTTAACTCTGTTTTATCCTTCACAGATGCTGCCAGACCTGCTCAGCTTTTCCAGCAGCTTTGTTTTTGTTCCTGATTTACAGCACCTGCAGTTCTTTCGGTTTTTATTTAATGTCATTGGAGGCACAGATAGAGTGGATTAGATGAACACAGGAAATGCCTTTCCTCAAAGAGTGTTGGGTTTCAATGAAAATACAATATTTCAGGTTTTTAAAGCTGAACTCAAATTCTCTTACTTTCACGGCCGCATCTGAAATTGGCTTCTCTGGATTATTTATCCAGTACATGATGACGATACCACAATGCCATTTTGAGCACTGTTTGAGCTAAGAGCTGACAGCTCAGCACAGACCTGGCACTGAACCAAGGATTTTCCTGGTCTAAGTGATGGATTTCCATACCACAAAATGAATGTATTTACCCACTAAGCTGAAGTGGACCACCCAGCTAAATGATACCTCTCACTTACCAAATGGCTGTGTCCTGGGCTTTGATAGGACAGCTTAAGTAACCGTCAGCATCAGCAGACTCGAACACTTTCTAGTGAAAGTGTTGAGCTGCTGATCTGTTTGATGTGGAAGAAATTAGAGCGGAAAAGTAACAGACACGAGACTGATCTTTTGTCTCAAAGGTTCACGCCAAATCAGAAGATGGACACATTGCATAAATTATATTAGAAAACAAAATCTGCAATCTATTAGCAATTAATGCAAGCTGCCTACAGTGAGCATAGTAACGCTGTACTGGTGCGGAGGGACTTTATGCAGGTTGCATGGATCATAAAGCTAAACCAAGAGATTCATACAGTCTTCTTAATGAGTTAGAACTTTATACTGAGATAATTTGCCAGATGTGTTTGAATGGGTAGAGGAAAGTGGTCCATACATTGTCCAAAGAAAGACCTTGATAGTTCAAATGCCTTTTTCTTGTCCCATGCAGACTATTCTATGGTAGTTTATTGGGACTATAATTCGACTTATAATTGGATACATATTACAAAATTGTGATCGAAGTGTAGAGTTTCACACACATGTGGGTATATTTTACAGGCAGGAGACACTTACGTCCTCCACTACACAACCTGATAGAAAAATTCCTCTTGTCACTTGAGCCCAGAGACTTTAAAAAGGATGCCCTGTGGTGATAATGGTCTGTGAGTGGCCAGGACAAACTGAGGGGGAGGGCTGGATGCCCCATTTCTGTGAGCTGACAGGTGATCCAATTGGCTGGCAACTGTGTAGTTCCAACAGCATCAAATCTCCACAGTGGGCAATGCTGACACCACAAAGCAGCCACAAGAAGAAGATCCAAGGATTCAGTTTTGATCGGGAATGAATCAGGGACCCCCAGGAAGCAGTAGAGGAGGCTGGGCTGGGCTCAATCGGGTCTTGGAGGTTTGGGGTGGTGGAGGAATGCATAGAAGAGGAACAGATTTTGAATGGGTCTTCCCAATAGACACAGGGGATCTCCTCAAAACAGGCACCCTCCCCATCTTCCATCCTGTGCTTATCCCAATTTGCTAAGGACCTCTTCCATTTTGCTTTCCAGTACCATGGAGGTAGAATGAGGACTCCGACCAGCCTCTAACAGAACAGGAAGGACCTCAATTGGCCTAAGGGTAGGTGGTCTGGTTCACGCCTTGGAAAGCCCCCGATCCTCCTCCCATAATATGGGGGACAGATTAAGGGGATGGACAGGAAGGCCATGGGATGGCCACTCATTTTATTTTACATATCCCTCCAACCCTGCAAACACACTGATAGAGTGTCAACCACAAAATTCCTCCCAAAGGGATCATCTTGGGAATTGAACTCTGCATAAAGTTTTACATTGTCTGAAATGCTTTGTGGCATTATAAACCATGGGAGAGAAGGGAAATGAATGGCTGTTGTCAGCGGTTATGTTTGGGGAGGTGCTGAATGATGCAACCCAATGACTCACGCTTCCTGCAGTAATCAGTTCAATCACAGGTAGGCACAGGGGGTGGTAATATTTTACAAAGATAGCTCAACCAGTCTCCATGTGTGGCCTGTGTGTTATTATGACTTGCCAAAGGAGAGGTTTTGGAGTTTATCACCCAGTGCGCATTTATGATTTCATAATTCAAGTAACATTCAGCTCCTGAGAGCAGATTTTGGGTGTCAGCGACTCATTAACATCCATGCTTGTCCCTGTGAACCTATTCTATGCCTCTCTAGCCTTAAGATTCATTAATTTATACCACATTTGGCATACAGCAGACTTCAGCGCTAAGAATATAACTCAGCTGCTGCTAATGTTTATTGTTCTCATAGACATCAAACCATCCTAGGCCCCACAATCTGTTGTGCAGTATATGTGAAGATTGCTGAATTCAAATACAAAAGTTGGTCAGATTGTTGGCAACAGGACAAATACGCTGGAACTATATGAAACATTGGTTAGGCTACAGCTAGAGTACTATGTGCGGTTCTGGAATTAGAAGAGGGAATGTGATAGCACTGAAGAGGGTACAGACAAAATTTGCCAGGATATTGTCTGGGCTGGAGAATTTTAGCATGAAGGGAGATTGGACAGACTGAAGTTGTTTTCCTTAGGTTAGAGGAGTTTGAGGGGGGCATGATTGAGATGTATAAGGTTAAGAGGGGCAAGATAGGGTAGACAGAGAAGAAATGTTTTCGCCTGATAGATGGATTAATGACAAAGTGGCATCAGTTTAAGTTAAAAGGCAGAAGGTTTAGAGGAGGTATGAGGAGAAACCTTTCCACCCAGAGGATAATGGGAATTTGGAACTCACTGCCTTTAAGAGTGGAACCCTCATAACATTTAAGAAGTATCCTGGTGTGCACTTGCGATGTCAAGGCATACAAGGCTATGGGCCAAGTGCTGGAAAATGGGATATAGAATAGTTAGGGTGGTTGTTTTTGACCAGTTGGACATAACGGGTTGAAGGGCTTTTTACTCTGTTGTCAATTTCTATGACTCTACAGGGACAGCACTGGGAAAATATTTTTGCTTGGGATGAGATACTAGCACAAAGTGGTATGGGTGGGACAGAACCACAGATTGCCAAATGAGTGCTCTGCTCTGTTTACTATGCTCACAAAGCCAGAAACTAATTGCTGGTTCTCAGTATTCCAGTCTCCTTGGCTCAGTCAGGGTGAAAACGAAGCTGTTCGTTTAGATTACTTGTCTGTATAACTCTCACTACGTGTTAGCATTGAGCTTCCCTTAGCACACCCATCACACACATCAACCTGTAGGTCATGTCAAAAGTAGCAGTTTATTTTCCTCATTATGCTCAATTAAAAGCCATTTCTTCAGAGGTTTGTGTAGTGATTGTAACAAAGTCAGCCAGGTAGACCTCATAGAATATGAGTTCTCTGATGGGGGTAGTTAATCTGGTCCAATCAGAGAGTCCTGGCTGATAGTTGAGAACAGGAGTGTCCAACATTCTGTTCACTCTTGAGAGCTGGCTCTGAGGGAGTTGGATCAGTGTCAAGGACTCTCCACGTATAAATAAAGGGTAACGTGATGATGAAATAACTCTGTGTAGTTATTTCAATTTATATTGATAGTTTTATAAATACTCTTGACTATCAGCTTGGCACATTTGGTAATGATCACACCTCTGGGTTAGAAGGGTATGGGCTTACAAATTTGGCCCAGATGAGCTTATTTGCAAAATGTTGATTCCTAACTTTGTGTTAAGTTTAAACTCTATTCAGGGTGTGTAAGATTCAATAAACCATTTGACCATTCTGATATATTTAACTGTTTTGATGTGTGGTTTAACACCGTCCTTTCATAGAAATTCACTATTACTTCTCCCATCATGCACTGCAGGATAGACTACTGATGATATCCTCACTGATCACAACAATAATACACATTCAGATGATGTTTTTAATTCAGTAAAGCATCTGCAGCTGCTTCACAGAAGCACACTCAGAAAATAAATACTGAACAAATTAGACAGAGGTTGGAAAAGCTTTGTAAAACTCGCAATTCTAAAAAGAACGAGATGACAAGAGAATTCCAAGCTTAAATCTTAGACAACTGACTGCACATCTGCCAGAGGTGAAAATTGTAGACACAGAAGAGACCAGAATTGGAGGAATGAGGCATTTGTGTAGGGATACATATTATAGGTTACAGGGAGGGGATGCCATGAAGGGATTTGAACACAGGAAAAGGCTTCTCAAATTAAAGAATTTTCAAATTGGCCCTCAACGTAAATCAATTAGCACAGGGATATTCAGCAATTTGGACTTATTACTGAGTTGAAAGATTGTGGGCTTGTCTTCTTGAAGAAATTCTGTAGCATAAAGAGTGAAACTCTGCATTTCACACGCCAAATGAAGAGTGTATATATGTGAGCTTGGCAGTGGAGTTGTGCAGTGTGAAAATCATCAGTTTAGAAATAAAGTTCACACAGAGCCAAATCCTCTCCCTGGCTTGAATCCAGGGGCTGTTTCTAGGAACTATAAGGGGCTAAATTTTTGACAGGCTTTTTACTGCTTATCTGCCTGAATTTTCAGGAAGAAGAGCTGTGGAAACATCCAGAGGAGAGGAAAAATATGCCGTTTACATCCAATTCTCTTGGCTTTGGTGTGAAGTATGGTAGATGTCTTCGCAAATTCACTTGCTACACAACTCACACCAAACTGCATGATTTGGCAGCTAGCATACTCCCACAACAACCACGGTTAGCAAAAAAAAAACCTTTCAATATTATCAGGGAGATCCGGTAGGTTCGGGAGGATCTGCATGGACAACATGAAAGCATTTTTTGCCTATTTTTTAACTCAGCCATTTCATTATTGCAAGAGTCTAGTTTTGTTTCCAATGGTCGGCATCAGGTCACCTTCAGAAGATGGTCCCCGCTGCAGTATTGAAAAGGCTAACGAAGACACAATTTGGAGAATCTGAACTTGAGGAGGAAGGAGGATCAACTTCAACAATGGATTTCGAACATCCAAAAGCTTTGACCTAGTTCATTGATGCCTCTTCAGATATATCGCTGAGTGTTGTGAGGAGGGTGTACTATGTCTCAGCAATACAAAGAGAAAACCAGCAGCAAGGTTCTGAATGCAACACAAGAAGCAGTTTAAAACCCTGTATTAGTGAAGGCTAGCCAGAGAGAGACAAGCTTGAGTTTACTCAGACTCATACCACTAGAGGCAAATTTCACACAATACACACCCTACTGGTCAGGTGTCTTCTATATTTCTGGGCTACCAACTGAGACATCTCGAACATGCCTCCAGCAGACCACTGCAGGAAAAGGGGTGAAAAATAGCTGAGGGTGTTGGTGATTTGGTCAGCCACTGGTAACACAGGTTCAGCAGCTAGTAGGCCTTCTTCTCTGAGGTTACAGAAGTCTGCAAAAGCCCAATGTTAACAACATGAGATACCATGGGCTGAATTTTGCAGCGCATCTGACCATGGACTGGAAAGAAGGGCAGCCTGAATTGGATTCTTTTGGCTGTCTGGCAGTTAATTGCTGAGATCTAGCCTTCTGCCCCCTTGTAGCAGAGGTCTGGCACCCCTTTGGTGCTAGCAGTACCGTCTAGATCAGTGGCCACTGCTGGGCCTTCTGCCAGACCTGGAGAAGGATAGCTGCTTGAAGGCTGGACTGGAAGTTGCCTCAGCAGGGTCAGCCAGGCAGACAAACGCAACGTGCTGGTGGTGGTGTGGGGGGCAGGGGTGGGGAAGCCGGGGAAGACATTCCACAATTGGGAAACCCAGGGAAATGAAAGGGAAGGTGGAATGGACAGGGACTCTCTCCTGGAGGAGTAGCCCTCTCTGAAGTAAAGCCACTGGGGTTTACCTGGCTGTCTTGCTACATTGTGTGGGCACCCCTGCCATCGGTGACAGTGTGTAAAGACCCCGAACGGGCTATTCATTGGCCAGCTACAGATTCATTTGCACAAAGGCTGAGTGAGCAGTGTAATATCTCCCCAGTCACTGGTAAAGTTCTAGAAAGGAGCATAGCCAATGGTGACACCCTGCCATTATTTGTTCCACTTTTATCTTCTGGCCACCTGACAGCCTTTTCCTGTGGGGTATAAAATTATGGCCTGCACTTTAGGCCTGTTAAGAGAACTTAGCTGCTCCATTTCACTGGAATTGACTCCTCTGAGCTGATCACTTTCTGCTGTTCCCCTCCTTGCTCTGTCCACTTTGCTGTCTACTATAGCTGTCTGATGTAGCCGGTTATGGTCATATTAGTCCTTATAAGAGGTCTGATTTAAAGCATTGTTAGTGTCATTCATTCTGTTGTGAATGAGAAAACCTCAAAAGTGTATGAAATAACCTCTTAGCAAGTGTTATTGCAAAAGAAACACTCTCCAAACAGTAGGTCAGGGAGCAGCTGTGGTTCTGAGCACTTATTACAGCATTTACCACTCCATCTCACTTCACCAGCATACCCATCCCAACCAACTACCCCGCATCTGCACATATCCCTGTTGTTCTGTCTTTCCTCTCTTGGAGATTTTCACAAAAGCCTGTGAAAACAACCATTAATCCTGAATATGAGTTGAAGTGCTGCTCTAACTGAACAATTAATGCATGTTTGCAGGAGACCTGCCTCTACCAAGAAAGTCACACACAAACAATTTAAACGTTTTTCAGGCGAGCAATTGAAACAGCATACAGTATGGGGCTGTGGGTCAAAAGCTGGAAAATTGGATTAGGTAGATGCTTGATGGCCAGCATGAACAAAATAGGCCAAAGGGCCCCTTTACGTGCTGTAAAAACTCTATGACTCTATGATTCTAAACAGCACAATGCATATCAGTAAATTCAGGAAGTTGGCTTGCAGCTGGTTCCTTGATGTTTTGGCATTTTTTGCTCATTTTCACATCCCACAGTTGCTCCTCCATTTTAACATCTTTGTCAGAGTTTCCAATCTTATTTTTACTTTTAGACTCATGTGAACATATGAAAACGATAGTCTGAAATACATCAGATAACACCTACCACACTCTGATCGCTGTAGAGCTGTTGTATAAAAGAAACTGATTCCACAATGTCCTTGAGGGAAGCAAACTGCCGTCCTTACCTGGTCTGGCCTACATGTCTCTCTAGACCCACAGCAATGTGATTGACTCTTAACTGCCTCCTGGACAGTTAGGAAAGGGCAATAAATGCTGGCCTAGCCAGCGATACCCATATCCCACGAGTGAATAAATTTTAAAAAGCCTAGACATTACTCAAGTTCTGCGCAAACATGGGTAACTTATTTCTACCCTCTGAATGGTCCTATCAACCCTGTATAATTTGGATGAACTTTGTTTTATTAATTCACAGGATGTTGCCATTGCTGTTCAGACCAATATTTACTGCTATTCTCTAATCGCCCAGAGAATGTTAAGAGATAACAATATTGCTATTGGTTTAGAGTCAAATGTAAGTCAGGACAGGTGACAATGGCCAATTTCCTTCCCTAAATGACAACTGATAGCACTACAAAAAGAAGGCCAACCAGGTTAATTATGAGTAGTCTGTAAATGCCAGTCTCATTATACCCACAGCATGACAGTGAAAATCAAAATAATGTTGGAAGGTCCCTTTAAGCTTTACCTGCGTTGAGAAAGACTTTCTGGTACATGGTACATGAAGATATTGGCTCGTGTTCTGTTGGCCCAATGAGCAGCCATCTTTACAACAGGGCAAATGATGAAATAGTCCCTATAACAAAAGGATATAAACAAAAAGACTTTATCAGACCAGGCAAAGAGATATAGGGACACGAGAACAGGTCATTCAGCCCCTCTCAAATGCTGACCAGTCAAACAAGCAGTTGTTAAACATCTCTGAAAGTTGCCACTCAAAAGGTAAGTCAGAATTTTTTTTACTTATCTGATTGTGGAGCTCAGAGAAGTAAGTGTGCTCCTACTGGCTTGAATGCAGTACAGCCAGCAATAACCAATAACCCCTCTGACATTTTCTTTCTCCGTTCTGTTCTGCTGACCTTGGTCAGTTTGAGTCAGCAAATTTTTGCCTTACTGGCAAATTACTTCTGGTCATTGTGAAAGCATGACCAAATTTAACATTTTGAACTTTATCTCAATTACATTTGACAGGAAGGCGAATATAATCATATTTAAGACATCAATGGCACAATCACTTTATAGAACATTTGTAGTTTTATTTATGGAATTGTGGTATGGGAGGGAACAAATTAATTCATTTACCTTCTGCCCCTTAACCTCATAACACTGAAGTATTTTAGCTTTTTATCCATTCTGGGTGTAAAACGAAAACTCATTCCTGGCAGATTCAAATCCAAGCAGGGGTATATCTTTGCAAATTGCAGCATCCACAGACTGCTGTCTACTATCTACAGGGTTCACGTCAACAACTCACCAAGGCTTCTCCTGCCATGCAACACCCTAAATCCACAGCCTCTCCATAGCCCAAGAGGTTGGGTTTATTAGCTTCAATAGACAGCTTTTAAGAGATGATCCATGATAGTATGTAGCATCAAAATAATTGAACAGTACAAACAGGGCAATGGGACGCTGCAACAAAAACAATTTGCTGGAAAAACTGAGCAGGTATGGCAGCAGCTGTGGAGAGAAATAGGAGTTAATGTTTTGGATCGGGTGACTCTTCCTCAGAACTCAATGTCCACTGTTCAATCATTTTCAATGATACTTACTATCTTAGATACTTCCATAATATCAGAGCCATTCTGAAGAAGAGTCACTGGACCAGAAAATTAACTCTGATTTCTCTCCACAGTTGCTGCCATACCTGCTCAGTTTTTCCAGCAATTTCTGTTTTTGTTTCTGATTTCTAACATTTGCAGTTCTTTCGGTTTTTATGTGCTTAGACGAGACCTTTGGTAAATTCCTGCAGATCTACCTTGTCTGGAGCTGATGCATAACGTGATGTAAGGAATTAACAAGGCAGAGCTTTGTCTGCACAAGGGCTGTGCAGCAGTCTGTCTTACTGATACTGTCATGGAGACTAAATCCTGCCTTCACATTGCAGCAGGAAGATTGGTGGGGATGAGGTCAAGTATGTTTTTCCCAATTGTTGGTTCCTTCACCACCTGCTGCAGACCCAGTCTAGCAATTATGTCCTTCAGGACCCGACAGGTCAATCAGTTGTGGTTCCTTTGAGTCATTTTAATGGTGGACATTGAAATTTTCCCACCTAGAGCACATTCTGTACCTTTGCCACCCTCGATACTTCTGCCACGTGTTGTTCAACATGAAAGAGCACCGATTCATCAGCTGAGGGAGGACGGTGGATGATAATCAGCAGGAGGTTCCCTTGTCCATGTTTGACTTGATGCCATGAGATTTCATGGGGTTTGGAGTCAATGTTGGAGACTCCTGGGAAACTCTTTCCTGACTGTATACCACTGCATTAGCACCTCTGCTGGGTTTGTCCTGCCAGTGGGACAAGATGTATCCAAGGATGATGATGGTGGTGTCTGGGATGTTGTCTGTAAGATATGATTCACTGATAAGCTGTTGCTTGACTAGTCAATTTTGTCATTTGTCTCTAGACATTAATAAGACGGACTTTGCAGTGTTGACAGGTCTGTTTTTGCCACTGTCTTTTCTGATGTCAGCTGGTCCACATGCTTTCATTTCATTTTTGAGACTTCATAGTGATTGTTGTACCTGAATGGCATTTCAAAGGAAGTTGAGAATCAACAATATTGCTGTGGATCTGATATCAAGCATAGGCCAGACCAGGTAAGCTGATTTCTTTCCTTGAGGAATTTAGTGAACAAGGTGGGTTTTTCCTGATGAACGACAATGAGTTCTTGGTCATCATTAGATACTCAACTTCAGATATTCATTGAATTCAATTTTTACCAATTGCGTGGAAGGATTTGAACTCAGGTCCTTAAAAATTTCTGGATTAGTGGGTTGAGTGATAACAGTACTACGCCATTACCTCACCTGAACTCTGCTTGGAGCCTTCCAACACTGAAAGATTGATAAGCCTCACTGACATTGGAGGAAATAGAATTTGTATGCTTTCTGAGATGCTGGCATATTGAGAATCAGACACACCGACAGAGTCTTCAACAACTATAACCATCTTGGTTACTCGCAGCCAAATTTTAATGTTTCAAAAGTGCCCTGCTATTAAACATGAAAGGTCTTTCATCCTCTTGAGTACCTTTAAATGTACAATTCAGGCAAATATTATCAGCGCAAATGATGTGCTTTAGAGAAGCACAAGGCTGCAAATATCATGGTAACGAGGGTGCACGCTGCTTCTGATTACAGCAACATGCGAGCTTGGCCTAACTACAGACGGCATCCGAGATGGAGCCTAAACAGTTCCAGCTGAATGGTTTGAGTGATCTCCCTGTGAACCCTGTCTTCCCTGCCAACCCTCCCACACTGACGCCAAACACTGGGAGAAAGCCAGTCGCAAGGTGAGAAACACCACAGGTGATAGGAACCTGATATCACTGCATTGTGTTTTCAAGCCCTCGAGCAGTTTTCTGCAAATTCTAACTGCCGTCTGGGACCATCAAAGATTTAATTTCAACGGGAATATTCAATCCTTCCTCAGCGCAATTTTGTTTTCAAAGTTGTCTCCCTCATCCCAGTTTCACCAGTGCTCAGGCAGGAAGGGACTTTCAAGTCTCGTCAGACAACAGAAATGAGAGGCGCAGCAGCAGCTGACCAGATTGTTTCTACTTTAGTTACAAAGAAATCCATGAGCACATCTCGTAAATCTCCAGCATTGATATCCATCTGGACTTGACACGCAAACATAAGAACTTATGAAGAAGGAGCATGGGTAGGCCACTCAGCCCTTTGATTCTGCTCTGCCATTCAATAAGATCACAGTTGATCTGATTGTAACCGGAACGCTACATTCCTGCATAATGCTGAGTGTGAGTGTTGCTGACTGGATCAGCATTTATTATCCATCCCTAGTTACCCGCGAGAGCTGTGAGCTGCTCCTTGAACTGCTGCAGTCCACTTGGTGCAAATACACCCACATTATTGATAAGGAGGGAGTTCCAGCAATTTGACCCAGTGACAGTAGCAAAGTGATGATATATTTCCAAGTCAGGATGGTGAGTGGCTTGGAGGGGAACTTGTAGGTGGAGGTGTTACCACGTACTGGTTGCTCTTATTCTTCTAGATGGTAGTTGTTATAGGTGTGGAAGGTGCTAAGGAGCTTTGGTGAATTTCTATCTTTTATCTCCTTGGTAATCAAGAGTCTATTTACCTCCGCCTTAAAAATATTTTAACAAAACAGTTCTTCCTTTGTGGAAATGCTCTCTTATCAACACTTGATCTTGCTATAAGTCCAAAAGGATTTTGACAGCTCTCTGCCTGAAAGCATGTGAGAGGCAGTAACCCTCACTCCATTTGAAAAAAAAACATGAACATACACTGGAGGTGCTGTTATCCACAGAATTGTGGACGAGTAGCAGAAAGGGAGGATTTGGCCTGTCTGCTAAAACCGGTGCAGGAATCTGTGCTTATCTCTTCCAACATAAACAGCATATAATCTTTCAGCTATCTGCTCATTTAATTTAAGCTGTGAGCAGCCAGGACTAATTGTTTTGTTGAGTGGCTACACACTATCAGAGGGGGCAAAAGACCATAGCAGGCAATACCACTTAAACCTAGCCTGCACCTTTTAAAGGGAGGTTTATTTTGGTTGGATCTGCATCTGGAAATGGACGTGATGGGCAGAATGGCTTCTGTATTGAAAAGTTTCTATGAAATGGTAATCGGAAATGAATGCGGTAATATCACCGTTACAAATACAAACAGGGTTAAAACAGTCTGCATTGGATTTATAACTAAGCTTCTTATGTCAAAATAATGTGTTGCACACATCTGCTATCAATGTAGTTGATAGTCCAAATTTATCTGACACAAGGGAGAAGACAGGGCAGGCTCAATTTTATCCTAAAATAAAAGCAAAATATTGCAGATACTGGAAATATGAAATCATATCAACAGCCTCAGGTGACTGTCTGTGTGGAGTTTGCACATTCTCCCCGTGGCTGCGTGGGTTTCCTCCGGGTGCTTCTGGTTTCCTCCCACAATCCAAAGATGTGCAGGCTAGGTGGACTGGCCATGCTAAATTGCCCGTAGTGTTCAGGGATGTGTAGGTTAGGTGGTTTATGGGGGGATGGGTCAGGGTGGGATTGTCTGAGGATCGGTGTGGACTTGTTGGGCCGAAGGGCCTGTTTCCACACTGTAGGGATTCTATGATTCTATGAGAAAGTGTTGGAAAATCTCTGTAGGTCTGGCAGCAAATGTGGAGAATGAATAAGGGTTAACATTTTGAGTCCAATATGAATCTTTTGCAGAAGAAGAAGATGCTACCAGATCTGGTGCCAAACCTTACACTGGCTATATTTTTCCACCAGGCTTTTTATTTCAAATTTGTCCTCATCAGCTACTAGTACACAGAACATAACCATTGATCAACCTGTAATGAGAGATCTGCTAACCATTTCATATGTCACTATTTTCTACAGAAGGAGAATAATTCAGACTTTAAAGCAGTTGGGGAATTAAAGTTGAAGATGATGAAACACATCGAAACTTCACAGTGGCCTCTAGAGTTCCTAAAGCATTAAATGAGAGAAAAGAAATCATTCATTTCCACAGAGGTTAAGCTATGCATTTAGTCTCATATGAGGATATGTTTTGAACAAATAATCCCCAGCTGGAACAAGTCATTTTAATGTACTAAAAGACATTTCAAACTGTCCATACTTTGCTCAAGAGAATATTTAAATGTCAGACATTTGATGATTTCCTTTGACATCTTCCAGTTGAGTTCTCACATTTCTCATGGAGGTAAAGCTTGGGTCATCTGCATCGTATGGATTGTTACATTCTTGAACAATGTAATTGTATCCCACCTTAATAACAGCCTGAAATTGCAAGATAGCACTCAATACAGATCAGCCGCTGCAGTGCTCTTGCTATGGCACTACGCAAGGTGAAGAGATTCAGATAATATAACATTTTATTTCAGAGTAATTATAGTGTTATAATTCTATTCCTAAAAGGCTCCTTTGCGTGAAACTCATCTTAGGATGCATTTTGATGGAAAACGTAGTCTTGAAAGAAGGTACTGGCATGAAAATGATCTATGCCCCCATTTTAGACAATTTAGTTGAGTTGATCCAATATAGGTTATTAATATTGAAATTAATAAAGAAATCTGGTAAAAAAACCCAGCAGATCAGCACTTGTGGAAAGAGAAACAGAACAGTCTCAAAGACGAGTCAAATCAGACTCAAAACATGATTTTGTTTCTCTGCCAGATCTGCTGAGTTCCTTCAGAACTTTCATTTTGATGTCAGTTGTTGAGTAGTTAAAATACGTAGTATTTTTTAATAGCAGAACTCTGTTTCTGAAGCAAATATTTGTCTGGGACTTTCAGGAGGTCATGTACTTAATTACGTTTACAGTTTACAATCACAAAATTGCTTGGTCGGATATCTGACATCTAACAATGTTCTTGGGTTGGATAACTCTTGATTTGGTTTATTGTTGTCACATGTTCGGAGATACAGAGGACGGCACTTTCTAGGACCACATCAGCTGCGGCCAGATAAACAGACTGAGTGAGACGTCACTAGTCCTGGAACTGATAAATAGTAGAAATTCTCCTATTCTTACCTTTCTGATGCAATATTAAAACAAGATCCAGTCCATCCTTTTTTGGAGAACTTTTGAAAAACAGAGCAGACTGTCCTCCTCATGTTCTCATCCAAAGTCTTTCAACAAACGAAGCCACCAAAAAAAATCAGGGATTCAGGTCATTACTGCTTTTTTGGATCTTGATGTGTGTAACCAGGCAAATTCTAGCTGTTTTGATTATAGACCCTCGCGGCAGTGAAGGGCAGGGAGAGAGAGGCAGGTAAGAGGGCTGAGATGGTGCCTTTGACATAATACATTTAGTAGCTTCAGGAGGGGAGACTCACTTCTATCTCTCTTCCCTCAGACTCACCTCCCACTACCTCTCATCTGTAGACAAATAAGAGGTTGGAAAAACACAGCAAGCCAGGCAGCATCTGGAGGAGCAGAAGTCAACGTTTTGGGTATTACCGTTCTTCAAGACTGGATATCACGGTAGGGGTAGCTACAGATAAAGGAGAGAGGGAGGGTAGCAGAATGGTGGTGAAAGGTGGACACCAGTAGTAGTTACAACTTGGTTGGTTGATGGTGGGGGGGATGAATCTGGTTGGTAGCTGGAATGGAGGGGAGGTGGCAGTAGGTGGAATGGAAGGGAGGAGATGGGGCTGGAAAGGGAACTGGGGGATGGGTGGGAAGGTTATTTGAAATTAGAGAACTCAATGTTAAATCCTCTGGGCTATGGGGTGCCCAGGCAGAAGATAAGGTGCTGTTCCTCAAATTTGCATTCTGATTCACTGCGACACTGGAGGAGGCCGAGGATAGACAAGTTGGAGGGCGAGTGCAGGGGCGAAGTTGAAATGGGCGGTGACCGGGAGTTAGGCTGGCTAATTCGGGCCAGGTGAAGATGCTCGGAGAAACGGTCTCACCGATGTAGAGAAGACCACATTGGGAGCACAGGATGCAATAGACTAGGTTGAAGGAGACGCAGATGAAACTCTGTCTCACCTGGAAGGACCGTTTAGGGCCCTGGATGGAGGTGAGGGAGGTGGTGAGCGGGGAGGTGTTGCATCTTTTATGATTACAGAGGAAAGTACTGGGGGGGTTGGAGTGGTTGGTGGGGAGTGTGGCGTGAACTAAGGAGTGGTGAAGGGAATGGCCCTTGCGGAAAGGAGAGCAGGGTGGGGAGTGGAAGAAATTCCAGGTGGTAGGGTCTAATTGGAGTTGGTGGAAGTGTTTAAGGGTAGTACGTTGGATGCAGAGGCTGGTGGCGTGAAAAGTGTGGACACGGAGGGCCCTATCTTTATGTTTGGGGGAGGTTTAGAGCTGAGGAGTGGGGAATTGAGGGGGCACAGTGGAAGGCTGTCTGGATGACAGAGGGGGTAAAAGAATGTTGTTTGAAATAGGAGGACATCCAGGATCCTTGCGAGTGCAACATCTCCTTGTCAGAGCAGTTGTGATGGAGACGGAGGAGTTGGGAAAACAGGATGGATCTTTTGCAGGATACAGGGTGGGAAGAGGTGTAGTCCAGGTAGCTATGGGATTCTTTATATCCTGGTCCACTATGCTCCCTCCCTTTATCTGGAGCAGCCCCTACCCCCACACCCAGTCCTGAGGAAGGGTAATACCCAAAACATTCACTTTTCTTCCTCCAGATGCTGCCTGGATTGCTGTGGTTATCCAGCTTCCTGTTTGTCATCCTTGGATTCCAGCATCTGCAGTTTTTTTTTATCTCTCATCTCTACTTGGATCCCTCCTTGAACTTGGGCCTCAGTTGAGTACCAACAGTAGCCTTCCTTTTCAAGCTGCTGTAGACGTATACCTTAGACTGACTTGCAGGTCTCCACAGATGAGACTTCCATCTTGGGCTCCTTGATCCTGATAGTCTGTTAAATGCCTGAATGGCACAAGTTGTGAAATATGTCTTCTCAAACAAAATGATATTTTGCCAACCATCACCTACACAAAGTCTGTCCTGTGTCAGCAGTAACAATCACTTTGTTTCCAGATTATACATTTCCAAATTGTATGTGAAACGTATATGTGTGTATGTGTGGTACAAACAATCACAAATCATTTAAGTTTCTGCAATGGTAAGTGGGATGATTATGAAGTTGTAGCTGGTATGGTCTGGTTTGAGAAACCTTTTCCCTTGCTGAAGTTCTTTGAAAAATTACCTTTACTGACTTGTCCGCTCTCTATTATTGTAAGGCTCGAACATGTGCAATTGTGAACCTGATATCTCTCTGATGGATGAATGTTTAATTCTCCATATTACCATAAATTTAACCTATACATCATCATGAAGCTACCTAGAAGACTGCAGGCACGTCCTCTCCCATAAAATGTGAAATCTAATATTAGGGATTGATGGAATAGTCTTGTCATTTGATATTTCTATTTGAAAACCACATTGTTGAAAAGGGATTAAGATTAATATGCAAATGTGTGGAAATTGCAATTGCAAGATTCGTCTGCTCACCACGTTCACACTTTCCAGACAATATAGATAAGATGTCCATCATAGATTCTTTCATAACCATTTTTCCATAAGACATTAAAACTAGGCCAGTTTGTCTTTACAGATAAAAAACTCCTGGGGGACTTTTCGAAGAAGACATTAGAGTTATCCTTAATAAAAACTGAAAGAACTGTAGATGCTGTAAATCCAGTTCTGAGGAAGGGACACCAGACCCGAAACGTTAACTCTGTTGTTTCCTTCACAGGTGCTGCCAGACCTGCTGAGCTTTTCCAGCAACTTTGTTATCGTTCGTGATTAAAGTTATCTTTGGTGCCCTGACCAGTACTAAAGCCTCAAACACCAATGAAATAGATTATTTTTGCATTATCACAGCTGTTCACATTTTCAGAGAATCATAAGGTCATTGATGTCTATAGAACAGAAAAAGGCCATTCAGTCCATCTAAACCGCACTTGTCAAAAACATTTACCTAACCTAATCCCATTTTCCAGCATTTGTCTCATAGTCTTTAATGTGTTAGCGCTGCATTGCACATCTAAGTACTTCTCAAATGTTATGTGCAAAGGATTTTTGTCTCCCCCAACCTTACAGGCAGAGTTCCACCACCCTATGGAATGAAAACATTTTACGTCACATCCCCTCTGAACCTCTTGTTCCTTACCTTAAATCCATGACCCTTTGTTGTTAATCCATCCATCAAGGGAAAACAGTTTTTCTCGTCTACCCTGTCTATGCCCCTCATAATTTTATCCATCTCCATAATATCTCCCCTCAGTCTCCTCTGCTTCAGTCTATCCAATTTCTCTTCAAACTAAGACTCTCCAGCCCAGGCAATATTTTCGTAAATCTCCTCTGCACCCTCTCCAGTCCAATTGCATCCTTCCCATAATGTGGATTCCAGAGCTACACACAACACTCTAGCTGTGGCCTAAGCAACATTTTATACAATTCCAGCAGAACCTCCTGCTCTTAAACGCAATACTGTGGCTCATAAGGGTGATTGTCCCATTTGCCTTCTTAACTACTTTATGTCACTTCCTACTAGTTTAAGAGACGAGCAGACAAGCACAACAAGGTTCGTCTGATCCTTGGTGCTCCCCAGGGTCCTACCATCCACCTTGCATTCCCGTGCCTCGCTTGGCCAGTCTAAGTGCATCAACTCACACTTATCCAGATTCAATTCCTTCTGCCACTGATCAGACTATCAGACCAGCTTGTCTTTATCCTCCTGTGATCTATGGCTATCCTCCTCATTATTTACCGCCCCATCAATTTTCATATCATCTGCAAACAACCTGATCATCCCTCCTATATTTAAGTCTAAGTCATTTACATATATCACAGACTGCAAGGACTCCAAAACGGATTCCGACAGGACCCACTGGACACAGGCTTCCAGTCACAAAAATATCCCTCAACCATCACCCTCTCCTCCCTGCCATTCAGCCAATTCTGGATTAAATTAGCTAAATTTCCATTTATCTATAATACAATGCTCCCACCTCTCTTACACCCCCACCATTGCACCTGCAACTTTTATAGTCAGGAACATTGAGCTGCCAGTCCTTTCCTTCTTTCAACCATGTGTCGGTGATTGCAACAATATCGTATTCTCACAAAATCAATACAGTAAGTTCATCCACATTACCAGTCCAGCTCCTTACATTAAAATGGATACAATATAGCTTTCTGGACTTCCCATACACCTTATCCTGCCCAGGTCTTCTACCACCTACTGGACTGTCCTAGCATTCCTGCTATATCTGATTGGACCTTGCTCCTGACTTTACATCTGCTCTGTGCCCCCCCACCGCCAGACAGTTTCAAACCTCCCCAGCAGCATGAGCAAACCTCCCAGCAAGGATCTTGGACTCATTCCAGTTCAAGCACAGGCCAGCCAGCTTATACAAGTACCGTCCCAATGATCTAAACATCTAAAACCCTCCCTCCTACACTATCCCTTTAGCAATGCGTTCATCTGGCCTATCTTCCTATTCCGATACTCAGTGACGTGTGACACTGGAAGTAACATATAAATTTGTCTATCTGTCTTAATTTTTCCCTTTCTTCTGTGGGAAAAATTTCATGCATCTGCTAAGTGCATACATACACGTCAGTATGCGGGCATTTGTGAATATAAATTTCCATATGGTTGTAAACCTTTCGTAAGTACAGTGCTCAAATTTCATAACCTCTATCATCATTAAATTTTATTTTGTTTAGTTCTGATATCCTGTGATATCCTACAAGGAGAGGTTAAATATGTGACAGTCATTGTACAGGGGAGGTGATGCCATAGTGATAATGTCACTCGACCAGTGACCCAGATCACTGGGCTAATGATCTGGGAACAGGGTTTGAATCCCTTCATGGCACATGCAGATTCAATACAAATCTGCAGGAAATAGCTGGCTTAATGCTGACTGTGAACCATTGTCAATTATCATAAAAATCCATCTGGTTCATTAATGGCAATCTGCCATCCTTCCCTGGTCTGACCTACATGTGACTCCAGATCCACAGCAATGTGGTTGGCTCTTATGTGCCTGCTGGATGGGCAGTAGATGCTGGCATGGCCAGTGATGTTCACATCCCATGAAATAAAATAGAAATTAAAAACCACACAAAGTCAGTCTGTAGGTAGAGCAAGGAAGTTGCTGTTTATTGTCAGGGGAATAGAAAATAAAAGTTGGGAGTTTTGCATATTGGTGAGAGCACATCTGGGGTAGTGTGCATCATGCTGTCCTCCTTATTTAAGGCATGTTGAAGTTGTACAGGATGTTGGTGGGGCCACTTTTAGACCACTATGTACAGTTCTGGTCACCCTGCTATAGGAAGGATATTATTAAGTATGAGAGGGTTCAGAAAATATTTACCAGGATGTTGCTGAGACTGGAGTGTTTGAGTTATAGGAGAGGCTGGACAAGCTGAGCCTTTTTCACTGGAGCTTGGGTGGTTTGCGGGTGACCTTATAGAGGTCTATAAAATCATGAGTGACACAGATGGTGAACAGCAAGGGTCTTTTCCCTAGGGTGGGCGAGTTCAAAATTAGGGGGCATATTTTTAATTTGAAAGGAGAAAGATTTAAAAAAGACATGAGGGGCAACTTTTTCACACAGATTGTGGTTTGTGTGTGGAATGAACTGCCAGAGTAAGTGGTGGATGCAGGTACAGTTACAGTATTTAAAACACATTTGGACAGGTACATGAATAGGAAAGGTTCAAAGGGATATGGGCCACATGCAAGTAATGGGACTAGTTTAATTTGGGAAACTTGGTTGGCATAGACAAGTTGGACCAAACGGTCTGTTTCTGTGTTATATAACTCTATGACTCCATGACTCTATAATTGTATTCAAAGTGGTGCAGAAAAAGTTCATTTGACTGAGTTTGGGATTATTGTATTGTCTCATTAGGAAAATGTGGATAGGTCTGGCCTGTATCTATTGGAGTTTGGAAGAATAAGAGGTGATCGTATTGAAACATATAAGGTAAGGAGTCTTCCATTTAAGGTGGAGATGAAGATAATATTTTTCTCTAAGAGATTGATTGGTCTGTGGAATTCTCTTCTTTAGACAGCAGTGGAAACAGAGCTATTGAATATTTTTAGGACTGAATTAGATAGATGCAAGAGTTGTAACAGGTATATAGGTGAATAGGACAGCAGAAAAATGCCAATCCAGGTCATCTTGTGAGCGTGGAGCAGAAAATGGACAGAAACAAGTCAGGGCATGGTTGTGCTTGGTCATTTTACAGACCCGATAGAAGAGATGGGCTCTCCGAGTTTGCAAAAAAACCCGGCTACAAGCCAGGAATCATCAACACAGAAGGAGGGCCCTGAACTTGGAGCTCAGAGAAGAGGAAGATATCATGTGACTGAAACCTGGCCAGCTCCCTCCCCAGTGCAGGTCATCCCTAGATCTCTGGTATGAGTCTGAGCAATCTCTCTTGAATGTTTTCATAAATCACAATTAAACAAGTTCTTCCAGGTAGAGTTGGAATAAATGTAAGTGCCTACACTGTGTCTACCTAAGCCATTTGAGCAGGATCTTGGTTAACATTTTGGCTGGGTGGTCTCAATTGAAGTGGTCACCTTCAAACCACAGTCAAACTGGAACTCCCAAAAGCTTGGTAGGCACAATGGAACTTGCCAGCAAAGCCTAGTTTGAGGTATTTCAAAAGTAACCTGAGAGAAAATGGTAAGAGTGTACAAAATTACATGAACTCCCTCCAGAGGACCCAGGATGCATTGGGAGTCATTGTGGAAGAAATGAACAAATAACTTGATAAGAAGGCTACTGAGGTTGAAAAAACTGTGGCAATCATTTGCTCGATCAGGTCTCTTCATGAAGCTGAAAAGGAAAATCAAACCTGCCAGGAGAGGAAAGACACCCTTGAATGGTGAACTGCTAAATTAGAAGAGCAACTGAAAGAGGAAATAACGAAGGTTGATGTAATTGTGATGTACATGACTCAGTTCAAAAGTCAGTGTGAAAGCACTTACCAAGGAAAAGGCCAGGCAGTGAGAGCAAAAGGTGTGGTCGAATCAGGCCACCAGTTAACCCATAAAAACACGGTTCTTAAGGAGATGGTTAAGGTCCTAATCCAGATCACTGCCCAATGGCTGATCATGTAAAATGCCACAGAGAAATAGAAAGTTTAAATCACAGCCTTCGTTCCAGAGAGGGATGATATGTACGTGTGGGGATGTTGAGGTGAAGATGTGGAGTAGGGAAGTTTGGTGGAAGAAGCATCTGAATACAGATGATGTTTAATCCTGAAGGTGACGATCACCTCCCTATCCCATCACCTACTGCATTGCCTACTTAACCCCACCTCCACCCCCATCCCCAGGCGGAAGCCATTGCCAAGAACCCTATCACTATGACCCCGGAACTGGCATCAAATAGTCAATTCACATACAATATCTGTAGGTATGAGGGCAGGGTTGACTCCAGGATGCGCAACAATGATGTGGCGGAGCTGACAGCCCCATGCCTACGAACTCCAACACAACAAACAGTACGGGACAAAGAGCGTTAACTCTGCGGGATCCTGGGTGCCAAAACAAAATGTGGGGGAAGTGAGTGGCACAGTTTTACAGACTGGGGAGGGGAAAGAGGTATTTCCCTTCACCTCACCTAGAAAATCTTACAAACTAATTGGGATGTTGCAAAAACAAGGGTTCCTACAGACCCACTTCTGAGCAGTAAGCATAGTTGGAGACTCAGATCAGTGATAAACCAAATACTGCATATTTGGAAAAAACTAACAGTCTAGATAAGAGATAGTAGGAACTGCAGATGCTGGAGAATCTGAGATAACAAGGTGTACAGCTGGATGAAGAATGGTCTAGGCCCGAAACGTCAGCCTTCCTGCTCCTCTGATGCTGCTTGGCCTGCTGTGTCCATCCAGCTCTACACCTTGTTATCTCAGTCTGGATAAGAGTTTGAATTGCTGAATTCTGAATATACATTTAAAGCATAATGTCCGATTTGAGGAAATGGCTGATTTTATTGAATGTATAGTTAAAAGGCATTTTGCAGACTTTAATAAAAACATTTAGAGCTGATAACAAAGGTGCTGAGGAAAACTTGTGTTTGAATAAGTCTTTTGTCCGTGTTACAGTTCGTGTGTGATTTTTATCTGTGCGTCTGTGTCTTTAGATTTGTTTTAGTTAACCCTGTATGGTCTGGTACTCAGCTTTGTAAAGTTGCTTGTTTAAAATATGTAGTTGTATTTTGAATTTGGTTTAAGTGAAGTATAGGTTGTGGTAAAATGGTAGAGGATTTGTTAAAGTACTTGCTTTGCTTTGACGGGGAGAGTGAGTATCTGGAGATACTTTGGTTTAACTTCAAAGGATATATGTGGCTGTGAAAGATTGATTGTTAAACATAGAACATTTTTTGGTAAATTCTTGAGAATTTATCTTTTTAGATCATGAGCCTTACAGTGCCAGGGACCCGGGTTCGATTCCACCTTTGGGCGACTGTCTATGTGGAGTTTGCACATTCTCCCTGTGTCTGCGTGGGTTCCCTCTGGGTGATCTAGTTTCCTCCCACAGCCCAAAGGTGTGCAGGCTAGGTGGATTGACCGTGCTAAATTGCTCGTAGTGTTTAGGGATGTGTAGATTAGGTGGGTTATAGGGGGATGGGGATGCACTGAGGGTTGGTGTGGGCTTGTTGGGCGAAGGGCCTGATTCCACACTGTAGGGATTCTATGTTTCTATGACAATGTGATATAGAAACAGGAGGTCAAGTTGGCTCCTTAAGCCTACTCTGCCATTCAATAGGATCAAGGCTGATCTGGCATTCCTTATGTCCATTTTCTTGTGTTTACCCCATAAACCTTAATTCTCAACTGATCAAGAATCAATCATCTCAGCCTCTCTTTCAGTTTTAATTACAGTTTCTGTAAGAGAGAAGATTAAAGACTGTTGTATTAATCTGTTTCATTTGTTTTCTTTTTGACTGTTCTAATTTAATTTCAGTTTTAAATTAAGAGCAAATGAGAACAAAATTAAATGTCGTAGTGACGGCGTATGGGACGCTTTCATGAGTGTGTGTATGTCTTATAAATAATTTGTGTGGATTTTTCCTTGGCGTGTGTCGAGGTTTAATGTTTTTCCTAAATTGTGATTCAAATAGTGATTGAATTTAAACTCAGAGGAGAGTTGTGAACTGAATTAACTGTGTAATTTGAAACAAAGTAAATGGGGGGAAATTCCTTAACATTGGGTGGGGTTGCCGACCACAATCTCTGCTCAAGACAGATATAAAGTAATAATGATCAACATTTTGGAAATTACTTTGAACACAATTCTCAGAAAGTAATTGGAAAATTTAAAAATCAGTATGTAATTTTGAATAGTATAGAATATTGAAATACGTAGTTTGAGTCTGGAATAATCCTAGTTTATTCTTAGTCCACGGGGTTAAAAAAGAAAGGGAGTGTAAGTGGTTGGAACCAGAGTCGTCAACTATGAGATCATTGATTCGAGTTGTGAACTTGGACCAATCAGGGAGCCCTGGGTGACCAATATAAACAGGAGATTCCGACAGGCGCCTCAGTCTGGAGACTGGCTCTGAGCTGTCTGGTCAGAGCCTATGTGGTGAGCACATGCCATAAAGGATGGCTTGGTGATAGGATACTGGCCCCTATGCAGTTATTTCAGGGAGTTTAGGATGTGAAGGACACTTTACAGTGTTTTGTTTAATGAGATCATATTTTTGTTTGTTCCTTAGCATTCTTTAAGGAGCAGTAGCAATGCCATTATATTTGAAAACTTTTTGTTCTGTTTCTTCAGCTCTATTTCTTTACACATCTAATTTGCTGATTGAAAAATTCACATGCAGTGAAGATAATGAAATACAAATTACTTTTAAATTTCAATATACTTCTGGAACAAGTTAACACATTTGGCTACAAGCTGAAATTGCTGAAGAAACTCAGCAGGCCTGGCAGTCTCTGTGGAGAGAAAACAGAGTCAAAGCTTCGAGTACAGTGACCCTACTTCAGACAGAAGGCCTTCTATGTTAATATTTCCAGTATCTGCAACCCTTTGTTTTATTTTAGCATCTGTTTTACTTTAGTTTATTTGTTAAAATAGATGGATCATGAATCTCAGGCCACAAGCAAGTCTAGCAGCTTCAAGATGGTTTATCACAATATAATTATAGTTGGGACCTAAAGGCTTTGCTTTTTATATGAAAAGTTAACTCATTCAGACTTAGCTGATACCTTTTGAATTAATTTTTTTTGTGATTAGTTACACTTAACCTCCATACCAAATGTAGGCACTACTGTTTCTGATAATTCGACTTTTAAAATGACCATGCCTGGATGTAACTCATATGAAAGAAAAGGTTTCTCAAAGTGTAAGGGGATAAACAAATTTTAAATTATTGACAAGTAAAGGATAATGCAAAGATAGTCTGTATGAGATTTTATCATTATCATACTTAAATTTGGGATAGTTTCTATAAAAGTAACATATTCATTTTGTTTGTTAGCTGTAAGTTGGCAAATGGGACTAGGTTAATTTAGGATATCTGGTTGGCAAGGATGATCTGGACCGAAGGGTCTGTTTCCATGCTGTACACCACTACTTTCCTGTGTTTACCCTGCTATGTGAGGTAATGTAAATATGAAGATGTAAAATCCGTTGGTTTAATTCCATGGACTTAAATGCCAATAGATTAGAAATTAATTAAAGGATAATGGCTGTTATGTGTTCATGAGTGAGGTGATCTGTAAGTGGGGAGATAAATCTGGGGAGTGTCAATGAAGCTGCCACAGATGATAGGATTTTTCCATTGTGTTGTTACCTGGGATTATGGCTATGAAGTCAAAACCTTAGAAGACCAGAAAATGGGGATAAATAGACACCTGTGTGTTAGCCTATGGGTCAGGGATGTCTGCTATGAACACTGTAGACCTGGAAAGAATAAGGCTTTGGTAGGGTACGTGAAGCACATTCTGCCATAAACAGTGACCAGGAATAGCTCTCAGGCAGGGCAAGAAGGAGCAGAGACAGACATTGACACTGTAAAGGCGCTAGGGAGTCATGCCAACACTATAAACCAACTGGTCATAGGTCAGAAGAATGTGAGCAACCAAGAGTGGGAAAAAATCTCTGAAATACTTATGGCAACTGGAAATTATCACAATTGAGGGAAAACCTAAAACAGGTAAATGCTGGACGTGTTCCATCCTTGATAAGTAACAAATAACTCAATAATCTGACCATGTGATCCCAAAATTCCAATGTAAAATTCCAGTGTGATATTAGAAAGTGGACGAATGTCCGATTTAATGAAGGATGCTCCGATCACAGTATTACAGATGCTAATAGAATCACCTAGTGCCCCAGGAATGAAGATATTCTTGGTAGATAATATTGGGGTTATTAAATGGAGGATATTCATACAACAGAGGAACAACCAGTCCTATCCCTCCCTCGACCTCTTCATCTCCAACTGCCATCGAGACATCAATCGCCTGAACCTCTCTACCCCTCTCAAACACTCTAACCTCTCCCCCGCAGAACATGCAGCCCTTCGCTCCCTCCGCTCCAATCCCAACCTCACCATAAAACCCGCAGACAAGGGAGGCGCAGTTGTAGTATGGCACACTGACCTCTACATCGCTGAGGCCAGGCGCCAACTCTCCGACACCTCCTCCCACCGTCCGCTGGATCATGACCCCACCCCCGAACACCAAACCATCATCTCCCAAACCATCCATAACCTCATCACCTCAGGTGACCTCCCACCCACCGCCTCCAACCTCATCGTTCCCCAACCCCGCACCACCCACTTCTATCTCCTTCCCAAAATCCACAAACCTGAATGCCCTGGTCGACCCATTGTCTCCGCCTGCTCCTGCCCCACCAAACTCATCTCCACCTACCTAGACTCCATTTTCACCCCCTTGGTCCAGGAACTCCCTACCTACATCCATGACACCACCCACACCCTCCACCTCCTCCAGAACTTCCAATTCCCCGGTCCCCAGTACCTCATTTTTACTATGGACGTCCAGTCCCTATACACCTGTATTCCCCATGCAGATGGCCTAAAGGCCCTCCGCTTCTTCCTGTCCCGCAGAACTGACCAATCCCCCTCCACTGACATCCTCATCCGCTTAGCCAAACTCGTCCTCACCCTCAACAACTTCTCTTTCAATTCCTCCCACTTCCTACAGACAAAGGGGGTGGCCATGGGTACCCGCATGGGCCCAAGCTATGCCTGCCTCTTTGTAGGTTACGTGGAACAATCCCTCTTCCGTACCTACACTGGCCCTAAACCCCACGTCTTCCTCCGTTACATTGATGACTGTATCGGCGCCGCCTGGTGCTCCCATGAGGAGCTCGAACAGTTCATCCACTTCACCAACACCTTCCACCCCAACTTGAAGTTCACCTGGACCATCTCTAACACCTCTCTTTCCTTCCTGGACCTTTCTGTCTCCATCTCAGGTAACCACCTAGAAACCGATATCCATTTCAAGCCCACTGACTCCCATAGCTACCTAGAATACACCTCCTCCCACCCACCTTCCTGCAAAAATGCCATCCCCTATTCCCAATTCCTTCGCCTCTGCCGCATCTGCTCCCAGGATGAGGCATTCCACTCACGTACATCTCAGATGTCCTCATTCTTCAAGGACAGCAACATCCCCCCCGCAGTGGTCGAGAACGCCCTCGGCCGTGTCTCCCGCATTTCCTACAACTCATCCCTCACACCCCGTCCCCGCAATAACAACCAAAAAAGAATCGCCGTCGTCCTCAAGTACCACCCCACCAACCTCCGGATCCAACGCATCATCCTCCGACACTTCCGCCATCTGCAATCCGACCCCACCACCAAAGACATTTTTCCCTCCCCACCCTTGTCTGCTTTCCGGAGGGACCACTCTCTCTGTGACTCCCTTGTCCGCTCCACACTCCCCTCCAGCCCCACCACACCTGGCACTTTTCCCTGCAACCGCAGGAAGAGCTACACCTGCCCCCACACCTCCTCCCTCACCCCAATCCCAGGCCCCAAGAAGACTTTCCACATCAAGCAGATGGTCACCTGCACATCTGCCAATGTGGTATACTGCATCCACTGTACCTGTTGTGGCCTCCTCTACATCGGGGAAACCAAGCGGAGGCTTGGGGACCACTTTGAAGAACACCTACGCTCAGTTCGCAACAAACAACTGCACCTCCCAGTCGCGAACCATTTCAACTCCCCCTCCCATTCCTCAGACAACATGTCCATCCTGGGCCTCCTGCAATGCCACAGTGATGCCACCCGAAGGCTGCAGGAACAGCAAATCATATTCAGCCTGGGAACTCTGCAGCCCAATGGTATCAATGTGGATTTCACAAGCTTCAAAATCTCCCCTCCACCAACCGCATCCCAAAACCAGCCCAGCTCGTCCCCGCCTCCCTAACCTGTTCTTCCTCTCACCTATCCCCTCCTCCCACTTCAAGCCCCATCCCCATCTCCTATCTACTAACCTCATCCCGCCCCCTTGACCTGTCCGTCCTCCCTGGACTGACCTATCTCCTCTCTACCCCCCCACCTACACTCACCTTTACTGGCTCCATCCTCGCCTCTTTGACTTGTCTGCCTCCTCTCCACCTATCCTCTCCTCTATCCATCTTCTATCTGCCTCCCCCTCTCTCCCTATTTATTTCAGAACCCTCTTCCCCTCCCCCATTTCTGATGAAGGGTCTAGGCCCAAAACGTCAAGCTTTCCTGCTCCTATGATGCTGCTTCGCCTGCTGTGTTCATCAGCTCCACACTTTGTTATCTCGGATTCTCCAGCATCTGCAGTTCCTATTATCTCCTATACAGTGGCCTCGTGGTTTTATCGCTGAACTGTTAACCCAGAAACTCAGGTATTGTCCTGGGGACCTGGGTTTGAATCCTGCCAAAGCCAAATGGTGGAATTTGAATTCAATAAATATCTGGAATTAAGAGTCTAATAATGGCCATGAGTCCATTGCTGATTGGCAAAAAAAACCCCATCTGGTTCACTAAGGTCCTTTAGGGAAGGCCATCCTTACCTGGTCTGGCCTGCATGTGACTCCACACCCCAGCAATGTAGTTGACTCATAACTGCCCTCTGGGCAATTAGGGATTGGCAATATATGCTGGCCTAGCCTGCGACACCCTCATCCCGTGAATGAATGAAGAAAAAAATGACATCAGTCATAAGATTTGGAACCACCCTCAATAAATGCAGACTGACCAACTGAGTAATTGTGTGCCCTTGTCCTCTCAAACTGAAAACAAATTGTGGGTTAAAAACCAATGTAATGTCCATAAATTGTACATTAGAAATAAGTTAAGAGGAACAAGACCTCGTTAAACTGATCTCATTCCATTAAGGAAAGTTAACTTGTCCAATTGACTAGCCATTTTTTTCCCCCCAAAGTAGTTACCTGTATAGGCACAATGAAACTAATAGACGTATATGAGAGATCAAAAATCATTACTGATCAAAAGAAAATTGAGCGATTACATGGAGAATTACCTAACTGCTCCAAACAATTGAGGAAATTGGAGAGGAAACTAGAAAGAGCGCACAAAACCTATGTCCAGGCAGAGCCGGAAATGGCAATGATTGGTGAAGAGATACAGAAAATGAAAGAAGCAAATTGGTGGGATGACATGTGGGATTGCAGCACTAATGTAGAAATACTCTTCCTCTCATACATTGTTGTAGCTATTGTTCTTGTAATTACATCAAGTTTTTGTTATGATCATGTTTAAAATATGGTAAAGGATTAAAAATGGGCAAATTAAGTTTAATATAGCTATGATGTAGAGAGAGGTGATGAATAAATTAAACATTCAGTTTGATGTGCAATGATAATTAATTGTGCATTTGTAAACTACTGTACAATGAATTGTACCTTGGTCAGGCTGTACTCTGGGAGATGGGGATGCCTAAACTTGGTGATTCTATATGTTTACAATGGGGTCATGGGGAGGACTGTAACAGATGGAGAGGTAAACATAGCTGCAAAGTGCCAATTAAGGACACCTTGTGAGCTTGGAGCAGAAACTTGACAAAGACAAGCTGGGGCAGTTGATCACTTTCCAAACTCTGTATAAGAGAATGGCTCTCAGACTATGCATAAAAAAACTAAAGCCTGAGTAACGCTATTACAGAAGGAGGGCTCTGAGCTTGGAGCTCAGAGAAGAGCAAGATACCCATATTAAGTGACTGAAGCCTGGCCAGCTCCCTCACCACCCTGCAGATAATACCCAGATCTCTGTAATGAGTCTGAATAATCTCTGTACTACTACATTCTCATAAATCACAATTAAGCTAGTTCTTCTGAATAAACTAGAAGCAGATTAAGTTTAGGTGTCTTTATTGTATCTACCTAAACTGATCCAGCAGAGGATTGGTCAACAGAGTCAAATGATACATGGAGTAAAAAGGAAAATAGAAGCCACAATCAAACAGTCATGATGTTATCAAATAGCAGAGCGGGTTTGAGGGGTTAAATGACCTGCTTCTCCTCCTAATTCAGAGGGAAGTACCATTTTTCACAGTAACTTCAGTAACGGGACCTCTGGCCTTCATCACACAATCTGGAACATAAGTGGCTCATACAAACTGACATCTCTATTCACCCAATAAATGCTATCTGCTCATGATGGTATTTCCAGCTACAGCACAGAATTCATTTTACAGAAAATCAAAAAAAAAATTTAACAGCTCAACAGGCATATTTTACAGTACCCAGGAATTGATGCAGTGGAATTAATTCTCAAGCAATATCTACTTTTCCCACAATGATAATAAACTTGAACTCCACACAGTAAAACAGTTTGTACTTTTGGTACATAAACCACAGCAGATAGATGTTCTAAATATAGCACACAAGTTTTGTCATTAGTGACATATATGAGCACGCTAGCTTTGCTTTTGCTAACTCTTAGAAGGTGACGTTTTCCCAATTTTCACCTTTCTCAATATTTTCCTGTCTCCAAAAGGAATGACTCATCGTTACATTGACAAAGCAAAAGTAAATCTTGACAAAGTGACTATTCTTCACATCTGCCCAGAAAATGAGTATTTGCACGCAATTTTGTGTTGAAGCTGATTATGTAAGAAGATGAAGCTTTTATATAAAGTCAAAGATAAAGAAAACAAACTCTCTGAGGTAGACAATTCCAATGATTCATAACCTCTTAATGAAGAAATTGTTTAATCTTCTGGTTTAAGCCAGTACCACTGCTTGTACATTGAGGAACCAGTCTGGAGCATCTTGGCTGTGGTTTTCTGTGCATGCTTTTTCCCTGAGCCTGCTTGTTCCATGTCTCTTCAGTATGGCTTATGCACTGTAATCTTCCATTATTGTACATCCGTCTGTGGTTGACTCTCAAATACAATTTATTAGTATAGTGTCTAAGACCTTTCTTCACAGGCTCATTCTAGACTGGTCTCTTCTGTCTTAATGATGACAGAGTTGCATCATCATAATTTACATGAATCTCATTATATTACCTTTCCCCCTCAAAATCTATCTCTACTTGGTCTACATTACTTCAGTTTACTTTTATGGTGGTCCCACAGTCGGTGATAATCATACTGTTGTCACTTTAGCTTGAGTAAAATTAAAGCCTTTCTATTTGTTCTGTATGTTCTTTTAGATGCTCTGGCTATGTGACATAGGGATGTACCCAATTTTTTGTGACGTTGGGATTTACAGTTAGGGCCCAGCCAAAGTGTGATTAGGAGTGGAGTAACTGTGTTAGGTGGTGAGAATGAAGTGCAGTACCAGCCTACTGTGGTTTCGGAGCCAGGCGTAATGTTCTTGCCTATTCAAAATCCACGAATACAGATCTTTTTGGTTTTTGTTTAAATGGTGTTTCAATGGCATCCTTAAGATCAATTACTTAGCAGCATTCCTGGAAATACTCCCAAAGTTAAATCTTGCGTCACAAATGACAATTAATGCTAGCAAACTTGCCTTTCTGGATTAGACTTAAAAGCAAATACAAATATCTCAGCAAGGGCCCAACAATCACTTCCCTAGCTTCCCACAAAGTTCCAGAGTACACCTAATCAGGTCCTGGGAATTTATCTACCAATATGCATTTTAAAACACTCGGCACCTCCTCCTCTGTGATATGGAGGTTTATAAAATTATGAGCGGCATGGATAGGGTGAATAGCCAAGGTCTTTTTCCTGGGGTGGAGGAGTCCCAAACTAAAGGGTATAGGTTTAAAGTGAGAGGGAAAAGAGTTAAAAGGGACCTGAGGGGTAAATTTTCACGCAGAGGGTGGTGCGTGTATGGAGATGTTAAAGAGTGCTACTTAAACACCAGAGGAGGCAATGGCATTATGGCATTTATGATGAACTAGTAACTCAGAGACCCAGGTAAATGGTTCTGGGCTCGACTCCTACCACGGTGGATGGAAGTTGAATTCAATAATAATCTGAAATTGAAAGTCCAGTGATGACCACACAACTGTTGTTAATTGTTGTTGAAAATGCATCTGATTTACTACTGTCCTAGAAACTAGAAACAAAGTCATACTCAGCCCTGTTGATCCTGCAAAGTCCTTCACTTTTGCTAATGCCAAAATTGAGAGCTGTCTCACAGACTAGTCAAGTAACAGGCTGATATAGTCATACTCATGCCTTACATGTGCAATGTGACAGCCAGTACCATCATATCCCTGGGTATGTCCTGTCCCACAGGCAGGACTGACCCAGCGGAGGTGGTAGCACAGTGGAATATAGTGGGAAGGTGTTGCCCTGAGAGACATTAACATTGATTCTGGACACCATGAAGTCTCATGCCATCAAATCAAAATGTAGACCTCCTGCTGATGACCAGATCCCACCTCCCACTCCCCTCAGCTGATGAATCAGTACTCCTCCCTCTTGAAAACTATTTGAAGGAAGCAATGAGTGTAGCAACGTTGCAAAAGGCACTCTGGGTGGGAGACTTCAATGTCCATCACCAAGAGTGGCTCGGTGGCACCATTGCTGATCAATCTGGCTGAGTGCTAAAGAGATTGCTGCTAGACTGGGATTGCAGGAAGCGGTGAGGGAACATGCTTGAATTGAAAACTTTGCAGGGTCACGTGGAGAGAGCAGAGGTGTAGCACTAGTTAATAGTTCTTTCAGAGAGTTAACCTAAATGGCGTCCTCCAACAATGTGACCCTAGCACAGCCAGAAATAAATATAACTCAAAAATGCAATTTTAGTAATTCAAGTATATCAGTTTTGAAGACTGTTGTAAATGCATCTTCAGTAAAGCTAAACATATCACCCTCAAGAATGTGGCACCTCTGTGTGCATTCACAGCTGAGAGCATCTCAGTTTTGAAACTGACTTCACATAAGTTTTCTGGTCAAATGCCTTGGCCAATATGGTGGCTGTGTTATATGCTTTGTTACGGTTATTTTCAATAAGAAATGTTTGGGAAACTTTAAATGATCAATTGTTTAGGAAAGATCATCTCATAAAGAGATTGAGGAAAGTGTCTCCATTGGAAAAGATATGACTTATTTCCAGGAATAACAGAATGAAAAGTGACTCCTCCTCCCAGCTCTTGGTCTGTGAAATTTAAGTCACAGCATTTTTGTCATGCACCTGAGTAAACTTTGAATGCAATAAGGATTTCTTACGTCTGGAACCCATTCAGGAACTGAGCTCTAGAAACCCACCATCCCCTAAATAAAATATAAAAATCTCCTCCATTTCCCCTTAATCCTTCCATCAAATGCATGACATCCACGCTCCCTGATAGCTGACCTCACTATTAAAGGAAATGGGTTCTACCTATCCACGCTATTGTGGAAACTCAAACTTTATGCAGGGTGCAAGTAAATGTCCTCTCAGCCAGCTCTGCTCCAAAGCAAACACTAGAGCCTATCCAATCTTTCCTTGTAGTTAAAATGTCCTGTCCTTGCAATATCCTGTAAATGCCTTGTATACCCTCTTGACCAGTGATCACAATTTCCTGCAGTGTGTTGACAGGAGTGTCACAGTGCCCTAGCTATCGTACCGTAAGAAACATGGCACCTGATTTGCGGATAAGCAAGAACATAATGTATAAATTGTAAAACTGTTTTCATAATGGTGGTTAAAAGATAAATATTAACTGGATCATCAAAGATAACTCCCTTGCTTTTCTTTGAACTACTGCAATAGATCTTTTACAGGAGCCTTAGATGTTAGGACAGAATCTTGATTTAACATCTCATCCAAAACAGAACCATTCTACAACACAACTATTCTACAGTACAGCCCTGGAGAGCCGACCTAGATTGTGTTTCAGCCTCTCAGTGCTTCAGGGGCAAGATAGACTAAGCGCAACTAAGCCACAACTGACACCAGGAAAGTCTGGGTCAGAAAGAGACCTCTTTGGAAAGCTTCTGGGCGTCTGGTTAAGTTTAGTTTGCAGGTTGTGCTTGGCTGCTTGAGTTTCATCTGAGATTAGTTGAATTAACTCAGGAAGTAAAAACTCACATCAGAACATAAGAACTAGGAACAGGAGTAGGCAATTCAGCCCTTCAAGCCTGTTCCATTATTCAATGCAATCATGGCTGATCTCAGCTCAGTCACCACTCCATTTTCATGCCCATTCCCCATAACACTTTGATCAATTGCTAGCTTAAAATTAATTTCCTCCTTAAATTTACTCAATGTGCCAGTGTCTACCATACTTCAGGGTACTGAATTCTTTAGATTCATGACTTTTTCCGAGAAGTAATTTCTCCTCATCCGTGTTTTAAATATGCCACCCCCATCCTAAAACTATGACTTCTGATTTTAGAGGACGCATTCTATGTCTACTCTGTAAATCCTCTTAGCATCAATTAGACAACTCCTTATTCTTGCAAACTCCCGAGATTACAGGCTTAAACTGCTAAATCTCTTTTCATAAGACAAAACCCTCAGCTCTGGAAGTAATCTAGTGAACTTTCATCCTCTAATGCTTGAAAATGGTTTTTTTTTCAAAAATTCTATTCCAGCAATGTGGCATTAACCAGTAGACTGACTTAATGTCTATGGGCATTGAATCTGGCAGTCACTGTTGCATCGAAACTGAGATAAATGATCTAAGTCATTCGCATCCATATGTCGAACCATGCAATGTACCATGTGAAAATACGTTTGCTCGCATCTTCCCCTTCAGAGCTGCATGAAACTATCAAAGATGTGAGAGAGACATTATTCACGTTCTGTACAGTGCCCTTACCGTGTGGCGTTCTCCAAAGCCCTAGAGAAGGCAGAGTAGTCAGCCAGAGAGTGTTGTAGCAAGTAAAACCAAGTTGCTGCATTCTTGATGAGCGAGTTTGAGTTTTCTCCTCCCAGTGCATTCTGAAGAGCTTCATAGAAAGCTGTTTTACTCGTGGAATTCCTGGAAGATTCTTCAAGTTTCTGGATAATACAAACCACAACCACCCCTAAAAATGTGAGTACGATTGATCAATCTTGTGAAAATACATTCTGACATTTGAGTTTAGCGCTCATCGCGCTGGGGGGGTGTCATACATCCCCAAGCTGCTCAAATGCAAACATCCCATGTCCCACAAAAGAATAACGAAAAATTTGGAAAGGGCAGATTTGTTCCTCAATTTGATTCAACTGATCTCTGTGCTTTACAGCACTATGTGTGATGGATGAGATTCCTCCCCTGTGACTAAGACACTTCGGATTGCTTTTATCTCTATGTTATGAGACAGCTAAATTGTTTCATTCTGGAAAATATATTATGGTCTGTAGGGGATGAATTCTTCTTCAGGGTTCAGAGTCTCTACGCTCATAAAAATTCAGACCTAGAAGAAATTGAGAATAATGGCGGTTCTCCCAGATATCGTGACCAGATATCATACTCATGCCCAGCTTCAAGCGTATAGAAAATCCTGTGTGGGGTACCTTCATGAGGATCATGGGCTGTGGTGAAGAGAAAGCAAACTGAAGTAGATGAAACATTGATAACGCAATGTGTAGCTGGAGGAACACAGCAGGCCAGGCTTAATCAAAGCATCAAAGGAGCAGGAAAGTCGACTTTTCGGGTCGGGACCCTTCTTCAGAAATTTCCTGCTCCTCTGATGCTGCCTGGCCTGCTGTGTCCCTCCAGCTCCACACTGTGATATCTCTGACTCCAGCATTGGTAGTTCTTACCATCTCTAGGTGAAACATTGACTACCTCAGTCTCCTTCAGCCCTGCAAATGTGGAGGAAAGATATTAACTGATTGCAGAGGAGGTAAAACGCCCACTAGCTCTTAAAACTAAAAGCTGCATCTTAACATTATTTAATTAAAAAGGGGAAATGAAGAAATGTGCATCTGCATGGTGCTTTTCATGATCAATCTTAAGGTTTCCCCTAAACATCCCCCCTCCCCCACAGATAGGATTGGGGCATTACTGGTTGCATATTCTAATGTGCCAATCCTATCTGTGGGCATTTCCACAGGAAGGATACTTCGAATCAGAGGAGATCAGCTCCATTGTTGGCAACAGTCAGGCATGTAATTTTAGAAATATTTTCTTTTGAACCTTGAGCTAAAGGTAAAATAAACTTGTGAGAAACTTGGTCCTCGACATTCCTGGAAACAGAATTAAACCTTCTTTCACTTCACTTTTGAGTTTCAGTGATACAAAGCTGCAGCAGCTTTCCAATGGGCGCCCAAGCTGTTGGCAGTGTACTGTACAAAAAGATTAAAAAGTGCAATGGGCAGGACAGTGAGGTACAAACAACTCAAGGTCAAACAAATAACTAAACTAGGAAGTTGTCATCTCTACAATGCATGTACACAAAAAGGGTGACACTTCCTAAAGCGAAGCCCTCTGAACTTCCCATGAGAGACTGCACACCACTTTTTGAATGAGTAATTGTTAACTTACAGGCTTATGCGACAATATTAAAAAATTAAAGAACTGATACTGCTTTCTCTGACTCACAGCCAGTAACCTGTCAGCATTGACGTTAAGAATAGACTGCTGACACGCTCCAGGATAATTTTGATGTTTTGAGCTGACTGACTTTTGGTTAAAAACTCATAGGTTAGAGACCAAAACATGTACATCAATATAATTACTCAGTCATCTGTTAGGATAGCCATGTTATTGAAATGCTAACACTAAACTAATAGTTCATACATTGACTCTAACATGAACAGAAAAATGCTGAAAATACTGAGCAACTCAAGAAGGATCTGCGAAGAAAAATAGAGCCAATATTTCAATTATAGAGATAACAAGGTGTAGAGCTGGATGAAGAGATAACAAGCATGGGGCTGGATGAACACAGCAGGTCAAGCAGCATCATAGGAGCAGGAAAACTTGACGTTTTGGGCCTAGACCCTTCATCAGAAATGGGGGAGGGGAAGAGGGTTCTGAAATAAATAGGGAGAGAGGGAGAGGTGGATAGAGGATGGATAGAGGAGAGGATAGGTGGAGAGGAGGCAGATAAGTCGAAGAGGCGGGGATGGAGCCAGTAAAGGTGAGTGTAGGTAGGGGGGTAGGGAGGAGTTAGGTCAGTCCAGGGAGGACGGACAGGTCAAGGGGGCGGGATGATGTTAGTAGATAGGAGATGGGGGTGTGGCTTGGGGTGAGAGGAAAAACAGGTTAGGGAGGTGGAGATGAGCTGGGTTGGTTTTGGGATGCGGTTGGGGGAGGGGAGATTTTGAAGCTTGTGAAATCCACATTGATGCCATTGGGCTGCAGGGTTCCCAGGCTGAATATGATTTGCTGTTCCTGCAGCCTTCGGGTGGCATCACTGTGGCATTGTAGGAGGCCAAGGATGGACATGTCATCTGAGGAGTGGGAAGGGGAGTTGAAATGGATGAACACAGCAGGCCAAGCAGCATCATAGGAGCAAGAAAGCTTGACGTTTTGGGCCTAGACCCTATCTTTGATACAATATTTCAATTTTTGTTTTGGGTCTAGGTTCCAGCAGTATTTTGCTTTCAAATTCAAAAATCTGCACGAAGTAAAGATAACACTTAAATATTTTTTTACTCTCTCCACTGACCTTATGTACATTTTCTGACAAAAGAGTGCAGTAACTTTTATGTTCTTCTTAGAAGGGACCATTATATCAGATGCTTATTGTTGATGTAAGGGAACACTGTCTGCCTTTTGCTACTTACAGTGTGCTCCTCCTTACAGTATTGTCACAGCCAAATCTTAAGTCCCTGAGCTTCTCCTCATAATTTAGAACTGCAGCCTATGAAATGATTGCCATTTGTGCTTTGAACCTATGTGAACAAAGACATTTTGTCTCAACTTTCCGAATTGGGAGAAAATATCATGGCAGCTCCCCTCGAGTTCCTGAATGTGTATGGCATCATGTTTTACTAGTTTCTATTAGCCAACTGGCTAGCAGAGTGAAAGGGAAACTCAGGAGTTAAAATTGCCTCAAACTGATATTGTTGTGGAGAGGCTTTGATACCTGCCATGTCCCCAGCCCAAATGGAGCCTGCTGCCAGTAAAAATTTGAAAGCAAGGAATTGTAAAATCAAGCTATATAAATGATATACAATATGCACTTCAGAGATGTGAATTAGGATCAATGAATAAGCAATTCAGATGCCTGAACCTGCTGTGCCATTGAATAAGATCATGGTTAATTTGATTGTAGCCTCAAGTCCATTACCTTGTCCGCCGCTCCCTATAAGCATTGACTCAAGAGTCTGTCTTGCTCATTCTTTAAAGTATTCAATGACCCTGTCTTCCCTAACCTTCGGGAGGAGAATTCAACAGACTAGTGATGCTGTGAGGCAAACGAAGAATCTCTCTATTTCTGTCTTAATTGGAAGTCCTTTCATTTTAAAATTGCATCCCCTAGTTCTTCTCTCTCCTGCATGGGAAAATATCTTCTCAGCATCCACTATCTCCATTCCCCTCAAAATCTGACATATATCCATAACAGAATTATAAAATCATCACTCATTTTCTAATCTGCAATGGATTTAAGCCCAGTCAGTCCAACCTTTATTTCATATGATAGCACCCTTGCTCAGAAATCAATTGAGTGAATTAATAATTACATCCTTTCCTACATAAGGAAACCAAACTGTATACAGTAGTTTTGATTTTGGTCTCACCATCACCCTTAGCAACTGTAGCAAAATAGTCTTAATTTCATCATAAAAACAGAAATGATGAAGAAACTCAGCAGATCCCCAAGAAGGCACCATGGATCAGTGGTTAGTGCTGCTGCCTCACAGCGCCAGGGACGTGGGTTTGATTCCAGCTTTGGGTATCTATCTGTGTGGAGTTTGCACATTCCCCCAATGTCTAGTGAGTTTGCCGGGTGGTCTGGTTTTCTCCCATAGTCAAATATGAGCAGGTTAGGCGATTTGGCCATGCTAAATTGCCCCGTAGTGTCCACAGATAGATTAGTAATGGGAAATGTGGGGTGACAGGAATAGGTTAGGTGGGGGTGTGCTCTTCAGAGAACCAGTTGAGACCCTTTATCTGCAGTATTGAGGTTCTATGAAAAGCTAATAAAACTGGTGAATGAGAGATTCTGGTCTGATCTGTCTCATATACTTCAAAATGGAGGCACAGTAGGAACAGAGCATTTATTTCCAAAAAAATACAGTTTTTGTTTTACTGGGCTTCCCTCTGGGCTAGTAGCACAAGTGGAGAGACAAACAAAGTTAATGTTTAAAATCCAACATGACTCTTCTTCAGAATAGAATTTTCCGCACTTTTATGTCCGTTCACCTTGCAATAAAAAACAATATTACATTTGCCTGACTAGTCACCTGCCCTACCTGCATACTAGCTTTTTGTGATTCATGCGCAAGAACAGCCAGATCCTTCTGTACCACAGAGTCTTGCAACTTTCTCCTGCAAAATGGACAGGTTCACATTTTTCCATGTTATACGCCATCTGCCAATTTTTGCCAACTCTCTAAATCTACCTATATCCTTTCATAGATACTTTGTGTCCTCCTCAAAATGTACTTGTCTATCAGTATTTGAGTCTGCGTCAAATTTAGCAAATGTACAGTCAGTCCCTTCATCCAAGTCACTTATAAAGGTTGTACAGTCCTGACACCCTAGCACTGATCCCTATGGCATCCAACTTATCACATCCTACCAACTGGAAAATGATCTATTTAACAGCCTGGTGTGAGGATTCCTGCTTTCAGACTCTCCTTCCTTGATTAGGAATTGTTATTTTCTACTCTGATGGCTCATTTTCACAATGTAAACATTACAACTAAAACATTCTACTGTCAATGTAGCCATTTTGTTTCAACAAAAGGATGAAGCTTCCTGGGAACTTGCAAACTTTTAATGCCAATATTTTTTCAGTGCCATTTCCTTGGTGAATGTAATTATTTTAAGTTGCCCCCTCCATGCACCTTTTGTGTTTCTGGGATGTTATTTGTATCTCCTACAGTGAAGACAGAACCAAAGCACTGATTTTCACCAGCATCAACTTTAGTGGGTGTCACGGAGGGTTTCTCTCCATGAGCCCACTGAGTTTTCTCATCCTATTGGAAGATTGGCTCTCTTTCAGCTATACCATTTTATTCTTAAGTTATTCAAAACGGTGCAGATTGTGGCGACAGGTGAAGCTTTTCGCTGTATTTTACTGGACTGTTCTCAGTAAAACACAAGTGACAATAAATCATCGCTCATTCATTATGCACCATGCCTAGAACTCTATAATGCTAACCACTGAGCCACCATGCCTTTATGGCACCTAGCTCATTGTATTCTCCCACTTCTCACTGTCGGAAGTACCTGGCACTGTTGTGAACTCCTGGGATTAGTGGCACTGGTGCCATCTTTCAAGCCCAGCCAGGCACACAGTCGAGCGTTGGCAGATCAGACCTGATCAGCATGGTTCGAGTCAATGACCACAGATATGTTGGGCAAAAGGAAATTGGAGCCCCACTTTTGTAATAAGGACATGGAGGTCCTGGTGGGTGTGGAGTTGTGAGTTTAGCACTGCTGCCTCACAGCGCCAGGGACCCGGGTTCGATCCCACCCTCGGGTAACTGCCTGTGCGGAGTTTGCACATTCTCCCCGTGTCTGTGTGAGTTTCCTCCAGGTGCTCCGGTTTCCTCCCACAGTCCAAAGTTGTGCAGGTGAGGTGGATTGGCCTTGCTAAATTGCCCGTAGTGTTCAGTGATGTGTAGATTAGATGGTTTACGGAGGCGGGGGGAGGGATGGGTCTAGGTGGGACGCTCAGAGAATCGGTGTGGACTTGTTCGGCCAGAGGGCCTGTTTCCACACTGTAGGGATTCCATGATTCTTTCCATGATTCCATGACATCCTGGATTGCCAGTGCCTGGTGTCTATAATGGAGGGCCAGAGGAGCAAGCAGCAAGCTGGAGTTGGTAGATTGCCATTCTGAATTCCATATTAGAAATTGTAACATCTTGTTTCTATTTGGTGGCTGGGAAAAAAGGGAAACTACGTATCAATGAGGTGAGATCAACTAGTAATGAGTTGTTCCTTCATGCTTATACTTACAAACTGGCCTCTTACCCTCACTAGTGAGGATTGCATCTTGCTGTTCAATACTTAATTGGGCAATGGAACATATTGCTCCCAATGTCAGAAATCTCCTGACTGTACATGATCTTTCCCAACATTTTTCGCAATGCACATGCATTCAATAGCTGAGAAAATTCAGCCCAAAATATCTGTTCAATACTTCTGCTTTTTCCTCATTTACCTTTAAATTTTCCTTAGACTCTCTCTCTCTGGAGGACTCATGCTCACTGTAGTCTTCTCGTTTTTAAATTCCTGTGGAAACTCTTACTATCTATTTCCTTTATCAACGTACAAATTTCTTAGGGGACAAGAAGGGTCAATGCAGAAAGATTGATTCTTTTTGTAGGATAATCTAGAATCAGTGGGCATAGTCTCTGAAAAAGGGGTCTCACAGTTGACACAGCTGAAGAGGATTTCTCTCAGAAGGCAATGAATCTGTGGAATTCTTTATCACAGAGTGTTGGTGAGCTTGGGTCATTAAATATAATAAAGGTTAAGAAAGATAAAATTAAGCATTATAGAGATAAAGCAGAAAAATACAGTCGAGTATTATCAGATCAGCTATGATTTCACTGAATGGTTGCACAGACTCAGTGGGTTGAATACCCTACTTCTGCTCCAATGTCTTATGGTTTATTTTAAATTTCTGCATACCTCTCTCTGATTCTCCAATTTCTCCTTCTTTATAATTTTTTTAGTTCATTCTTTGCTGACTTACCACTAAGTTTTGCAGAATTACACACTTGTTCTCTCAATTTTCCAACTAGTTTTGTCTAATCTATACATCAATTTAAATCATCTATGATTATTGCTGTACCTGTCTTACAGTGGTGCATACCACATCCTATAGCGTCAATACTTCGAAGAAGCCTAAATGTTACTTTCACATACACATATTGTAGTGTGCCACTGGACGTGACATGATTCACTTCCCTTTATTTGTCTATGAATGGGAATAAGCTTAGATTACATCATTAAGTCGTTCAGAGAATGTGGCATACTGGGGTCATATGAGATTTCACTTATGGGAACTAGACTCTAATATAACCAAGGCTAATTAAGAACCTACAGCGGCAACAATTCTAAGTAAAAACAGTTTGGTCAGCATTAAAGCAAGGAAAAATGTCACAAGTCCATGAAGTAAAATCACTGATATTTCAGTGAAACCAAGTTGGCACTTACACTCAGAAAACTTACCAATATATGTACCATCGAACATATGAAGTAGGTCATTCAACCTCTGAAACCTGCTTTGCTACTTGATTAGATTATGGGGTTTTATTGTGGCATCAAGTTGTCTTTCTTGTGTACCTGCGTTATCTTTAACACCCATGTTATGGCGACAGAGCATGAGGAATTACCCAATAACTGAGAATTTGCACAGGTTTGGAAAACAACGACAGAAAGTGCTGAAGGAGCTCAACAGGGCTAGTAGCATCATCAGATAGACTGCAGAGGTTCAAGAATGCAGTCCAGCCTCAGTACAATCTTTTCAAGGACCATTTATGGAGTGGCAATAAATGCTGCCCTAATCAGCAGAGTCACCGAGCAGAGGCTGATAGCCAAGTCCGGTACCAATGAGGACCTTCTCATCCGGGATCTTGGGTTCAGGTCGCACTCCAGGTGACTCCACCACACTGTCACACGCACATACACATACACACACACACTCCATCTCTCCCCACACACACACACACACACACACACTCAAACACAACACACACACATGCATGCACACACACAGTCTCTCTCTCTCTCTCTGTCTCTCACACACACACACTCCACACACATATACATACACTCTCTCCCCACACACACGCACACACAGTCGCACATACATGTGAAACTATGGGGTGAATTTGTATTTGCAGATATATTTTATTTTGTTAAAAAACACACACAATTTATAGACAGTCAGTCAATATGGGGTTTTATAAATTCCTACTTTAGAAATAAAACCAGTCTGACTGCAAACCAAAACACAAACAGATTCTAAACAAGGCCTCACATCGAACATGCATTGTCTGACCTAAAACGTCACCTCTTCTTTACACTGATAAAATCTTTAGTTTTTCAGGGCAGAGACTTGAAAAGAATTTGGGGATTTACACAGACATATTAATCAATTAAAACCATCTAACTTATTAAAGGTTTAACAGCATTTTAGGTTTGTTTAGTACATCCTCGTCAGTGGTGTGACCTTTTGATCTTTTACTTATAAATTCTGTGTCTGATACTATGTCTCACTAACACCTGAAGAAGGAGTAAGACTCCAAAAGCTTTGTTTTCAAATAAACCTGTTGGACTATAACCTGATGTCGTGTGATTTCTGACCTTGTCCACTCCAGTCCAACACCAGCACCTCCACATCATAGCTAACCAGCAATGACCACATCCCAAGAATGAATGAAAGGAATCAATGGGAGTGTCACAGCTCCAAAGAAGAGAGGCATTAACTTCTCTCTCTACAGATGGAGACAGAAAGAGATTTTACAGCACAAAAAGAGGCCTTTGATCCATCACTCACGTACCCGGTCATCAAATATACATCCATTCTAATTCTGTTTTTCAGCACTTGGCCATAGCCATATATACCATTGCATATCAAGTGTACACCTAAATAGTACTTCAGTGAGGATTCACGCACCACCACATTTTCAGGCAGTGTGCTCCAGATACTCATCCCCCTAGGTGAAAACCTTTCCTCTCAAATCTCCTATAAATCTCTTGCCCCTTACCGTAAAGCTGTGCCTCCTGATTACTGGCTGATTACTGACTACTAAAAGGAAATTTTTCTTCCTATCTACATTATGCTGCTCTGTATTTTGCACAGCTCAGTCAGATGCCGTCTCAGTTCTCTCTGCTCTAATGAAAACAATCCTAGCCTATCTAATCTCTCTTCATACCTAAATTGCTCCAGTCAATTCTTGTGAATCTCTTCTGCAATCTCCCTAGTGCAATGGTGAGGAACTATGTACAGTAGTCCAGCTGTGGCCAAACAATGTTACATACAGCTCCATCATAACCTCCTTGATCTTGTATTCAATGCCTTGACTAATAAAGGCAAGTATTCTACATGCTTTCTTAACATGTTATCCACCTGTCCTGCACCCTTTGAGGATCTATTGACAAACACAACAAGCACACTTTGTCCTTTGTACTTCCTAGGGTCCTGCCATCAATGCTTACTCCTTTACCCTTTTAGTTAATAATTTATCCATAATTAATAAATTAACAGCCCCTGCAATCTCCTCTCTTGTGTCCTCAAGCTGCCTAGGATATATCTTAAATGGGCTTGGGGACTTATCCATTTTCAAGTCTGCTAAAACTGCTAATACCTTCTCTTTCTCAAGAATAATTCATTCAAGTATATTACAGTCTCTCTCGCTGGTTTCTACGACATCCCCACAGCAGGACCTGAGATGTCTGCCATGTCTAGCATAAATGCATGGAACAGTGCAGGGTAAGTCTGGACTGACAGCGTTTGCCATGCTGTCAAGTGTGTGGTGGGCTGTTCCAGCAACAGTGCCTGGTAAATGAGATGGGAATTGAATGTGAGAAACACCATAGGGTGTGGTAGGTAATTGGTGAGATGAGTTTGGTGAAATATGGTGAGAGAACTTGCTGGGTCCCATGGTGAGAACCACCGCACAACTCAATGCAACTCGGATTTAGCCATAACAAAGTAAGATTCACCCATGGCGTCCATTATCCACGTGTCTATGTGACTTTAGAAATTAATTGTTATTTTGAAGACAAGCAAGTTCACATCAATTATTGTAATGATGGTTCTACTCACGTGGACAATGTGAATAAAATCTGAATGAGTTGACAGAGCTGCTGGTGAATTAGCCTTCTACTTTCTGGAATCATGTACAGCAGGTTTTATAGAAATGATTGGATAGCTTATCAGCCTGGAACTGAAAACTAGAAGTAAAAAGAAGCTCAAGTGATTGATGGTTGCAATTGATGGATATCTAGACAGGAATGCAGATTAAAATTGGAGTCTAAAACAGAGCACTTCTTTTTATGAAGGTGAGATGTGCGATTGAGTGAAGTCAGTGAAATTTGCATCAATTGTTCATTTGCTGTCTGTAAAATAATTATCTCATCTTGTTTCATCAAGTGCTTCTTGGTTTGCCTTTTGAAGAACTGGAAGAGCTCTTTCGAGGGAGAAACATTTTTAAGTTCAGACACTAAAGAACTCCATTTATTGATCATAACGTTCGATAAAGGGCAGAATGTGAATAGGCCAAACATGAACTGCTTAGGCTACTTATAGCGTTGATACACACCTGAGAAAATTACCTAAGGCAAGAGTCTAAAGTTGAAACGGTTTCAATGTCCTGGAGTTAGAGTGTATTACCAACCTGCAGGGCTCTCGGTTTCTCTGTGGAAGAAGTAAGGGTGGATACTTTGCTAAAGAATCTATTGAACAGTCCCTCCCCACAATATTGTGAGGGAAAAGTACTAGCTTGGTATTGTGAAGTTTAAAGTTCAACTCCACAGTAACAAAATCTTTTCTTGCGGATAGCAATAAGTGTGGATGAAACTGAGATATGGGTGTGTCAGCCCATACCACTGAGCTTTTCCTTCACCTTTGGACAATTCAAGGACGTCAACAGCAGAACAATGGAAAGACCTCTTCTACCAGATCAGCGGTGGTCTTATTGAATGGCAGAACAGGCTAGAGGAGCTGAAAAGTCTTCTGCTTCCAACTTCAATGCCTGTATTCTGCATTCTGATGTGCCTATCAACCAGAGGCATTATGCAAAATTGAGCAGATTTCGAGTGATTTTACTTCGATGAAGGACCAGGTAGGTTGTTTGGCTGGGACATACCTTGGTATGGGGGGAATGAGGTGTCCCAGGGAATTGTTCACCAGAAAAAGTGAGTCTCCACTCAGCAGTCACTGTTGTTGCCTAAGAGTTTGCAAACCTAAATGATCAAACCATGGCAAAATCGAGGGTTGTATACCCACAGTATAGCAGCCCCTGATCTACACCATTCATTTCAAAACCCTCCCCATAATGAGATCAACATTTGGGGCACAGTAGAAGTCGAAGTGATTTTTTTCTGAATTTCCTATTGGATGTCTTGGTGACTATTTTATATTGATGGCAACTAGTTAGGCTCCTAGACACAAAAGAAACATTCCTTCTATATCTACTCAGTCAAAACCTTTCATAATTTTACAAATGCCTACGAGGTGCTGCTTAGCCTTCTTTTTCAGTCAAGAAAAGTGCAAGTTTACTAAACCTTCCCTATAAATATGTGCAAGCATTTCTGCTATTTTGTATTGAAATCTTCTCTGCTTGTTCACCGGTACGTCTATAGCCTTTTTATAATACGATGACTAGAATTGCATCTAATAGTCTAAGTGTGGTATAACCATGGCTCAATTCAGTTTTGGCATAACATCATGAAGGGTCCCGACCCAAAATGTCGACTTTCCTGCTCCTCTGACGCTGCCTGACCTGCTGTGTTCCTCCAGCTCCACACTGTATTGACTCTGACTTCCGGCATCTGCAGTTCTTGCTTTCTTCTTTGGCATAATATCCTTAGTTTTCAAATCTATCTTTCGATAAATGATACCTGGTGCTTTGTTGCCTTTCTTATTGCATTTCTAACCTGTGATGCAATTTTAGTAATTAACGTATTTGCGCTCTGAGATCCCGTTATTCCTCTACCTACATAGCCTGTCGTTTTAGCACAGCGTCCTACTCGCATGTCCACATGTCTGTCCTCGGCATGCTGCAGTGTTCCAGCGAATCACAATGCAACCTGGAGAAACACCCTTTCATCTTCAGACTAGGCACTTTATAGCCTTCTGGACTTAATATTGAGTTCAACACCTTTAAATTATGATCCCTTTCTTTTAGCTTCACTTATTGCGTTCTCTGTCACCATGTCCTCTCTCTCCTACACCTGCTCCAGTGGAACTGTCTGTTCTTTCCAGTCTGGCAGTTCTGCCATTCTCACAGTCTGATTATTTAATCTGCACTATCAACACCCTTTCTCACCCAGCATTTCAGCCCCCTACTACTCCATGAATGCTGTCCCCTTCACATTTTGCATCAGTTCTGATGAAGTTAGCTAGACTCAAAACATTAGCTTGCTCTTTCTCCGTGGATGCAACCTAATCTGCTGTGATTTCCAGCATTTTTTGTTTTCAGTTCCTCTACCCAATTTAGGCTTGCACTTTCCAACTAATTATTGACTTCCTTGTTCTTTCTGCCAAGACTGACCTCCTATTCGTCCTATATTACAAGTGTACTGCATATCAAAAGTGCTTAGTTTGCTGTAAAATGCTTTGGGACATCTGGAAGTTATGAAAGGTGCTATAAAAATGCAAACATTTCATTAAAAAAACGTAATCTACATTGATATTGATTAAAATAAATACATTGGAATCCACTCCAATTTTTTTAACAACTTGCATAATCCACACCCATTAGGATGCCTATCTCAAAGTAAGATGCAACCTGCCTTCAAAGCTTTACCAGTGCTGCTCCTGTGCCCTTTGAAATAAGACAAGCAAGAAAGAACACACATTCTGTCTTTGTGGTTGAATTTTGCTTTACTGCCTGCAGGACACTTGGCATTCCTTCATTTTTCTACTTATTCTACCTTTCTACCTGCATGTGGCAACATCATACACTTTTCACTGTACTTCTGTACCTGAGTACACGCGACAATAAAATCTAAACTAAACCTAAAATGTTCCAACGGAAGCAGGAGTAAATCTGAGATAACAAGGTGTAGAGCTGGATGAACACAGCAGGCCAAGCAGCATCAGAGGAGCAGGAAGGCTGACATTTCGGGCCTAGACCCTTCCTCAGAAAA
>JAHRHZ010000053.1:1266298-1284888 GCA_024137785.1 Ginglymostoma cirratum | reverse complement strand
CGGAGGCTTGGGGACCTCTTTGCAGAACACCTGCGCTCAGTTCGCAAGAAACAACTGCACCTCCCAGTCACGAACCATTTCAACTCCCCCTCCCATTCCTCAGATGACATGTCCATCCTTGGCCTCCTGCAATGCCACAGTGATGCCACCCGAAGGCTGCAGGAACAGCAAATCATATTCAGCCTGGGAACCCTGCAGCCCAATGGCATCAATGTGGATTTCACAAGCTTCAAAATCTCCCCTCCCACAACCGCATCCCAAAACCAGCCCAGCTCATCTCCACCTCCCTAACCTGTTTTTCCTCTCACCCCAAGCCACACCCCCATCTCCTATCTACTAACATCATCCCGCCCCGTTGACCTGTCCGTCCTCCCTGGACTGACCTATCTCCTCCCTAACCCCCTACCTACACTCACCTTTACTGGCTCCATCCCCGCCTCTTTGACTTGTCTGCCTCCTCTCCACCTATCCTCTCCTCTATCCATCCTCTATCCGCCTCCCCCTCTCTCCCTATTTATTTCAGAACCCTCTTCCCCTCCCCATTTCTGATGAAGGGTTTAGGCCCGAAACGTCAAGCTTTCCTGCTCCTATGATGCTGCTTGACCTGCTGTGTTCATCCAGCCCCATGCTTGTTATGTCAGATCATAGGTGGTACAGTTTACATTTTAAAAGTGCTCGACTTGCACAAAGTACATGATGCATTCATAGCTTTTTCTTGCTCACCCCTTTCTAATATTGTGAGGAAATATTTTTTCTCCTTGAGGGCAATGGGAATCTGGAACTCACTGCCTGTACACTTGGTAGAGACAGAATCCCTCATAATATTTACAAAATATTTACACATGAACTTGTGATGCTAAGGTATACAAGGCTATGGCCAAGTGTTGGAAAATGAGATTAAGATCGTTAGTTGCTTGTTTTGACCAGTGCAGACACGATGGGCTGAATGGCCTCTTTCTGTGCTGTAGACTTCTGTGACTAATATGCTTGTGAACCCTTCCCAAACCTGTAGTTAACTGAACGCTGAATGACTCAATTTTACCTCAACAAATCTGTGGATTTTCCAGTGTTGAAATGCAGGTGTAAAGTCTGATAAAATAGTTTACAACCAAATCTCGTTTTCAGTGGTTTCTCTGGCCTTAACCTTACATGTTGTGCAAACGGACAACTAATCCAGTTCAAGGAGGTGAATTAGAGCTTCAAAAAATGCTAATGAAACTGTAAGATTCATTGTCATTCAGCTTCTTAAATTTAGCCCTGATTGACAGGGTTTCCTGACCTGAGACTACTTCAGGTGGTTTCAGGAGATGAAGTCTTTGCAGCCACATCCTGGATCAAGGTGCTTCACGTGTGAAGCCTCAAGAATCAGGGACCCTTGCTCATGGCTCATCGCTGGGATGCCTCCATGTGGATCCCTCTTTTCCCCTTTCCCAAAGGCCGAGGCCCTTGATCCCACTTCTCTCAGCCCTCCGTCTGTCCCAAATGCACCTGAACCCCAAATCCCACTCCCCAACTTGAGGTCCCTGATCCCTCTTCTTGGCCTTTGAACTTAGACTCTCCCCTCTCACCCCTCTCCAAACATCTGACTCTTTTAACCTCCTCAATGCATCTGATCCGTCCTAGTCCCCACTCTACCTGCAGAACAGCTCCAACCCCTACCCACCTCCTCACCACCACTGGACCTGTGACTTCCCACTTCAATCCCTCTATCTCCATTAGTTCTTGGACTTGCCACCAGCAGAAATTGAGACTGTATGAAGGCAGCTGAACATTCACTGCTGATATGAATCTCAGATGTGCAAAGTACAACCTGCCCTCCTTCCTCCATACTACCTTCCAACTCTATCCCAGTAAAAAATGGTCATTGCTATTTCAGGGCAGAGGCATTTGGAATTTGAATTTTGGAATCCCACACCATTTTGGTTAAACTGGAGATCCTCTCCATTATTCCAAAAATTCAGGCCAAAGTCTGAATCACATGACGCATGAGACTATTCCCCTCTAGTGACGTATGCAGGATACATAACCCCATCCAACTGGACGCTTACCATGACATAAACTCATTCTTCGAAAGGACTATCCAGTTATTTCCACTTCCTTGACCTTTCTCCATTACCTTACAAAAATTTCCCCTTCAAATATTTTTCAAATAACCTTTTCGACCATTGACTCAGTTTTCTACCTTTTTCAGGCAGTGCATTCCAATCATGACAGCTCACCGTCTGTAAAGAAAACCCTCCAGTTCTTTTCCTATCGACAGAGCAAAATGGAATGGAAAAGGTTCAAGGATCATTTCGTAATGGTAGAATCAAATCAAAAATCATGACCCAAATTCATGGTAAAAGAAATTTAGTTTTCTGGATAGGAAATGCATATCAGTGCATAATTAACAATATAATCTAAATCCATTGAGAAGGATATTTACTGTATATATACCAACCTTGGTCTGCGCAGCGTTCAGGGTCAGTGCAGGTAGAGCACGGAGACATGGTAACAGGATTGTTTTGTTAAAAGGTGGACAGCCAACTTCTTCAGCCAATTTGATGATTTGCTCCTGGGCTCTCTTCTTACTCATCACAGCATTTGGAGACAAGGCTGATCCTCCCTTAACAATGCAAAGGAAATTCAAAGAATACAAGCTGAACTCATAATGAAACAGATCTGATTTGCACAATCTAATCAATTAATTTACTAGTAAGCCAGGGAAAAGAGAACTCCGCACATATAATGTGTCATATCAAGTCATATTTCCCCCAACTGCTTTGTTAAAAGCTTTAATAATTCCCTCCAATTTCCACCATTCTTTTCTCTGAAGCTGCTGGGGTGACGGTAAACTTTTAAAACTTGTATGGCAGCTGGGAGAAGGGAAAGAACAGTGAGGTAAGGAAGCTGAAGTTCCTGGAATACAATGAAATAAAACAGAAGACTCTTCCTCTTGAGTTATACCATAATTGTCTTTCACATAAGAGCCTTATGAGGTACTAATTTGACTGAGCTCTGAAAATAACATATGCACACCACAGATAGTAGGAACTGCCGATGCTGGAGTCAGAGATAACACAGTATGGAGCTGGAGGAACACAACAGGCCAGACAGCATCAGAGAAGCAGGAAAGTTGGAGCTTCAGGTCAGGACCCTTCTTCATAAATGTACACCACATACCTTCTGACTGGGAATACATTGGGCACATGTGTTTCCCTTTTATCAGAGCTGTGGAAAGCTGAACATGGAAGCATTTTCCACAGCTTATTGGTGTGAAATTCTGCATAATTTTTACAAGGAATGTCGGAAACGTTGGCAGTGCCAGAATTTATTGACTATCTCTTCTTTCCCATAAGAGTGTGGCACTGTATCTTCTTTTTCAACATGGAGTGCATCGTGATGGAGTCCCTACAACACTTTTAGGGAGGAATTTCCAGGATTGTGATCCAGTGACAACGAAAATAAAGGAAAGTACTTGGAGGAGAATTTATCGATATGTGTGTGTGTGCAGGGTTTGCCCTTGTCCACCTAGAAGGTAGATGTCTTGCTGAGGTGCATTTCTATAGATCCTAGCTGCCCTCCAGCTGCTTAGCGATGGACAAACAGCTGAGACCATGAATGTCAATGGATTATATGGTTATGGAGGGTTACTCTGTTCTTACAACCACCTTTTCCACAGGATAGTGGAAATGTTTTCTGGAAATTATAAAATATTGTGCATGAGTTTTCTTAGCTTCAGGAATTTGAGGAAAAATATTAATTATCTGAGGTGAACTAATGCAACACAGATGAAGGATTCAATCTCTATTCCCCAGTTTGAATATATGCTTCATCCCTGTTGTTTAACAAAAATGGGTCCAGTCTACTTTATATCTGATGACCAGTGGGTGATAGTGAGTTTGGGATATTGATAATTTATTCTCAAGTTTCTGTTGGGGGGGCATCACAAGATGTCACTTTCAAAGCTCTTACTGAGAAATTTGTAGGAAAAACAAACGCTTTATAAAACTCAAGAAGAAAACTCCTTAAAAAGACTCAAATCTGGGGGTGACATTTATGGATTGCTTCAGCTTCAGGCTTGTACTTTATGTTGTAATTGGACCCACCCATTCCCTGAAAGTCTTACAACCTTGGAGCAGATGCCCAAACATCTGCTATTCTGTATTTTGATTGAGTTATGATTCTAAGGCTCAGTAATTATTAATATCCTGTTACATTCCAATGTATTGTAATGTTAATTATAAGAGGCGAAGACTGTATGAATGATGTTTGTCAGCATTGTCTCTTTTAGTGCTAGGTCATCAGTGATTCACTATACATCTTTCAAAGCCAGTGATTTTTCAGGTTTTGATATTATAAACTTTTGCTCCTTTACCTCAGATGCCTTCCTTGCATAAAATACAACTCCTGCTAAGGTAACCTCTCACTTGATGTGAATCAGTGTGTTTCTTTCTATGTTTGATATCTGATAGCTGTTCAAGTCACAAACAAAAACAAGCTCCCACTGTATTCATCTTAGTAACCAAGACAAGGAAAGTGATAGAACAGACACCCTATCAAACAATAGTTATGTAATTGAAAGAGATCTGTTAATGAATAGCTAGATGAGGAAATACTACCAAAAACAGAAAAGTAATAAATTATAAAAAACATAGTAATTCCTATTTATAACAATGATAAAACAAGACATAACAATTGTTAACTCACAGCCAAACCAGAATGAGAACAACAAAGGGCTAAATGCTCAAACCTTGTTGCTTTCAGATGGCTAGAAAAGTTCCCTGGACCGGAGACCCAGCCCATTTTGCAGGTTACTCCCAAGTAGCAGGAGGCAACAGGGTCTGGACAGAAAACCGATTAATCACTGGACACAACTCTGTTTCCAAGTGATTGCAGTAAATGGCTGCTTGGCTAGACCCCAAACTTGGTAAGTCTGAGGCATTTGTAGATTTTTGGGAAGGAGGGACCTTATGTGGCAGCAGCCAAGGTTGTATTTTGTAGAGACCAAAGAAATAACTTTCCTTTTCCTGGCCTCACAAACATTCATTCAAACTTAAGTTATGTGGCCTTTTGCTGAGCACCCAGTGAAATCTGTGCAGAACACTTGTTATGAACGTTTTTCTCAGTTAACCCCTAAAATCCTAACTGTATTCCTATTCGGGTTACAAGAACACAATTGTCACATTAACCTAACTCAAGTGTCTGCTCTGCCAGACCAAATAAGATCTTTTGGGAATTTAGCATCAGTTACATTGCCACCAGGATTGGGACAGTATGCTATACCTGATCATTTTCACCGTGCTATTGCTCTTTATTTGCAGGTTGGGAGGTCTCAAACTCCAGGTAATGATGTCCTGATGCCTGAACCCATCAGGCAAGAAACCACCAACTTTCTCCGCTGGAGAGACAGGGCAGGATACCGAGAGATGTGTGATGCAAAGATTGTGATCCTATGCAAGAATAAGGGTGACCACAGCAACTGAAACAAACACAGAGGTATCTCCCTGCTGATCAGTGTGGGTAAAGTATTATCTCTCCTGCATTTGTCAGACTGCAGATCCTGGCTGAAAGTCCAGCTTGGCTTCAGAACTGGAAGATTTATAATTAATAATATACCAATAGTATAATTAACATGATCTTTTCAGTTTGGCACCTGCAAGAGAAATGTCATGAACAAAAGAGACCACCACCATCACCAATTTCACCAAGGCATTCACCCATGGCTTCTGGAGTAAAGTGGCTGCCCACTAAATCTACTCAGTGTGATCTCCTCTTTCCATGATAGCTTGATGGGTAAAGTGTGCAATGACAGGGCAATGTTTGAACCTTTGAAACCTGCAGTGTTGTCAAACAGATATTCTGGGGCTGACACTGATTGGCATATTCTTCCCTTTGTTTCTGTTATTGCCTCTGGTCAACAAGGCGGGTATTGTTATCTTGTGATCTGACAGGTTAAGGTATAGAGTCACCAGCAATCTTCCTTTCTGTGCTAAGTCTAAGGGCCAATCTAGACTTAAAAATCATAGAATCCCCACAGTGAAGAAATAGGCCATTCAGCCCAACAAGTCCACTCCAACCCTCCAAAGAGCACCCTGCTTAGACCTATTCCCCTACCCTACCTTGCATTTCCCATGGCTAACGTACCTAGCCGACACATCCCTGAACACTATGGGCAAGCCACCTAACTTGCATATCTTTGGGAGGAAGCCAGAGTCCCTAGCAGGAATGGAGGGAATGTGCAAATTTCACACAGATAATCGCTCAAGGGTAGAATCGAACCCAAATCCCTGGTGCTGTGTGGCAGCAGTGCTAACCACTGAGCTGCCATGCCACCCAGGCTCAGGAATCTATACCCTCTTGTTCTTGTTCCTTTTACAAGTGAGAACAGATTCTCCCTAGCTACTTTATCCAGCCCACTCGTGATTTTGAAAAATCTCCTCTCACCTTTCTTTCCTCTGAGGAGAACAACCTTACCAATCTATCCTCATGACTGAAGGGTTTCATTCCTGGAACTATTATTTTAAATTGCTTCTGCAGTCTCTCCAATGCACCCACAACTTTCCTGTAATGTGGCACCCACACTGTGCACAATTCTCTTTACACACTGATATCTAAAAAGTGTCTTATACAAGTTCATCATTGGCTCTTTGTTCTTGCACTCTATACATCTATTAATAAAGTCAAGAACACTGTATGATTTTTGTAACTGCTCTCTCCACCTGTCCTGATACTGTCAATGATATGTGCAGATAAAAACTTAGGTCCCTCTGTTCCTGTACCCACTTTCGGATTATGTCTCTATTTTATGTCGTCTTTTAATACTTTTCCTATCAATGTGCTTTGCCTCACATTTCTTTGCACTGAAACTGCATCTGCCACCTATCCACCCACTCCACCAACTTTTCAATATCATTTTGGAATTCCATAGTGTCTTCCTTATGTCTTCACAGCCTAATAAACAGTGTCTGCACTTCTCCATGGCTTTCACTAGTTGCACAGAATTTAGTAATTTCATTACGACAAATACAAGAGTTTTGAGCAAGATCATATTGGGCTCAAAACATTAACCCTGTCTCTGTCTTCACAGATGCTGGCACACCTGCTGAGTTTCTCCAGCTCTTTCTATTTGAGTCTGCATTGAAACTGGGTACAGATATGACAAGATGAATGTACCACATACACTGTAGCAAGCATACAAGTCTCCTCGGTCTCAAAAGATCAAGGCTGACATTTATTACTCCATCACCAATTACCTTGAGTTTGATACAATTCAATAGTTTGTGAAGGGTCAGCTATGTTGGGGCAACATATACTACAGACCAGATAAGGACAGCAGATTTCCTTCCGTAAAGGACATGAGCAAACAAATTGGATTTATTATAAATTGGTAGCTTAATCTGACTGATAACAGCTTTTTATTTCCAATATCTTTGTTTCAACTGAATTAAACATCCAATATGCTATTTTCTAGACTCCAGACATGCATAAAATAGGGCTGTGACTCTGCCAGGGACACCTGTGTCATGAGAAGGAAAATACAAAATGAATATATGCAGAATTTAACACCAATATCATGTGATTGTATATATTTATGTTCAGCTCACTGTGTGATTTTCTGATATAAAGGAAATGTATGCGGTTAGTATGTTCCCAGAGACTGTGATGTCATCATTTTGACACATCTGTGAACAGAATTAACTCAGACTCAAACAACATTTTATCTTTATTCTTTGATGGGATATGGTCGGTGGCAGGATCAATGTTTATTGCCCATCATTAAATGTCCTTGAACTAAGTTGCTTACCTAAGAATCAAACAAATTGTTGTGGACCTGAAGTCACATGTAGGCCCAGACCAGGTAAGTTTGGCAGATTTCCTTCTCTAAGAACATTAGTGAACCAAATGTGTTTTACAACAATTGCATATGATAGCTTTTAATTCCAGGTTTATTAATTGAATTCCAATTTCACCATCTGCCATGGTGGAATTCAAACCTCTCGCCCTGCGATGTTAAACAACAAACAAAAACTGTGGTTTCTGGAAATCTGGAACAGAAATAGAAATTGCTAGAGAAATTCAGCAGGTCTGGCAGCAGTTGTGGAGAGAAAACACAGTCAACATTTCGAGTCTAGTGACCCTTCTTCAGTTTGCATTCTGAAGAAGGGTCACAGGATCAGAAGAGTTGATCCTATTTTCTCTCCATAGATGCTACTAGACCTGCAGAGTTTCTCCAGCAATTTCTGTTTTTTTTTTCCCTAGAACGCTAGACTGGTTCTCTGGATTAGTAATCCAATGATGGTAACAAGCTACCATCAACTCCCTCTAAACTGTCTGGGTAGCATCAACTTGTATCCCTTGCCTGAGCTACTTTTGTTTTAGCTTAATTAGGGTCAGAGCTTTCCCCAAAGGGTCAGTGAGTCCTGAACTGAGAATTGATTGGGACAATCAAAAATAAATCCTGGGCTGTGTTGTTGATGTAAAATTGTGGATTGTAATAGTTTTAAAAACTAAGTCACTTCTAATCCCTTCCATTCCTAAAGGCACTAATATTTTAGGGTATAGCCCTACAGAATAAAGTTCAGAGGTGAAAATCTTGGCTGATTTTTCCTTCCTACCTATATGTGGAGTGCTGACGTCAATTACAGCACGTCCTTTTACCCACTACGCACAGACTAGTTAGTTCGGCACAGATGTAAAAGAGGAAGTATTGAGTCAAAAGTGAAGACAGTGAGAAACTTTTTTCCCGAAAGACATTTTATAATAAGTGAAAGTTAGAAAACTGAGCGGTGCAAATATATCAAGTAGATCCGTAGACATTGGAGACTCAAAGATAGAAGAGCAAGTTCAGTAGAACTTCAGAAGCTTGCTCATTGGGAGTGAACAATCAGGACCATTGGCTTGGATTTTCCAATTCCCAGATTGTCATCATTCCAGTATGATGGAAGTTGTGCATGGGACCCTATGGAATGCCTATCAAGATAGACTCTGTAGAAAATACCCAGGAAACTAAAGATTCCTCTAGACAATTCCCCTACTCTTGGAACATCAGAATTACTGAATTGGGCATGTTCTGGAATGAAGGGTTGATGATGAATTTGCATGCACTGAATATCAGAGTGTGGCCATTATTTATAATTTCAAAATATAAAATGAGTGAAGGCGCTATCACCTAAACTTATGTACAAATCTGTTTACCCTGATCTACACCCCATTGCCACATTAAAATGATTGCTCACCACACTTCCCACTAGTATTCTCCTGTTGACTTCTGAAAGCTTTAATTTCTTCCTAAGGTGTAGTCATTTAAAAGTTTCCTTGCTCAAATGACAAGTCTAAATGTGTGAGCTTCAAAATTATACTATTTCCAGCAGTTGGCAACATTACAACTAATTATTGCACCACAATGCTGTCTGATACCTACTTATTTGGGGCCTTCTTGGTCTGTATCACTATAGTCACAAACTAAATTTATTGATCCAACAGGAGAATGTTAAACGTTTCTGCATGAAGTTATCATCACTTTAACATGAACCAATGAAAACTATTTTGTGAACTCTCCTCCATTTATTTGCTTTCACATTTCTTGTTCCAGTGAAGATGTAAATGCTTTAAAATCAGCAATGAAGTTTCATAATTAACGACAGTGAATACTGCTTAAAAGCAATTATCATACCAAAGATATAAATATATTCTTTCATTTATTGAGTTTTTTTTCAGTTATGCAGTTGGTTCATCTGTTACTGATCTCCAGACCCATAAATAAGTAACTCTATTAACTAAAGCCCTTATCATCTCTGTATCTATTTGGAAAGGTACATAGCTTTGTCTGCCAAACTGTTTTTCTACCTCTCTGGGTTCCATCTCCATCTATCGTTTACTCCTTCCCTCTCCCCACACACCCCCTCACTCCTTTCTTTACCATATATACCAATATTTTCCAAGCTACAATCAGTTCTGAAGAAAGGCCGCTGGACCCGAAATGTTAACTCTGCTTACTCTCTGCAAATGTTGCCAGACCTGCTGAGTTTCTTCAGCATTTTCTGTTCTTGTTACACTTTTGATGTTATGCTCAGATCTCAAAGCGCACTTCATTCTAATGAAAATAATGTTACCAACTAAGGCTTTCAACAGTCTCTGGCACTGGGAGTATCATTACAGATATGCATTACTGTTTTAAGCCTCTATGTTTAACATGAACCATTTGTAAGGTTGCTGTCTCAATGATGCTTGTTGTTCGTGGCAACCAAAATGGTTCTTTCCCCTATTAACCCGAAAGTCCCTAATTTAATATGGAGAATTAAAGAGGAAGTTTTTTTTGTCCATGCATAGAGCATATACTCCATACTATGGGGTATGTTTTACATTTCAACGTTCCTTCCACATATCAAAAATTCAGACAATGTGTTAGGGTGCCCAATTTATGACCCATGTTATCTTCCATCATTCAATTTATAAGCTCAGTGCCATCAATCATAAATAGTACAATACTCTGCAAGTATGTTGAAACCAAAACAGGAAATGCTTTCACATTAGGGCAGCCAGCATCTAAAGTAGGGTCTTGCTGCAGGATTGTCAACAGAACATGTACTTTCCTTTTCAAAATTGGTAGGAGAGCTAACTGAATTCGTATGCATTGCTAACATTTTCCAGTTTATTCTCATTCTATTTTCAGGCCACTTCTCATTTCTCTGGGAAGTTGAGAAGTGATGTTCCCAGCGTAGTGTTTGGTGAAATTGTTTAATAAAGTTGTAGGCTATTTTAGAGAGCAGTTAAAAGTTAACTATGACAATGTGGGACAGAACTTTCATGTAGGCTAGATATAGTAAGAGTGGTAAATTTCCTTAGCTTAAGCACTTGAGTGAACCAGTTTCCGTAACATTGATTAATGCCTATTATGAATGGAAACAGTTTTACATTTCCAGATTGTTAAACTGAAATCAAATTCTCGATATACTAGGGGGGTATTTTAATATTACCTAGACCAGGGGTGGCCAAACTTTATGATGATGAGAAGGTCACATTGCCGCAGCATTGCAACGACAGTGCAGGCTGAGATGTGGCATCGAAGTGCAAAAGCGCCTGTAAGTGGATTGGAAATGTGCCATGGGGATCCTTAAAGACTAGCATGTCAGATGCTAATATCCATGGCTATTGGTGCAAGTGTCTGGTGCCCATGGAATATACTCTGGGATGCTGGTACCCAATGTATCACATGGAGTTCCTTCAGTGCAAACAGTGAGCTGGAATCACTAAGTACCCACTCTGACTCCCATGTTGGGAATTCTCAAAACCTATATTTATCATGTTTGATAAGACAGAAAACTGAATATTGATGAGATAAAAACCAAAAGAACTGCAGATGCTGTAAATCAGAAACAAAAACAGAAGTTGCTGGAAAAGCTCAGCAGGTCTGGCAGCATCTGTGAAGAAAATAATCAGAGTTAACATCTCAGTTCTGAGGAAGGATCACCAGACCTGAAACATTAAGTCTGGTTTTTTTCTTCACAGGTGCTGCCAGACCTGCTGAGCTTTTCCAGCAACTTCTATTGAGGAGGTGAGTTGGGCTGTTAATAATGTGTAAGTAAGTGAATATTCCCCTTAATTGGCAACGCACTGCTGCCTAGTCAGAATTTGTTTCTCTACTTGACAGGTGCATAAAAGTTGCAGTGAGATGCTGTGGCATTGAGAAAGCCCTTGACAGACTTCTCAAATGATCCTGCCACAAATCTTGCCTAGCCCAAGTCACTCAGGCCTTTATAAGATTTCACCATCAAGGACTTTATCTAATCTCAGCATGAGTCCTGAGGTACACCCAGCAAAGATACCGGGTGAATTTCTGTGGTTGGTGTGAGAGCAAAGGATGTTGGGTGGGAGGAAATAGGTAATCATAAGTTGGAGGTAAACTGGCAATGGGTTTACAAAGTGCCATTGGTTGATGGTGTTTGGAGGGGTGCAAAAGATGGCATGGAGATTATGAGAGGTCATGGGCAGTTGGGTGGAAGGACATGAGGTGGCATGAGTTAGATACATCAGGCATAGAGAATGTGAGGGAATGAGGAGGTGTGAGATGTAAAGGCTGGAAGGCTTTTTCTTGTTAATGCTTTTTTCATAGCCTTGACTAAGTACTGGAATACTGCTTTGACTTTCAACCAGACCATCTCCAGGCTCTATGGCCTTCAAACTCATTAAAACCTGGGCTTACCCACAGAATGAAACCCTGTACATCCCAAGCACTTTCCCTGGCTAGAAAATTCAGACCTATAACTTGGTTCTGCTTGTTATCACCTTTCACTGCATTTGTTCTTCATTCATATTTCCAGTTTCCCATTTCTTACTTTCAATTAAATAAAACAAAAATCAATGAAATATACGGAATGTGTAGCTTGATCTGATTGCATCATCTGTGACCAAAGGATAAGCAACAGAGTTGAACCTGTTTGTTGTAGGCATCAATGTGTACTCAATAGTATCACTTATACCTCTAGAACCAACTAAGGGTAAAGATATTTTAGATTAAGTTTTGTATAAAAGGCAGAGTTATCTCATAGCAAAAAAATCCACAGGAAACTAGTGATCATAATACAATTGAATATTACATTCAGTTTGAAAATAACATATTCTGATCATAATTCTAAACCCAAACAAAGCTAATTGGATAGGTATGCAAGAGATTTAGCTCAGCTTGGTTAGATAAATATACTAAAATGCATGGCCATAAATAAATGCAGGAGGGGTGGAATTTTATGGAGTCTGCAAAAGTGGGAAATGTTGCATGCAGGATTCGGCGAGAGCCAAAATTTCGATTTCCAGATAGTGGGTTGCGAAGCAGATGTGAAATCAGCAGTATGGTTGTGGCGTGTCAGAACTCACATGGTCTCTTGAGATAACAAGGTGTAGAGCTGGATAAACACAGCAGGCCAAGCAGCATCAGAGCAGCAGGAAAGCTTACATTTCGGGCCTAGACCCTTCTTCAGAAATGGTCTCTTGCTTGGTTGCTCTTTCACATGGTCTCTTGCTTGGTTCCCACTTATAATGTGTTTGCAGGTCATGAACACATTAACATAATCTATTTAAAATTACATTCTACTTTTAACATAAAGTCAGGTACACCCATCTTGAAGCACCCAATTTATTTCACTTATAGTTGATGTGAAGCAGTCAACTTTGTGCAATTTTGTTGAAGGTTAGTGATTTTCTGAACTAAACTCTGTATTGGAAGGAAGGGGAGGAGGAGAATAGCAACTTACACGGAGGTTCAGGACAACAAGGGTAAGTCAGAGGTAGGTTGTAGTGCTTTGGGGATGTGGAGGAGTGGAAGTGGGAAGGGACTAGCATCTTGGGACTGGTGCAGGCGGTGGGAAGATTCAAGGTAAGAAAATAAAGGCCTAAAGGGCAAGGTCAGTAGTATCAATACAGTTCACATTGGGTCTACCTCAAGGTGTTGGATGGTAGTGTCCCAACAAGGTATAGATGTGATTTAAAACATTTCAGTTATCCTTATTGAGAGTGATCTCAGGCAATTTTCTAAACAAAGCATAGAGGTCAGAGCCAGCAGAGCCTGAAAATTCAGTGCGTTATATTTACAGATGAAATTTAACTTTTATGAATACCCATGCACCCTCAATGCTGATGTTGATGGCAATGCAATTGAGCATGGATGTTATTATTGTGAGGAAGAATCTCCTTATTTTTCCAGGAATGTCCTTTTTTACAAACTGCTTACTGCATTGTCTGTCTCCATGGCCTTTCACACTAAAGCTTCCTCTACTATGTAATCACACATGTCTCCTATGCAAGCTGTCAACACTTCAAATTTTAAATTTAATTGGACAGGAACTGGAATAAAGCAAAGTGATAGATGTGTCATCCACTCCCAGTTCTGCAGTTGGGAATGGAGTGCCACAGTTAAAATTTCACCTTGGGAAGCATTTAACAAAACAATTCCAAATGTTCAACCAAAAGTACATTCCATTGAAAGACCAAACTTTGGACTCATCTGTCAGTTACTAAGGAGGTTAGGGGTTGTTTTAGATTGAAAGAAGATACTATAAGCTTGCAAAGTGTCGTGGCAAATCTGAGGATGGGGAGGCTTTTAGAAGCCAGGACACAGCCACCGAAATGTTTCTATTAAAGGGAAAAATGTAATCAAACCATCATTAATCTAGAAAGCTGATTGTAAGAGATTTGCAAATATTTCTATATATTTGTATAAGCACATACAACTTGATTTTGTGTCCCTGGATATTTTGATGTCATTCAATTGGGAAGCAGGTGTATTTTGTGTAGATATAAATCAACTAAATTAAACAGAATCAAAGAAGGGAGAATCGTTATAGGAAATGAGGGAATGGCAGAGAAAATGAGCCAATATTCCGTACCTGCCTTCACGTCAAAGATACAATTTTTATTCAGTAATAGAAGGTAACCGAGATGCAAAGAAGAATGAGAAAGTCAAGGAAATTTATATTAGCAGCAAAAAAAAAACTACTGGAGTAATTTAAGGAACTAAAATCCAACAAATCCCCGGGACATGTTGGCCTATATTCTAGGATTCTAAACGAGATAGTTGCAGAGATAATGATAATTTAGCTATAATTCCTCCAAATTCTCTACATTCTGGATGGTTCCGCCAGACTGGAAATGAGCAATTATAATACTAATCAGGCAAATAGGTAATGAAAGCAGGAAGTTACAAATCAGTAAGCCAGAGATTAGTCATCAGGAAAGAGTTGAAATCTAGAAGAAGAGAACTCTTAATCTTATATTTAGCAAAACATTGTATTAGATTCAGACAAAATTAACTTGGTATTATAAAAGAAAAATCCTGTTTGACGAATGTACTGGGGATTTTTTTAAGAATGGCAAATCAAGGTTAAACAGTAGATATGGTATATCTGGATTTCCAAAAGGAATTCAATAAGATTCCACACAAAAGGTTAATAGGCAAGACAATGACTTCTGAAGTTGCGGGTAAGATGTCAGCATGGATATAGCATTGATAAAAGCTCTGGAAGCAATATGTCAGCTCAACTGCAGTATTGCCAACCAGATGCGCCAGTGAAAAGTTGCAAGTATCGGGATGGACCGCATTGATATTCATAATCTACAATCATGACTTAGATAAAGCGACAGTAAATAAATGATCTAAACTGGCTGTTGATACAAGGCTCGGCTATGTAAACTGTGGAAGAGACATATGGAAGGTGCAGAGTATCATAAAGTACAATAGATCCAATTAGGAGAGTAAGAACAAGATTGCAGTTGAAGTCAAAGGTGGGGCGGGGCAGAGGTGTGTCAGTGAGGGAGGGTGGTGAATCATAAGAACAGCAAAGCAGAAAACTTTGTAAAAGGTGTGAAACTTATAAATATTCACTTTCAGAGAAACTTGGATGTGGTTGTGCTGGCAAATTAGGATTTTAGCAAGCATGTACAGCAAGTAATTAAAAAGACAAATGGCATGTTGGTCTTTGTAACATGTGGCTTCAGATCTTGTTACAATTCAGTATGGCTTTGGTGAGAGTGCCTCTAGAATACTCAGTGCAGTTTTGGCCTGCATATTTAAAGAAGCATATACTTGCAAATGGTCACTATATTGATTCCCAGGATGAGAGAGTTGTTCTGTGATGAGAGGCTGAGTAAATTGGGCCTAGATTCTCTGGAGTTTAGAAGAATGAGAGGAAATCTCATTTAAACATATAGGATTCTAAAGAGGCTTGAGAGGTTGTTACTCTTAGCTGGGGAAGCATAGTTTCAGTATAAGGGATCAACGGTTTCGGACGGTAACTCGGAAAATGTCTTCACTCAAAATGAGTGCAAATTCTTGGAATTCCAAATCCAGTGGGTTATGGATATGGCATTGTTGATTATAGTTAAGGCTAGGAAAGATGGATTTTCTCCTGCCAAGGAGTCAAGGAATATGAAGCACTGGAGGGATCTCTTCTCTAGAATTTAGAAGGTTAAGGGGTGATCTGATCGAAATCTTCAAGATATTAACAGGACAAGAGAGCCTAGATAAGGATAAACTATTTCCACTGGTTGGGGATTTTAGAACTGGGGACATAGTTTGAGAATTAGGGCCAGCCCATTCAGGAGAGATGTTAGGAACTCTCTTCCATAAATGACAATAGATGCTAGATTAGCTGTTAATTTTAAACCCAATGTGGAGATGCTGGTGTTGAACTGGGCTGGACAAAGTCAGAAGTCACATAACACTAGGTTATAGTCTAACAGGTTTATTTGAAATCACAAGCTTTTGGAGCTCTGCTCCCACCAGCACTTCACTGGATGAGGGAGCAGTGCTCCGAAATCTTGTGATTTCAAATAAACCTGTTGCACTATAACCTGATGTTCTGTGACTTCTGAATTTTAAAACCTGATATAGCTAATCTTTTGCTATGCAAAGGTCTTAGGAGATATGGGCCAAAAGCAGATATATGGAGTTAGGTCACAGATCAGCTATGATCTCAGTGAATGGCCAAGCAGCCTTGAGGGGCTGACTGGCCTCTTTATGATCTTATGTTCTCTGCTCATATTTCTTTGGCTCAAGTACCTAGAAATAACTATCAGCTCTAATTCAATAGGTTTTGACGTTTTAATTACTATTGGAGCAGGAGCTATAATAATCTGATCACTGTTTAGTAGATTGCTATAGAGAAGCTTAGAAAAAAAATGAATTAGCATTTTTATTATCTCACAGTTCTGATTGAAACCTACAAAGGTTTCATCCAGAGTTCATTCAAGGGCTGGCTTTCGCATTATATCCTGTACAAAATGTAATCTATCAATACTTTTGGCTGTCAAAAGGGTAAGATCAGAATTCTGTAGATCTGGTTCCAGAACTGGCATTGGGTTTCCCTCTCTCATCAATACAGACAAGAAATCAATAGGAGCTTGGTTCAGGTCACCAACAGCTGTGACAAGAAACCTTCAGGGAAAAAGTGTAGAAGGAGTTGAAACTTTATTTTGATTCAACCATTAGACAAAAATCAAGCGTGCTACCAAAGCACTAATCCAACTGAAAGCATCCATGACCTAAACAGATTTTGAGAATGAAAATTCCAACTGAATTATTCAAATAATGCAATGTCTTCTTGTCAATCTGAAAATGCTAGTGCAACAATAACATCTCCTTAAATACAGAAATTAACATACTGCCTTCTGACCAGAGGTAAGAGTTCCATGGCACAACAGTAATAATGATGGCATTGCAGTAAAACATTGGGTCAGCATTGTTATATCGATTCAAGATTTCGATCTGAATTCAGCTCAGTTGGTTATTGTGAAAGTGACCTGAATCCTGTTGCAGCTATCTTTGGTTTTGAAACCCACTCAATGAAGGTCATAAGACTACAGCAAACAAAAGTAACCGTCTACGCTTCTAGTTCACTTTGGAACAAAGTGGTTCATTTCACTCAGAGAAGTCACCCAACATGACTAGATTGGAAACTGATACATCACAGTTATGCGGTTGGTCATACTCTTCTGAGATTGGTTAAAATTATTCTACACACAATTTGAAAATAGGTAGTCCAGTTCTCCCCAATATTCTAGTCCAATATTTATCCCACAGCCAACTGTATATCCTGCTATGAGCACACAAGCGATATCATTCGTTTTTTTTCTGTGTCCATTTATGGTATACAAGGCAGCAGATTGCAACATTTCAGCACAACCGAGGAACAGGGGGAGGGCTTATTGAGAGTTTTTTTTTTAAAAATAGATCACTCAAATCAGCTCAAGGGTCAGTGGACAGCAATTCACAGATCAAAAAGTTGTATTCTGAGAGGTAGTCATAAATGTACTCAATGCAGCCAAAGTGCTGCCAAAGCTGGCTCAGTGCAGTTGGGCGTTGAGAAGCTCATTGGCAGCTGTTTCATAGTTCTGTGCTACTGTACGGTGGCTCAGCAATTAGCACTGCTGTCTCACAGTGCCATGGACCTGGGTTCGATTCTATCCTCAGATGACTGCCTGTGTGGAGTTTGCATGCTCTCCCATGTCTGTGTATATTTTGTCTGGGTGCTCCAGTTTCCTCCCACAGTCTAATGATGTGCAGATTCGGTAAAATGGCCATGCTAAGTTATTCACAGTGTCCAGGGATGTATAGGCTAGGTGAATTGGCCATGCGAAATTCAAGGTTATTGGGTAGGGGGTGGGTCTGGGTGTGGACTCAATGGGCCGAATGGCTTGCTTTCACACCGTAGGGATTCTGTGAAACTCTGTTATGTTGGGGTTCTGAGCAGCCCTGAGGCATTTGTCAGCTCGGTGGAAATGGGAAAAAGCCAAAGAAACCGGCCCCGTGTAGCCAGGTTTTTGCTTTTAGCTCCAAGGAGACATAGGGTTATTGAGGTCTTAGGAGTCGTTTGGTGACTGACGGTTGAGGCTCGAAGAAGCACACTTTTTTCTATTCATTCATGGGATGAGGGTGTTGCTGGCTAGGCAGCATTTATTGCCCATCCCTAATTACCCAGAGGGCAGTTAAGAGTCAACCACATTACTATGGGTCGGGAATCACATGTAGGCCAGACCAGATAAGGATGGCAATTTCCTTCACTAAAGGACGTTAGTGAACCAGATGGGTTTTTCCCAACAATCGACAATTGATTCATGGT
>JAHRHZ010000053.1:1226177-1266288 GCA_024137785.1 Ginglymostoma cirratum | reverse complement strand
ACACATTATATCGATCTTTAACTTCAAGCTATTGTCAGCCATCCAATACTGCCATGGGTATGCACAGATACTCATACAGGGAACTTGATTTTCAGCAAGCTTTATGTTTGACAGTTACCATTGACTTCTATTTTGTCACATTAGTTCTGCAGGCGGGTATTACTTTGATGAATTACCAGAAACCGGTAACCGTGACATTAAGGTCTTTAAGTTATCTTTGTGCAATCTTGGTCTTCTGCCAAGAGTAGATCTGTTGCTCTTAAATCTTTACTGGTATGGAGTTTGATTCGGCCCACTAAAAGACATACGCACTATGCATTTCTGATGTTCACGAAACTAATTTTATAATTTTCAAGCACCCTTTCTGATAAATGCTTATCATTACTAGGCCAGTGACTAGTTCCTGCTCTCATGCCACATTTGCACTTGAGCACCTTCAGTAAGTCAGATTCTTTCTTCTTTCATTCTCATGAGTTTATCACTAAAAACTGAATTTGTTTGCTGCAACCCAGTTATTTGATGAAATAGCACATGGTACACCTCTTATTTAGAAATCAATTTCTGACTTCATTCATCATGTTGGAAGGCTTATTTATCATTTTAGTTCAACACATGTTTGGCACTATGCAGACCTCTCTTAAACTCGATATATCTTTATATATTTATAGATCAAAGATCGGTAGGGTATGACACTCTAGATCGAGCTCATCTGCTGCATCCATTCCTGTTCTTTTTTTCTCTTTTTTCTTTCTCTCTTGTGTTTGTTTTCTCTTCTGCCAGGGGCCTGGAGCGGAGTGGGGATGGCCAGTGGCCCAGAGCGGAGTGGGGACGGCCAGGGGCCCGGAGCGGAGTGGGGATGGCTAGCGGCCCGGAGAGGAACAGACACAGACAGCAGCCCAGAGCAGAGTGGGGATGGTGGCCTTGGGCCCAGAAATAAATATGGCTACTGGTTGGGAACAGGTAGAGCCTGGTCAGACCACATGGAAGCCTTTACAGCAAGAATGTAATGTCTACCTTTTTAGCTTAATTTCTTATTTTCTAACTTATACTATAAATATATGTCTGTAATGTAGTGTAATTTTCTTCTTTATTTTCTCTATTTTTTGTATCTAAGTTGGCATGTGTGTTGGCGACATTATACGCTTTTCACTGTACTCCTGTTCTTTTGTAACTTGAGTACACGTGACCACAAACCTAATTCGAACAAATTGCCTTGTGCCCTATAATAAGGTTTGTAAAACTGGAATTTGTAGGAAAAAGTTGGTACTAATTGCAAATGCAAGTACCGCATGATATGGCTGAAAGCTAGGTCAGCACATAAACCATGTTTTACAGAAACACTACTTTTGGAGCTAGAAACAAATGAGTCATATATATCTGGTCAACTTATAATTCACACCGACAGTAGCAATGAGGTATGAAAACTCCAAATCGAAACTGGTGTTGAACAGTCTAATGAAACAACAGCAAGAAGAACAGAAGCTGGTGAAAACCTTGGCAGTAACTTCAAAAGGCAGCTATAAAAATAAAAGCACTGAAATTCTACCCCATCTGTACTGCAGCAGCAAGCAATTTAAGTGCTCAAGTCCCAGACGGGGACATGAATCTTCAAATGAACCAAGCTGTGAATGCACCTTAACAGAACAAAGGAGAAAAGAAAATATTCAAAGTTCAAATTATTTCAGTATTCTACTTTTTTAAGAATGTTTGCCCCCCTGTTTTACTTATCCAGCATAATCCAGAACTGCACATCAAAAGATGTTTCATCTGTGGGCATTTTGAATATGTACTAAATACCTAAAAAAGTAATTATGAGTTATATTTCTCCTAACCTAATAATACACCTTATAGGTCAAAGGGATGTACACTTCTTTTTATAGATTTTTCTTTCCTTCCCAGCTGAACTAACTCCACCGAGGCTGGTATCCCATCACCAAGTCATCCTTTATTTACATGTGGAAGGTCCTTGACACTGATCCAGTTCCCTCTGAGCTACCTCTCAGAGTGAACAGAACCTCTGACATTCCTGTTATCCAGGGCTCCCTGATTGAACCAGATTAGCAGCCCCAGTTAGGGAACTCATATTCTAGAATGTCCATCTGCCTGACTTTGTCATAATCACTGCATCAGCATAGTCTCAGTGTGGCCAACTGAACAGAACTGCTATATCCATACCCAGAAGGTTGCAGTTTCACATTTTATGATGGAATTGAACATGTAAATTGTACTAACACTAATGTCGGAGATGCCATTATTAGAGGCTCCAGAAATTGACTCCAGAAATTAACCCAAGGCCCCACTTGTTTAACTAAATTGATGTTAATGCTCTTTGTTTTTCTTTATTCATTCACAGGATAAGGGTGTCGCTGGCCAGACAGCATTTATTGCCCATCCCTAATTGCCCAGAGGGCAGTTCAGAGTCAACCACATCATTGTGGGTCCAGAGTCACATGTAGGCCAGACCAGGTAAGGGCGGCAGTTTCCTTCTCTAAAGGACATTTGTGAACCAGATGGGTTTTTCCAACAAACGACAATGGTCAGCATTAGATTCTTTATTCCAGATATTTATTGAATTCAGATTCCACCATCTGCTGTGGCAGGATTTGAACCTAGGTCCCCAGAATGTTATCTGGGTCTCTGGATTAACAGTCCAGTGGTATTACTATGCCAGTATTTAAAGAACAATTGCAGACTTTGTACTCATTTCAGGTTTACAGTCTTGAAAGTGAACATTAATAGGCTTCAGTATATATAAGAGATGAATAATATCTGAGAACCTACAGACTCAGACTCAAGTACCATGTGATCCGACATCATTACGTCATATCTCCTTTTGGACATGCTCAGTGGCCATTCCTCGAATAAAGGTTTAATTAATCCTTTACTCCACATCTCCCCCAAGCTGATATTCACATTGACTTTGTACATTACTTACATGATTTTCCACACCTTCCCAGCCTCACCTTGTTTTTGTGGTTTCCAGGAAATATTTGCAGGGTGGTTTCACTGATCTCCTTGAATATTTACAAGAGTTCCTTGAGACTATGTAGAGATTCTGTAAATATCTCAACATTGGAGGCCAAGACTGTGTTTTCATGGTAGGCCAAGAGCCTTGTGTATCTGGTTAAAAGTTCGAGATTGGTCTGCTCTAAAACATTTGTCATTCGGCCATATGTGTGGTAGTAACACACAGCCTTAGTATCTGGGTGTAGTGTTAGGCTGAAAGATATCTCCAAACCAGATTGTTAAGGGTGAATTGGACATGGAACTAAGCAATTGAAGGAAAATACATGAAAAGCAGCTCAAGGGAAAGCAGCCAGTTTTTGCCAGCAATGACCTTGCCTTGGCTTGGGACAGGCTGCTTTGCAGTGACACCTGGATTTGTTTGTGACTACCAGGCACAAAGGAATGCTTGGGAAAATATTCAGGAATGGTAATCATGAGATTAGATTGAGAATAGTATTAATAATGAGGACTTTTCCCAGCTCAGGGACCTTTCACCATCAGACTGGGAATTGTGAGACCGGGACTGTCTACGTTTCACCATAACACTAAGATTCATGAAACCAGTGCCTTGGAAACTGAGATAGACTCCAAGTGCTAGCCATCTCCCAGGAGTCCTTGATGACTGAAAGGAAAGACACTCGCTGGTTGAATATGTCTAAAGTAGTTTAAGCCATTAGATTCACTCATTAGTTTGCTAAAGTTGATTAAGCTAATAAATTTGCTTCATATTGAAGCTCACATGTCTTCTTGTATTCATTTTGATCAGACCTTAAAGAACCCATTAAGTACTTTCAACCTAACAGTACTCTGGGAAAGGAAGGAAAATTAGGTTCAGAACTTGAACCTATCGAATGTTGACAAGGGTGAACTGTTCTGTTATGTTATGGAGCAATAGTTCAATAGGGCTAAATGAGGATTTTTAACAATAGTACATACCCCTCTATCAGTTTCTATCAGTTGGTTTGATGAACTTGAAACATGGATATATCCAATACAGGCTGTGAAGAATTGAAAATATTTGTTGCCAAATTATAGCCCATTTTTGGAGATGACTACATTCAGGATTCCATAGTCCATTGTCTTCAAAGAGGATATTACAGTCTCTGAGGTGCATCTGTTGAACTTCTGGACCTTGATACTTTTGGAAATAATAGCTACAGAATATGAGAATACTGTCCCTTCAAAGGCCAGCAGATCAATGCTGAGACATTCTATGGCATAGCTGGAGAGGAGGATGGCAGAAGAGGTTCTTTCTACACCTATTTATGAAGACGTGAATGAGGGCCTTACCTGGCCACCATTTGGATTGTTGTACACTGATCTGAAAAGTACCAAGTCATCTCTATTCCAGAGAATGCACATACAGAGAATCTGGGACCACAAACCATTCATTGTAGACCAAACAGTCATTGATGATACTGATGTGACAGCATTGTTCAAAATACTGTGACAGCATAGGATTACTAAATTCTTGCAACTTCTTCAATGTGCGAATGGCTAAACCAGCAAATGATTTTCCTTCCTGAACATATTTATTATCCATATTTATTGTAGGGCAAACTCTCTTGTCCATTTAATGCTACTGGGCAGAACAGTCCTGCATTTCCTGTGATCAATGTAAGGTGCTTGTAATGGTCATTGATAGCAATGTGTACACTCCAGTATTGACTATCCTGGTCTGTGAAATTTTGCTGTGTGAGTTTTTCTTTAAAAGCAGTTTAGTCTTTTTTCCTTCTTTAATACCGAATTCTGTAATGAAAGGGGCGTGTTGTGCCTAATACCATGACATTTTGCAGTGTTCATCTTAGAATCCCTTCAGTGTGGAAACAGGCCCTACAGCCCTACAAGTCAAGACCGACTCTCAGAGCATCCCACCCAGATGCATCCCCCTATAACCCACCTAATCTACACATCCCTGAACACTACGGGCAATTTAGCATGGCCACTCCACCTCGCCTGCACATCTTTGAACGTGGGAGGAAACCAGAGCACCCAGAGGAAATCCACGCAGACATGGGAGAATGTGCAAACTCCACACAAACAGTCGAATCAAACCTGGAACCCGGGTGCTATGAGGCAGCAGTGCTAACCACTGAGCCATCGTGCCGCCCTGTGTGTGTGTCCTGTCTGTGAGCCTTCTTTATGCCATCTGAGGAAGCTGGTAAAATATGGCTTGGTGTCTCTCTTTGCAGTTATCTTGTTGCTGCTGTGGCTTGCTTTTGGTTCTGGATCTTCGATGGAACTCTGCCCTTACTCAGTCTGTCTGGACTCTGTATCATCCAGAAGGTTTACAGATGGGATTGGACAGAGTTCATTGCTCAGCCATGTGGAAGCAGTCTGTCACAGTGCTAAATACATTGACTTACAGACTGGTCAGTTAATCAAGTTGGTCTTAAAATCCTTTACCCACTGTACTGTCAGTTGGCTTCATGCTGCTATCTCTGGGTCCATCACCATTGCTATCATGCAGTAATTCGGGTCTGTGCTCTTGTAAGTGAATCTTAACAGTGAATGTTTTTAAATATAACTATACACAGGAATTGTAAGCGAGGAGATCATCTGCAATCCTCCAGACTCAGGCTACAAAACCATTTGATCTTACATCACTATGACACGGCTCCTTTCATACTAACTCCATAGCTATTCCTGGAGTAAATGTACAATTAACCCTTTACTCCACAGACTTCAAAACTGCCTCTCACTCACAAATTTCTAATCGTCAGGGCAATTAACATCGGAAGGCTTGTCAACAGCAATATTCTTGAAGTCATTTCTAATTAGAACAAACAAGAATTGGTGGATGTTAGTCCACTTCCTTTAAAAACTGATTTTATCCATGTTATTTCTTGTGCTTATAGCCCATTTTCTAGAAACCTTTACATGATGTCTATAATTTCAGTGACACACCAAACTGTAGAAAACTGGAAACTGCCCTAAACATTTCATAACTTAGAACAGCAGAACTAAAAGCTTGGTGGTACTTACAACATTTCTAGCAGAGTCAACAAATTGCTATTTCCTGGAGTCATTGTTTTTCACACAAATGTTAGACAATTTCAACACATATGCCACAAACAATAATAAAATTAGTCATCAGTTCATTGGTTTTTGGAAGTGATAAATTGAGGGATAGATAGTTAATAGGGCATTGGGATAACTCCTCTGGTCATCTTTCAATAGTGCCACAGTGCTTATCCTGAGCAAATATGAAGAGTTGATTCAGTATTCCATGCGAATAAGTGTATCTCTGACGCAGCAGCACCCTCTACACTAATGTACAAATGTATCAACTGACATTTATGTGCTTATACTTTGGAATGGGGTTTGGACCCACAATCTTTTAATTCAGAAGTCAGTATAGTACCATTGGCATTTTAGGAAGAGTTTGGAGCAAAGCCAGCACTTATGAAACCATCCCTGGGTTTAAATAACTTATTCTCAAGAAATGCCATCACTGGATATGTTAGTGTTTATGACAAAAGCTTCCTTTGAGATATTAATAGTGAACAACTTTTCTTGCTGTAGTTCAAGAATGGACACCACCACCTTCTCAAGGCAACTCAGCAAGGGTGGTTGACATTACCAGTAAAGCCCACATCCCAAAAATTAATTAAAAAGTATCCCTTCGAGGAGGGGATGAAGGAAAACATTGGAGCAAGGAAAACACAGGAAGGTTGCTGCTGGAGGTTAGATGTAGCTCACCGTGGGATCATTGGTGCTGTGTGGATTGTTATTTCACACTGTCTTCCACACTATCACTTCCCCTTTCTTGGTAGAAACCACTGAGAGGAACCATTCAGGCAGTGGCTAGTCCGACGCAAATGTATAAATATAACATACATGGTGCGGGCGTGAGCTAAAATGCTATATCTAACGTGGTCCAGTCATCTGATTCCTTACCATGCTAATTGCCTATCCTAGTCTGCTACTGAACAAAATGGGCAGGCTTCCTCACACATAAGTAATGTAAACTTGGCTATTGATTCACTTTGATAATTAGCCTTGACTACAACTGACAGCGGCAAGAATCCCCAAAAGGTAAGTCCTTTCGTCCAGACCTTTCTAGAATATTCTGCACTGACCAATGTGGAGCGAAGTAATGAGTGCCAAGAGTATGGGTTTGTATCTGGTGATGAAAAGCCATTCTGAGTTGCATCTAGAAAGAGTGTCAGGAAAAGTTCTTTTGTTAGAGAGAGAGAAAATTTTAGAACATCAAGCAAGGGAAAGAAATAAAGGAAAGCAAAATACTATGGATGCTGGAAATCCAAAAATAAAAGCAGAAAATACCACAGAGACTCAGCAGATCTGGTAGCTTCTGTGGAGAGAGAAGCAGAGTTAACCTTTTGAGTCCAACATTTCTGGGCAGCACAGTGGTTAGCACTGCTGCCTGACGGTGCCAGGGACCTGGGTTTGATTTTAACCTCGAGTGACCGTCTGTGTGGAGTCTACACATTCTTTCCATGTCTGCATCAGTTTCCTGTGGGTGCTCCAGCTTTGTCCTACACTCCACAGTGTTCGGGGATGTATAGGTTAGGTGCATTAGCCATGGGAAATGCAGGGTTGCAGAGATGGGGTGCATGGATGTGGACTCAATGGGATGAATGATCTGCTTCCACACTACAGGGATTCTATGATACAATTGCAACTTACTGTGTATTATTGAACAGGGAGATACATATCGATGGAGTGATTAATATATTTCACATTCCTGACGTTTCGCATTTGATGAGTGGTATTTTGCATCCAGATCTTGACAATGCTGCTTTTGTTACATCTTTGAGACACTATTCCATGTTAAAGATGACTATGAAAAGGGAAGTTCTACAAAAGTACAGAGATGATTGTGTTACATTTACAAAAGTATCTTCTTGCATTCGGAAGGAAATGCATTTTTGAAATCTGCAAATGGAGGAATAAATTCTGATCAAATCCCACATTTCGATGGCTGACTGAATACATGCACCAAATGGGTTGTCATTGCATCATACATAGACGGGATATATCAAGTATTTGAAAATTCCAAGCTAAAAATTGGAAACATTAGCCAGAGTCACTGCATCTGATTACGCTGGCCTCTTCTGGAAAGTGAACATTTGACCTAAACAAGCTTTATTTTAAAAATAATTCCATATACATTCATACATATATCTTATTACGTGCTGTAGCACACAGGGTGTTAAATGTATAATCACCCAAGATATTTATCGAGGAAGAAAAAAATCAAGTTCAAAAAGCAGACATTACTATGGTAGCTGACAAAGTATTAAATGTTAGGACAGCACATTAAGGTGTTACATACTTTAATAGGTAGAGTCATTACAGTTGATTACAGATTTCCTTGCCACTGTCAAAGATATGAGTTTGATGGTTCTTCATATTAGGATCTTCTGAGCCTACATGGCTGCCATGCTGGTCTTATTGTTACCTTGGATAGATCATTGAATTAGACTCAGGCTATTGAGAAGAGGAATGGATCAATAATTGCCTACTCCTATTGATATTATTATTGAGTGCTACTTCCACTCTCCTTGCACTGAATCTTGCTCACCTTCCGCTTGTTAATCCGCAATTTTCCCATTAGGCTCAGACCATTGAGAAGATGAATTGATCAATAATTGCCTAAAGTTCATTTTGACTGACAGCTTAGCACTAGTGGTCACTAATTATACATTATAAAAGCTTAATTTGTTTTCTTCAATGGTCAGTTTTTAGCCATCTACTCTGCTTCAAAATTATATTTTGTTGTTTTACTCCAGTTTGGATGCTATATGAATGAAAGTTGTTATTGCTGTTTACAGATAAGTGTGGAATTTAAGCCAAACAGAAGGTAGGGAAAGTTTCACAACCTGAGGAATGACCCACGGCTTCAAAATTTACATTTCAAAAACTTAGGTTTTGAATTGGTTATCTGCTCCTACAGTAGCACTGAAGAGGTCAATCAATGTGACAAAAGACATGCCATGCTAAGTGATTGGAACCCTGGTAACCTAACCCTCCTCATCTTTCTTGAGGGCTCTGCAACCTATGAAATGTTTAAGCTAGTATTATCCAATCAACATCTTTTTTTCAATGCCCAACTGTTTGGAACGTTCCTCCTCAAATTCTGTTGTTCTTTCTCCAGGTATAGTCAGAGATTCATCTGCAACATCTTCTCTTGCACTTTTCTCCAGGATTCCATCCTTCTGATTTCTAAATAACATGTTCACCCTCAGTGGCATCTTTCAAATACATGTTAGGATGGAACTGAATGCTGATGACATCCATCTCTACCACTCCATCTCCTGTCTTGAATTTTCTACTGTTTCTGATTTGTCATGTTGCCTGTCTAACTTCCTGGCCTAGATGAACAAATATTCTGTCAAACAACATAATGTGAAGATCAAAGCCATTTTGTTCAATCCCTGCCATAAACTCTGTTCCTTAGCTACTGGCGTCATCTCATTCCTTGGTCAATTTTTGAGTCAAAACCAAACCATTCACAATCTTGACATCCTCTTTGACCCATCTATATTGTACTGTATCTACAATTTTATCCCTTACCTAATTTTTGTATGGCAACCTCTTCCTATTGTTATTGTTATTGAGTGCTACTTCCACTCTCCTTATACCGAATCTTGCTAACCCTTCTACTTGTTAATCCATAATGTTTCCACTTTGACAATGTCTGTATTCTAAAGATCTCAACTTTGATTTCACATCCGTATTCCTGTGACTTTTACCAAACATAAGTTCTCTGATTTCTCTGTATTCTTCCAATTCTGGTCTTGTGGAACTGTTAGTCCTCCAATTCCCTTAAGCCTCTCCGTCTGACTCTTTTTTTAAAACTTCCCTATTTTACCTTGCTTTTGGTCATTTTTCAAATATGGCAGAGTGTGAACAAGTGTCAGATTCTGAGTGCTCGTGACAGACTTAAAAATAACATGGACAGCTGTATGGAATGGCTGGACATATAGCAGATGAAATTAAGGCAGGAAAATGCAAAGTAATTCATTTTTTTGGGAAAGGTGGGGAAAGACAATATAAAGGAACCAATACTAGAAAGAGGTGCAGCAACAGGTAGAAGATCAGTTGAAGAAAATACTCAATAGCGTATACTGAAACCTATGGTTTTTTAACTATAAAAACAGTGCTGAGTAAGAGTAAGTTAAGGTTAACATTAGTTTGGCCTCAGCTAGAGAAATACGTCCAATGCCATACATAGCACTTTAAGTAACACAACAGTGCAGGTTTGTCTAAGTGCAGTGCGGAAGAGTGCTTAACTCTGAAAAGTCGATGTGAGGTAATTCAGAACACGACAGGGTTGGTGCTGGCTGGTCTTTTATATTCAGTGTCCTCAGGGAAAGGGTCAAGACAGCAAAATCTGAGAACTGAAATCCTGAGGCATTAGTTAGGTTAGCAGTGGGGGAAATTTTGGGTGCTAAGTAATTTTTTTTCTCTCCAAACTTTGTTATACATTTTGCGTCCATGGTTCATGTTTTTCAGGGTTTTTTTAACTTTAGGAATACGATTTAACTTAGAAATTTGGATGAATGCAACTTAACCAAACTTAGCTTAGAGCCTAAAACACTTAGAAGATTATGTCTGTGTTGACTTGAGAGGTTAACAACTAGAGAAAAAAAAATTTAAATGATTTACTTTTCAAAAATAAAAGTGGAGACTTCTATCTTAACAGTCAATCTAGAGAGATGTTTTTGTTTCAGAATTAGAGCTGAATTAGGTTAGAATCATTTAATGAATGTTGTAAAACCATTTTAATGAGGGATAATAAATCAAAAGGTTGGTTTGAGGACAGTCCAGAACATGCTACATTGTTAAAGAGATAGACAGAGCTCAGAGACGTTCTAAGATTTCAATTTATCTGAGAGTTTGTTGAGATAGTAGATCACAGATTGCTTGCAGCACACCAAGAAATAACAAAAGTAATGCTAGTTAGCAAGGTCTGAACTGTAAACAGCGTAAAAAATCTAACTTCATTGCGAACCATGTGAAATGCTAGTTGAGCTTAAACTTAGTTTGAATTTTATGAGGGAGATCGGGGCCAAAAAACAGCCTAGTTTGAAACTAGTAGAAGTATCTACAGAAGTTCCCACACAGAGTAATGTTGCAATGAAAATTATATGTAGATTAGGTTGGAAATATTGAAAAAGGAACTAGCCAAGAAACAGACCCAACACCCTAGCATATTCCTACAGTCGAGTGGTGGAAAATAACGTTTCTTTCAAGAATAGCTGGTGTTGAGGAGAATTCTGAGACATAATTTTGAGTGGTCCCTACAGAAGTAAATAACTTTAAGATTTATGTTTCTTATAAGAGAATATTCGGGGGTAAGTAAGAGATAAACCTGAGTCCATAACATACATAGTTATAAGCTAAGTGTTGCCATACTCATATTTTCTATTTTTTAAAAATTTGTTCTATATACAATGAGTGTTTGTGTCTTGTTAAAACAAGTGAAGTCTTGCGGGATAGTTCTGTTGGATAACACAAGGTACTCAGTAGTAGAGAAGTAGTGAAGTAAAGGGAAGAATGTATTAGAACCACATTTACGTGAGAAAAGTTCTTGGTAAACTAATGGGATTAAAAGATAACAAGTGCTTGGTCATGATGGTTTGCATGCTTATGGTGTTGGGGGACATATGTCAGCTAGGATTACTAATTAACGGGTTACACAGAGTTGGGATAAATTATTCATTTTCAGTTTAGCAAACTGTAACTCGTGGAGTGCCAGAGATGTACGCTGGCACTTCAAATGTTTACAAAATATTAATGAAGGGAGAAAAGGTCATATTTTAATGGAAGCTTATTTTTAAATTTAAAATATAACCTGCTTTAAATCTGCTAAATATCTAAATATGGTGAGACTGTTGTTTGTACTGATTTTGTTAACCACTATTTGTATTGGATTATAGAGTCCCTACAGTGCAGAAGGAGGCCATTCATCCCATCGAATCTTCGCTGACCCTCCAAAAAGCATCCCACCAGACCCACCACCCCTACTATATTCTCACACTTACCATGACTAATCCACCTAGTCTACACATCCCTGAGCACTATGGACAATTTTTTTCAAGCATGGCCAATCCACCTAACTTATGTTTGGACTGTGCGGGGAAACCGAAGCACCCAGCAAAAGCAGGGTGAATGTGCAAACTCTACATAGACAGTCACCGAAGGCTGGAATCAAACCCAAGTCCCTGGCGCTGTGAGGCAACGGCGCTAACCACTACACCACCATGCCACCCATCTATGGATAGGATCTATGAACTGATTGTCTATTAATGGCATACATATCCTAAGTTTATATTCAATAAAAACATTAGAGATGGTATATAATTCATGTTAGCAGAATTACACATCAAGTGTCTCTAATTTGCTCAGACTGGCTCATCACTGTATAAATCAAAGTGATTGTCCTCAAAACGATACTCTTAATCATTCATCAGACAACAACAGCACCCACCCTGTCAGTATTCTTTATATGCAACATTTTCATATTATTAGTATTATATATGCAGTTAATTTAGATTATTGTGAGGCCCCATGATCACCAATCCTTTTAGTGAGGGCTCCTTCAAGCAAAAGCATTTGAGAACTACAGCCACATTAATAGTCCCCTCTAGTTCAGGCCAGCTAACACATTTAACTATTACATCAGAGAGAGAGATGCCCTCTGGGTATATTAATTAGAAGGGACCAAAAGTGGCTGAAAGGATAGACATAACTCTTCATAAAAACATGGTGGTAAACTTTCCCTTCAGAAACAAACTGTCTCTGTGATCTGACTTTCCATGTGTATTTAAGTATACTTTTTGTGTAAATTATTGACTATATATACATACATACCAGGATTTGATTGAAGCCAGAGATGAATGGGTGGGGCTTCACACTCTGTAGCTAATTGCTTATAGAGTCACAGAATCATACAGTACAGAACATGATGTTCGGTCAATCAAGTACTGCCAAAGCTACACTAAATCTGCACCAGTCCTACCTTCCAGCACTAGGCCCATAGCCTTAAATATTATGACACTTCAAGTCCTCATCTAAGTACTTTTTAAAGGTTGTGCGGTTTCCTGCCTCAGCTAGCCTCAGGGAAACAGTTGCTTTCCATTCACCCTCTCCTTGCCCCTCATAATTTTATGATGAGAGTCAGGGCGATTTTTGCCATGATGCATGCTACTGTGTATTAGTTTTTTTCAGATCTCAGTGGCTTGGCTTATAAGTAAAGGATGGTGACTTGATTTGGCCTCTGAAATCATGAAGTATCAAGAACCAGTGGCATGCTGTTTACCTTGGAATGCAGTGACAATGGGATATTGGTTATTTTAAAGGCAGTGGTAAGGCAATTCTTGTAAGGCAATGGAATCAAAGGTGACTGGGGGTAGGTGGGAATAGATAGATTAGCCATGATCTTATTGAATGGTAAAATAGGCTCGATTGGCTGACTAGCCCAGTACTGTTCCTAATTTGTATGCCCATAGTTTAAAACATCCGCTTGTCAACCTCTATTTTTGCTTCCTTTTTTACACATCTGTTTATGAGTCGTGAGCGGCTGTGAGAACTTGTAGGTGGTCAGCCTTGGACATTACTGCTCCAAAACCACCAATGCCAAGGGCTTGTATTTGTATTCTGTCTTTAGCAAAGTATGAGAGCCCAAGACACTTCATAGGAATGTTATCAAAAAAAGGTTGCCACAGAGCTAGTGAGCTATGCATTTTCTTTTATTCATCCATGGAATGTGGTCAAGCTTCTTAAGTGCTGTCAGAGCTGCACGCATCCAGGCACATGGGGAGTATTCTATTGTACTTTGTACTTTGCAGATTTTGGACGGGCTTTGGGAAGTCAGGAGGTGAGTTACTCATTGAAGTATTCCTAGCTTTTGACCTACTCTTCTAGCCATTGCATTAACATCACAAGTCTAGTTCAGTTTTTGGTAAATCGTAACCCCTCAAAAGTTGAAATTCTAGGATTCAGTGTTGATAAGGCCATGGAATGTCAAGGGATGATTATTTCTCATTAGCGATGATCCTTGCCTGGCATTTGTGTGGCACAAATTTACTTGCCATTTGTCAGCTCCAGCCTGGATGTTGTCCAACTCTTGCTGCAATTGGATGGTCTGCTTCAATTTCTGAGGAGTCACAAATGGTGCTGAATATTGTATAATCATTGGGAAAAAATCCCCACTTCTGACCTGCAAGAGTGAGATGAAGGGAAACTTCTTCACTGAGGATGGCTAGGATTTGGAATGTACTGCATGGGAGAGTGGTGTGGGTAGATTCAATACAATGTTTCAAAAGAGGGCTGGATATATATTTGAAAGTGATGAATTAAGAGGGTTTGAATATCGGGCTGTTTTGGGAGCTGATACAGACACAATGGCCTCTTTCTATACTGTAAAATTCTATGATTCTTATGATGGCAGGAAAGTCATAGATGAAGCAGCTAAAGATGATTTGGGTCTAGGACTCTATCCTGAGGTAGAGTGACTGAAAGCAACGTGGAGAGAAAGTTATGAAAGAGAATGCCAGAGCTCAAGGCCTAGCCAGCTGGAAGCACAGACATAGTTATAACCAGAAACGAATTGAGGGATGAACAAATAGCCAGAGGAGGAGGGACAATGAGTTCTCAAAAGGTCAGAATGGAGGTGGTTGCAGAGATAGAATAAGATGAGCCGGAACAAAAATAAACAATGAACGAATTGAGGGATGAACAAATAGCCAGAGGAGGAGGGACAATGAGTTCTCAAAAGGTCAGAATGGAGGTGGTTGCAGAGATAGAATAAGATGAGCCGGAACAAAAATAAACAATGAACCGTGTATGCTGGAAATCGGAAATGAAACAGAAAATGCTGGAAAATCTCAGCAGGTCTGACAGCATCTTTTGAGAAAAAGCAGAGTTAACATTTCAGGTCCGGTGACCCTTCTTCAGGATGAGCCTGGTGTGGTTTCTTGGGTCAAACATCACTGCCAGTGAGATATTGTCTAAATGTTGCTCTCTAGGTTAGCTCATATAATGTATACATGATGTGGAGGCGCCCGTGTTACACTGGGTTGGACAAGGTCAGAAATCACACGACACCAGGTTATAGTCCAACAGGTTTATTTGAAATCACAAGCTTTCAGGTGAAGTGATGAAGGGGCAGCGCTTCAAAAGCTTGTGATTTCAAATAAACCTGTTGGACTATAACCTGGTGTCGTGTGATCACATAATATATTCAACAAAGATTGGGTTCTTGTTGAGACAGATATCTAAATGTTTACATTGCTACAGTCTGGTTTCTGTGGTTACTGATTTTATTGTATATTGCATACACATTAGTGACTGAACAGAGTACACTGACTCCTTGTATTGTCAGAATGACTGACGGTGAAGTGGATACCTTTATGCCATGGAACTGTCTTAAAAGTACAGGCCAATGTTCCCTTGAAGCCCACAGCTGCTCCAAGTGTCTATGCAGGGCAATCAGTTTGCCTACGCCATTCATAATGTTAAATTCCGGTTCTGGAAGTTGCTTCCATACATGGACCTCCGAGGTCAATGCAGACAAAAGCAAAATTTCTGAAATGCTGGTTCAGGCCTGTCTGGTCTAGAATCTGTGCAGTAACATTACAAAGCCCTTACAAGAATTTTAACACAACAATTTTTTTCTAAATTAAGGGTTTCGGTTGCAGACCTGCTCGCCGAGCCAGTGTGTTTGATCGCAGACGTTTCATCACCCTGCTAGGTAACATTGTCAGTGCACCTCCGGTGAAGTGTTGGTGTTCCATCCTGCTTGTTATTTAAATGCCTCGGTTTGCTGGGGTGGTTCTTCAGTGGATTATATTTCGGGCCCAGTTCAGTGTGTTTGTTGGTGGAGTTCCAGTTGGAATGCCAGGCCTTCAGGAGGCCCCGGCATGTCTCTGTTTGGCTTGTGCTATTATGAATGTGGTGTCCGAATCGAATTCGTGTCCTTCTTTGTCCGTGTGTATTGAGTCCAGTGAGAATTGGTCATGTTTCTTGGTGGCTCGTTGGTGTTCGTGTGTCCTTATTGTCAGTTTTCTTCTAGTTTGGCCTATGTAATGTGTTCTCACAATCCTTGTGTGGTATTTTGTATATTACGTTAGTTTTATTGGTTGTGGGTATGGGGTCCTTTACGTTTGTCAGTAGCTGTCACAGGGTGGTTGTTTGTTTGTGGGCTACCCTTATACTAGGGGTCTGAGTAGTCTTGTGATCATCTCTGATATGTCCCTGATGTATGGTACAAATCTTCTCAAAAACTTTAAATTAAGGGATTAGCAAATGTTGGTCGGTGAATGCATGGGAAAAATTTGTGAATCGGACCTGGGATAAATTAGAATACAGGCTGAAGAGATTTAGGAATAGGAATCCAACTGGACAGCATTGGAGAATCACTAGGTAAAACATCATGAATCAAGATTCCTGCAGGAGATGGGCTGAAGTAGGGCTGGAAATAGGCAATGAGAGGAGGAAAAATTAATTTTAGTGAGAGAAAGATATACAGGCATTAATCTGTGTTAGCTATACATGTGATTCTTGAAGTCTTTATGTGAATTCATTCCATGTAAAACTTTTGGGGTGAATTTCCACAAACAGTGTTTACAGCATTCCTTTGGAGTTTCTGCAGATTTCCTACCAATTGCAGAATCCACCTTTATACCCGCATTTTGCACAGAGTAAACATTTCCAGTCAGTGATCTTTCACTTTATTTTTGTTTCCATTTCCACTTTTATTTTGGATTTCCAGCATCTATCATTTGATCATCAGACGCCATTTCCGTCACCTCCAGCAGGATGCCACCACAAGACACATAATCCCCTCCCCTCCTTTGTCTGCCTTCTGCAGGGACCGTTCCCTCTGGGATACCTTGGTCCACACTTTCTTCACCCCCAACACCTCCCCACAGCCCTACTGCACCTTCCCTTGTAACCGGCAAACGTGCAACACCTGCCCATTTACCTCCTCCCTCCCCACTATCCAAGGGCCCAAACATACTTTCCAGGTGAAGCAACACTTCACCTGCACTTCCCAGAATTTAGTCTACTGCATTTGCTCCTCACAATGTGGTCTCCTCTACATTGAGGAAACGAAGCTTAGACTTGGCGACCGCTTCGCAGAACATCTACATTCTGCTCGCAAAAAAGACCCTAAACTACCTGTTGCCTGCCACTTTAACGCACCACCCTGCTCCCTGGCCAACATCTCTGTCTCTGGCTTGCTGCAGTGTTCCAGTGAAGCCCAACACAAGCTGGAGGAACAACACCTCATTTTTCGCTTGGGGACCCTGCAGTCCTCTGGACTCAGTATTGAGTTCAATAATTTTAGGGCCTAAACTCTCCCATGTCCCAGCCCCCTACCCCACACACCAGGCCTTGTTACCACATAGCCTGCCACTACACACCCTCTGTTGTTAGTCACTAACAGTCCCCATTAATAACTATTCACCCTCCCAGCCTGATCGTTAGCAACTCCTTTGTCTGTCCAATTGTCTTTCTCTCTCTTTGGGCTCGATCCTATTGTTTACTCCCTACCCCACCCACCTCCCTATTTTCTGCATATAAACTGACGATTTCCCAGCCACCATCAGTTCTGAGGAAGGGTCACCGGACCCGAAACGTTAACTCTGTTTTTTCCTTCACAGATGCTGCCAGACCTGCAATTTTGGCTTTGTTCCTGATTTGCAGCATCCGCAGTTCTTTTGGTTTTTATCTATCATTTGCTATTTTGTTTTTGTGTTCAAACCTTCAGGAATGGACTCCAATCAAATTTAAGATTTGTAGTTATTCTATCTGTATGTTTGAACCAAAGAAAGGAAACAATTAATAGCATATGGTCCAGGGTTACTCTGTTAAGAGAGAGGAGTCTCCTGAGATCAGGGAGCAAGGTTTCCATTCATTTATGTAAAGGATCTGGGATAAAGCACAGTGAATTGTTAGTAACACTTGCTGGCTTTGTAACCAGCAAGAGTTTTTGGCACTAATTCGTTTGGGAAATTCAAAGATGCGGAAAGCTATGTTTAAATTTTCCAAAACTATTAGGAAACATATGTGACTGGTGGGGCTCACAATTGTGAGCTTTGGCTGACTTTGTGATATACTGGAACATCAAGCCATAATGATTGTATATTATCCAAAATGTCCGTCAGCATCACTTCAATCCCGTCTGATTATCTAGGAGTATATTCCAGGCTGGATTAAACGTAACTGTTCTTTGCATGAGCTTTGGCACATTGAAATTCATGACCTTCTACCTCAGAGGTGACAATGCCCTTCTAGAGATATGACAAATTAATCTCAGAAGACATTACTGTGCAGCAATGGAAAAATACACTGCTGTAGAAAGCATCAGGTCTTTGAATGAGACGTTAAACATCAGCCCCATCTACCTCCTCAGCTGGATGTGAAAGATCCCATCACACTATTCAAAGAAAAGATTAATTCTCGTCTGACTTTCTGATCAGTGAATATTCCTCAGCCAGTGATAGAAAGCAAAATTGGGCATTAAAAAAATTGCTATGCACCCTTGCTGTTTGCAAGTTACAATGTAAAAATTGCTGAATTGCCTTTTTAAGCACTTTGTGTCATTCTGAGACCTTGAAAGGTGCCGAACAAATGAAATCCTCCCTTCTTTTCTTTTGAACTGGCAGATGTTTAGAAGGTGCTGATCATTATTAACAAAGGACAACAGCAACTTCACAATGCAAAGCCTCTTTTGGCAGAGCAAATTATCCCAAGATGCTTCACAGAGTGCAAGAGAAAAACGAGCATTATGTCAAGCAAAAAGTATTAGAGGGTTATTAGACATTATCATGGAGTTGAGTTTGGAGGAAGATCTATGAAAGAGAAAAAGGAAGAACTTAGAGATGGAACTCCAGAGCGTGAGGCCTAGGCAGATGAAATCACAATTGTTAATAAGGTGACAAAAGGAGGTCAGAGAATTGGAGATTATTGGACTGCTGGGTAATGGTTTTTGAGGACTGGAAGACATTACGGAGACAGAGAGTGGCATTTTATCATCCCTTGCTGATGGGTTTGAAGGTGGGGGGACACACAGAAGAGGAAATGCTGCACACAACCCACCCATCAACTAACTGTCCACCTTGATCTGTCTCCCATTTTAATAAAGGGCCATGAGATGTTTGGTAAAGTGCCCTCCTTTGGGTCTATTGAGACTTTTAATTGATCAATTAATGGCTACCTGTGTATCTCATCCCTCCCTAACCTTGACACGGAAGAGGGGGGAGGTCTATGCCGGGTGTTTAGCCTGGGAGACTTTACCAGGCAAGATATGTCAAACAAAACACTCCCCTGAAAGGGAATCATATCTTACTTTTCACCATTACATATTGGCATCTCTGTTCCAACATTCGCACCTCTCTAACTGTGAAAGCCTGGTCCTACTGATAATCCGAATGTACCTGAAATCCAAGCTCCATCAGCTCCACTCCTTCAGGGACTGACTGTAGTCCAGCATTCTGAGACTGTAGTGGACCATTTGTCACTGCTGGAATTATACAGCTGCTGGTCATCTGATTGGCTGGCAGCTCTCTAAGGTGGGACTCTACCTTTTGTTCAGAAAAATAACCTGAATGCCTCACTTGGTATTACTATCATTCTATGTGTATGGGTGTGACTCCCCTTGACATTCAATGGCATTACCATCACTGAATCTCCCATTACAAACATTCTGAGAGTTACATTTGAATAGAAACTGAACGGGACCAAATAATGGGGCTAAAAAATACCAGGGAGCAGCTGAAAATTCTGTGCCAAGCAACTCACTTCCTGAATCCCCAGAGCCTGTTAGCTGTGCACGCCATCAACAGGATGTGTTGCAATACTGCTCCTTTGAGGACATTTCCAAATCTACAACCTGCACCTCAAACGATGGGGTAGCAAATGCAAAGGAAAACCACCTGCTTCAAGTTCACCTTCAAGCCACATACCATCCTGACTAGCGACAAAATTACCATTCCCTTACCGTCTCTAGGTCAAATTCCTGGCACCCTCTTCTGAAAAGCATTGTGAATGTACCCATACCAGATGCACCTCTGTAGCTCAACAAGTTCATTCAGCAACATCTTTTCAGGGACAACTTAGAACTGGTAAAAAATGTTGGCTTTGCCAGTGATGCCAATTTTCCGATCAAACACTAGTTGTCACCATTAGTGCTGGTGAAATTAAGCATATCGAATGGGAATGTTTAGCAACGCATTTTGCATACTGCATGTTCTCTCTATTTTTAAATTCAGTTAACCGTACTTCCATGTGCAGTCACCAGCAAGAAGTACTTAAATAAATACAGTAATCCAATGCATTATTTATTAAAACCAAAACTGCTTCACTTCTTAGCATAGATATACATAAAGACAAAGCTACACAGAGGCATTGGTGCACATACATGCACAAATAAAACAGAGACATTGAGAAGCACAAATACATAAACAGGTGGCAAATCAAATGAAAGAAGTCACTCACAAGTATAAGGTTAGTGGGATGCCCAAACTTAAACAGGACTGAAATAGAAAAAGAAGTTGAGGAAAAAGACTAACCGCACCAAACATTTCTGCCATCTGTAACAGGAAGCACGTGGAAAGCAAAATAACCACCAATCATTCTGACATCACAACTACAAAAAAAAGTGCTGCTGATCACTGTAGCTCACACTGACTGTCACCACAAATTCTGCTCGGCACAGAAATCTGACGAGAATAAGGATCTCATCTGTCGCCCTGCTTTATTTTGGAAGGTTTGGCTACAGCTCCTAGAATGATGTGTGTCCCTCAAAAATACCACAATTTACCTGTCTTGTTATGAGAAAGGTGTGCTGCTTGAAAGGTAAATATGTAACTTCTTTGCCAAAAGGAAATATTCAAAAATGAAATTGCTGACAGGAAGATCATTTTAGTGTGAAATGTAGAAAAGTAGGCACAGCCTTTAAATACTTTGTTTTGAATTGTTTTCAAATCACTGTGTGGTTTCCATATTTCTGTAATCTCCTCCAGACCAATAACCCTCTAAGTTATTCATGTTCATCCAATTCTAGCCTGTTGTGTTTCTCTGATTTTAATCCTTCCACCATTGCCAACTGTGCTTTCAGCTGGCTTGGCCCTAAACTCTGGAATTCCTTGTCTAAAATTTCCTATATCTACACCTCTCTGTCCTATTTTAAGACGCACCTTTAGAATTTATCCCTTCGACCAGGCTTTCGATTTTCTGTCTTGATATCACTTTCCGTGGCTCAGGGCCGAAAATGCTTTTCTTGATAATGCTTTTAAGTGTCATGGGACATTTTGCTATGTTAATGCAGGTTAATTTTGGTGTTGTTATTCGTTCTCGCTACTTATATCCTGAAGCCTCTGTCTCCTCCTGGGGTCCACAGTAGAGGTATTAAGTACACTTTAATGTTGCTCAATGTAATACTGTCATGCATAAGCTTAGATGAGTATCTGCAAGCTTTCAGCGTAGAAGACCATACAAACGTGCGTTTAACACATACACACACACACACACACACACACGAGCAGAATTAGGCCATTCAATCATGGATATTATGCTTCTCAACCTCATTCTCTCGTATTCTCCCTATGATCCCCTTGCTAATCAAGAACCTATCTGTCTTAAATACCTGCAAAGACCTGGCCTTCATAGCCTTCTGTGGCAATGAATTCCACAGTTCCACCACCCTCTGGCTGAAAATAATCCTCCTCATCTCAATTCTAAACGCTCATCCCTTCCTTCTGAAGCTGTGCTCTTGGGTCCGAGTCTCTCCGACTGGTGGAAACATCTACTCCAAGTATATTCTATCCAGGTGTCTCAGTACTTATGTATGATTTGTAGTAAAACTTTTACAGAATGTTCCCAAGAAAAGATAAAAGTAATGACCAAGATATCAATGTAGAGAAACATCTCAGGCATGATCGAATTGCAGAGCAGACTTCATGGGCCGACTGGCCTAAATCTGCCCCTATATCTTATGGTTGGCCAAATTAATGTTTTTTTTTGCATTATACCCTCTTAATTATACACATTTACCAAGAAGAAAAAAATGTCTGGCAGGCATTAAATCTGTTTTCAAAGTAACTCTTGCAAATGAGCGTAGCAATTATGTATGTTTCATGGTTATTTTAACAGCATTTTTTTTGTGCAAGGAAGTGAACCCAATGAGAGTTGAAATGACAATGTAGTATGAGAACACAGGTAGAGGTGCTGGATTTTCTTTCCCGACTGTTGTAGGCAAAGATGGTTCTGGCACTGCTAACAAGTAGGGAGTTCCAGAATTTTGACCAAAGGATGATGACAGAATGACAACATTTTCCCAATTCAGAGTCATGACTGCCATAAATTGTAGATGTTTCAATACAGCAAGAAGTCACTCATTAATTTCTTAGAAATTACCGTAAGTGTTTTTCTGACATATTCTCTGAATTATTACCTAGGCCTCTGGGTTACTAACTAATCCAGTCTCCTTGTTTAGTGATTGTAGTTTTGTAAATAAACACATTATGCAGAGGAAAAAAACCAATAAAACTATACAAACATACAAACAAGGAACAAGAGTAGTTCACTCTGCCCTTCGAGCCTGCTCCGTTATTCAATTAGATCATGACAATCTGATTTGAACCTCAACTGCACATTCTTGCATGACAACTAAAAACTTTTCATGCAATTCATAACCAAGAGTTTATCTACCCTGCCTTAAAAAATATTTAAAGGTTCTGCATCCACTGACTTTTGAGGAATTCCAAAGATTCATAAACATCTGAGAGAAAAACATTTTTCCTCTTCACTGTTTTAAATGAGCAACCCCTTATTTTTAAACTAGACACCCAGTTCTAGATTCTCCCACCAGAGGAAACATCCTTCCGTCCTCCATCCACTCAAATCCCCTCAGGATCTCATATGTTTCCATTAGGTCCCCCTGACTCTTCGAAACTTCAGCGGATATGGGTGCAGCCTGTCTAGCCTGTCTCATAAGACAGTTTGTTCATTTCCAGGTATTAGTCTAGTAAACCTTCTGGAACGGCATCCAACACATTTAGTATTCTTCCTTAGGCACAATGACCTGTACTGTGCACTGAACTGAGATGCCGTCTCACAAGTGCTCTGTCTAACTAATATGTAATATTTGGAAGTGAATGTACTAAGTGTATTGGACCTCCATTTTGAAATATACAAGGCCAGTTGGATAGCGTGTCTTATTCACCCGTTTTACTAAGTTTTCCTTTCAAATGTTGTAAAGCTTGAGGGCTGTCTGAGTGAGAAAGAATTCACCTCTTTTCTCCTCCAGATCTTTGCAAATGATTTTATAACTGTGACCACTAATTGCTAACTCGCTCAGCGGAGGGAATAATTTCCTCCATTTACATTATTAAAAGCCTGCCCATCTTGAATGATTCTATAGGTCTCATCTTAAATTCTCTTACAAGGAGAACAGTCACAACTTTTCCAACCTTTCCTCATAATTGAGGTCCCTCAATCCCTGCTAATATTCTTGGAAACCTCCTCTGTACCCTTTCTAAGGCCTGAAATGTGTCAGCCAGAAATATACCAACTGAGGTCTGACTAGACATTTTTAAAGGTATAAAATAAAACTTCATGCTTCTGCATTTTTCTCCATTTAAAATTCCAAGTAACGTGCATATTTATTTAATCAATTTATCAACTTGTCCGTTCCCTTCGATGATTTATGTGTATGGATGTTAATGTTTCTATGTTCATATACGATGTACAAAGTCTTGCCATTTGTAGAATACCGTTTCTTCATGTTCGTCCTCTAAAGTGCAGCATTACTACTTCTTCATATTGAACTCCATCTGTGGTGTTTCTGTCCCTTTTGCCATCCTTTTTACACTATCATACTGAAGCCTATAAGCTTCCTTACAAAATCTACCGCATCACCAAGTTTTGAATCATCTGAAAACTTTATAATACTGTTCGCACACCTAAGACTATAGAGTTTATTGAAATTGGAGAGTGATAGACCCAAAGCAGACCATTATAAAAATACCACTGCAAACTGCCTCAGTCTGAAAAACATCCATCTATCCATCAATAAATTTGGAGTGTGGAGCTGGAAAAGCACAGCAGGTCAGACAGCATCCAAGGAGCAGGGAAGTCAACTTTTCTGGCCAAAATCCTTCATCAGCACTGGGGATGGGGAGGGACAGCCAGAAATAAATAGACGGAGGTGGTGGGGCTGGGTGAAGGGTAGATGGGATGGAGATAGGTGGATGCAGATTAGGTGTTATTGTGTTTGGTCAGTGAGAAGGGTGGAGTGGATAGGTGAGTTGGAAGATGGACATGTTGGGGGTGGAGAGATTTTGAAGTCAATAATCAGGCCACTGGGCTGTAAGCTCCCAAGGTGAAATATCAGGTGTTATTCCTCCAGTTTATATTTGGCCTCACTCTGACAGTGGAGACCGTAGTTTCCCCAAACTTTGTTATTAAGGATGCCCGCAACTGCTTCTCCCCAATTTCCCATGCTTCTTCCCTCAAACCCTCTCCCCCAACAGCAATAAGGATAGAGTCCTCTTTGTCCTCACATACCATCCCACCAACCTCTGAATACAAAGCATCATCCTCTGACATTTCTGCCACCTACAATCAGACCCTACCATCAAAAAGATATTTCCCTTCCCACCCTTGTCTGATTTCCACAGGGACTGTTCAATCCACAACTCCCTCGTCAGCCACACACTCCCTACCCACACTTCCACCACACCCGGTACCTTTCCCTGCAACTGCAGGAGGTGTTACTCCTCCTCTCTCACTCCCGCCCAAAGCCCCAAACAATCCTTCTGAATTCAGCAGAGATTCACCTGCACTTCATCTACTGTATCCGTTGCTCCCAATGTGGTCTCCACTATACTGGGGAGACCAAACGCAGACTCGGGGACCAGTTGGCGGAGCATCTCCGCTCTGCACGCACCAGCCAACCTGACCTTCCGGTTGTCATTCATAGAATCATAGAATCCCTACCGCGTAGAAACAGCCATTTGGCCCAACAAGTCCACACTGCCCCTCCGAAGAGCATCCCACCCAGACCCATTCCCCTACCCTTTCCCTGTAACCCAGCATTTCTAATGTCCAATCCACCTAATTTACACATCCCTGGACACTACAGGCAATTCAGCATGGCCAATCCACCTACCCTTAACATGTTTGGACTGTGAGAGGAAACCGGAACACCTGGAGGAAATCCCCGCAGACATGGGGAGAATGTGCAAACTCCACACAGTCGCCCAAAGGTGGAATCGAACCCGGGTCGCTGGTGCTGTGAAGCAGCAGTACAAACCACTGACCCACTGTGCTGCCCCACTTTAACTCCTCAACTCTCTTTAACTTCACTTTAACACCCCCTCCCACTCCCTTATTGACATGTTCATCCTTGGCCTCCTCCACTGTCAGAGTGAGGCCAAACGTAAACTGGAGGAACAACACCTGATATTTCTCTTTGGGAGCTTACAGCACAATGGCCTGAATATTGACTTCAAAATCTCTCAACCTCCAACATGTCCATCTTCTGACTCACCTATCTGCTCCACCTTTCCCACTGACCAACCACAATAACTCTTTACCTGCATTCCCCATCTCCATCCCACCTATCCTACCCCCAGCCTCACCATCCCTTCTAATTAATTCTGGGCTCCCCACCCCCTTCCCAGTCCTGACAAATGGTTTCAGCCTGAAACATTGACTTCCCTGGTCCTCGGATGTTGTCCGACCTGCAGTGCTTTTCCAACTCCGCATTTATTGACTCGAGCTTCCAGCATCTGCTGTCTTTACTATGTCCATCTATCCATCAACATTTTCTGCTTTTCATCACTAAGTGAATCCTGTATCCATACTTTGATTTCCCTTTAACCCACTGCTTCAACTTTCTTAACAAACGGATTTCGATGTTGTCGCCATTTCGGAGACATGGACAGAGCAGGGACAGGAATGGTTGTTGCAGGTTCCGGGGTTTAGATTTTTCAGTAAGATCAGGGAAGGTGGTAAAAGAGGGGGAGATGTGGCATTGTTAGTCAAGGACAGTATTACGGTGGTAGAAAGGATGTTTGATGAGGACTCGTCTACTGAGGTAGTATGGGCTGAGGTTAGAAACAGGAAAGGAGAGGTCACCCTGTTGGGAGTTTTCTATAGGCCTCCGAAAAGTTCCAGAGATGTTGAGGAAAGGATAGCAAAGATGATTCTGGATAGGAGTGAAAGGAACAGGGTAGTTGTTATTTAACTTGCCAAATATTGACTGGAAATGCTATAGTTCCAGTACTTTAGATGGGTCAGTTTTCGTCCAATGTGTGCAGGAGGGTTTCCTGACACAGTATGTAGATAGGCCAACAAAAGGCGAGGCCACATTGGATTTGGTACTGGGTAATGAACCAGGCCAGGTGTTAGATTTGGAGGTAGGTGAGCACTTTGCTGATAGTGACCTCAATTCAGTTACGTTTATTTTAGCGATGGAAAGGGATAGGTATATACGCAGGGCAAGAGTTATAGCTGGGGGAACGGCAATTATGAGGCGATTAGGCAAGACTTAGGATGCATAGGATGGGGAAGGAAACTATAGGGGCTGGGCACAATTGAAATGTGGAGCTTGTTCAAGGAACAGCTACTGCGTGTCCTTGATAAATATGTACCTGTCAGGCAGGAAGGAAGTGGTCGAGCAAGGGAACCGTGGTTTACTAAAGAAGTTGAATCTCTTGTCAAGAGGAAGAAGGAGGCTTATGTAAAGATGAGGCATGAAGGCTCTGTTAGGGCGCTTGAGAGTTACAGGTTAGCCAGGAAGAATCTAAAGAGAGAGCTAAGAAGAGCCAGGAGGGGACATAAGAAGTCTTTGGCAGGTAGGATCAAGGAAAACCCCAAAGCTTTCTATAGGTATGTCAGGAATAAAAGAATGACTAGAGTAAGATTAGGGCCAGTCAAGGACAGTAGTGGGAAGTTGTGCGTGGAGTCCGAAGAGATAGGAGAGGCGCTAAATGAATATTTTTCGTCAGTATTCACAAAGGAAAAATACAATGTTGTCGAGGAGAATACTGAGATACAGGCTATTAGACTAGACGGGATTGAGGTTCATAAGGAGGAGGTGTTAGCAATTCTGGAAAGTGTGAAAATAGATAAGTCCCCTGGGCTGGATGGGATCTATCCTAGGATTCTCTGGAAAACTAGGGAGGAGATTGCAGAGCCTTTGGCTTTGATCTTTATGTCATCATGGTCTACAGGAATAGTGCCAGAAGACTGGAGGATAGCAAATGTTGTCCCCTTTTTCAAGAAGGGGAGTAGAGACAACCCTGGTAATTATAGACCAGTGAGCCTTACTTCGGTTGTGGGTAAAGTGTTGGAAAGGATTATAAGAGATAGGATTTATAATCATCTAGAAAGGGATAATTTGATTAGGGATAGTCAACACGGTTTTGTGAAGGGTAGGACGTGCCTCACAAACCTTATTGAGTTCTTTGAGAAGGTGACTAAACAGGTGGATGAGGGTAAAGCGGTTGATGTGGTGTATATGGATTTCAGTAAAGCGTTTGATAAGGTTCCCCACGGTAGGCTATTGCAGAAAATTCAGAGGCATGGGATTGAGGGTGATTAGCGGTTTGGATCAGAAATTGGCTAGCTGGAAGAAGACACAGGGTGGTGGTTGATGGGAAAGATTCATCCTGGAGTTCAGTTCCCAGTGGTGTACCGCAAGGATCTGTTTTGGGGCCACTGTTGTTTGTCATTTTTATAAACGACCTGGATGAGGGCATAGAAGGATGGGTTAGTAAATTTGCGGATGACAGTAAAGTCGGTGGAGTTGTGGATAGTGCGGAAGTATATAGCAGGTTACAGAGGGACATAGATAAGCTGCAGAGCTGGGCTGAGAGGTGGCAAATGGAGTTTAATGCAGAAAAGTGTGAGGTGATTCACTTTGGAAGGAGTAACAGGAATACAGAGTACAGGGCTATTGGTAAGATTCTTGGTAGTGTGGATAAGCAGAGCGGTCTCGGTGTCCATGTGCATAGATCCCTGAAAGTTGCCACACTTGTTGATAGGGTTGTTAGGAAGGCGTACGGTGTGTTAGGTTTTATCGATAGAGGGATTGAGTTTCGGAGCCGTGAGGTCATGTTGCAGCTGTACAAAACTCTGGTGCGGCCGCACTTGGAGTATTGCGTGCAGTTCTGGTGGCCGCATTATAGGAAGGATGTGGAAGCATTGGAAAGGGTGCAGAGGAGATTTACCAGGATGATTGCCTGGTATGGAGGGAAGGTCTTATGAGGAAAGGCTGAGGGACTTGAGGCTGTTTTCGTTAGAGAGAAGAAGGTTAAGAGGTGACTTAATAAAGACATACAAGATGATCAGAGGATTAGATAGGGTGGACAGTGAGGGCCTTTTTCCTTGGATGGTGACGGCTAGCACAAGGGGACATAGCTTTAAATTGAGCCGTGATAGAAATAGGACAGATGTCAGAGGTAGATTCTTTACTCAGAGAGTAGTAAGGGCATGGAATGCCCTGCCTGCAGCAGTAGTAGACTTGCCAACTTTACGGGCATTTAAATGGTCGTTGGATAAACATATGGATGATAATGGAATAGTGTAGGTTAGATGGGCTTCAGATTGGTTTCACAGGTCGGTGCAACATCGAGGGCCGAAGGTCCTGTACTGCGCTGTAATGTTCTATGTTCTATGTCCTGTATGATAAGTTGTTGACTGGCTTCTGATCGCCCAGACATGCAGTGTCCATGTTGTGCTTTTCTGCAATTAGTGCTACAGGAATTCTAATATGTGAATCACCCCGACAAGCAATGGGGCCACAATCCAAACTCTATTGAAGCAGCCCCTTGGTATTTCACTGCTGTATCGTACTGAGTTATGCACTCAATTCTTAGAAGCTTGATACCAACTCTGCACGTGTGAGTTTAAAATGTTACCACATGATTATGTTTTATTTCAGCTTTAGTTGGAATCATTTTACAGTTGTTGCATTTTAGCATGACACCCTCAGTGTTAGCAACTGGCACACCATATAGTGGACCTACTAATAAAGAGCAGAAAGTTTTACCTAGCATTAAGGATATTAAGAGCTTACATTGTTGCTATGGTACAGGTGACTTTTGAAGTGACAGGAATGTAAACTAACAGAGACAGGACAGTGATAATAGGAGCTGCAGATGCTGGAGAATCTGAGATAACAAGGCGTGGAGCTGGATGAACACAGCAGGCCAAGCAGCATCAGAGGAGCAGGAAGGCTGACGTTTCGGGCCTAGACCCCCTGGCTCTTGATTCCTTTGCTAGTGAACTAATTTCTCCTACTTACTCAATCAAAAGGGAAAGTAGTGCAGCAGTCATGTCCGGAACACCAGGTTAATGATCTAGGGTTTGACTTCAATATGATGGATAGTGAAATTTTAATTCATGATTAAAAATTAGGATTACAAAGGTAAGCCTAACTGTAATCATTGCTGAATGTTGTAATAAAACCTATCTTGTTCACTAATGCCCTTTAAAAAATTCAAAGCTGGCATCTGCAGCCTATATGTGATGCCAACGTCACAGAAATGTGGTTGGCTCTTTAATGTCCTCTGTAATGCCCTAGCAAGCCACTCAGCTGGATCAAACTGCTACAAAGCATAAACAAGGGAATGAGACGGGCAGACCATGTAGCAGCGACCAAGACACCAGAAACAACAAAAGCAAACACAGATCTGCAGTAAAGTCCTCCTTGCATTTGGGGCTAGTGCCAAAATTGTGAATGTTGTCCCATAGACTAGTCAAGCAAAAACTTAACAGAATTACACTTACAGCCTGTGTCCCAGAGAGTACCATTAACATCACTGGTCACATCCAGTTCCCATCAATGGGACAGACCCGCCAGAAGTACTGGTATAGTGGTATATAATAGTGAAGGAGTTGCCTTATGCAACTTTAACACATTGACCCCAGAGCCCATGAAGCCTCATGGCATCATGTTCTGCTGATTACCATCTGCTATCGTCTCTTGGCTGATGAAAAGTACTCCTTCTTGTAGAATACCACTTGGAGGAAGCACTGAAGGTGGCAAAGACATAGAGTGCCTCAGTACCACCACAAATAACTGAGCTGACCAAATCCTAAAGGACAAAGCTATTAGATTGGGTATGCAACAGGTCACAAGGGACCCAACAAGATGAAGAAATCTACTTGAACATATCGTTACCAATCTACCGTTTGCAGATGAATCCATAAGTGGCAGCATAACAATATAGATAGCCTTTGCCTGGGTGAGGTTCTGATTACAGCACTTGTGGTTGATGCAGACAGAAAGCATTGCAGAAAATTTTGCTGCAAAGGGACCTTCTCTCCAACATTGTCTTTACCTGTTTTGTGAGGCATAAGAAACCTAGCCAGCCATTATAGCTCCTGCAAAGAAAGTCAGATCAGACACTCACACACCCTTTAAAATTGTCAATTGCTTCCAGGGAACAACTGCTCTCTGCTTTCTCTCTGTTTATCAATTTTATATTCAAGTCACCACTTCCCTTTTAATCTCTTGGGTTTCATTTCTTCCAGTAAATCTTTTATGTGATGCTTTACCCAACTCCTTTCAAAAAACAGTATACAAAGTACAAAACTCATGAACCTAGAACTCCCATTTAGTAGATTCTTATATTTGGGCATCTCTTTGTAAATCTTAACTATTAAGAATCCAGTAACAATGGAATTCTGTCAAGATTTGGCAGGAAGAATAGAACAGTTGTATGTTATTTAAATGGAAAAAGACTGCAGAAAGCTGCAACACAGAGTAATTTGGGAATCCTAATGGGTGAATCACAAAAAGCTAGCATCCAAGCTCAGCAGGTATTGCAGAAGCAAATGTTCATGATCTTAAAAGGAACAAGAACAAGAGGACATGGATTTAAGATGTTCTGCAAAAGATACAAGGGTGAAGTGAGAAAAAACTTTTTCACTGTGTGAGTAGTTCAGATATGGAATGAATGCTTGGAAATATGGTAGAGCCAGGTTCAATTAAGGCATTCAGAAGGGCATTGGATGATTACCTGAATAAAAATAATGTGCAATAATAGGGAAAAGGCAGGAGATTGGCATTAGTTAATGATGCTCGTTTATTGAGCCAGTACGGATGGGCCAAATGCTCTCCTGAATTTTGCTAACAATGTGTTGGTGGAGGGATTAGATTTTATTGAAATATTGGGAGCATTTTGAGACCCAAAATCACATTTCTGTTGGCTACATACTGAATATACTACAAGAGCTACATTGTTACTTGATGAGATTACAGATGGGAAAAAGTACTGTCAAATGATGAAAAAGGGTTGGATTGCACAATGACGTTTAGAAACTCTAACTCAATGTTAGAGTTAACAAGAATGTCACATAAATGGAGCATGACATCTCTCAGGGGAGCTTTACGGAAAAATAACCCCACCAGTATTACACAGGGGACCTCGGTGGAAAGGCGACAGCAAAGCAGCATCACCATACAGCAAAGTGTTTAAGAGATATAAACACTGCATTTTTTTTGTCTGTGAGAAGTGGACTCACATTTGGTTTCCCACACCCAAAGATAAAACAGATTTTCCATTCCTATTCTAGTTTAATTTGCATCCTCAATGAAAGCGCACGCGCATTTTGTCACCACTTATCAGCTGCATTATGCTAAACGTTAACATGCTGATAAGGCCCAATTTCAACCCCACTTGGTGCAAAGCAGCCAAACTTACAGACAGGGCAGTGAGAACCTCTTCTTTTCCTTTAATTTTACCCAGTTAGAGACAGAGGGATCCTCTTGTGAATGTGCACATCAGAGCTGACTGAAATTTTAACTCCAGGGTTGTGCAGCACAGACTGATGTTATTTCCCTGACAGACCAATCTGGTGGCGAAAGGGATCTGAAGCCAGAAAACAAAATTCTTTCTTTCTTTTTGCGGTCCTTATAAACCTAGATGAGTCCTTGGTGACAGTCTCCTGCTACTTTACATATAAGTTTTTGATGCTGAATAGGCTTAGGCTGGAGATTGACTACAAACATGCATAGGATTGGGCACGTAATAAAGATTTTCAGGATCTTAGCTGCAGGGGATTCTCACCAGGTTTAGGGTTTAGTCTACTGTATGTATTTTTGATCAAATGAATAATCCTCCCTGACTACCATTATTCAAGAGGTAAATACAGTTATGTTCCTGAGTCACAGAGGTCAGTGCCAGTCTATATTTTGCTCAGCCAGAATGGAAGTAAGAAATTTTTAAAAAATTATCTCCAATACCCTACAAATGGTTGGGATGATTTGATATAAAGAAAGCAAGAGGAAATAATTTGCATACATGCAGTCCCTTTACTGATTTAGTTGCATTCAGAATGCAACTATTAAGAGCTTTTGAAGTGTAGTCACTGTTGTAATGTAGGCAATGCGATATCAAACTACTCACAGCAATATCGAGTAAATAGCCATGTGCTGATGATAGGAAAATTTGCTTGAATATTGTTGGTTGAAGCAATAAAATTCACCGGACATGGGGTAGAAATTGCCTGTTACACTTCAAAATAGTTACAAACATTTATGTCCATTTGAGAGGGCATTTGGAGTCTTGGCTTAACCCCTCACCTGAAAGTCAGCATCTCCTGCTGTATAAGGCAATGATTCTGAGGAGGATAATGCTCGCATTACATTGGCTCTACACATTCTACTGGGATCACACAGTTTTCTGAATGGGGACAAGGTGTTTTACTCTAGCTTTTCGGGTGCAGACATTAGTTTAACTCTATTGTACAAGACACCTTTCTGACATCAAGAAAAGTGCCTTTTCTGTAGATACTCTTCATGGCATATCCTCTACCACATCACCAGAGAGGCCCAAGTCAAAACAAAGGCAAAGGAATATTGGTCGCCGTGAGCTATCTCAAACAATTCTTACGCAGTACCACTTAGTGTTAGAGGTGACAAATACCTCAAAGGACTGACAAAATGATCATCTGCAAAAATGCCACACCTCTAACTCCTTAAGTGACAGCCTGGGTCTGTGCTCAAATCTCTGCACTGGGGCTCGAACCCATGACCAACTGATTCAAAAAAGCAAGAATCATTAAACTGTATTAACACCAGCGCAGGTCCATTGGTCAATATCTGGCAAAGGTTTACAGCCCCATTTCCAATTTAGAAAATTTTTATTTATTGTTGTATTGATCGTTTGCTATATCCCCAGATAGCTTGCAGGCAAGCAAACTAGAACCGTATAATTTGGCACATTTCCCATCATTTGTGTCATCGCAACACTTCCTGGGAAATATCTTATTAACCATTGAGTTTTAAATTTAATGTTGATCTCACTCTTTGCACACCTTCTCTGAAGCCAAAACATTGAATTCCTTGCTCTGCTCTATTACTCTAAAGTATTTTGTATGGTATGATCTGCCTGTACTCAACATAAAACAAAACTTTTCACTGAACCTTGATACATGTGACAATAATAATTCAAACCAAACAAATCAAAATTTCCTTCAGATGCCCTCAGATAAACTACCAAATGACACTTCCAAGATGTGGAGCAGTAAGTTCCAATGCTTTCCAGGAGAAAACCTTTCAAAACACAGGAATCCCACCTGATACCTGCCAAAATTATCCTTCAATGAAGATTTAAAGAAACAGTAGAAAAGAAAGAAAGGACAAGGAGGGTCATAATATGTTATGTTATATTACCACCAAAGGAAACCTTCTATCTAAGTTTGATGAGTGCAATGAACGCTTTACTTTGAATCTGATTCTGATACTGTGACAAGAAAATGAGGAAAAGAACAATTGGCATTCATTATCTTGAAGATTTGAAGCATTTGCGAATACAACTGACTTAAATCTGATGACTTTCTTGGCATAAATCCACCTCCAACTGCTTCCAGTACAGAAGCTGCAACATATTCCTTATTTTGGCAGAAATTTTACCATTTGTGTCATCACTTGGTGCAACAATGTTTAATTATCAAAGTATTGAATGAGCGAAGAAACATTTTAATTCCCTGAGTTAGTGAGACAGTGCAAGGACACAATGGTAAAAGGCATGGTAATGTCCTTGGTTACTGTGATTTACGCTGAATGGATATTTTTTTGACAGGAGTTTGTAATTCAGTCCCTTAGTGTTAGTTGGGACTATTGTTTTTCTTATTATACATAAATGACTTGGACTTTGGCAGGGAGTACAATTTGGAACTTTATGGGTAAGATATAAAACACGGTATTGTAATAAATGGTAAGTAGGATAACAGACTTCCAGAACATTTGGACAATCTGGTGAAGTGGGAAGATTCAAAGCAAATGGAACTTAACGTTGATATTGTGAAATGATACACTTTTGGAGGGACAGTAATAGTGAAGTAGTAATGTAAATAGCATGATATTGAATGAGTGCTGAAGGACCCAGTAATGCATATTCAAAATCTTTGAAGTTGGCCAGGCAAGTTGATGTGGCTAAGCAAATGTAAACGTTTAGATCAATTAGACCAAAGGGCTGAGGAGTGGCAGACTGAGTTTAATTTGGATAAATGCAAGGTATTGCATATTGGTGAAAGGAATAAAGCCAGGACTTATACAGGTAGTGGTAGGCCCTGGATAGTGTTGTTGAACAGAGAAACCTAGAGATTCAGGTAGGTAATTCTTTGAAAGTTGTGTCACAGGTAGACAGGGTAGCTAAGAAGGCATTTGGCACACTTGCCTTCATTGCTCAGACCACTAAGTACAGGAGTTGATACATCGTGCTGGGGTTGTACAGGATGTTGGTGAGGACACTTTTGGAGTCTTGTGTACAGTTCTGGTCACCCTGCTACAGTAGGGATATTATTAAATTGGACACGGTTCAGAGAAGATTTTCTAGCATGTTACTGGGACCAGACAGTTTGAGTTATAAGGAGAGGATGGATAGGCTGTGACAGTTTTCACTGGAGCATAGGAAGTTGAGGGGTAATCTTACAGACGTTTGTAAAATCATGAGGGGCATAGATAGGGTGAAAAGTAAAAGGCTTTTTCCTAGGGTGGGCGAGTTCAAAACTAGGGGGTGTATTTTTAAGGTGAGAGGAAAAAGATTTAAAAGGGCCCTGAGGGGCAACATTTTTACGCAGATGGTAGTTTTTAAGTGTAATGAACTGCCAGAGGAAGTAGTAGATGCAGGCACAGTTACAATATTTAAAAGACATTTGGACAGGTACATGAACAGGAAATGTTTAGAGGCATATGGATTAAATGCAGTTAAGTGGATCTATTTAGTTTGGGAAACTTGGTTTGCAAAGAAGAGTTGGACCGAAGTATGTTTCCACACTGTATGACTCTATGACTCTAAGACTCTAAGTGGGTTTGTAATCAAAGATCACGTACTTAAAAAGAAGTTAGGGAGAAATGAGGGGATCTTTGTTTTCTTAGAGAGGTATTAAGATCTGGAAGCAGTTTCTTTTAGTAAGCAATTGGACTATTGATTATTGTGAATAAGATGGTGTATAGGATTAAGTTGGACAACTTCCAATGATCCAGCAATGGCATAATTAGCCAAATTACTTCCTTTAATCCATGATTCTATGATCCCACTCATTACAAATGCTGATAGTGAAGTTCTTTATTTCCTACCTATCTAACGGAAATTGCCACAACAACAAAAACCGGAACTGGTGGATAAGCTCTTCAGGTCTAGGTGAGAAATCAGAGTTAATACTTTGGGCCAAGTGACCCATCGTCAGTTCTGTTCTCAGCTGTGCAGCAATTTCTATTCTTGTTTCTGATTTACAGCATCTACAGTCCTTTTGGTTTTTAAAAGAAATGGCTATTGGCTGTTCATTGTTCTTCTATACTGTCAACACAAAATTCTGCAGATTGGCCTGAAGTCTCCTCAGTGAGATGAAAATTCTAACAAAACAAAACACGGTTCATCTGGTAATTACAGACCATCACCAAGGCAGGGAAATGTTCAAGGAAGAACTGCATACGTGTAGCAACATTGATGAATCTAGCATAGCAGAGGTAGGCACTCACTGAGTGCCCTCTTTACTTGTTGCCTCATTGCTGATGTTGGAAGAAGGTAACATCCTTGTTTTATTCATTCATGGGATGTGAGCATCTCTGGTTGGCCAGCACTAATTGGCCATCTCTAGTTGCCCTTGAGAAGTTGGTGTGAGCTTCCTTTTTGAATTGCTACAGTCCATGTGCCTAGTCCCTAGTCATTAGGGAGGGAGTTCCAGGATTTTGACCCGGCGACACAAGATGAGTGGTGATATATTCCAAAGTCAGGATGGTGAGTGGGGGTTTGGAGGGGGAGTTGCAAGTGGTGATGTTCCTATGTGTCGTCTGCCCTAATCCTTCTAGATATTAGTAGGTATGAATTTGGAAAATGCAGTCTCAGGACCTTGGTGAATTTCTGCAGTGTATCATATAAGTTGTACCCTGCTGCTACTGAGTGCTGATGGTAAATAGGGTGAATGTTTGTGGATGTGGTGCCAATCAAGTGGCTGCTTCGACCCTGGATGGTGTCAAGCTTCTTGTGAATTCTTCAAGCTGCACGCATCCATATTCTTAAGTGGAGAGCATTCCATCAGACCCCTGACTTGTTCCTTCGTAGATGGTGGAAAGGCTTTGGGGAGTCAGGAGGTGAGTAACTTACTGCAGGATTCCAAGCTTTTGACCTGCTGTTGTAGCCATAGTATTTAGATGCTTAGTCCTGTTCAGTTTCTGGTCAATGAGAAGTCCCCACGCTATTGATAGCGGGGAATTCAGTGATTGTAAGGCCATGAATGTCAAAGTGCAGTGGTTAGATTCTCTCTTGTTGGAGACTGCCTGACATTTGTGTGGTGTGACGTTCACTTAGCACTTGTCATCCCAAACCTGGAAATCATCCAGATCTTGTTGCATTGGAACATGGACTGCTTCAATATTTGAGAAGTTGCGAATGGTGTTGAACATTGTGTACTCATCAGCGAACATCTCCATTTCTGGCCTTCTGGTGGAGGAAGGTCATTAAAGAAGCAGCTGAAGATGTTTGGGCTGAGAACACTTCCGTGTTAGCCTGTTTTGCTGTCACCAATATAACCCAAAACTAATGTGCAGATTTCAACAAAACTTGTTAAATACATAGGGTATGTCTTAAAGAAGAACTTATTGTATTGGCAAAAATTGAACTCTGAATAAAGATATTGGAATTTTTTAAATTACATGAGCATGGGAATTAGGAAAAATTGATGTTTCTAAAATAATGTGAGTAGTTTTATTTATATTATTGGTAGTTTTTGAATATTGTGCCTTATTTCTACTGCTGTGGTGAAAATTACCACAGCTGTCAAATGCTAACAGAGGTTTCAGAGGAGGTTCTTGAATGTGGATTGGCCTAACACCTCCTCAGTGAAATGGAAGTTCCTAACAAAAATACTCTTGTTTAAACTGCAGTTACAGAGCTTCAATAAGGCATGGACTACCCTCTAGGAAGAATGATTAAAGTTACACAGCGTGGCAGAAGTACGCATTTCATGGAACGGCCTCTTAACGTATTTTGCAATTGAGCACAAAATGGAACAACAAGTCCAATTAAAATATCAGATTGTGAAATATATTTTGCCAGGAAGCCTAGAAGAACATGACAGTAGCAGCAGCTATTTCAGGGAGCAGACCGGCTGTTTGTAACAGTCTGTAGTATTTGTTCCTCTACTCTGCTGTCATCAAGACAGTTTGTGGTTCTAGCTTTCCCTTGCATGTTACAAACAAATCAACTTCTCCCTTGCGTAAAAGAAGTCCTTCACACAAGAGAGCTAATTTCACAACACTCAGCAGTAGAAACTTCTGAATTCATTTTGAAATTAATTAGACTATAAAATCTGAAAGTAGGCTAAAGGGCTGTTTTTACTCAAGTCAATCCTAATTTCTCTTGATACATTTAAAATAAATGTTGGGTTCAAGGACAACGACCTTTCATTTTCATATTTATCATTGTGTTTCTCGTAAGTGCAAGAATTACAAAAGTATCACAGCTATGTACTGAGGTTACACTCAAAAGCATACAAATATTGGGAATTTTAATCCCATTTCATGTGTCCTGTCACACAATTCCAGTAATATCACCAACTCAGTTGAGTGCAATAAATATTAACCCTCCTCCACAAATGTGGCTATCTAATTCAAATGCTAACAGAGTTGTTGACAAAAATTGTTGAAGCGGATAGTGCACAAAATATAGGAACATTGAAACACAAGTACAGAAATAAGCTTCTGAGGACTGAGTGAAGAGAAATCTTTTCACCCAGAGAGTGATGAGCCAGTGGAATTTTCTGCCACAGAAAGCAGTGGAGGACAAAACTTTGAATATTTTCAAGAAGGAGTTAGATATAGTTCTTAGGGCAAAACAGATCAAAGGGTATGGGAAGATAATGGGAAAAGGGTACTATGTTGGATGATCAGCCATGATCATATTGAATGGCAGAGCAGTCTTAAAGGGTCGAATGGTCCATTCCTGTGCCTGTTTTCTATATTTCTATGTCTTTGGAAGGTTAACCAACATCAATTTACTTTTTGATGATTTGATCTTTGTCCTTGTGATCTCTTTGGCTAGGTTTTGAATTCTTTCTTCTGCAAAGAATAAATCTAATTGTCTCTTAATCTAATTGTTTCAATGGCCTTATCTGGTAACTTGCGCCAAAACTTTCCTAGTCCCTTGATAGTGAGGGGCCCAGGACATGAGCATCCCTATGGGATGGCTATCCAACAGGGAATGCCATCTGGGTGTTTCCAGGGATTGGTCACCACTGAATTTGGCAATCTGCTCAACAAAGACAATAGGATAATGCTTCAGCCAAGAGACATTTTATGATACCAAATAATTTTCCCAGCATCACATGGGTTCCAATTTTGTTGGCAGCCTGGCAATATTTCAAATGTTGAAGACGTTTATGAGATACAAAAAAGCTGGTGTCTGTCAGCTGCAAGAGATCCCCTTCTGCTCCGTGATCCCTCACTGAATTCTGGCCAATCTTTATTTTTAAGATGACTCTGGAATCTTGTGCAAATGTCTCCAGTTTGAAGTGTTGCCAAAGCCAGAAAGAATAGAGACCTGAATATTATTTGAATGGAGAATGGCTTCAGTACAGAGGGATTTGGGGCTCCTGATGAATGAATCACAAAAGACTAACATCCACATTTAGCAGGTAATAGGGAGGACAAATGGAATGTTGGTCTTTATTTGAAAGGGAATGGAATGTAACAATAGGGAAGTCTTACTAAAAGTAAAACTGATGAAGCACTAGTAGACTACACCTGGAATACTGTGAACAGTTCTGATCTCCTTATATAAAGAAAGATATACTGGCATTGGTGCTGTCCAGAGAAGGTTGGTTCCAGGTATGCAGGGATTTTCTTATGAGGAGAGATTGAATAGTTTGGACTTGCACTGACTGGAGTATAGAAGAATGAATGGAGACTTTATTGAAATGTGTAAGGTACTTAGGGGCCTTGAGAGAGTAGGTGTCAAGAGGTTCTTTTCTCTTCAGGAGAATCTAGGACCCGAGGCCATAATCTCAGAGCATCGGGGTCACCCATTTAAGAGAGAGGTGAGGAACAATTTCTTCTGTCAGAAGGTAGTAAATCTATGAAATTCTTTCCCATAAAAGGTCTGTGAAGGTTGACTCATTAGATGTGTTCAAGGCTGAGATAGACAGAATTTTAATCAGTAAATGATTTAAGTGTTATGGGGGTAAGGCAGAGAAATGGAGTGGAGGATTATCAGATCAGTCATAATCCCACTGAATGGCAGAGCAAACGTGATGGGCCTACTTCTGCTCCTATGTTTTTAAGAACTTATATGTTATACCAAATTTGTCTATGATAAGGCAGTAAGAGCAGTGGAGTCAGCACTCTGCAGGCATTGTTTATTTACAGCAAGATCACCCAATTCAGATGAATTGTCAGTGCTATGGGGAAGGGGTGGGGGTGATGGGGAGGTTGGGTGAGGTTGAATGGGATGGTGTGAGGAAATTAGACCTGAAGAGTTTTTTTAAAATTTCAGGCCACATTTTAACCACAGCCTCTCATTTTAATCAGGCACAGTGTAGCTGGAGTGCTGCAGGCCAGGCAGCATCAGAGGAGCAGGAATGTTGACGTTTCAGGTTGGGACCCTTCTTC
>JAHRHZ010000053.1:1180107-1225777 GCA_024137785.1 Ginglymostoma cirratum | reverse complement strand
TAAAGAAGGGTCCCAACCTGAAACGTCAACTTTCCTGCTCCTCTGATGCTGCCTGGCCTGCAGTGCTCCTCCAGCTCCACACTGTGTTATCTCTGACTCCAGCATCTGCAGTTCTTGCTATCTCTGCAGCTGGAATGCTGTTCAGTTATCCTAATTCCATTGTGCCAAAGTAGCTCAAAGGTAAGGCCTCAATTGATTCAGTACACAATTTGTAAGCATGGACCTAGCCTCCATTCTTTGCATTTTCCACCTGAGTTAGGGCTGCTGAAGCACATCGAAAGCCTCTAACTTCAATTGTCCATTTTTATTGGACTGATATACAGAGGAACTTGGGGTCCAAGTCCATAGCTCTGTGAAAATAGCAACACAAGTGGATGAGGTCGTAAAGAATTTGTTTGGCATGCTTGCCTTCATTGGTCAGGGCATTGAGTATAAAGGTTGGCAAGTCATGTTGCAACTGTATTAGACTTTGGTCAGGCCACGTTTGGAGTACTGTGCGCAGTTCTGGTCACCCCACGATAGGAAGGTTGTGGAGGATTTAGAGAGGGTGTGGAAGAGGTTTTCCAGGATACTGCCAGGATTGGCGTGCATTAGACATAAGGAGAGGTTGGACTACTCCGGTTTCTTTTCACTGTGGTGTCAGAAGCCGAAAGGAGACCTGATGGCAGTAGATAAAATTATGAGAGGCATGGATATGCTGAACAGTTAGTTTTTTTCCCAGGATGGAAATGTCAAATATTAGCAGGCATAGATTTAAGGTTGGGGGCGTGGTGGGGGGGAGCGGGGGAGGTGTGGCAGGAAGTTTAAAGGAGATGTGCGAGGAAAGTATTTTACATAGAGGTGGTAGGAGCTGGAATGGACTGTCAGGGGAGGTGGTAGAAGCAGATACAATAGCAAAGTTTAAGAAGCATTTAGACAGACCCATGAGCAGGCAAATAGAGGGACACTGACCATTTGCACATAGGTGGGATTAGTTTAGAATAGCATCATGGTTAGCATAGATATGGTGGGCTGAAGGGCCTGTTCCTCTGCTGGACTGTTCTATATCAACACATTACATTCTACATCAACACATACCTACTGATCATCTATGAAACATTAGACTGTATAATTATATAATGAATGTAGATGTGTAGTAAGTAATGGTATTTCACATAATTATTCTGTTTACAAGATTTTGTACTCAATCTATTTTGAAGCTGGTGAAAGGCATGATAAGAGTACAAATAATTTCCCAGGAATTACTCAGTGTGTGGATATATTGCCACGCATAATACTCCAAATAGCATTACTTTGTGTACAGTATATTGTGTATTCTAGTCATTGCTTTCTTTCACTGTATACAGTGTAATTCTAGATGTTAATATCTGCTGGGGATTCCCTCCATCGACAGTCCTCCTACTCTCTCTGCCCAGCTGTGGGATATTAACAGCGTTAATATCAGCTGTTTTCTGTCTCCTCCTCCTCCTGTTGCCGGGAAGACTAGATTCTATAAGTTAGAAATCACTATAGCGACCTGCTTTCAGGTGCTTACTACATGGAGAACTGTCAGAATCAGCCCCAGTGCCTGCCAATTCCTTGCAGTGTATTGTAGCAGTTCTAAGAACAGTTTTCAAAAAGAATGGTCATTGTATTTATGACTTTCGATGTCACAGAATGAAAAGAATTACATTGGCTACAGTATTATGTCATAGGCAATGGAAGAAGCCATTTGACCTACAATATTACACAGCAGGCTTCTTTGTTATTGAGTGCAATCACACTATTCCACTTGTTACGAATTTACGACTTTTCTTTAAATTTCAATCTCTTATAAATCTGGTAATTAATTCAACTTTATGGCTACTATTGATAACATATTCCTTACTATAATAAATTGGTGTAAAAAATTATTTCTGACCTCCTGTTCAAGTAGAGAATGCTTCCTTATTACTGAGAATTGACTAATGGAAATAAGTTTTTCATTGTTTATCCTTTCAATCTTTTGCATTCCTCCTGATCTGTACTTAAGCTTCTTCCAATAATTACAACCTTAGATTTGACGGCTGTCATCATAAGCACATTCACTCACCCCAATTATTGTCCTAATAAATCTATGTATATGGAGCGTGGTGTTTGCAGATTTAGTTTGTGCGCCTTTTGCTTTAGTTCATTATCATAAATAAAAGCAAACTAATAGATTCCACGGATGTAGTGATGAAGGGAACATGATTACATGTCAGAATGACATGTTACAGCCACCACCTCAGACCTGTTTGTGCATGGTTTCAAGCTGGGGACAGAGATCAGTGCAGTGACTTTATGGCATTTAGCAGGTAATGCATTTGAATTATATAAGGCATCTTTAGGACCTTCAATAGGCTTCCCAAAGAGATAAATTAATTTAATGTTTATTTTGTCAACATTAACAATTCATAAAAAATTACGTTGATCTGAATCCCAGGAGAGTTGGATGGCAAGAGAGGAAACTTAAGAAGCAGAAAAGAGAAGCATTGTAAGCCTTTAATGCAGTCTGTGAATTCCACTGATTCTGGTCTTAATCTTTTGATATTCTCCCACTACCCTCTCCAGAGGGCAACAATTATAGCAACGGGTTTGCAGCATCATTTTATAGTATCTTTCAAATCATGAGCTACATCTGTGGTTAGGAATTGTGTTGAAACACTATTGATGTAAAATACAGATAAAGGCTAAGCAGAAGTCTAAAGTCGACTGTATCAACATGTATGCAGCACAGTATTACAATAATCCTATACTGAAAAACGCTCATGTTTCCCTTCAAGATAACAAGCATGGGGCTGGATGAACACAGCAGGTCAAGCAGCATCATAGGAGCAGGCTGTGTTCATCCAGCCCCATGCTTGTTATCTCGGATTCTCCAGCATCTGCAGTACCTTTTATCTCTGATACATGTTTCCCTTCACTCGTCGTGCCTGTACATTACCACATTTATTTACCTACATTTCATTCTCGGTCATGTTCAATGGCCTCATCTCTACCAAGTCCATCAGTACACATGCACACAGCTAAATAAAACCACATTATCTGAAGATTTCAGTGCTACAGGGAAAGGCAGGTCATTGCCAAAAACCAGTACAAACAGAAAGGCCTGAATGACCTCGTCATTTAACCATTTTGCCACTCTATGTACAGATTAGGTCCCTGATGTGAAACACTCCATTTACCTGAATGGGTGCATCTGAACTTAATCTGAAGATGTTTGATATGATCAGGAAAAGTCATCGACTTGATCAACATCCGATCCACTACACCGTGTACAATCTACAGGATAATCTGCAGCGACATACCAAGGCTTCTTTAACAGCATCGCCAAAACCCAAGACCCAGCTAGTGGTATAAGGGAATAGGTTCATTGGAGTACCATTAACTTTGAATGTCCCTATAAGGATGCCCCAAATGGACATATATTCTAGTTCCTCAGTGAGGGGATGGCTGTGGAGACAGTGGTGTAGTGTTAGACAGTAATCTTTCATATTTGTAATTTTTTGTCTGTGGCGATTGTGTGCTGCAGATCAGAGTTGCTCTGCCAACTTGCATTTTCATGTGCATGTTGTAGTCTGGAGCTATAATGATGATAGAGAATCCAATTTTGTTTTCATTATACATACAAAGATGTTGTTTATGTGGTGGTAATATCAATGGGCTAGTAATCCAGAAACTCTAACTAATTCTCTGGGGACATTGGTTTGAATCTCATCACGGCAGATGGTGGAATCTGAATTCACGTTAAAACAAAAATCTGAGTTTCTGGTGATCATGCTCACTAATGTATTTTGGGTCTCTTACTCATCAGATTCTAGCTCAGAGGCAATGACAATATCCACCAGAGCTCCTTTTCTCTTGTGTAAAGAGAATTAATTGGTTGGTAATGGCTGGCAGCTCTTATGTGGTGCTATTCACAGATAGTTTACAGTCTGGAACAAAATGGCTCTTAACATGAAAACTAGAGGAAATCAGGGCATTTAGCCTGCATTAAGTCCTCATTGTTCCTAAACTTTAGCGCGCTTGAGACTAACATTGGTTGCCAAAAATAGAAAACATTCTGCTTCTCAGAATGGATACTTTATTAGCTCTTTAGACATAGCAGTTTGCTTTTAAAAGGAACAAGGAAAGGCTGAAACTGAAAGCAAAATTAATGTCTTTTTTAAAAAATAGAACAGAAATACTGCAACATAGACCTCCTGTACTATCACATTTTAATTCTTCTTGCTGCAAATGCATGAGAAGGCAGTGTATTTGTACCCAAAGGTTAAGAAAAGATTCAGATTTTGAATAGTGTATAAAAATAAACATGTGGTATGTTTTGAAGCCAGACACATGTAGTCTGCATATACATAGTACTGCTGTCCTTTTTCGGAGTTTGACTGATGGAAATTTTGGTCAGCACTTGTGCTCTACTTCCCTATTTTACGGTTCAGCCTGATCCATATGCTAGCACAATAGTTACAGCTGGGAAACTGTTTTGAACTATTGCTTAAATATAAAGACAGCCATTCTTGTTCTGTTTGTTCATTTCTTACAGTAGATTTTAATTTTCTGTTAACTGCTTTCAACACATTGGTTACTGTATTTCTCTTTAAGCACACTTTTAACCAGTTTAGAAGAAAGACTTGCAAAAAAAAATAAATACAGGAAATACTCAGCAGATCTGCTGACATCTGTAGAGCATGGCGAAAGAGTTAAAACTGCAGGTTGATAATATCACTGACTGGAAATGTTAACTTAGTCTATCACTGCGCAACTTCTGCCAGACCTACTGAGTATTTCAGCATCTTCTCTTTTATTTCGGCATTCTCTCTTTCATCTCCAGATTTCCAGCATTCACAGTATTTTAGCAATTGTAAGAAAGACTTGCAATTGTGTAGTGCCTTTAACTTTCACCCCGTCCCAAAGTATTTTTCAATCATTTATCTTCTTTAGACGTGCAGTCACTGTTGTAATTTAAGAAAAACAGCAACCTTGTTCCAATGAGAAAGCTCCCATTTACGGTAATACAGATCATTGATTTTTTTATTGATTGTGAAGATTTAAGCATTGGCGAGGAGAGAATGCAACTTTGTCCACTTCAATATAACGCTGTAAAAAATTTTACGCTCAGACATGAGAGTAGACAGCAATTCGGTTTATCATCTGATCATAATGTTGGCAGTTCTGGTAGTCGACACTGGAGTGTCAACCAAATTAAATGCTCACAAGTTTGGAGTATCTGCTAAATAGTGAGAAGTTAACAATAGGTAAGGGTCACCACCGAGTCATAGGTTAAAATTGAAATTGGCAAATACAGAAATGTCAAAAAACAATGAAACAACAACATTAGAACAGTGAAAGCCAAACATTTAGTTTATATTCTGAAGTGAAATCTGCAGTGAAGTCAACGCTGCAAATAAAATCATTTCTGGAAGTGAAAGTTTAGTATTTAACCCAGTGCCATCGCTGTATCCTGAATATTGAGAGATCAGGAACACACAGTTTGGGTATAGCACGGTCAGGTTTGCAGTAAAGTTCCGCCTTGAAAGTTGATTGCGTAAATTTGCAATTGTGCAAGTCAGAATGAGTTGCACAACAGGACAGTGTGATCTACGTACTTGACTAGAACTAAACAATGTACAAATAATTATCAATCCATACTTATTGAAAGTAGTTTCTTACAAATGGCCTTGACTAGGCAAACATGCTTTTATAGGGATAAAAAGGTACTGCAGATGCTGGAGAATCCGAGATAACAAGCATGGGGCTGGATGAACACAGCAGGTCAAGCAGCATCATAGGAGCAGGAAAACTTGACGTTTCGGGCCTAAACCCTTCATCAGAAAAATGATATAGGTCTTTTATAGGTCTCGCTTCTATGTTTGTATTTAATAGGGTGAAGCTAAGCAGAACTCATATCCACTTCAAACATTTAGTGCACTCTCAGGTCATATTGAGAAAACGAAAACACAATAAAGTGGCTGAATTATCAATTAAAGGTGAGGAACAATGCTTTGGGTGGGAGGTAGTCTCAGGCTAAAAGGCCTAAACTCTGGGCCAGAAGGTCAGGGGTTAAATCCGAGGTGCCTTGGAGGTGTACCATAAAGCATCCAAAAGTTTGATTAAACACCTTGCATGGTGTACTTTAAGCATGCCCACTGGGATTTCAAATCCATGGCCAATTAAAAGCAGCCAGCAGACTGACTATCTAATCAGGGCAGATCCCCAACACTGGAGAACCAATGGGAGACCTTTCAGAGGTCAGGGAGCGTTTGCCCCACCTGCTGAAGTGTGAACTGTTGATTTGAAGATGCAGACAGTGAGGGACAAGTAAAGGTACATTTATTTTTACTTCATAAAAGCATTGCAACTGCCTAACCTTTCTTCTGGAGGGGCAAGTTTTTATGACATGTGGCCATTACTAGCTATGCCAACGTTTACTGTGCTTTCTTAAATGCCCTTGAGAAAATGAGCTGCTTTCTGGAACGCTGCATTCCATTGCAATACTGACACTCAAAGTTTTGAGGGGGTTCCAGTCTTTTGACCTGGCCACAGCGAATAAATGGCATCTAGCCTCAAGTCTGGTTGCTGAGTAACTGGGAGGGGAACTTGCAGGTAGAGATGCTCCAATGTACCTGCTGCCTTTGACCTTCCAGATTATAGAGATGGTGGGTTAGGAAGCTGCTATCGAAGGAATCCTAGTGAGATGCTGTAATGCGATTAGGGGAGGCAATAGCCTATTGGTATTATCGCTGGACTATTAATCCAGAGACTCAGGTAAAGTTCTGGGGACCTGGGTTTGAATCCCGCCACGGCAGCTGGTGGAATTTGGATTCAATAAATATCTGGAATTAAGAGTCTAATGATCACTGTGAATCCATTGTTGATTATCAGGAAAAACCCATCTGGTTCACTAAAGTCCCTTAGGGAAGGAAACTGCCATCCTTATCTGGTCTGCCGACATGTGAATCTAGACCCACAGCAATATGGTTGACTCATAATTGCCCTCTGGCCAATTAGGGATGGGTAATAAATGCTGGCCTAGCCAGAGATGCCCTCATCCCATGAATAAATAAAAGAAAAAAAGTGTAACTGTCATATTGTGATGATGGTGGAGAGAGTGAATGTTTGAGGTGACAGGTGATGTGCCTATCCAGTGGGCAATTTGCTCCTGGAATGTGTACAATTTCTTGTATGTTGTTGGACTCATCCGGGAACGTGAACACATAGAACATAGAACAGTACAGCACAGTACAGGCCCTTCGGCCCACGATGTTGTGCCAAACTTTTACTCCAAACCTAAGGTCTATCTAACCTCCACTCCTACCTTGTACTATCATCATATGCCTATGTAATAGCTGCTTAAATGCCCCTAATGAGGCCAACTCCACTACCCTCTCCGGCAATGCATTCCACACCCCGACCACTCTCTGAGTAAAGAACCTACCTCTGACGTCTCCTCTATATCTAACTCCACTCACTTTAAAACTATGCCTCCTCGTAATAGCTACCTCCACCCTAGGAAAAAGTCTCTAGCTGTCCACTCTATCTATACCTCTGATCATTTTGTACACCTCTATCAAGTCACCTCTCATCCTTTGTCATTCTAAAGAGAAAAGCTCTAGGTCTCTCAGCCTTTCCTCGTAAGACCTTCCATCCGTTCCAGGCAACATCCTGGTAAATCTCCTCTGCACCTTTTCCAACACTTCCACATCTTTCCTGTAATGAGGTGACCAGGACTGGACACAATACCCCAGATGAGGCCGAACCAGGCTTTTGTATAGCTGGAGCATAACTTCACGGCTCTTCAATTCAATCCCTCTATGAATGAAAGCTAACACACCATATGCCTTCTTAACAACTCTATCCACCTGGGTGGCAGCTTTCAGGGAACTGTGAACATGAACCCCAAGATCCCTCTGCTCATCCGCACTGCCAAGAATCTTTCCATTAACCCTGTATTCTGCTTTCAAGTTTTTCCTTCCAAAATGAATCACCTCACACTTTTCAGGGTTAAACTCCATCTGCCACTTCTCAGCCCAGTTCTGTATCCTATCAATGTCCCTTTGTTACCTAGAACATCCCTCTGCACCGTTATATTATTCCTTAAATAGGAAATCAAAACTTCAGACAACACTTGAGATGTAGTTTCAATGATGCCCTGTCTAGCAGGAGTATGGCTTTCTTATTGAGATATTCAATTCCTCTTGTCATAATGGATAGCGTTTGATTAGCCGTCTTAATTACTGGCTGTACTTGCATTTCAACATTTTGTGACATTTTACACATTAGAACGTGTAGAACTGTCACACCTCTGAACTCTATAGGCCTCAGTTTAGGTGATACTCTGCTTTTTTTTGTTCTTCCTGACAGAGTGAACAATTTCACATTTCCTACATCATGCTGCGGTCTGATTTTATCTCGGCCTCAACTCCATTCTCCCCATAACCCTCTCCCCCTTTTACTAATTAAAAAAAAATTGTCTATCTCCTCCTTAAATTTATTCAGCCTCCTGGCACCTACCATATCCTGGGTAGTGAATTCCACTGATTCACAACCTTTTGAGAGATGTAATTCCTTCTTGTCTCTGTTTCAAATCTGCCAATGCTTAGCCTCTCATTCCAGATTGCCCTACAAGGGGAAACATCTGCTCTATGTCCACTTTGTCAGAGCCCTATTGCAGCCTAAACACCTTAATTACAGTAGGAGCAAATTGCTGCAGATGCTGGAATCGGTACTGAAAACAACAAATGCTGGAGATCACAGTAGATCAAGCAGCATCCATGGTTGCTGTGTGACCCAGTGTGATCTCCAGAATTTGTTGTTTTCACTACCTCAATTAGATCTCCTCTCAGACCTCTAAACTTCAGGGAGAATAAGCCTAAACTGTCTAATTTCTCTTCATAAGGCAAATTCCTCATCTCTGGAATCAATTTAGTGAACCTCCTCTGAACTATCCAAATGCTTCTCAAGTGAAGGGACCAAAACTGTGTGCAGTACTCCAGATGTGGTCTCACCAATATCCTGTACTGTTACAACAACACTTTCCTACTTTCATACAGCATACCTTTAGAAAAGAACACTGAAATTCCATTTGCCCTCCTTACTATCTGCAGTACCTACATACTAGCTTTCTGTAATTCATGCATGAGGACACCCAGATCCCTCTGCACTGAAGCATTTTGTGGTTTCCTTACATTTAGGTAATAAGTTATGTTCTTATTCTTCTGATCAAAATATTTAATTTTAGAAACATTCTCATTGAACTCCATCTGCCAAATGTTGGCCCATTCATGTAACCAACGCAAATACTTTTGTAAATTTCATATTCCTGCTTACTTTTCAAATCCACTTGTTACATGGAAACTTGGGGACTAAGTGTGGTGTGTCAAAATTTGCAGATGACACTAAGAAGAGTGGTAGAGCAAAGTGTGCAGACACTGAAAATCTGCAGAGGGAAATAGATAGTCTAAGTGAGTGGGTAAAGCTCTGGCAGATGGAATACATTGTTGATAAGTGTGAGGTCATCCATTTTGGTAGGAATAACAGCAAAATGGACTATGTTTTAAATGGTAAAAAATTGCAGCACACTGCTGTGCAGAGGGACTTGGGTGTCTTTGTGCATGAATCACTAAAGGTAGGATTGCAGGTGCAGCAGGTAATTTAAAAGGCAAATGGAATTTTGTCTGTCATCGCTAGAGGGATGGAGTTTAAAAACAGGGAGGCTATGCTGCAGCTGTATAGGGTCCTGGTGAGGCCACACCTGGAATACTGTGTGCGGTTTTGGTCTCCTTACTTGAGAAGGGATGTACTAGCACTGGAAGGAGTGCAGAGGAGATTCACTCAGTTGATTCCAGAGTTGAGAGGGTTGGATTATGAGGAGACACTGAGTAGGCTGGGATTTTACTCATTTGAATTCAGAAGAATGAGGGGAGATCTTATAGAAACATAAAAGATTAGGAAGGGAATAGATAAGGTGGAGGCAGGGAGGTTGTTTCCACCAGCAGGTGAAACTAGGACTAGGGGGCATAGCCTCAAAATAAAGGGAAGCAGATGTAGGGCTGAGGTCAGGAGGAACTTCTTCACCCAAAGGGTTGTGAATCTGTGGAATTCCCTGCCCAGTGAAGTGGTTGAAGCTACCTCGCTGAATGCTTTTAAGGCAAGGCTAGATAAATTTTTGAACAGTAAAGGAATTAAGGGTTATGGTGAGTGGGCGGGTAAGTGGAGCTGAGTCTCAAAAAGATCAGCCATGATCTTACTAAATGGTGGCGAAGGCTCGAGGGGCCAGATGGCTGACTCCTGCTCCTAGTTCTTATGTTCTTATATTGGTTCTGCTTGATTATATTATGTAATTCTAGATGATCTACTGTTAAATCCTCTAGAATAGACTCTAATATTTTACCCATTGACAGATGTTAAGCTAACTGGCCTATGGTTATCTGTTTTTGTCTCTCTCCTTTTTTGAATAAGGGTGTTACATTGGCAGTTTTATAATCGTTTGTGACTTTTCCAGAGTCTGAGGACTCTAGGAAGATTACTAGCCTTGCATCCATCATATCTGTAGTTATTTTATTTACTATCGTAAGGTAGGTTTCAGCCTTTATTCTCATTAGTTTCCTTTGGTACTTTTATTTCTAGTGTAGGCAATATATTGATTTTCTCTTTTTTCTTTGCTCTTGATTATTCAGGATTTTTTGGATTTCTACTGTTGATCCAAGGTATTTCTTCAACTGTTCTGCCATTTCTGGCTCCCCACCCATATTTCCCCAGCCTCATATTTTGAGGAGTCTATATTCACTTTGTCTTTGCTATTCCATCTTATATATTTAATGAAGTTCTTACTGCCTGTTTTTATATTACTTGCTTGTTTGCGCACAAAGTTTATTTTGTCTATCTTTATTTATATCTGGTCGCCTTTTGTGGCTTTTAAAAACATTCTCAATTCTCTGACTGACTGAAATTTTTTTTTTGCCACAATAATGACCACAGTTAGCACAGCTGTTTATACCCAACCTAGAATCCTTCTTCCTCAATGAGATGTCTTTGGTGTCTGTTACAAACTATTTTCTTACTCATCTGGTGTTGTTCCTCAACTGTCTTTTTTTCTAAACCTCTTTCCCAGTCCACCCCAGCTCTGTCTTTATTCCTTTGTAATTACCATTTATTAGGTTACTTCTTACTCAGGTTTCTCACTGTCGAACTGAGTGCTATTTTGTGGTCACTGTTTCCTCAGAGATACTTTGCTTTGACATCATGCATTAAGCCTGCTTCATTACACTTTACCAAATTCAAACTAGCCCAATCCCTGGTTGGATTCACAGCATAGTTATCTAGGAAATTTCTTAATACACCACACAAATTCATCCTCGTAGCTACCTCTACCATTTTGATTTTCCCAATCTTAATGAAGATTAAAGTCACTATGTTTAACGTATTATCTTTTTTACACATCATCATTATCTCCTGATTTGTTTTCAGTTTTACCACATTGCTACTGTTAGGGAGCCTATAGAATACTCCTATCTGTGTCTTCTTCAGCTATTGATTCTTACCTTCATCCATATGGATTCTACATCTTCCAATCCAGGATCATTTTCTGCTATCATATTTACTCCATCTTGTACTGACAAAGCACCCCACCACCCTTCCTTTCAGGTTTGTCCTTTTGAATATTCATATACCTCTGAATATTTACTTCCCAGCTTTGATCTCCTTGTAGCTATGCTATACGTTGATAGCCACTAACAACTGTTTGAGCCAATAATTCATTTATATTGTTCAGAATACTATAAGCATTTAAGTAAAGAGCCATAATTTTGCCTTTTTACCCACTTTAAACCAATTTTTTTAGTATTTGTACACTCTGTCCCTTCTTGTCCTACTATTATTACCTAAAACGCTCCCCTCCAAAGCTGTCAGTGCTGTCTTTTTGTTTTGTAAGTCTACATATCTCCTCACCAGAGCTCTCTACCCATCTATTTAGTTTAAATCCCTCTTTACAACCTTAGTTACTCCATTCACCGGGCCAAAGGTCTCAGCAGGGCTCAAGTGTAAACTATCTGATAAGAACAAATCCATTCTACCCCAGAAAAGATGTAAGTGCCACATGAACTGAAGCCTATTTCTCCCACACCGACCTTTGAACCATGCATTTAAACTCTTGGACTTTATTTATTTTATATTTAGCTGGGACTATTAATTAGTTACTCTGATTTTCCTCTTTTTTAAACTTTATTGCACTTATAAAAAATCAAAATCAACCTTATACTTAAGAAACTATTTTAAAGATGAAGGATACAATGCTTGAGATCTAAACACAAACTGAAGAGTTTAATGACTAGAAATATTCACCAGTCCTACTCACCAATCAGCTCTTTCCCTACACTCACATGATGTCACTTTTTAACTTCTCCAACTCATTTCTTCTTCTAGGCACTTTTCAAGATAAAATTCACTTAAAACACCTCTCTTTTTCCTCTGCATTTAATTCCCACTTCAAACAAAATTCACAGATATGCTCACTTAGGGAAAATTTCCCTCTCATTAACTGCACTCATTACTGCCCCTCCCTGAAGTCATTGATATAAATTGTAAAACATTGAGGCTTCAGTACACACTTCTGCTCATCACATCCTGCCAATCAGGATAAGACTCATTTTTGAAGCTCTGTTTCCTGTCAGACAACCAATCTATTCATGCTACCCTCCTTCCCCTTCCACACACACATACCTTTCTACTTTTCTACTTTTCACAATTACCTTTTATATGGCACTGTGTGAATTGCCTCTGGAAATCCAAGTACAGCATTGGATTCCTCATGCCGACAGTAGAGGTTACTGCTTTATAGAACTCCAATAAATTGGTTAAACGCAATTTCTCTTTCACCAAGCCATACTCATTACCTTGAGAACCAAGGCTACTTGCATGCCAAGCAGTGTAAACAGCATGCATTCGACATAGCTAAGCAATCGCACAACCAATGGACCACATCAAAGTTCTGCAGCCCTGCCATATGTGGCCATGAATGATGGTGGTCAATAAACAACTAACAGGAGGAAGAAGCTCCACAAAAACCCCCAGGAGGGAATGAAAACTTCAATGTACAGACAAGGCTGAAGCATTTGCAACAATCTCTAGCCAGAAGCTCTGAATGGATAATCCTTTTAATTATCCAGATTGCGCCACAATGTACCCCAATTTTATGATATTGGAAGAACATGTTTTACTGTGCCAGTGCAACATTTCTATTTCCTGTATTAATTAATGGAAAGGGGTTGAAAGGATTTGCATCAATACATTCTTTTTATGGCCTGAGGTAAGATAATGTTTGCACGTGCTGTCACTGTAACATAGGAAATGTAGTATCCAATTTGATCACAGAAAGGTAACAACAATGAAGTGATAGACAAATTATTTATTTCAGTGATGTTGGTTGAGGGATAGACATTGGCCATCAGAAACTCCCTTGCTCTTCTTCAAGTGATTCTTTACAATAACTGGGAAAGAAATCACAGTCTAAAAGTTCATCTGTAGGATGACACCTCTGATTGTGAGGCATTCCTTCAGTATTGTACTGAACTGTCAATCTCGAATTTGCGCTCTAGTCTTTACAGTGGAACCTGAAGCTACTACCTTCAGATGTGACAGTCAAGATTGGCATATTAAATAATTCCAAATTATCTTAATGTCATGAACACATGCTGGAACGCAAGTAGCTTGCAATTATCAGAACTCATTTCACAAAGGACCTGATCAGCTTACAGCAAAAGAAAATTTCCCCTAAAATCCTGCTTACATCAGGACAGTTGCCAAATCTAAAGGTCAGTTGTTAGTTTTGAAATGCTTTGACATAACAGTTGCACATTTTTAATTACTTTTTTAAATTTAGAATTCAGTATGGGAGTAATGTGGTAAAGATGGCATGTAAGAGAAGAAAAGTGGACTTTGGACCTCTGGTTTCCATGATTTTCGCCATCTAGGATGTCCTCATTTTATTTATAGTTCTAGCTACTGTAATGTAAGTCAATGATGTCAGAGTGAATATCAGGAGAAAGGTCAGTGGATGAATAAGTGAGTGGGTCTGTTGGGTAAGGTAAGTGGTTAGGCTGGCAGGTGGGTGAAGGGATAACTAGGTAGAATGTCAGATGGATGAAGTGGGAGGTGGGAAGGGTGGCAGATGGTAACGGGGACAGGGTGCAGTTCTCATTGAGTTGGAGGGTTAGCCAGATCAGGCCAGCACTAGTCTGGTCGGGTCAGATTAAGGGTTAATCAGATGGAGGGTTTGGTAAGGGATAATTAGGGATCAGGGAGATAGTTGTGTAAAGTCCACAAATCGAAAAGATAATTGGAAATGTTGGCGGGGGCAGGGGGAGATCCAGTTCTGTAATTACCTAGCAAGTGAGAGACAGAAAACTAATAGTCTAAGTAACTATTCAGGAAAATCCCATGGAACTGTCCAAAGTCTCTGACTCTTACTGTAATGTTCACGGAAGATCCCAGAAAGCAGGGGATTTAAAAAAAAAATTATTCATTCATTGATTCGTGTATCATGTGTGTCACTGGCTAAGCCAATGTTTATTTCCTAGAGAGCAGTTAAGAGTCAACCACATTTCTATAAGTCTGGAGTCACATACAGACCAGACCAATTAAGGATGGTAGATTTCTTTCCCTAAAGGACATGAGTGAATCAGATGGAGATTTACAACAATTGCCAATGGTTGAGTGATCACCATCAGGTTAGCTATTTGTTCCAGTTTTCTTACGTGCTCCAGACCATGAGCCTGAGTTTCTGCATTACCAGTCCAGTGACATTAGCAATATGCCAGCATGTCCCCTTGCTCGTTGGAAATTTGAAAATATATTGGGACTTCTGTTTTTGCTTCAGATGTGTTGGTCTCATCCACTAATCCACCCAAAATCTTTTTTTGAATGATGAATGCGGTTAAAAATGTGACCAGAAAATCTATTTGTTTCAGATATTGTTTGAGGGATTCACATAGGAAACCAGGAATAACTTTGCAAATAAAAGCAAACTACTGCGGATGTTGGGAACAGACCCTGATAATGCTGGAGAACCTCAACAGGTTCTGACAGCATCTGTGGAGATAGAAACAAAGTTAACATTTCGAGTCCAGTCTGACTCTCCAGAATATCTTTTTCTTTCAGCTCACAGTATTTATACACAAGGACTGAGAATTAAGACATGGGGAACACCTTTAAGTCTGCAGCTGCTGAGAAGGAATCAGATGTTGAGGAATCTCTTACAGGTATGATAGACCTCAAAGACATAGCTGAATGATGATCACAGAAGCAGCAAATCAATGAATACAAACTTGGATACATCTTATATGGTGCTGTTTTGTTTTACAATGCTTCTGTGAAGAACCGTGGGACTTTTTGTCATGTTAAAGTCTCCATAAACATATCGGTTGTTATTTTTGGAGGCTGAGGTATTTTCGTAATTCACTAGATATTCATTCGGGACAAAATCCCATGCTACACTTTGTCATTAGCAACTTGCAAGAATGCTTCACCAGAGGGTGATATTTTAAAAATGCCTGCATTTAGAGTTTTCTGCATGGTGAATTCTTCACTTCAAATATGCCATTCAAAGCAGTTTTTGTGCCATCAAAACACACTTGCACAAAAAATTAATGTTTTTTTTAATATTGATAATTTGTATTCCCTATGAAGAATGCAGCCCCCCAGACTTGCTTATTTACTTGCATGTGTGAACAGGGCTGTGGTTCCAGCAAAGTCATGTGATCATGAAGAAACCAAACAGCTAATGTCCTCAGAACTTCCGTTCCAGCTGAGGCAGTTGGGTAATTTTGAGGGATGGTTACTGTGAGTGGCTTTCATCCCCTCCCTAATTTGATCAGTGCAGAAACCAATGGCAGTCTCCAAACTCAGTCTGGTAGGACAAACATTTTAATTAGATTCTACAGACATTAAGATCATCCTCTGCCTAGAAATGTTCTTCACTTTCTGTCCTTGAACAGCAAAAGATAGAGAAACAACAGAGCTGGATCAAAGCTCTTGGAACATTTCAAGGACAGCTGGGTTTTGGATGAAAACTCAGAGACACAGGGAAGGGTCGTGTGGGAAGCATAGATATAGCTACACCGGCCTTCAACTTCATTTTAAGTGCTGCTGTTATTGGGCAATGATGACCTGCAGGAATCTTCTGGAGTTCCCTAAAAACTATAAGGCATTATTTTCAAATTAAGTGTCATCCTTTTAGGACAGAGATGATGATGAATATTTTGTCTCAGAGGGTTGTGCCACAACATCAGAAGGCAGGGACGGATTGGTTGGGGGCGGGGGGGGGGGTGGAATAGCGGTGGTGGTGAGGGGGAAATTCATTGGAAATTTTTCTTAGTGGCTGCTTTGGGAATTTTTCTTGAGAATTTTTGTTTACAGGCATGTCAGCAGGGTTGGATTTGAGCACATGAACTCCAGGGGCTAAATGCAAAGCTGTACTAACTGAGCCAAAGCTGATAATGCCTTTGATCTAATCCATTGTTATCATACCAGGCCTCTCCATTAATTCTATCCCCTCCTCAACACTGCCCCTCCCTCTCCATGAGACTCAGGTCCCCTCCTAGATAGGATTTAAATGTTGATGGGATAGGCCCAATCCAAGTGATCAGGCTTAGCAGCTTTCTCTGCATGGTTTAGAGGTAGCTGGGCGTAGTTGGGTTGAGTTTCCTTGTTAACAGGCCCATGGGTTCACAGCGTCAGTGCGCTCTCCAAGGTTTTATGCCCTCTGCCAGCTTATTCTCCACCATGTTTTCCTACCCCCTCCATGACTTCTCAAATTACAGGACCCCCAACCATTTTGCTTGCCCCCCATTATGCCCTGACCTTGTTGGTGCCTACTCGTCCAGTGGCATTAGCAATATGCCAGTATGTCCCCTTGGAAATTTGAAAATATATCGGGACTTCTGTTTTTGCTTCAATTGTGTTGGTCTCATACATACGCCAGCCTCTGAATTTCTAACCAGGGTAGTGGAAAATCCAAGTACCCATGTTGTTCAGCTACTTTACAACAGTGACTGCGTGAACTTGCTGAGCTGCAAAATGCAAAAGCTGCAAAATCCCCAGAGGGACCACTCTGTCTGGGACTCCCTTGCCCGCTCCACACGACCCTCCAGCACCACCACACCCGGCATTTCTCCCTGCAACCGCAGGAAGTGCTACACCTGCCCCTACACCTCCCCTCTCACCGTCAACCCAGGCCCCAAGAAGACTTTCCACATCAAACAGATGTTCACCTGCACATCTGCTAATGTGGTTCCTCTGTTCCCGTTGTGGCCTCCTCTACATCGGGGAAACCAGCCGGAGGCTTGGGGACCGCTTTGCGGGACACCTACGCTCGGTTCGCACTAAACAACTGCACCTCCCAGTCGCGAACCATTTCAACTCCCCCTCCCATTCCTCAGACGACATGTCCATCCTGGGCCTCCTGCAGTGCCACAATGATGCCACCCAAAGGTTGCAGGAACAGCACCTCATATTCCGCTTGGGAACCCTGCAGCCCAATGGTATCAAAGTGGACTTTACAAGCTTCAAAATCTCCCCTCCCCCAACCGCATTCCAAAACCAGCCCAGCTTGTCCCCGCCTCCCCAACCTGTCCTTCCGCCCACCTATCCCCTCCTCCCACCTCAAGTCCCACCCTCATCTCGTACCTACCAGCCTCATCCCGCCCCCTTGACTTGTCCGTCCTCCCTGGGCTGACCTATTTCCTCCCTACCTCCCCACCTACACTCACCTTTACTGGCTCCATCCCCGCCTCTTTGACCTGCCTGTCTCCTCTCCACCTATCCTCTCCTTTATCCATCTTCTATCCGCCTCCCCCTCTCTCCCTATTTATTTCAGAACCCCCTTCCCCTCCCCCATTTCTGAAGAAGGGTCTAGGCCCGAAACGTCAGCTTTCCTGCTCCTCTGATGCTGCTTGGCCTGTTGTGTTCATCCAGCTCTGCACCTTGTTATCTCTAAGCTGCAAAATGCTTTGGTTATGAAAACTGTTACACAATTTTTTTTTTCTTCTCTCTGTTTCACACTCTCTTTCTCACCCCATCTCTCTCAACCCCTCTTTCGCTCTCCACCTCTCTCTCCCTCACTCATGGATCCTTGCTGTACGAACGTTACCTAATTTCTAAATTATTCTCAAAAAAACAGTTGGTTTAAAAGTATGTTGGGACATCTTGAGGTTATAAGAGGCACATTCTTCCTTTCTTTAAGATTTTTTGAGCTATTAGTTCACCACTGGTTTCACTAAGACTTCCCTCTTTTGCAGCAGACAGCAATGATACGCTTGTTATGATCTACGACTACCCCCCAGCAACGATAAGCCGACCGATCTTCAAGACAGGGGAGAAGCTGCGCATTATAGCAGAGTAAGCACAGTCCTATCAACAACAAGGGTGTGGCATTGTACCCTCATGCGAGTATCCTCAGTCAGCGAGTGACTCCAGCTTAGCTGACCACAGTGGCTCAGGGGCGAACGAAACCTTGTATAATGATAACACTCAGTGTTGCTGTGCTAACGTAAAAGTCCAGATGACTCTTCATCAGTGCTGTCTTAAGTGTTTACTGGGTATTACTCAAGATTAAAAATAGCTCAATTTTTCTCCTTCTCATCCTCGGTAGAAACAAAGGCCAGTACTTCACCTCCTTTTCCAACCCAGCTGAAATCAGGCAAATCAAACAGATTTCTCACAAGTTTTGATGTGGAGTATTTTATATATACCTAGTGGGTTTGTAGACATGACTGGCTAAAAGAGAAAACAATGCTAATCATCATTCCTACAATTAATCCTGCAAGGACACTGAATAGTTGGTTTCCTAATCATTGTAGCTTCAATGCAGGCCCTTTCAGTGCAGGCTCAAAAAGGTGAGGGCTGCACTTGGTGAAAAAATTATTTTTTGGCACTTTGCCCAAAAAGGCAAGCATCCCATCAACCCCGCCTTTTTCAGACAAAGAACGTGTGCGCCTATATATGTTATTTACCATCCTCCTTTTTAGTACATTATTTCTGTTTAAGATGTTTCAGTAAATGTTTTTGCTTCATTTGAAACGAAATGCAAGAATATAGCAGAGATCTGAATAATCTGCCTTGGCCATATGGAGAAGTCAAATGACTATTAAAATAAACACCTTACATTTGGCAATGCATAGATTGTGAAAAATAATCATAAAGGATCTTCTGCTCCGTCTCTTTCCTTTTGCTTTCAGTTAATTTTGTTGTCAGAAGAGTGCTGTTGTGGTGAGTGAGTCGATCTACAGTGAAGTAGGTAGTGTTTCTACCTCTAACTGGAAGCTCTGGTTTCAAGTCCCATTTGGGACTGGACGACCATGGAAGAAACAAAACAGAAGTAGCTGGAAAAGCTCAGCAGGTCTGGTAGCATCTGTGAAGAGAAAATCATAGTTAATGTTTCGGGTCCGGTGACCCTTCCTTAGAACCTTCTGGGTCACGGACCCGAAACATTAACTTTTGTTTTGTTTCTGATTTACAGCATCTGCAATTCTTTTGGTTTTTATTTATGCCCATGGAAGATGTGTTCATGGTGTTGTCAAAAACCTGCAAATCTCCCTGATATGTCTATAGCAATGAAAGAGTGGAAGAGTCTTTAGGTCAGCACCATGTAGTGGATGCAGCCCAACACCATCCCCATGTTAAAAGTCTCCATGTTCAGGCTCTTGTCACAGGTTCTACTCTTGTTGCAAATATCTTCCTCAGTATGAACAGGAGAAGACAAGGATGTAGCCGGGAATGGAAGGTTTGATTATGGGAGAGGCTGAGCAGGCTGGGACTTTTCTTGTTGGGAGCATAGGAGATTGAGGGATGACCTTATAGAGGTTTTTAAAATCATGACGGGTATGGATAAGGTAAATGGCAGGTATCTTTTCCCTATGGTGGAGGATTTCAAGACTGGAGGGCATGTTTTTAAGGTGAGAGGAGGAAGATTTAAATAGGACATCAGGTGTAACTTTTTTACACAATGTGGTTCATATGTGCAGTGAACTTCCGTGGGAAGTGATGGATGCAGGTATAGTTACAATGTTTGAAGACATTTAGATAAATATATGAATAAGAAATGTTTGGCGGGATATGGGCCAAGTGCAGGCAGATGGGACTAATTTAGTTTGGGAACATGGTCGGCATGGGATGGTTGGACTGAAGGGTCTGTTTCCATGCTGTATGAGTCTATGACTCAATGAAAAGGTAAAGGCTTGTATTTTAAAAGGACTTAGCCATCATTTCCTATTAGCAATCGCCTTATTAAAGTTATAGAGAAGTCAAATCCAAAGGGTCAGAGGGCACATATCTTCAAAAGATGCAAACAATTGAAGAGGTTTTTGTATGGGCTAAGTCAGTTACGTTCAAATGTCATTAAGGAAAACACCATGCAATTCTATTCTTCTGCTGCAGCTAAACAGAAAGTTTCCAGGAAATTCCAGACTACCATGTTAATTGAAAAAGCCTCAAGATTCATTATTCTGATTGAAAACTTTGAACCCTTTGATTCGCCTTATAACCTAAATCTGGAGTTCCATTACTTTCTACATAAAAATGAGCTATAATTTGAACTTCTACAGCAACTATCATATACTGAAATATCACAGCGAATAAAATACTTCGCCAACAAAGCAAGCACACCGATAGTTTGAAATAAAATAGAATCTGACAGGCAGTAGCAGAATATGTGGGATACTCTGTTTTTATTGGCTGAGAGATAAATTTTGGAAAGGGAGAATTTCCCTGCTATCTTCAGCAACATGAAAAGCCGAGAGAACATTTAGTAGACTGACAGGCCCTTGTTCAAAATCTGTTATTACATAAACATAGGGTCTTATTTCATCAACTAGGCAAGTTTAAATTTAAAACCAAAATTTTTAGGCTTTTATACCCTGGCTTGGCCTTAATTTTGTTAAAGAAAAATTCCCAGGATATAGCAAAGGCTGCTTGTGGGTTTGATACCCAATCCCTCTGCTATAAGCTTGGCAGTCTTTTTCTCCCCATTGCTTCCTTTGTGTTTGCATCTTCTCCAGAGATGGCACTAGCAGTAACATGGTGATCCCTCAGCACGGTACGTTAACCATCAGCCCAAACTATGTCCTTAAGCCACCACAGGGGGATTTGGAACTCTGGGCATTTTGACTTAGGGGTGACAGTGTTACTGCTTGCCAAGATTGACACAGTAATATTGAATAACTTGACAACTGCTTTTCCTCTATTTGTAGTACCAGGGAGGCGATAGCTTAGTGGCATTATTGCTGCACTGTTAATCCAGAGACCCAGGTAATGTTCTGGGGACCCAGGTTTGAATCCTGACATGGCAAAAGGTGGAATTTGAATCCAATTAGGAGTCTAATGATGATCATGAAACCAATGCAAATTGTCAAGGGACAAACCCATCTGATTCACTAATGTCCGTTAGGAAAGGAAATCTGCCCATCCTTACCCAGTCTGGTCGACATGTGACTCCAGACAGCAAGGTGGTTGAATTGAAACTGCCCTCTGGGCAATTAGGAATAAGCAAAAATTCTGGCATAGCCAACAATGCCCTTATCCTGTGAATAAATAAAAAGAATGCTTTACTGATGTCACTCTCTTTATCTTTCCAGAGAAGGTGATTGGTGGAGAGTGAGGTCCTTCAGCACTGGATCTGAGAACTACATCCCACGTGCCTGTGCTGCCAGAGTTTACCATGGGTAAGTTAAGTAGATACAGTTCATCTTGTTTTTTTGACGACATAATGTAGCAAAGCATCCCAGGCTTCTTCAGAGAAGCTTTATCCAACAGAATTTGATATCAAGACATAAAAGGACAGAAGAGTAGTGAGCTTGGTCAAAGAGGTAGGATTTCAAAAGTTTCTTGAAGAAGGAGATAAAGGTAGTGAGATAAACAGACATGTTTAGTGAGGGACTTTCAAAATTTTGGGCACAGGGAGCTAAAGACATTGATGGCAATGGTAGAGCAATAAAAATTGAGGATATCAAAAGCACAAATTGGATGAGAATAGAGAACTTGCGGGAGAGTGGGTTCTGTCAGCATGGAGGAGGTGACTAAGGCTGTGAACAATAAGGCCAGAAAGGTCACTCAGATCTACAATCAGGCATGAAGGTAGGATATTTTGGAAGAAGCACCTCTCATTTTCTGGTGCCACTTTCATGGTTTAAAACTACTTTCACGCAAGATGCAGCCAGATTTCATGGTTGATGATGAATAAACTGATCATAATCAGGATGCTAAAACTGGGTTCAGCATCTCTGGAGTTAAGGAGGGAGAAAAAAAATCAAGGTTTCCTCTCTTGAGTAGTATCCCTTAGCAGACACTGTATTAAATGAGGACACATGGTAAGGATGGATTATTTAAGCCTGGCTGGGATGTAGCTACATTTCATATATTCTGCCAATTCTCTTATCTAGATCTGTAGGATTATAATTGAAATATCAAACACTGATAGCATAGCGGCACTATATGCCAATATATTTTAGCAATTTATAAAAAAAACCTTGACTATTAGCATTCGTTTTGTGGAATATGCTAAAGACGGGAAACAGTTCTCTACTTTAATATTTTAACGTTATGGTCTTGAACATGTCTATCAAATCTCCCACTAACCTTTTCTGCCCTGCTGAGAGCAATCCTAGTTTCGAAAATCTCTCCACATAGGAGATCAATCTTTTATCTCCAATATAATTCCAGTAAATCACCTCCACATCCTTTACAAGGCTGTGGGACCTTCGGAAATAGCTTAAAAAATCTACAGCCAAGTTTTTTCACAATTCAAGACAATATTAGAAGGGGACAGCAAATCAGAAGTAGGCCTGTTGATCAACCCAATCCAAGGATGCAGGGTGGAACTTAAAGCACGGTAGTGAGGCTATGAGCCTCATTTTATTTCTGCCATTGACCGGGTTCCCGGAGTATCATGAATCCTAGCAGCTTCCTTAAGGTGTGAGCTTGGTGGATTCAGGTAGTTAAGCGGCTTTACACTTAGCCTCTGGATCTAGGTATCTTTCCTAGGACCCTCTGCATTGAAGAACTCCTCACAACAGGATTCCCCTCCGTCACCAAGAAAACTATACTGCTCCCATCTAAGCCTCATCCTCAACCAAAAACTCCAGGCCCCAACAAACTAGGCCTCCAATGTTTTCTATAAATTCATTGTAACTTTGTTCTTCTATTCTATGGCCATACTTATAAGCCCAACATTTCTGTTATTTCTGTTACACCCTTTCTAACTTTCCTCACCTGTTTCCAGGGAATTGCTTTTTTGAATCTCTATGTCTGACTGGTCATTCACATTGCTGAAGTTAATGGAAAATAAAAGCAGATGAGCTGCATTTTCCCAAATTTTGTCAACAAATAGAATCTAAAATTAATCTCATGATGTGTTGCATCTTAGAAATTCTGCCTTTCAAAAGATTGATTAAACTAAGCCCTTCTTGGCTTTTGAGATGATGGAATAGATTGTGCAGTGTGATTTGAAGATTAGAGAGGTTTCTTGGTCAACATTTCTCCTTCAATCCTTCTATTGCTTCGTCCGTTTCTGTACACTCATGAACAGTTGCTGCTGCATTTCCTTTCCTAAAGACAGTGATTGCATTTCAAAGATACGTTGAAGATGTATTTTGGTGCCCTGATCGATGCAAGTTCTTTCTAATCAATAATTAGAATATTTTACAAAGTAATGTAACTGAGGTAATTCATCCATTATCACGATTTATGTTTTGGTAAGATACTTGGAAGATACAGTCCTTCCTGGTCTTACTTGTCTAATAAATGATCTGTGGTGTGTGTTCTTTGTGCAGTTGGCTTTTTGAAGGAATCGGGAGACAGAAGGCTGAAGAGTTATTACAGCTTTCGGGCAATAGACTAGGCTCCTTCTTGATAAGGCAAAGTGAAAGCCAAAAGGGTAGGTTCACATGTGTTACACTATAAACAATGTGTATGTACTGAATTATTAAATATTTAAAGAGCAGAACTTAGCCATTTCACCAACCAGGTCCATTTTATATTAAGGCTTTTCAACAGTTAATTCACTCAGTTGGACTCCACAATATAATACTTGCTGTCTCGTGCCTTTTAAAATTATTTTTATTGAAGAGTGCAAACTGCTGGATTTGAGCACAAAGATCAAATCTGACACTCCGGTACTAAGGCAATGCTGCACTGTTGGATGTGCTGACTTTTGGATGGGATGTTAAACTGAGATGCCATTACGCTCCCTCTCAGATGGATATAGAGATAACCTTGAACATTGTACAGCTACCCAAGGATGATATCTTGAAATAACTGCTCAGAGGCTGGTATCCCGTAACCAAGTCACCTTTTATTTCCGTGTGCACAGTACAGCTGTGGCCCGCCAGCTCGGCGTCAGTCCCCTAAACTGAAGAGATTCTAAATGCCCTGTTTATATTGGTCAGCCAGAGCGGCCTAATTGGCCAAGGTTAACAACTAATCAAGGATCTCTTAGTCTACCTGGTTCCAATCACTGCACATCTGTACTGTTGCAGACTTATTTTGATAATGTAGAGCATACTACAGATTTTTTTTCCTATATCTGATTCCTGCATTTAAATATAAACCTCTGTTTGGTATGGTCATTAGGAAATGACCATTTTTTAAGCAATGGAGCATGTAGTCCTCCCTTTTCTAGATTGCAAATGTTAATCCTTCTCCTAGCATTACCAACATTGCTACAACACAAATAACAGTGTTTTTATTCATTCATGGGATTTGGCTGGGCCAGGATTTATTGCCCATCCCTAGTTTCCCTTGAGAAGATGGTGGTGAGCTGCATTCTTGAACAACTGCAGTTTATTTTATGTCAGTCACCTACACCTCAGGATGGCATGGGGCTCAGTGGTTAGCATTTCTGCCTCACAGCTCCAAGAACCTGTGTTTGATTCCAACCTCGGGTAACTGTCTTTGTAGACCTTGCACATTCTCCCAGAGTTTCCTCCCACAATCTAAAGACATGCAGGTGAGGTGGATTGGCCATGCTAAATCGTCCATAGTGTCCAAGGATGTGCTGGCTAGGTGGATTAGCCATGGGAAGTGCAGGGCCAAAGGTTATGGGGGTGGATGTGGATGGAATGTTGCTCGGAGGATTGGTGGGGACTCGGTAGGCTGAATAGCCCGCTTTCACACTGTAAGAATTCTATTCTATACAATCCATTAGGAAGGTAATTCCAGGATTTTAACCTTGCGACTCTAAAGGAACGGCGAAATATTTTCCAAATCAGGATGGCAAGTGGTTTGAAGGGGAGTTTGTAGAAAGTGGTGTTCCCATGTACCTACTGCCCTTATCCTTCTACATGGAAGTGGTCATGAGATAGACCCAGCAGCAATTGAGGGTCTCAATGTTCAGGCTTACATGCAATGAATGGTTACTTGACAAAATACTATTCACTTCTTAACTTAGCCTTTAGAAGAGAAGAGGAGAAAAAAACATTCAAACATCCCACAAACATAGAACCATCTGTCAGCATGTCTTGCCAATAATGGTTTCCTCTTTTCCCTTGTGAGTGCACACACCAGCTAAGAAAGAACTGAAAGTTTTACTGTCTATGCATATGTGAATGTCTTGAACCTTAAATATCATAAATACATTTACAAGTAGCAATATGAGTTTACATTTAACATAATTTAAACCAAAATATATGCCTTGCAAATGATTTGGCGTTTGTGCTCATGTTTTGCAGGTACATATTGCCTATCTGTCAGGTACTACAGTGATGTACCTCAGAAACTAGTGAAGCACTATCGGATTTTCCGTTTGCCTAATAAATGGTATTATATCCAAGAACGTCTCACCTTCCAGTGTTTAGAAGATCTGGTAAACCACTATTGCGGTTAGTATCACAATAACTTCTGTTACATCTGCCCAATTGGCTTGAGGTGCAACTTTGAAATTGGCTTCATTGCAAGGTATAGATATGTTAGCCCAAAATTACCCTGGACCAGCTTTTAAATTCAGGCTAAACATATTTATTTATTTTTTATCTTTATATTTATCCTTACTATTTTCATTTTTTGATAGCTATTGTACAAAAGCCCCAAGATTAAATAGAAAAACTCAGGAATTACACTTGTTTTCTTTGAAAACATGTGCTCAAAAACTCTGTGAACATTGCTTACTATTCAGGGCACATTGAGAACAGGGTTTGGATCAGTGAAATGAGAAGTGGGATTCATTCACACCAAGAGATTGCTGACTGTCAACTTGCACAAAGCTGAAACGTCCCTCTTCCCTGACATCTTCTGTGATATCGGAGGATGGCCTTATGGAGGTTTATAAAATTATGAGGGGATGGATAGGGTGAATAGCCAAGGTATTTTTCCTAGGATGGGTGAGTCCAAAACTAGAGGGCATTGGTTTAAGAGGAGAGGGGAATGATTGAAAAGAGGACCCGAGGACTAACATTTCCATGGAGAGGGTGGTGTGTGTATGGAACAAGCTGCCAGAGAAAGTGCGGGAGGCTGGTACAATTGCAACATTTAAAAGGCATTGGATGGGTACATGATAGAAAGGGTTTAGAGAGATATGGGCCAAATGCTGGCAAATGGGACTAAGTTAGATTGGAATGACTGGTCGGCATGGACATGTTGGACTGAAGGGTCTGTTCCATGATGTATATGGCTGTCACTCTATGGGTCTATGAGGTGGAGGCAAGCAAAGAGCTTACCCAGACTGGGAATTCCTTTGGGTTTAGCCTTCCTTTTGCCTACCAATCTGAAGACAAATGAATCAGGAATACCAGTAAGCTTAAAGGTGGAATCTGAACACTACGGCACTGCTTGCTTAGAAAGTGATATAGGGTTCATTATACAGAGGGACAATTGGTCAAAAACTAAAAAGAAACTTCTATATCCAAGGTAGCAGTTGACTTGTAATTTGTTAGCTCTGTGGTTCATCAGGAAGTTCTCACTATGCAAACGCAGTGCCCTCTAAAGGTGAGATCATCTCATATTTACCCTGGGAGAGTCGGGGCAGAAACCAATGCTTCAGATTTCACTGCGTCTATGTTTAGAGAATAAGGACATTTTGAAGCCAACTCATTTTGGGCTTGAAGCATGAATCCTGGTATGAATTCTTATTGTCTGATTGTTCATTAGCATATTCTAAGTTTGCATAAACCGCTATGACAGTCAGTTCAGAGCTAATGTAGCAAATCTTTCTTGTTTCAGAGGTAGCAGATGGTCTGTGCTGTTTGCTGACCCATCCTTGCCTGGCTGAGCTTGGCACTGAAACCTCTTCTGAACAGCCTGTCATCTTACGTCGCAACCAATTCAATTGGAAAAATGTGAAAAGGTAACCGGACAAAAATGCAGATAAAATTTCTTTTGCAGAAATAGAATCTCAGATAATCGTTCAGCCAAATACTATTCCAGCAATGATCGCCACATTAACTGCATTTGTCCCATTTTCAAAAAGAGTTGCCCGAAATCAAACCTATCACTGATATCTTGTTACATATATTGTCCTTCACATACAATTCCAAGCACTCAAATTTCTTCTTTCATTTGACTGCAAATTCACTGAAGAAAACATCTTCAGTCCACATTTCATCAGTCTTTTTTCAATTTTTTTGAACCTGTGCTTTAACTTTGACATGGACACATTCTTTACATTGATACTTTGCTCCTCCACATTTCCTAGTCCCTCATCATTAAGAAAATATTTCAAATTGCCAAGTGGATTGTCTCACAATTCCCCACATTGAATTCCACCAGGTACAGTTTCCCCTGTGTAATCCATCTATATGGCTCCTACGTAACTTCTGACTTCCAGCAGTGAAGGAAAGAAAGAAACATAATTGAGGGTGGGCTAGTTCGATTGATTATGCAGCTTCCTCTCTCTCCTCCTTCATCAGTAGCATTGCCTACAGTCATCTTGTGATGTTTAGTTTATAGGCAACTTCCCCTTCCCTTTTGATGGCAATGACTACAGTCATCATACCCCAGCAACCTGGAACATATTCCGAAGTGTGTCACTTTCAAAAGCTTCAAATCTTCTGAAGGTCATCTGCAGTAATCTCTAGGCCAGACCACATTAGGATGGCAGATGTCCTTCCCTGAAGAAATGCATTAAATCTTCAGAAGAAAGATATTCCCTTTCAGTGTTTCAGTGTCAAATAGTGTTTGATAATTACTCCTGTAAAGGTCCTTGGTGTATTTGACACTAGCTATTTCTAAATAATATGCCTGGATATTATATGGGTTACATAACAAATTATAGACAGGAAATAGTGAATGATCTATTGGTTCCTGATTCATTTTGCTATGGTTTGGTCCCTAGGGCTGAACTGCTGAGCACCAATTCAATTTCTCGAGATGAAGCCTTCGTTAGTTATGGACTGCGGCACAGCATCGCATCTTATATGACTTTGTCACAGATCGATGATGATTCAATCAATGACAGCAGCAAGAAGAAATGGTTCCCAACCATCAGATCCAGTGCTCCAAACAGGCACAGCTGCCTCCTCACGACAACACTGAGAGATCCATATGAGGATGACTTTGAATGACAGTGTGCCCTACAGCAGCTAGCGGCATACTTGTACTTTAGCAAGTTAATAACTATCATGTTAATGATTCTCACTGTTCCATTGCAAATCAGAACTGGCATCAGTGGAGAAAGCTGCTCTCCATGTCTATTCACTGATGGCTTGCTGCCTTTTTGCAAAATCTGTATAACATTGTCAGATTTTCTTTGAGCAGTTTTATTTACCGGAATCTGGTACCCTTCTGTTTGAGTTAATGTATTATTGATCATACGTGATATCAGTCTATATGTACTTCACCCCTCATCATACCAGCCTGAGATTATTGCTTTGTATATATATTTAAATCACACAAATCGCGTGCTTTTGTTTCATTTTGCATTCGTATTTGGCGAGGGGTCTCTACTCAAAGGGTGGAAGTGAAGTGACTAATCTGTGCTGAAATTTTGTGTCTTGCATTTTCTTAAACTTGTGTATTTATATTACTCATTCAGCAGTTAAAGCCTTCCGCATTGTCTGACAGAGTACAGAGCCCTTTCTGATCCGTTGCAGGGTCAGAAAGTTGCAATCTGTTCTAAAACTGGGTCAGACACCCACATTATTTCCAAAGCAGTTTCTTATAAAATAAAACTTTCTTTGACGATTTGTGCACACCATCATTTGTTGCCCATTTCTGTACCCTTGAACTGAATGCTCAGACATTTCAATGGACACTTCAGAATCAACCACATTTCTGCTCACCTGCAGTGATCTCTAGGCCAGATCACATAAGGATGGCAGATGTCCTTCCCTGAACTACATTAGTGAACCAATGTATATGATAATTGATGCGAGATTCATCGTCAATATTAGTGAGATGAGCTTTCAATGCCAAACGTTATTCATTAAATTTAAATTCCATTAGCTGCCATTGTAGGATTTGAAACCAACTGGCACAGTGGCATTACCACCAATCCCCTAATCACTCTGGGATGCTTCTAATTGTGGATTGGAACAGTTGAAGACAAGGGACAAGCCTATTCATGAAAGCTCTTCACCCTAACAAAAAATGGGAGCAATTTATGACAAGCTTTATATTTTCTTTGAGGAAAAGGTCTTTTAGTCATTTTAGCATCTCTTTCAGAAACTCACTTCTGTTGGTCTCTACCTCTAAACAAGAAGCAATTTACAAGTAGTTCCGTCTGCATTGGAAGGTCAATCAACATCATATAGAAGCCCATCATGTCACTGAGGTTAGACAACTGCTGTTGTCTGCAGTGATTTCAAGGGACCAGTTGTCAACCAGCCAGAAAGAAGCATGGTAGCTCAGAATTTAAACACAATAGCAATGAGGGAAAGAACATCTATTGCTCCATCTTCACTTGTATGGAGGATATCACCTGCAGCCTACAAAATATCAGCTGGAGTTGACAGCAAGGCATACAGAAGCCCCAATTCCAGCCAAGGGAAAAATCCTACCAATAACCTCTAAAACCAATAATCTCTTGCAGAGATTTGAGCCTTAACACATACTTTCAATGTAAACATGCTATTCAAAAAGTCTGCACAGCCACATTCCAACACTGCCCTTCAGAATGCACTGAAATATCGCCCTCACCACCACCCCTCCGACTCAAATCTGGTAAGTGGCATCTTCAGAAATCCAGCTGCCAATGTTGGAATGTCAAAACAACTTCCAGTTCCTTATTATTCTAGCATCCATTGGATTTAATCCAAAGCTACAATAGTTTTTTTAAAAATGATTAATACATGGGTGCAAGAATATTTATTAACCCCTAAAAGCTACCAGTCGTGGTGTTTATTTCCCTGGTTTTACTGAGTTCCTGTTTATCAATGGGAAAGGAATTGATAGTCAAATTCACCTCAATAAATAAATACATACTGCAACAACAATTTACATCGACACTGCTCATCAAGGTACATTAGTATCTTGTATTAGTTTGTATTAAAGATGAACTATCCATAATTACACACATTCTACAAGACTACAGAATTATATATATCAAAATTAATTAATTTAACTTTACTATCCTTCCCCTAACTATTCTTAAATCTTTATTCCTCTTTAGGTATGTGAGGTAATTGGGGTTATTTTATAACGTTGCCATTGGAATGGTCATTCACCATTTACAACAAATAGCAACGAATGTGAGATATGCGGTTTAGCATTTAATTTATTCCCAATTTTCTCTCCTAACCTCTTAACCACCCTGGGCCTACATGACATGCTGTTCAGAGAGTGAGGGTGAACCTGCTTCAGCAAATGGAGCTGTACACCAGCTCACAGTCATTGTATCCAGACTGGAAGGAAGCATGTACTCCCCTAGACAATTGGAACCTGTTCAGAAAAAATCTGGTTCCTGCTCAGAGTGTCATAGCCACAATTAGGAAGAAGGGTGAGGTGGTGTCTCGGAGTGAGCTGAAAAAAAACTTATCATGTTCAAAAATGCTGCATCGCAACAACATGCTTGAATCCAAATGGCAATGATAGCACAGCTAGACAACCGTGTAGCAAGTTCATTGCAGCTGAGAAGATAAGGGGAAGAACATTTGCAGCATTCTCACTCAGCTGCTATGCCTCTGTTGGAATATGGTGGATGCTCTATGTGTGTGAGAAATAGGGATTTGGTTGTAAATCAGACAGGGAGAAGTCCTGAGGAAATTCATAGCCTTGAGATTTTCCCTTGTTCCAGCTATAGAGACTTTCCCAAACTGAGGCCATGTGTATTAAGTCCAGAAGAGTTATTTCTTGTTCCACATTTTAACACATGCATTATTGCCTGTTTCCTCATAGCTTCAATATGATTATTTCTTACCAGTAATATGGCTCTTTTGAAAGGTCTGGTGCCAGATATCCTAATGAGGTTCATGCTGGTGATAACAGCTCCACCACGGTCTGCGGCGATAGTGATTCGAGACGATGATCCTCCAAAGTAGCCAATGTTTCTCTGCAGCCATTGTAAAGCAGCGATCTGATCCAGCAAGCCCCAGTTGCCAGTCATTGCATCAGTGCCTACAAAGAGAAAGAAACCTCTTAATCTAAATCCCTTTCTCCTGTCCAAAGTTGCTTACTCATACTGCTGTACAATTCCACTGGAAGGTCACATCAAACTAGCAGCCTCCGATCTCTCACACTCCATAACACTTTCCTCATGCAAATTTCTATTCCTAAATCCTAACTCACATCCATTTACTCAACACTCATTCAATCTCTGATCTACCCTGTTCATCCCAGATCTCAATTATTAAATTCTGATCGCTATTTTCAAATCCCTCCATGGTCTCTCTCCCTATCTCTGTAACCTCCTCCAGCCCTACCTTCCTTCAAGGTTCCTGGCCTCCTCCAAGCCTGGGTTTGTGCATCGCTGATTTTCATCATTACCAACCACACCCTTGGATATCTAAGCTTTCCACCTCTCTACCTCTCTCTCATCTTCTAATGCTCCTCTTGTAACCAATTCAAGCTGTCCGTCACCTATCCCAATATTTGTTTCTTTAGACTGATGTTACCTCTCAGCCTTTGAAACATTTTCATATTAATAATGCTTTATATTCCAAAACATTGATGCTTTGTCAGCAGTCTTTAAACATGTGGTTGCCCTCATATAGAGTACACACACATGCATGCATAAACGAACATGTACATGCATACATACATATTCATCAATATTAGTTTCTGGAAGATAATAAATTGTGGGAAGTCTAGATGAATTTTCTCAAACTCTTGTACTCCAAGAGTAGTACTATGAGACATTACATGTGCCAATGAGTTAACAGAGGAGTAAAGAAACTTGACATGATGGCATTTCTCTGGTTTTAGGACCACAGTGACAATATTATTCATTTCATCCAGGCCCTAAAAAGGAACAAGATCAAAATGAACGTACCGTCACTCAGAAATCCAAACACTCCAACCCTATAGTTTACTGTCACAACCAGGATGTTTCCAATAGATGCCAGGTATGATCCATCAATGTTTGTCTGCCTCCCTCCTTTGTAATCTACAGCAGCATTGTGGAAGAAGACCAGCACAGCGTTGTTCCTAGCCTACCATGTAAAAACATTCAGGATTAATAATTAGTTTTGATATCACAGCCATAGTCTCATTTATTAAATAGGTGTCATCTTCCTTATTTGTCTGCTACAGAAGTTGTGAAGAAGGAGGTTTCACAAATGCTCATAGTTCTCAACATCCAGTGTTTTTCATGTGTGTGCCTTATTTTATTGAAATTCAAAGAAATCCATTGTCTTCCCTGCTTTCCGGGCAATTATTACCCACTTCATGTTCACGTGTGGACAATTACAGCACCCTGTTTATAAACCATTGTGCCTGAAAAATTAACATAGATTCTATGCTCAAATGGAAGAATTACACTCACAATGTGGGTACCTTAGTATTGTAAATCCATTAAATATAGCTGCAAGTTGTCCAAATACAGACATTGTGACTCCCAGGGAATTTGGAAGTTTACTCAACTAACACTGTGCAGCCTCCCAGCTGAGAAATATCAATTTGCATTGTAGGCCCGTGTTCTTCCTCATCAACATGCTTTTCTTTGAGGACATTCTACACAGATAAAGGGTTTGATTTTTGACCCATGAAAGTAGCTTATTTTGTCATGTGGTCATTTAATTCAATAAGCTTTCCAACTTAAAGCTTTCTCACCTCCCTGTCACATCCCTCCAAGCCATACCTTATACTGAGGATTATGGATCCCTAGCAGCAATATCCAAGTTGTTAGGTAGCTGCATCTAAACAATTTTATACTTATTCTACATGTTTTTCCCAGTCAGGCTGGCTGATAGTTAAGCCTCCTTCATACTAGGTGTCTTCAATGTGCAGTATGTAGATAAGTGAGGGAGCAGAGCCAAGATTAGACCTCTGGGGACTCTTGAACTAATCAAGCATGAAACTGAAGCAGAACCTAGACTGAAGATACCTTAGCTAGAATTTAATGTGCTAAGTCCAGTAAGAGCAAAGCTATGAAGTTGGACAATAAGGCAGAGGAATTGGAAAGGTTGTTGCAGTTGACCATATCAAAGGCAGCACAGAGATTGAAAAAGAAAAGGAGGGATAATGCATCATAATCGCAAAGCATGCCTTTTATTTTTTTTAAGTAAAGGCCATTCCATTGTTGTGCTAGGGGATAAATTTGATTGGGCAGTCTTAGGCCAGAATCGTGCAGGGGTCTGAGCAATATGGACTATGGTGAGATTTGTGACAGACCCAGATGAGAAGTCTGAAGCGACCGATCTTGATGTCAGGAGTATGTTACTCCAATTTTTATATATTAGAACAAAGAACAAAGAAAATTACAGCACAGGACAGGCCCTTCAGCCCTCCAAGCCTGCGCCAATCGAGATCCTCTGTCTAAACCTGTCATCCATTTTCTAAGCGTCTGTATCCCTTTGTTCCCTGTCCATCCATGTACCTGTCTAGATACATCCTAAAAGACACTAACGTGTCTGCGTCTACCACCTCCGCTGGCAACGTGTTCCAGGCACCCACCACCCTCTGCGTAAAGAACTTTCACGCATATCTCCCGTAAACATTCCTCCTCTCACTTTGAACTCATGACCCCTAGTAACTGAGTCCCCCATTCTGGGAAAAAGCTGTTTGCTATCCACCTTGTCTATACCCCTCATATTAACTGTGTGGCATGGCAAGTTTTTTTACTAGGCAGTGGTTAATGGCAATTGAAGGAGATTATTGCTTGATAAGTGCCATGTTAATGGCACAAGTGACTTCCACAGTTAATGGCATGATCTGGGGGTGTTGTCGAACAGAGAGACCTCAGTTGCAGATACATGGTTCGTTGAAAGGGCCACAACAGGTAGACAGGGTGGTGAAGAAGGTGTTTGGCATACTTGCCTTCATTGGTCAGAGCATTGAGTACCAGAATTGAGAGTCATGTTACAGCTGTGTAAGATATTGGGATGGCCACATTTGGAATAATGCGTACAATTTTGGTCACCCAGCTATAGGAAGGATGTTATTAAACTGGAAAGGGTGCAAACAGGATTTACAAGGTTGTTACCATGACTGGAGGTATTGAGTTATAAGGAGAGGCTGGATAGGCTGGAACTTTAAGAGGTAGGAGGCTGAGAGGTGACTTTATATAGGTTTATAAAATCATGAGGAGCAATCATAAGGTAAATAGCAAAGATTTTTTCCCTAAGCGGGGAATTCAAAACTAGGGGGCATATTGTTAAGGTGAGCAGAGAAAGATTATAAAGGATGAAGGGGTGACTGTTTTACACAGCGAGTGATTAGTGTGTGGAAAGAACTGTCAGAGAAAGTGGTGAATGTGGGTACAGTTACAACATCTAAAAGACATTTGGATAAGTACATGAATAGGAAAGTTTTGGAGGGATATGGGCCAAATGCAGACAGATGGGACTAGATTAGTTTGGGAACATGGTCGGCATGGACTAGCTGGACCGAAGGGTCTGTTTCCATGCTGTATAATCCTATGAATCCATAACAGGCTCTTAAAGATGGCACGATGTAAGGGCCGTTGGTCTTTCCACAGATATGCAGTGAATAGCTAGTTGTTCTGGGTGTAGTGCATGTTAAGTTGGGAATAGAATGACATGGGAGGACATCTAGGGGCAGGATGGATAATTAATGAGGTGGCTTGGTAAGATATGGTAAGAAATCTCATTGTGCCTCATGGTAACAATCCCTCCTAAACACCCAACACAACTCAGACTTAAAAAAAGATTCAGCCCACTGAGTTGTGGAAAAGTTAAGTATGATTCGGGAGAAAATAGCACATTAAGTACTTGGAGAGGAAGGGGAATTGAAAAGGTCCTGTTAGTTTCCAAGGGCAGAGTGATCAAGATCAGATTTTTGAATGAACAGCTAACAAAAGTTTCAACAAAAAAGTTCGATCTCAGATATGTGATCCGCGATTGTGTCCCTGCATTATAAAATGGAAAATAAGTAGCAGAATACTCATGATAAGGCTAGGGAATTACATTTGCTGGGACTTTTAAAAGATTTTTTAAAAAATGGCACTTTATCTCTCCTAATGAAACATTCCATTATACCATGATTATTCTGAAATTGTCCGATCTCTTGTTCCCAATACCTTTTTACAGTTGCGCTTGCTGCCAATAGTGACTTTTGAAGTGGCCCAACAAGCCAGTAGTTAGAACAGACCACACCAAAGTGCCAATGGATCATAAAGACCCAACATCAACTTTCCATGGCAGCTGGCACAATGCCCACACATCAAGAATGAACAAAGTGCACTGATACTCCCCACCTCTCCACTCCCTAGCCAAATGCTGACTGCAGCCATCCCCTATAATGTCACTCTGTTGCCAGCTGAAGGGTATAAGAAAGCAAGGGTAACATAACACTACCATATATCCTCCTGTCCTGAGGAGAAAGGATTGCTCATGTTTGGTGTTTCAGTACACAAGCACAGATCACCATCCCTCCCTTAAATGCCATAGGACATCAACAGCAAAACCCTGAAGTTTCTTGTAATACAGGTACCACAACTCACAATGCTCTTGGGAACGAATATATTTAGATAGAGACAGTCTTCATCTACAGTGGAATAGATGGCCTTTGCATCTCCCGGCTGTAGGCAGCTAGGCCTAAAACAAAAGAGATTGTGTAAGTTAAATACTTGTTAAAACTGTGCGGGGCTGGTTTTAATGGTGAAAATTGGCTGACACCAAATTAGTTTCTTAATATACACTTGCCTGGTTTTGCTTTTGCACCAGATTGTCAAGTATACATTTTGAATATGTCAATTGTCTATCGCTTAGATAAGTAGCTAGATTTAGTATTATTACTACCTATTTTGATGGACTTTCTTTGGAACATGTTCTAAGATTCTTTATCTTTTGAGTGATGTTATTTTGCCAGACATGTATCATCATTCCTATTTTCCCAATTTTTAAATAATATGACTGGTTCAACTTTTATAATCCACAAGAAACTTCACTTGGGTCTCCTCACATTTTGTAAAACAGCTTTGCAGACCTTTACCCTCATTTTTAACATTTGATATTTGTTGCTTGTCTCCATTACCTCTCAAAGGCAAAATAATCATTCAAAGACAAAATGATCAGATCAGGACACTGTATTCCTTATGCATCGCTGGTGGCTGAGCAGAAATCAAGACAAATGCAGGGATTAAATACTATGTAACAGCAAAGGCCACGCTCACCTGTAGAAAGTAGCATTCCATTCTCCAGTCCAATTAAAGGTCGCTGGGGCCTTGAATCGGCTATCACCAGTAGGAGCAGCTGCATATGGAACACCCAGGAAACGGTTTACAGCCTTCCATTCCTCACCAACCTGGGCCACCTGACTAGATCCAAACAAGATTCCATGACCCGGAAGCAAAATGGATGTCAACTGGGGTTGGGTTTCTGATAAGGAAGGGTCTGAATTGAAAAGAAGTAACAATCCATCAGAACAGGTGGCAAGGAGAAAAGAAGCCTCCCAGATTCTTAAGACCATATCCTCTACTGGCTATGTACAGTCAGCTCCAGGTGGGTGCAACGTATTTCTCATTGCAAGAAACTCCAATGGGCGGCGCAGTGGCTCAGTGGTTAGCACTGCTGCCTCAGAGCACCAGGGACCTGGGTTTGATTCTACTCTTGCGCGACTGTCTTTGTAGAGTTTGCACATTCTCCCCGTGTCTGCGTGGGTTTCCTCCAGGTGCTCCGGTTTCCTCCCACAGTCCAAAGATGTGCAGGTTAGGTAGATTGGCCATGCTAAATTGCCCTTAGTGGTCAGGGATGCCTCGATTAAGGGGATTGAATCTGGGTGGGATACTCTGAGGGGCAGTGTGGACTTGTTGGGCCAAAGGGCCTGTTTCCACACTGTAGGGATTCCAGGTTTCTAGTTACATACTCACCAGAGCAGGTGTGAATGTCAGGACAGCAATCTGCATAATCTTCACACTTCAAGTTACACTGGCAAGGCTCATCAGGTTGGTAAATCCCACAACGACCAGTACACGACCCTCCAATAGCTGAGAAGACATTAAAATACTTTGCTCAAAGAATTTTATTTGTTAGCTTGAAAGTGATGAATTCCAAGACAAAAACAAATATTCAGCCCATTATTACTGCACCAGTTTGCTGGATTAATTCCAGACATGAAAGGTTTGTCTTACAAGAAGGATTGAGGCCTTTAGGCCTATAATCACTAGAACTTAGAAAGATAAGATGGGATATAATTGAGGTATACAAGTTACTAAATATGATTGACAGATTGGACATGCAGAGGATGATTCCTCTGTTGGGTAATCTAGAATAAGGGGTCCTAGTTTTAGGTCATGTGAATATTTCTGTCAGATGTAAGGGTGAAATTTACATTCTGTGGCTGATTGTAATTTTGTTTTTCACGCAGTTGCTCAGATAGTTAACATCCTTGCATTTGGTATGTCATTACTTCTGCTTTTTAGGTTTCTCTGATATGGATTCATGGTGATGCTGATGGCTGGTTAATACTGTTAGACTGTAAGACCATTAGACCTAGGAGCAGAAGCAGGCCTTCAAATCTGATCTGCCATTTAATGAGACCATGGCTGATCCAATAATCCTCAACTCCACCTTCCCGCCTTTTCACAAAGTGACCTTTGTTGCTGCACTAATCAGATCAGGTAGTGCAAAGTGAAACCTTGGCCTGAGACTTGGTAAGGGTCAAAGGTAGCCAGCAATAGCAAGAGGAGTGCTACAACAAGCTTCAGCATCTTTGAGTTAAGGAAGAAACATAATTCAGGGGTTTTACTGCTCCTAAGTGGTCAGGGACCAACATCGTGTGAAAAAACGCACAATCCAGGCTCATACCTGAAGAATAGTCAATTAGTATATCCCAGTGAGCTGTTAATATCTATCATACAGTGAGGACATGAAGGGGACAAGGTGAAAACAAATATGGGTTGGGGGGGTGCAAGACACAAAATGGCACCAAAAAAGTTATTACTCAACCAATAAGCTATCGATGGAACTCACTCTTCTTATAGTAGACCTCGTCTGCTTCTTCCTTGAGTAGGATTTGACAGTCGTGACCTTGCAATCCAGGGTGGCAGTTGTGGGTGTCAGGGTAAAAAAGGCATCTGACCCCTGACAGCTGAGGCTGAAGAGAAACTATAACACAAGTGTGGCTGGAAACACATGCTGTGCAGAAAAGAAACAGAAACAGGTCAAGAATGCTCCACCATTTGAACCATTTCTTTTCCTGGGCATAAAATTAGGATTTCTTCACTTGAAATGGCATCTCCAAGAGGTTCAGCGAAGGGGGTAAAACCCAGATTCTACACAAAACCATAATTCTAGTCCAACTGGCAAACACTTTCAACACAAAGTTGAGACGCTCAAAGTTATGAAGAAGCCTTGTCAATAGCAATTGTAAAATAATTGGCATCCAGCCTCACTCAGAGACAATGGGTTAGATTTTGGCTTGGCCCTGATTTGTGTGGAGTCATGAATCCTCCCCATCTAATTCAAAATGGCACCAGGACCCACAGCCGGAAGTCCCTAACCCACTTCTAGCAGATCCTATTTTCACCAGGATGGGAAAGGCGGTAAGATGTGATTCTCACACATGGAGAACACTGTTAAACCACATAATCCTCAGCATTGTTTCCTCAGCTCTGTCTCTGGGGACAGTGGGTCTGACTCCACATCAAACATTCAATGTCTCACCCTCCTGGAATGAAAATCCAGCTGGTCAGAGCTGTTTTTCCTCAGTCAAATATACTGAGAGAAGAACTCAGAACTCTCAACTCAGGACTGAAAATGCGTTCCTCATGTTATTTTAAGAAACATGGAACATAGAACCGTACAGCACAGTACAGCACACTGCCCTTTGGCCCACGATGTTGTGATGACCTATTATCCTACTAACATCAAACTAACCTGCCTCTGGCATCTCCCCTCTACCTTCCTCCAATCACCTTAAAATTATGCTCCCTCGTAATAGTCATTTCCAACCTGGGATAAAGATTTTGACTTTGGGCATTGAATAAGAGAACAAGGAAATAATATTAAGTCTTTACAAATCTCCTGTTTTGCCCTTACTTGCAGTATTATGTACCAATGTCCCTTAGACAACATCTTTTAAACCAGTGATCACTTCAAACTAGAAGGACAAAGGCAGCAGATACATTGCAGTACCACTACATGCAAATTCCCCTCCGACCCACCCAATATCTTGACTTGGAAATATATGTTGCCCTTTTGCTGTTTGCTGCGCTAAAAATCCTGGAACTCCTGAAATGTTTTGTGGGTGTACCTACACCAAGGGAATTGCAGTGGTTCAAGGAGGCAACACATCACCACCTTTTCAAGAGGAACTCGGGTGATGCAATTTTGCTGCCCCGGCCAACAATGCTCACATCCTATGAATGAATAGAGCAAAGTTATGAGTACCTCCCTTTAAAAAGGATGTCACGGATTTGGACAGGGTGCAGAGAACAATCCCAAAAGAATCTTAAAATCCCCACTGTGCAGGTAGGGGCCATACAGCTCATTAAGTCTGCACTGACTCACCGAAGACCATTCAACTCAGATCCATCCTTTCACTCTATCTGCAGCTAATCTACCGTCCCTGCACACTACAAGGCAATTTAGCATGGCCTGTGGGAGGAAACCAGAGCACCTGGCAGAAACCTATGTGTCATAGGGAGAACATGCAAATTCCACACAGACTTTCACCCAAGGCCAGAATTGGACCAGGATCCCTGGTAAACTTGCAAATTCCACACAGACTTTCACTTGAGGCTGGAATTGAACCAGGATCCCTGGTGCTCTTAGGCAGAAGTGCTAATCACAGTGCCACCTAATATCAGAGATGTGAGTTCCTGTTAAATGGAAAGACTAAGAGTTCAGAACTGTTCTCCAGTGAAAAAACTTGTGAAAGGTAGTTATGACATAGAGTTTTTCAAAATGATGGAATTAGCAGCTGTAACTTTGACCAGAGGGATTAGAGTATGCCAGTGTAGGAGGGCCTCTGATTTACCCTCCAGCCTGTGGAGCCTGACTGGAATCCTCAAATGTGCAGAACACAATGACTCTGACTGATTAGATCAGTGTTCCAGTAGGTGCTGAGGCAGTCTTCATTGTATTGGCGTAGGAGACATCTTTAATTTCTCAGGGGTTGTGGTCACCCCTCACCAGGGCAATGTGCCTTACCCATCTGTAATTGTTCTTGGACTGAACGGTTTGCTAGGCCATTTCAGAGAACCATTAAAAGTCAACCATATTGAGAACCTGGAATCACATGTAGGCCAGACCAAGTCAGGATGGCAAATTTTCTTCCCTAAAGGGCATAGTGAACCAGTGAGTCTTTTTCTCACGACAATTGATGATATTTCATGAATAAAATTACTGTCTAGCTCTCAACTCCAGATTTTAATCATCAAATTTAACATGCATTAGCTGCTTTGATAGGATTCAAACCCATGTCGACAGAGCATTAACATGAACTGGCTGACTACACCATTGGCTTTATCACCATGTCACCGTAAAAGGAGCTCTAAAACATTAGTTAGATTTCTATTCAAAAGAATTCTCATCATGAACAGCTACTGTTAGTGCATGTGCTCTACCTAACCAGCCAATTCAGCAAACACTTTCATGTCCATGGAATGTGCACCATTTCATTCTGAGAAAGTCATTTTTATATGTTAATAACCCTTGTCATAAAGATCAGCTGTTTATGTGTGCTCACCTGACAGGCACCTGTCTCTGGCATAGTTTCTGAAATCTTCAGTCATCATAAGACTATCACTGTTGATGTGCAAAACATCAAAAGAGGTTATCATGGGATCGAGGCTTGGGGATACCTTGAGGATGTTCCAGTTATTCAGTAACACTGTAATCAAACCATAACAGTTAAATTAGTCATAATCTGAAGATGCATTGAATGTGTAAGCAAACTCAAATAATGTAAGTCCTAAGGAGTGTGAGTAAGGATGGTGTGTGATATGTTTCGGCTTGGCCTCATTAACTATAAAGGAATTCTCAATTCTGTATATAAAATGAATGAGATAGTGATGTATTCTGTCAAAACAGATGGAGGAGAGCTAGAGATAGGGAACAATAAAGGGAGAGCAAGAGATTGTGAAAGAAAAATGGAAGAAGAAAAATAAAAGGGGGAAAACGAAGTCAAATTACAAGAAATTTATCATCCAGACCCAAAATGTCACTAACTTATATAGGTATGGTGTGGTTAGCCCCTGACTGAACGTAGCCCATAGAACATAGAATAGTACAGCACAGTACAGGCCCTTCGGCCCACGATGTTGTGCCGAATCTATTATCCTATTCTAAGATCAAACTTAACTGCATACCCGTCATTTTACTATCATCCATGTGCCTTTCCAATGTCCCTAATGTATCTGACTCTACCACCACCGCTGACAGTGCATTCCATGCATTCACCACTCTGTGTAAAGAACCTACCTCTGACATTTTCCCAATACCTTCCTCCAGTCACCTTAAAATTATGCCCCCTCATGATAGTCATTTCCGCCCTGGATAAAAATCTCTGGCAATCCATTCTATCTATGCCTCTCATCATCTTGTACACCTCTATCATATCGCTTCTCATCCTTCCTTGCTTCAATGAGAAAAGCCCTAGCTTCCTCAACCTTTCCTCATAAAACCTGCCCTCCACTCCAGGCAGCATCCCTGGTAAATCTCCACTGCACCCTCTCTAAAGCTTCCACATCCTTCCTATAATGAGGAGACCAGAATTGAACACAATATTCCAAGTGAGGTCTAACCAGAGTTTTATAGAGCTGCAGCATAACCTCACGCTTCTTAAACTCAATTCCCCTGCCAACGAAAGCCAATACACCGTATGCCTTCTTAACAACCCTATTAACTTGGGTGGCAACTTTGTGGGATCAATAGACATGGACCCCGAGATCCCTCTGTTCCTCCACACTGCCAGGAATCCCGCCATTAACACTGCATTCTGCATTCCAATTCAGCCTGTCAAAATAAACCCCTTCACACTTTTCCAGATTGAATTCCATCTGCCACTTCTTTGCCCAGCTTTGTTGGTTGGTTTAGTAATTTTCTCCAATTCATCATGCAGATCAGGAAGATCTTAACTACTGAGTTAGCTGATCTCAGAAATAATGGCTCTACAACGAGTCCAACTACTTCTAGGTGAAGGATAGTATATCAGATAGGACTTTACAATCCCTAATCTGCCCGGTAACTGAGGATAGAGTTTGTGGGTATGAACAATATGTGGACATAGAACATGGTTAGCTGTGTGCATTCCATGGTACAAAATTCCAACAATATCAGAAGCGGGGAGATGATATAAAATCGGCAACAGAGAAGTATAACACCAGGGCGATTTTACTTTCCCCATTCGGGTCAAGAATATTTTCACTCAGTATCATAGCTTGTGGCTCTTGAGGTTGCGAGACCAGAAATAGAAGGACACTTTGTCCAAGTCTAACATCAATATAATGGTTTACCCCTGGAGGTGGAGGTGCATATGGTATTCCAACTGACAGACTGGCAAGTTTTCTTAAAGTCCAAGGAAGTAGTTGTATGTTCAGTAACAAGTATAGACTATTTCTAGGAAAGGAGAAGGCACCTCATCAGAAAAGAAGGACACTCAGATTTTTTCTTGGAGTTGCATCTGCATTCCTGCCCTAAACTTATCAAGAGAAGAGACAAAAGCAGTCAGAAATTGAAAATGTGGGATCCCTGTCTCAAAGTGTAATAGAGGGAAATCAAATTGAGGTGTTGGAGAATTTTGTTGTATTTAATCAAGAGGTTTACAAAAGCAAGGAGATGAAGCCAATGCGATGGAATGCCACTTTCCCTTTGTGTTCAGCAAGCTGACACAAGCATTCAGGAGAATTAAGAAACAAAGTGGAAATGACAGGAATATCCAGATATTTACAAGAATTCTAAAATTAATTGGGAGTGTACAAATAGGTGAGTCTCGCTAAACCTATAAAAAACACTCATCTGACTACACTATAACATTGTGAACAGTTTTAGTCCCCTTATCTAAGGAAGGATACACTGGTATTGGAGGCAATCCAAAGAAGGGTCACTATGTTGATTCTAGGTATGGAGATACAGTCCTTGGAGAAAAGGTTGAGTAGATTGGGCCTGTACTCATTGGAGTTTAGAAGAATGAGAAGAGACCTTTTTGAACCATACAAGATTCTTCGGGCATTGTAGATGACGAGAGGTTGTTTCCCCTTGTGGGAGAATCTCGGAGCAGAGGGTATATTATCTGAGGAGGGGTTGCCCATTTAGAATGGAAATGAGGAGGAGTTTCTCCTCTGAATAACCCATAAGAGGTAGGAGCAGAAATAACCCAGAAGGTCTGCTCCACGATTCAATAAGATTATGGCTGATCTGATAATCCTGAACTCCACATTCATGCCTTAGCTTCATAAGTCTTGATTCCCTTTCTAATTAAAATCTGTCTTCAACATTAAAGAGACTTAATGTTCCAACTTTGACAGCCCACTGCAATAAAGAAATCTACTGAATCATTCCCAATTGAGAGAAAAAAAATCTTCTCATCTGTCTTAATGCCACTTGTGGGAGAGTCTAGGACCAGGGGCATGATTTCAGACTAAGTATTACCCAGTTGGGACAGCAATGAGGAGAAATTTCTTCTCTCAGATGGTAGGAGGCTGCACATTTTTTAACCACAGAGTGCTGCAGAGATTAGATTGCAAAATATATTCAAAGCTGGGATAGACATATTTAACCAGTGAGGGAATCAAGTAATAAGGGGAAAAGGCAAGGAATTGGTCTATGGATCCAGTGTACTTCCAGCAGGGCCTGCAGTGTCACAAGTATTCTGTTGAGATTTTCACTCTTCTATGTTCATGATGACGAAGCAAGACTGAAAACTGTCAACCTTATTTTATGAATTTCAACTTAAAAAGGTCAGAGTGGGAGGCTATTCAGATTGGAGGAAGGTAGAAAGCTATATTCCACAAGGAGCAGTGAGGTGATCACAGATGTTGATAAATTACATTGGTAGTTTGGGCCCACAAACAAATAGATCAATATTTGCAGTTTATACTAAACTGAGGTGTGTAGCTATCACTGAGTAAGCATTTAATGTATCAAAAAAAGTCTATAGAAAATAACAGACTGAGTAGTTAAGCAGCATATAAACTTTAACATCTGTATATGTGAGGTGACGAGGTTTTGGTAAGAAAAATAGAAATCACTTACACTTTAGGAAAAATGCAAATGAATGGAATAAAAGAGCAGAGATCTGGAAGTACATATGAACAAATCCGTTCATTACAACAGTTAAAATGCCAACAAGACCCTGGGATTTATTTCTATAGAATTCAAAAGTAGTGAAGTTGAACTTGTATAGAAGTCCCTGTCGGGCCATTTTTAGGAGCACAGTTTTCATCTTCATACAGTAAAAAATCAATAAAAGCAATGGAGAGACTGCAAAAGTGAGTTGGAAAGATGGTACTAGAATTGAAAGGATTACAGCTATTAAAAAAGATAAAACAGATTGAGTGTTTTTCCTTCAGAAAATAAAAAAAAAACACGCCTTGTTATCTCTTAAGAAGTGACCTGGCAGAAGTCTTTACAATTAAGAATACGTTGGCAGGGTAGACATGAAGACACTGCTTTCAATTGCAGGAGATCCAAAGTCAGGAACTACCAACACAATACAGAATACTGAAAGACACCTTTAGCCACAGAATGTTTAGAATGTGGAATTTACTACCGTATGAAATGTTTGAGGCTTTTATGCTTCCAAAAGGAAACAACATACGTACTTGAGAAAAAAGGAAGATGCACTGAAAGGCTGGGATGTGCAGAGGAACTGGAGGAGACTCATGTGGACTGAAAGAAAATGTAAGGATCCATATTCCCAGAGGATCGTAGGTTGTTCTCTCTTTGACAGAAAGAGAGATTGAGTAAAAGAGAGAACTGGTGGTGGGTTTAACTTGAGAGTCACCAAACCTCAGTGGATGGGAAGGTTGAGAAGGTAGACCCTTCATCGTGCCCTTAACAAGCAGGGGAATTGACCCACTCCACATTGCAAACAGCAGTCCAGCCCAATACGAACTCTAAATAAGCCTAGCTAACAAGGTGTGGAGCTGGATGAACACAGCAGGCCAAGCAGCGTCATAGGAGCAGGAAAGCTTGAC
>JAHRHZ010000053.1:1160318-1179707 GCA_024137785.1 Ginglymostoma cirratum | reverse complement strand
CTCGGATTCTCCAGCATCTGCAGTACCTTTTATCTCTAAATAAGCCTTGTGCTTTGGCAGGAGCTAAAAACTAGAGATGTGGTGTTGACTATGCATTATACACCCCTTCCCCCCTTATCCTGTTTCTCCTTCTCTCAGATGGTCATGAAAGATGCTATAGTGCTATCTGAAGAAGAAAAGTGAAGTTCACCCGGCAGATCTATATCAATCAACCAACAGCAGCAAAACAAGTAATTTGGTGTTACTGGATGTCTTTCCTGTTTTTGGCTACCACGTTCCACACATTATGACTGCACTGCAGAAAATATTCATTTGCTTTGTAGCAGCTTGAAATTACTCTGAAATAATGAAAGGTTTACTGAAATAGAAGTCTTTCTTTTTACCCTTCATATCATATAGTATCTGACAGAGTATATACAGTATACTCAGAGAGAATCCTCAAGTCTTTATCACCATTTCAGGTTCTTGGACTACACTGAGCCACATGATCACCCCAGTGATTTAAATGCAGATTAGAACAGTGACCATTCAGCAAAGATCAACAAATGCTTGACCTGTGGTTTCTGTTTCAGAAGTAATGAGCGCACTTCATGATTGTACATGGGGGCGTATTCCAGGAAGTTTGTGGTTTTTCTGTGAAAGGCAGAGGTGAGAGCATTCTCTGTGGTACAGTTGGTGGGTGTTCTGGGGCCTGTGTTTCATGTGGTTTCTCTATGATAAGCAATCATAATCGATGTGTTTTAACAAATGTGCTGGAATATTGCAGAATATCACAGCTTAAAATGTAGGAACAAAGGAATAGAACACGGCTGTTTTACTATTCAAGATAGTCGCTCATCATCACCAATTCACAAGGCTAACTACAGAGGAGCAATAAATGCTGGCCCAGCTAAAGACACAGACATCCCACAGTGAAAAATAGCAGATCTTGGCTGACCTGTGACTTAATGTGCACTCTAGAATAACTTAAACAAACCAAAAATTTGAAGCAAAAAATTAGTCTATCATCAATTTCTTTGTGAGAGATAAGTACAAATTTTTACCACTGTTTTGCTGAGAAGATTTCAATTGTGGAAGTCTGGCTCGAAATTTCAGATTGTTCCACCACCAACAACCACCACTACCCCTGCACCCCCCCCCCGCCCCCAACAACCCCTGACCGCACCCCCAACCCACCCAGTCCTGGACTCCCTAATCTGGAATTAAAAATCTAGTGATAATCCTAAAACTATTGTTGATTGTCGCAACTATTGATTAATTGACTACCATTTTTCAAAGTTCTATTAATTCTGCAATTGTGGCAGCAGATTGCAAGGTTGCAAATGTAACCGTGTTGTTTAAGAAAGTAAGAAAAGAAACTACAGAAAACTACAGACTTGTCATGCTGATACCAGTTATAGGGAAAATTCCAGAATCTATTACCCAGGATGTGATTATTGGATATTTAGAAAATATATGTCTGATATGTCAGAATCTGCGTGGATTTAGAAAGGGAAATTAACTTTGACAAATCTGCAAAGCTTTTAATGATGTTACTAGCAGAGTGAAGAAGGAGGAACCTGTGGATGTGGAGTATTTTGATTCTCAGAAGGTTTTTGATAAAGTCCCACGCAGGAGCTTAGTTAGAAAAGAAGACTAAAGCGCATGGGACGGAGAGTAATGTACTCACTCGGATTGACGACTGGTTAACAGGTAGGAAACAGAGAGTCAGAATGATTTGGATGTGGTGCACACTTGTAAAATTTCCAAATTTGCAAAAAATACAAAACCTGGTCAGAATGTGAGTTTTCAGGGGGATGCAAAGAGGCTTCAAGGACATGTAGATAGACTGAATGTGTGGACAAACACATGGTAAATTGAATTAAATGTGGATAAGCATGAGGTTTTAGAAATTGAGATAACAAGGTGTAGAGCTGGATGAATACAGCAGGCCAGGCAGCATCAGACGAGCAGGAAAGCTGACGTTTCGGGTCTGGGCAACTGAATTGTCCCAGGATTCATTGTGAAGCATAAGATTTCAATTAACTGTTACAGTTGTAACCCACCTTCTACAAACACAAAACAAACGATTTATTGGGCACCACAGTGTCCTACAGTCAATGCAGTGTTTGGAAATATAAGATGTTTTTGTTCTTATGAAGAATGGTAAACCAACCCTCAGATGAAGGTGGGCAAGGAGTCAATGGTCATCCTGGCATTATGTATAGACGCCCCTGGTCATTGGCAATAAGGTGATTATATATATATATACACACAAACACATATATATATATAAAATATATATTATATATCTACAGATTGCCAACCCTTGAATTGAAGTATATGAAAAAAGAGTAAGTGGGAAGTGAGAAGAAAATGAGGGAGGGTCCAGGGAAAACAGCCACCACCTTCTTGGGAGAAGACCAGGAGCTCCCCTAGTTCAGCCCAAGGGAAAGGATAAAGATTTCTACCACTAAAGACAATTACCAAAGACTGAAGAACATCAGGAATGAATGCTCCATTACTCCAAAATAACAGGAGCTTCTGCTTCTCCATTCTACAGAACAGTTTCAGGATAAGTAAAGCACAGTAATCTGCCAGATGTTGTTGATTCCCTTTATTTGTCAAACTACAAAATGTATTATAGCAAACTACTGCTTCTTAAACTCAGTCAATTAGCTCAAAGTTGCTTACAAATGGGTGACTACCTGTATTAGGTAAGTGTGATCTCAAACTCCTGAATTCTATGCACTTTGGTTGGAGGAACAAAGCTGCAGAGTATTTCTTAAATGACAATAGATTGGAAAGAGCTAGTGTCTAAAGCGACATAGTTGTCCTTGTTCAGAAGTCACTGAAAACAAACATGCAGGTCAGCAAGGTCAGTAGGTAGATGGAAAATGCGTACCTTTTCGAGGAAGTGAAGGAAGGCTGACAGGGGGACACATGTTTCCTGCACATTCCCACTGGTTCACTGCGAATGGACATCAGAAGATAAGTTAGCTGACAATTCAGAAACAATTTTTCCATCTGTGTTATTGCCTCTTCTACTGAATATGCTGACTTTTCCAGGTTTGTCTAGAGGCGGACAGCAGACTGATGCAGTGTCCAAAAGAAGCAGAAAATGAAACTTCAAGCCCTCCTTTGGACAGGTTTCTACCGTTATAGTCTGCCAGGCAATCTGATTGGTCAACAGCTCTGGAGTCCCAGCAAAGCCAGAACTTATTGGAGACTGCAAGACATCTCTGGGATGAACAGGACATTGCCACGAAAGAGATACAAGTATGGGATTTTGGATAGAGAATGATCACGATGCCTGAGAGGGTGAGGGAGGTTATATGGGATGGATGTGACTTTAAAGGTATGCAACTTGGAGGCCCAGAAGGAGGTTAACAACTTATGGATTTCCCCAACGCATGCACAGCCCCTCCCTAAATGTTATCCCCAACACATCTTTCCCATCTTTTCAACAAAGTTGTTTAAAAAACAGCTAACTCCCACTCTCGACTATCTGCTCATGACAACCATATACTATTCGGGTTAACTGGCTTATTAAGAACAAAAGGGCGATACCCATCCAGGATTTTCTTTCAAAAAAAAGTGATGGCAAGTCAGGATTCCAATTTTGGTAAACAGTCTCGTAGCAAACTGTACGGAGTGGGTTGGCTGTGGACAGGAAGGTGGTGTCTCACCACTTTGCATGTTTTATGTGCTCCCTGCCAAAAATTCTCAAGAGGATGGAAGGTAAACTCCAAACAGCTGACTTTTTGATAAATACAGTTCATCAATATCTCACCCAAACAACCATTCTTCATGTGTGAAGCTTGACAGTAAGTATCATGAAGTTACTTGACATTTGGTTAATCACAGCTTGGTCTCATCCTTAACCAAAGTATACACTTTCTACTGGGGTTAATTGGATAGAGATGAATAGTGAAACCTTTGCATTATTGGTGCCCTCACTCAGTTCTCCTCTTCTCCAGCAGACATGGGATTGGACCTGAGATTTGCCTGGCCTACGTTGTTCCATACCATTATGTCCTAAAGAGGCATAAGGATTTCAGAGTAGGAGTGCTTTAAGGAGAGGACATCTTGTTGAAACAGTGGTAAAAATGAACTGAGTGATGAGTATAAGATGAATATGCTATTGTTGCATTCACAGTTTTGATGTAATTAAGAGACTCCTTCCTCATGTCCAATGTTTGGTCTTGGTTATTACTATACAATATTATCAGAAACATATTTAGAAGGTCTAGAAATTTTTAGGCTCATAATTAAAACCTTACACATTTCAAAATGGTGATGTAAGCACTGTCAAGAATTGATGAAGTAGCCAATGAATGTCTCATAATATCTTTGCTTTCATACTACCAGATGCTCTCCTGAGATTAATCTTTACATTTTCACATCAAAGGGTAGAACTTCCTACACATTTACCCTCTAAAGAAATGAATAATTTGGGGTATAAAACAAACAACCAGGGTAAAAATATCTGCCAATCCAGGGGTAAGAGGTCAAGCAAACTCAAATGGATGTATTTACCTAAGCCTTAATTTCTTCCTTCTACAACACAAGCTTTTCAGTTCCCGTGCCAAATACGTCTGGGCTCATTATAATGACTCCACGACTAAGCTAAAGAACAATACATGAGAAATTCCTCTGTTTATGCTGGTTTTAAGCGTGTTAATATTAAACCCAGAATTTTAGGTGCAACAGAAGTCTAAGTGATTTTCCAAATATTTTTATGTGTTTTGTTTTTAAACCATATGTTGAAAAACCTCTCCTCACAGAAACCTGGAATGCATACTGTCTCCCTGAATTTTTTTTATTTCCCTCATGACAGTCACATTAAAAATGTAAACACTTGGAATTGTCCGTTTTCCAATATGCTGCTTTGAATAGTATTTAGAAACTTGAATTAACATACTTTAAGAAGGGATAGTGGTGATTTCCATTTGTCTTTATTCTGAAATATAGTGCACTAACAAAATTGGAGGCAAATTAGAGTGAACTCAAATTGGCAAAATGGTGCATGGATGGACAATAGCCATCATGCTAAATTGGCTGATACTGTATCTTCCAACAAGGAAAGACAGGCGGAATTTATCCTTTTTTTGGATTTTTGGCTCATCAAGTATTTTAGTCACCAGGAAGAACATAGAACATAGAACATAGAACATTATAGCGCAGTACAGGCCCTTCGGCCCTTGATGTTGTGCCGACCTGTGAAACCAATGTGAAGCCCATCTAACCTACACTATTCCATTATCATCCATATGTTTATCCAATGACCATTTAAATGCCCTTAAAGTTGGAGAGTCTACAACTGCTGCAGGCAAGGCATTCCATGCCCTTACTACTCTCTGAGTAAAGAATCTACCTCTGACATCTGTCCTATATCTATCACCCCTCAATTTAAAGCTATGTCTCCTCGTGCTAGCCATTACCATCCGAGGAAAAAGGCTCTCACTGTCCACCCTATCTAATCCTCTGATCATCTTGTATGTCTCTATTAAGTCACCTCTTAACCTTCTTCTCTCTAATGAAAACAACCTCAAGTCCCTCAGCCTTTCCTCACAAGACCTTCCCTCCATACCAGGCAACATCTTGGTAAATCTCCTCTGCACCCTTTCCAATGCTTCCACATCCTTCCTATAATGCGGCGTCCAGAACTGCACGCAATACTCCAAGTGCGGCCGCACCAGAGTTTTGTACAGCTGCAACATGACCTCAGGGCTCCAATACTCAATCCCTCTACCAATAAAACCTAACACACCGTATGCCTTCCTAACAACCCTATCAACCTGGGTGGCAACTTTCAGGGATCTATGCACAGGGACACCGAGATCTCTCTGCTCGTCCACACTACCAAGAATCTTACCATTAGCCCTGTAGTCTGTATTCCTGTCACTCCTTCCAAAGTGAATCACCTCATACTTTTCCGCATTAAACTCCATTTTCCACCTCTCAGCCCAGCTCTGCAGCTTATCTATGTCCCTCTGTAACCTGCAACATCCTTCCACATTATCCACAGCTCCACCGACTTTAGTGTCAGATTACAAGGAAATGGAACATTTTTCTACCTTCGAAACCTGCTTGTCAGCAGAAGGTCCCTATGAATAGGAGACAAGAGTAGGCCACTCTTTGAGGCTGCTCTACCATTCAAAAAGGTCATGGCTGGTCGGATTTTAACCCTTAATCTACATTCCTGCACATCCCTAATAAGTGTTCATCCTCTACATAATCAGGAATCTATCTACCTTTCTATTAAAAATATTTAAAGATTCTGTATCCACTGCCTTTTGAGGAAGCTAATGCCAAAAACGCACAACGTTCTGAGAGAAATAAAAGTTTTCTTGTCTCCAATAAATGAGTGCCCCATAGTTTTTAAACAATGACTCTTAGTTCTAGATTATCCCATAAGAGGAAACATCCTTTCAATATCCATCAAGTTAACTCCCCTCAGGATTTTATATGTTTCAAGTAAGTCACCTTGATTCTTCTATCTTCACAGGATGGAGACCTAGTCTTTCCACATAAGGCTCTTCATTCATTCCAGGTATTAGTCTAGTAAACCTTGCCTGAACAGCTTTCAATACATTGGCATCCTTTTGAAACTACAATGACCACTGCTGTACACAGTACTCCGGATGCATTCTTACTAATACCCTGTACAACTGAAGATTCTGGGGGTAATTCGGGAGGAACACAGAAATTCATCCCAAGGAAGAAGAAACATACTAAGGGGAGGACGAGGCAACCACAGCTAGCAGGGAGGTCAGGGACAGCATAGAAGCAAAAGAAAAAGTATACAATGTGGTGAGGATCAGTGGTAAGTCAAAGAATTAGGAAGCCTTTAAGAACCAGCAGAGGGCAAATCAAAAAAAGGGGGAGAAGATGAAATATGACGATAAGCTAGCTAGTCATTTAAAGAAGATTGCAAGAACTTTTTTAGATATATAAAAGGTAGGAGAGAGAGAACAGTGGTCATTGAAAAGAAGGCAGGAAAATGAGACTGGAGAAATAGTAATGGGAATCAAAAAGGGAGGAACTGAATATATGCAAGACACCAGTAGCAAATCAGAGTGTTAGCATTTATTTTCAGAGGGCTAGCATATAAGACTGATGATGCGTTGCTGACACTATACAAGGCTCTAGTCAAACCGCACTTGGAGTATTGGAAGCAGGTTTGAGCCCCATATCTAAGAAAGGATGTGCTGGGCTTAGAGGGGATCCAGAGGAGGTTTACAAGAATGATCCCGTGAATGAAGGGCTTGTCAAATGAGGAGTGGTTAAGGACTCTGGCTTTGTACTCAATGAAGTTTAGAAGGATGAGGAGGGATCTGATTGAAACTTACAGAATACTTTTTTTTATTTATTCATTTTGTGGGATATGGGTGTCACTGTCCGGCCAGCATTTATTGGCAATCCCTAATTGCCCTTGAGAAGGTGGTGGTGAGCTGCCTTCTTGAACCGCTGTAGTCCATCTGCTGTGGATTGACCCACAATGTCATTAGGGAGGGAATTCCAAGATTTTGACCCAGAGACAGTAAAGGAGCGGCAATATATTTCCAAGTTAGCCTGGTGAGTGAATTGGAGGGGAAATTGAAGGTGGTGGTGTTCCCATTTATCTGCTGCCCTTGTCCTTCTAGATGGAAGTACTTGTAGGTTTGGAAGGTGCTGTCTAAGGATCTTTGGTGGATTTCTGCAGTGCATCTTGTAGATAGGACACGCTGCTGCTACAGAGCATTGGTTCTGGAGAGAGTTGATGCTTGTGGATGCAGTGCCAATCAAGTGGGCTGCTTTGTCCTGGATGGTGTCAAGTTTCTTGAGTGTTGTTGGAGCTACACTCATCCAGGCAAGTGGGGAGTATTCCATCACATTCCTGACTTGTGCCTCGTAGCTGGTGGACAAGCTTTGGAGAGTCAGGAGGTGAGTTACTCACTGCAGTATTCCTAGCTTCTGACCTGCTCTTGTAGTCACTTCATTTATGGGGTGAGTCCAGTTGAGTTTCTGATCAATGATAATCCCCAGGTTGTTTATAATGGGGGATTCAGTGATGGTGACATCGTTGAACGTCAAGGGGTGGTGGTTAGATTGTCTCTTCTTGGTGATGGTCATAGTCTGGCATTTGTGTGGCATGAATGTCACTTGCTACTTGTCAGCCCAAGCCTCGATATTGTCCAGTATTGCAACTGTACTGAAACAGCTTGACTAGGGGAGTGGCAAGTTCTCGAGCACAAGCCTTCAGTATTTTTGCTGGAATATTATCAGGGGCCATAGCCTTTGCAGTTTCCAGTGTCTCCAACTGTTTCCTGATATCACATGGAGTGAATTGATTGGCTGAAGACTGGTATCTGTAATGCTGGGGGCCACTGGAGGAGGCAGAGATGGATCATCCATTTGGCATTTCTGGCTGAAGATTGTTGTAAAAACTTCAGCCTTATCTTTTGCACTGATCTGCTAGGCTCTTCCATCATTGAGGGTGGGGATATTTGTGGAACCTCCTCCTCCAGCGAGTTGTTTAATTGCCTACTACCATTCACGACTGGACGTGGCAGGACTGTAGAGCTTAGATCTGATCCGTTGGCTGTGGGATTGCTTAGCCCTGTCTATCACTTGCTGCTTAGGCCATTTGGTGTGCAAGTAGTCCAGTTTGGTGGCTTCAGGAGGTTGATACCTCATCTTCAGGTATGCCTGGTGCTGCTCCTGGCATGTCCTCCTGCACTGTCCATTGAACCAGGTTGATCCCCTGGCTTGATCGTAATGGTTGAGTGGGGGATATGCCAGATTTGAGGTTACAGATTGTGCTGGTGTACAGTTCTGCTGCTGTTGATGGCCCATAGCGCCTCATGGATGCCCAGTCCTGAGTTGCTGGATCTGTTCAAAGTTTGTCCCATTTAGCACAGTGATAGCACCACACAACACAATGGAAGTTATTCTCAATGCAAAGGTGGGACTTCATCTCCACAAGGACTGTGCAATGTTTGCTTTCACCGATACTGTCAAGTACAGATGCATTTGCAGCTGGTAGATTAGTAAGGATGAGGTCAAGTATGTTTTTCTCTCTAATTTGTTCCCTCACCACCTGCCGCAGACCCAGTCCAGTAAATATATCTTTTAGGACCCAACCAGCTCAATCAGTAGTACTGCTGCCAAGGCACCCTTGGTGGTGGACATTGAGATCCCCCACCCAGAGTACATTATGTGCCCTTGCCATCCTCACTGTTGCCTCCAAGTGTTGTTCACCATGGAGGAGTACTGATTCATCAGCTGAGGGAGGACGGTACGTGATAATCAGCTGGAGGTTTCCTTGCCCATGTTTAACCTGAAGCCATGAGACTTCATAGGGTCTGGAGTCAATGCTGAAGACTCCGAGAGCAGCATTCTCCCAAGTGTATACCACTGTGCCACCACCTCTGCTGATTCTGTCCTGCCAGTGGGACAGGACATACCCAGGGATGGTGATGGTGGTGTCTGAGACATTGTCTGTGAGGTATGATTCTGTGAGTATGACTATGTCAGGCTGTTGCTTAACTAGTCTATGAGACAGCTCTCCCAATTTTGGCACTAGCCCCAGATGTTAGTGAGGAAGACTTTGTGGGGTTGACAGGGCTGTTTCTGCTGTTGTCTTTTACAGTGCCTAGGTCGATGCCAGGTCATCCATCTGGTTTCATTTCTTTGAGACTGTGTAGAGACTGGTACAACTGAATGGCTTGCTAGGCCATTTCAGAGGGCAATTAAAGTCAACAACAGTGATGTGAGTCTGGAGTCACATGTAGGCCAGACCAGGTGAGGGTGGCAGATTTCCCTCCCTGAAGGACATTAGTGAACCAGATTTTATTTTCCCGACAGGCATCAATGGGTTCATGGTCATCAGTAGATTCATAGTTTCAGATTTTTTTATTGAATTCAAATTCCAACATCTGCCGTGGTGAGATTCAAACCTTGGTCCCCAGAACATTATCTGGGTCTCTGGATTAATACTCTAGTGATAATACTACTAGGCCATTGCCTTCTCCTGAGAGGCCTGGGTAAAGTAGATGTGGAGAAGAAGTTTTCACTAGGACCCGAGGGCACAGCCTCAGAGTGAAGCGGCCACCCTTTAGAACTGAGATGACGAGGAATTTCTTCAAACAGAGAGAATGAATCCATTAACCCCATTGCTACAAGAAGGCAGTAGAGGACAAGTCATTGTATAATATAAGCCCGAGACAGATAGGTTCTTGATTAATAAGGGGATCAAAGGTTATGGGGAATAGGCAGAACAATGGAGTTGAGTAATATATCAGCCATGATTGAATGACAGGGGAGACTCAAAGGGTGGAATGGCCTAATTCTGCTCCTGTATTTACGGTCTTTTGTCATAACCTTCCTATGTTGCATTCAATTTCCTTTGCAATAATCGATAACATTCTATTAGCTTTCCTGATTACTTGTTCTCCCTACATATTAACCTCCTGTGATTCATTCACAAGGACACTCAGATGTCACTGCATCTCAGAGATCTGCAACCTCTCATCATTGAGTTAACATGCTTCTTTTCAATTCTTTCTGCTAAAATTGACAATAACACACTTTTCCACATTGGACTCCATTTGCCAGATCTTTGGCCACTATTTAATCTGTCTATATCCATCTGTAGGTCCTTACCTCCTCTTCACTACTAAGTTTTCCAACTTCTTGGTGTCATCAGCAAATTTAGCTGCCATACATTTGGGCCATCATTAATGTAAATCATAAAGAGTTGAGGCTCCTGTACCAAGCCCAGTGGCATACGCTTATGATATCTGCCATCCTGAAAGACACCCATTTATTCCTACTATGTTTCCTGTTCATCAGCCTTTCTTCTGTCCACGCCGACATGTTACCCACTAATCCACAAGCTTCTACTTTCCATTAGAATGTTTGATGTGATACCTTGTCAAATGCCATCTGAGGATCTAAATACAATACAACCACGGGTTCCTCTCTATCTACAGCACAAGTACTTAGAGTCATAGAGATGTACAATACAGAAACAGACCCTTCGGTCCAACTCATCCGTGCCATTCTTCAAAGAGCTCCAATAAATTAATTAAACATCATATCCCTTTGATAAAATCATGTTGGCTCTGACTGATTAATTTAAACTTATTCAAGTGCCCTGTTATAATATCTTTAATAAATACTTTTAACATTTTCCCGAGACATATGTTAAGTCAACTGGCCTGCATTTTCTTGGTTTCTCCCTTTTTGAATAAAGGAATTACATTTGACATTTTCCAATCTAAAGGAACCTTCCCCTAATGTAACGAGGTTGAAAAATTCAAACCAATGCCCTTCACTGGCTATTTCTTTTAAGAACCTAAAATGACTAGAGACTTGTCAGCTTGCAGTTCTAACAATTTACTTCATACTACTCCCTTGATGATTATAATTTTCTTGAGTTCCTTGCTCCCTTTCAAGTCCAAATTTACAGTTATTTCCAAGTTGCTCCTTATATCCTCTCTAGTGAGGGCTGACACAAAAGGTCTGTTCAGTTCCTCTCTTTATCCTCATTTATTAAGTTCCCAGACTGATCTTCTGCAGGACCAACTCTTATTGGATTGACCCTTTTCTTTTTTCAATTATCTGAAGAAACATTTCCCATCTAGAATCATAGAATCCCTAAAATATGGAAGCAGCCTCTTTGGTCCATCCAGTCTACACCAACACTCCAAGACCATCCCACCCAGACCTATCCCCTACTTTATCCCTGCAACTCTGCATTTTCCATGGCCGATCCACCTAGCCTGCATATCCCTGTACACAATGGGCAAATCTGTGAACTGTGGGAAGAAACGGGAGCACATGGACGAGAAAAACCCGCACAGACACATTGAGAATTTGCAAACTGCACAGAGACAGTCGCCCGAGGGTGGAATCAAGCCAGGGTCCCTGGCACTATGAGGCAATAGTGCTAACCACTGAGCTCCCATGCAGCCCCTTTGTTTTTATATTTTTGGCTAACTTTAATAATTCAGACATTATTACTTTTGATGCTCTGCTTCTTAATTTGGTGCCTTGTTTTTCTCACTGGCTATGCAGAACCTTCTTCCTAGCTGTACCTGTGTCATTGGAACCTGTACAGAGGAAAATAAGCACATGACAAGCAGAGAAAAGCTTTCTAACCTAAATACTAGTCTCTTGTTTTTGGGATCTTGAATTATAACAGGACGATGCAATTCATTTGAACAATTATTTTAAAGAAGACAGGGCAAATCTGGAAATGTAGACATTATTACATACCAGGCTTTTGGTACCATCCAAAGGGATAAGTCGGTGTTACCACGTCAGCTGACTCACAGTCTAGGACATGCCAATTCTGAATTTCCTCACTGCAGGACTGTACTCCAAGACTGCTGAGCGTCACACACGTTATCTCCAAATCTATCAAATGCATTTTATAATGAATGTTAACATTACTGGATAGATTTTTGCTTCTCCCACACTCATGTTATTGATAAAGCATTGCTCAGGCTTACCCAATTTGGGCATTCTTCATGTCTGATCTTGAATACTGAGCTTTGACTGACGTTTCACCATACAGTAAATAACAGTCAAGCTTCATCCGGTCTTCATTCAACATACATACACGCGCACACACACACACACACACACACACGCACACATACACACACGCACGCTCACATGCATGAACACACACGTGCGCATGCACACACATACACACACATGCGTGCACAGACACACAAACACATACACTCACAAACACACACATACACACATGCATGCTCGCGCAGTTCCATCTGACTTCACTGGGTAGCAACCAGGAACAGGGTCACTAACTTAACTTTTGCCACTCTTCATCACAGCTAATCACTCACCACCTTAGCTGCAAACTTAGTTAAGCATAAACAAGTTAAGCATGAACAAGTTAAGCATGAACCATGAACAATTCCTGTGCCTTTTCAAGTCATTCTTAATATGAACCACACAGTCTAAAGTTGTGCAGGATAGATGGATTGGCCGTGCTAAATTGCCCATGGTGTCCAGGGAATGTGCAGGTTAAGTAAATGTGGGGTTACAGGGTGGGTCTGGGTGGGATGTTCTTCGAAGGGTTGCTGAGGACTACACTGTAGCGATTCTGTGACTGCTATAACTGGGTGATAGGAGGCTCTCAGTTCAATCTTCTGAGGCAAGTGTTTCATCTGACTAATTATAAATAAGATCAACCAGCAAAAGTGGTTTAAATTACAAGCAGTTATATTGGTGCAGCAAGCAATTAGGAAGGCAAATGGTACATTGGCCTTCATTGCATGACGGTTTGAGTACATGTTCAAGGAAGTCTTACTACAATGAAAAGAGAAAGGCTGGAGCTCTTTGGAATAGTGGTAGCATCCCTATCTCTAAACCAGGAGGCCTAGATTCAAGTCCTACCTGCTCCAGAGTATATAATAACATCTCTCAACAGGTTGATTAGAAAAATCAAACTATCAAAGAGAAGGTGCTTGAGAAAGTCAGCAGGTCTGGCGGCAACTATGGAGAGAGAAACAAAGTTAACATTTCAAGTCTGATATTGTGGAGCAAGGAACTCTTACTACAGCTGTACAGGGCCATGGTGAGACACAACTGGAGAATTGTGTACAGTTTTGGGTCTTCTTTACTTAAAAATATATATTTCACTTAAAGGGAGATTAGCAAAGGGTTACCAGACTCATTCTGGGTTTGGCAGATTTGCCACATGAAGAGAGATTGAGTTGTCTATTCAATTGGAGTTGAGAAGAATGAGAGGACATCTTAGTGAGATTGATAATACGGTGACAGGTCTGGACAGATGAGCTGCGGGGACATGTTTCCATGGTACAGATTTCATGAGTAAAGAAGTCATGTGCTCAGGCTTCAGGGTAGGCCATTTCAGACTGAGATGAGGAGAAAAGCTTTCACTCAGAGGATGGTGAACCTGTGGATACTATGCCACAGAAAGCCAAGTCACTAAATATATATTAAAAAAAAGATTCCTGAAGGCTAAAGGTGTCAAGGAATATAAGGGAGACAGCAGGTCTATGATGTGGAAATGCAGGATCAGCCATGATCATGTTGAATGGTGGAGTATGTCGATGGGTCAAATTGCCTACTTCTGCTTCTATTTTCTATGTTTCTAAATACAAGGTTAAACGAATGTTAAAACCCATGCTATCCATATTATCCATAGTTGCATGGGCTAAGAAGGTTGTGTGCTTTGTAATGGTGCCTGCAGCGGTCTGGTGAAGATTAGCCTATTTAACACAATAGGAGTTTAACCTTTGGATGCATTTACATCAGTGAGCCTTTGGAAGGCTTGAAATACTCAGGACGTTCTCCCAATCTCCTAGCGCAACTTTTCTGAAAGACCTATGGGAACCTCAAAAGTAAATGACTGTCAGTAGTGTTTTTCCAAGTCTTCCAATGATTCTCCACTAACGTTATGGTGCAGGTCAGCAGAAACGCCTCTCTCATAGGAATTTGAACCCTCACAGCATAGATGCAAATAATAACCACTGAAATTAAATTTGTTCTGCTCAGATAATCAGTTGAGACATATATCACTAAGTTATTGAATGAAAATGTCTTATTTTTCCTCGAGGTGCTTTCCTATATCAGTATAGAATTGAAAAAAAATCAACTATGGGATACTTGGGTAGTTGCAAAGTTCAAAAAATATCTCAACGTGCTTTACCTATATATTTTTTTCTTTGTACTCTTTGAACTTAGTATTCAAGTCCATTTTCATTGCCTTCTTGCTCTTCATATTAATCAGTCCAATATAATCAGCTTTGTTACCTCACTACTGTTCCTGATGACAGTTTAGTTCCAATTATCTTCGGTGCCATTCTGAATATAAATTGGACAGACCATGATCTCCTGGCCTTTACAAGTCGCTGGAATCAGAGCACATCTATTATATTTTCATGACTCTTTCCTTCAGTACTTGGGCAGGTACAGGGAATTTTCGCCCCCTTATCTTCTTGTCAAACCATGCAAAAAGAATTTAACTACTGGATTTACGAGTTTTCCTTCTGTGGTGACATTCTGCTACATTTTTCATTTATTCATTGATAGTAAGTACCTGGAAGTCGTGGGTCTTTCAGAAATCCAAATCCTTTGCAACAGGAATCTTCATCGCATAAACGTTCACATTCAAAGAACCTTGGAGTACAAACATGTCGTGAGTCAGTTCAGCACAACTCCCTAAAAGTCATACTATTCCAGATTTCTGCCAAGGGTCACAATCCAAACAATGCTTTTCTAAGCCTACATCTCATGAGAGACATACATCTGCCTGTAATTCTCACATGGAAGCTCCTAGTTTAGCACAGAAATGTGATCATAAAATCATTCACCATTCAATAGTCATGGTTAATCTGATGGGTATCCTAACTCCAATTTTCTGTTTTAGCACAATCACGTCCTACCTCTCCTCACACCCATGACCCTTGATGCTCTTGTACAGCAAAATATGTCTGATCCAGCCTTAAATGTATTCAATGACCCAATCTCTCCTGCTCCCTGGTTACGTCTCTGAGAGAAGAAATTCCTCCCCCATCTGTGCTTTAAGTGGGGGATCCATTTTTTCAAACGGTGCCCTCTAGTTCTAGATTCTACCACAAGGGGAAATGTCCTCTCAGTGTCAACAATGTCAAGTTCCCTTGAAATCTTAAATGCTTCAATAAGATTGCCTTTCATTCTACTAAATATCAATGAGTATGGGTCCAACCTGTACTTGCTTTCCTCTTAAGACAAACGTCCCATGAATCAGACTAGTGAACCTCTTTGAACAACTTCCAATGAAGTCACATCCTTCTTAAGGGGATACAAACCACACACTCTTGGTGTTGTCTCACCAATGCCTTGTACAGTTATAGCACAATCTCCCTACTTTATGCACCAGCCCCTTGTAATAAAGTCCAACGTTCAACTTGCCTTCCTAATAGCTTGCTGTATCCGCCTACTAACCTTCTGCGATTAACGCATAAGGACATCTAACTCCCTCTTCATTGCAGCACTTTCTCTCCACTAAAATAATAGCTTTTTAAAAACTTTCTACCTCATAATTTCCCATATTATGCTTTTATCTACCAGGCATTTTCCTACACTTTTAACTGATCCATATTCTTCGCAGATCCTTTGGACCCTCTTCACAACTTGTCTTCCCATCTATCTTTGTATCATCACAACATTTGGCTTCAGTACAATCAGTTCATTTATCCAAATCATTGATATAGATCATAAATAGTATAGGAAATGTAAATACTTTTATATTTTATACAAGCTCCTGGTGAGTAAAGGATTAATTTTAGACATGCAAAGAAATTTTGCCCACTTTGCTTGAGTCAAAGTGGAATCACACTATAATGAGAATTAATGAAGTGAAATGATAAGGTGGATTGGAAAACAGAAGCAGATGACAGATGTCCGAACTTGCAATCAAAGGTTATTTTTGAATTGTATAGAATTTTGGGGCCAGAATTAAATGAACTAGGGGTCATTGATTTAGCAAATGGTCATGCAGGAAAAAGTAATAATGGGTGTTCATATGTTAAAGATACAGGTTGTGACCTGATTGATAAGTTAATAAAATGACAAATGAAACATCAAAATGAAAGCACGCGAGCAACATCAGAATACAAGAAGAAGCCCTTGTTTCAGAGAATAAAAACCACAGTTTTTAAAGAAGTATTCACTTTTTCAAATCAAGGAAACAAAATGATAAAAAGTACTCATATTATCTGATTGGGGAAATCCAGAATAGGCATAATTTTATACTTGGAGTCAAAACATTTCAAAGTAAATTTAGGAAACATCTTTTCACACAAAAGGGTAACATAAATAAAGAGCATTTTTCACTGAATAGGCAATAAATGCTCAGATAGCTGGAGTATAGAATAGTGAGCTTGCTAAACTTCTATTAGGTATATTTGTCAAGAATGAATTCAGATAAAGATGGTTGAGCAAATATAATCCAGAGGGTTGTGAATCTGTGGAATTCTTTATTGCTGAGGCTGGTTCATTAATTAAATACAAGGCTGAGGTAAAGATATTCTTAATCACTAATACAATCAAGGATTGATTGAAGGATTGGGGAAAAGGCAGTAGAGTGGGATTGAGGATTATCAGATCAACCATGATCTCATTAAATGGTGAAGCTGATTCACTGGGCTGAATGGTCTACTTCTGCTACTTTGTTTTATAGTTTTATGGTCTAATGAGAAAAGCAAATGAATTGGGTGAATCCTAATGTGAGCTGGGAGCTTCATTATAAAAGACTCCTCAAAGAATGAATGCTCACCCAGTCTGGATCCCTCTTGCAGTCATATTCAGTCTGTTTCTTACTGAGATACCTTGCACCTCACGAAATGGCAAGCGGGTATAGAAATTTTTAACACGTCCTCCTAGCACATCTGCAGGAAAGAAAGTATACACAGAATCTCAGAGCTGATATAGTGCAGAAGCAGGCATTTAAACTTATTGTACCTGCATCAGCTCTGATATTTAGTTTGTTATTCAAATTGACTGTTGACTTTCTGGCTCATTTCTCCTTCTGGAATAACACATTCCCTTCAATGTCTCAGGGACCCATTCGCCATCAATCGACCAGTCTGAATACAATTATCTTCACAATGCTGCAACGAACTTATTGAACATCATCAACATGGTCCTGAAAAGCCAACTGTTTTATATTCTAGTAAATACACAAGATGAAGTATGCTACAGCCAGGACAATAGAGATTAAGAATGCCACACATCTTGCAAATTTTTCAGTGGAAGTTGATTGGCGTTGACAACATAAGAGGTGGGATTTCATATCATTGCATCCAGGCACAAATCACTTTAAAGTAATCACGTGTTACTTGTAGTTTGGCAGTAATTATCCTGCCTCAGGGTGAGACGGTGTGTTCAAGATCTATTTCAGACTCTCAGCACACACGCAATCTACACTGCACTATACGTAGTACAGATGCAGCATTACATAGGAGCAGGAGTAGTCCTTTCGGCCCTTCGAGTCTGCTCTGTCATTCAATATGATCATGGGTGATCATCAATCTCAATGCCACATTCTATTTTGTGCTCACTCTTTTAGATGCCTTTTAAATCTAAAAACGTATCTATCTTTTTCTTAAATATATTCAGTGACATGTCCACTACAGACTTCTGTTGGAGAGAAATCCACCTTTTTGAATGAAGAGATTTTTCCTCATCTCATTTTGTCTACCCCATATCTTGAGTTTCTAGACTCCACAACTAGGGGAAACATCCTTCCCATCAAGGCCTGCTAGAATTGTACATATTTCAATTAGATTCTTTCTATACTTCTGAACTCTAGTGAATATAGGACTAGTGGAACCAATCTGTGATTATGCACAGTTTTGCCATCCCCAGTAACAGCAGAGTGAAACTCCGCTGCACTCCCCCTAAATCAAGTGTATCCGTTCTTAGGCCTGAAGACCAAAACTGCACAAAATACTCCAGGTGTGGTCTTACCAAGGTCCTGTATAAATGCAGTAAGACATCCCCACTTTTGAACTCAAATTCTCTTGCAATGAAGACCAATATAACATTTGTCCTTCTATATGTTTGTTGCACCTGATCCCTTTGTATATCCACACTTCCCAATATATTTTTGTTTAAATAATACTGTTCCTTTCTGTTTTTCAAGCATATGATTTCACATTTAATGACCTTGTACTGCTTCTGCCTTGTGCTTTCCCGCTCATGCTACTAGCCTAAATCACTTGGAAGCCTCCTTGCATCCTCCTCACAATGCTCAATCCCGCCCATTATCTGTGTCAACAACAAACTTGATTCCCACATCCAGGTCATTTATCGATATCCTGAAAAAAATGGCACTCATTTACAGTGCCCCAGCAGTCACTGCTTGCCGCTTGAAAATCGATTCATTTATTGTCACTCTCAGCCTGTGGACCAATTTTCAATCCGTACCATTACCCCACTATCCCACATGTTTTAATTTTGCCCACCAACCTCATATGAGGAACTTTATCAAAAGCCTTCTGAAAATCCAAATAGACTACATCCACTGGTTCTCCGTCATTTATTTTACAAGTCATATCCTAAAAAAGCTCCAATGGATTTGTTAAGCATGATTTGCCGTTCATGAAACCATGCTCATTTTCCCATTCCCATTAATGATTTCCAAATGATAGTAAGAACTGCAGATGCTGGAGAATCTGAGATAACAAGGTGTAGATCTGGATGAACACAGCAGGCCAAGCAGCATCAGAGGAGCAGGAAAGCTGACGTTTTGGGCCTAGACCCTTCTTCAGAAGGTATGACGGGTCTTCATTTTCTGAAGAAGAGTCTACGCCCGAAACGTCAGCTTTCGTGATCCTCTGATGCTGCTTGGCCTGCTGCTTTCATCCAGCTCTACACCTT
>JAHRHZ010000053.1:1120748-1159918 GCA_024137785.1 Ginglymostoma cirratum | reverse complement strand
CCTAGACCCTTCTTCAGAAGGTCTAGGCCCGAAACGTCAGCTTTCCTGCTCCTCTGATGCTGCTTGGCCTGCTGTGTTTATCCAGCTCTACACCTTGTTATCAATGATTATCAAATCTTCTGTCATCACGCCTTTTATAAAATAATCTTGTCATGGAGTCATATAGTACAGAAGAGGCCCTTTGGCTCATCCAACCTACACCAGTTTATACACATTAATTTCATCTCCCAGCTTTTCACCCACAGCCTTGAATGTCATGACATTTCAAATTCTCATCTAAATACTTTTTAAAGGTTCAAAAATAAAGTTGCTGGAAAAGCTCAGAAAGTCTGGCAGCATCTGTGAAGGGAAAAAACAGAGCTAACGTTTGGGTCCAGTGACCCTTACTCAGAACATAGGTTTCCTGAGGAAGGGTCACTGGACCTGACACGTTAACCGTTTTTTCCCTTCACAGATGCTGCCAGACTTGCTGAGCTTTTTCAGCAACTTTGTTTTTGTTCCTGCTTTACAGCATCCGCAGTTCTTTTGGTCTTTACTTTTTAAAGGTTGTGATGTTTCCCACCTCTCCTATCCTCTCAGGTAGTGCATTCCAGATGCCCATCACCATTTGATTCAAAATTGATTTTTTCTCAGATTCCCTCCAAATCTGTCATCTTTTATCCAAAAATTATCTGTCCTTATTATTGACGCTTCAACTAAGTATAACAGATGCTTCATAGTCCATACCCCTCATGATCTTACCATCTCAATCAGGTCTTCCTGAAGTTTTCTCTGCTCTAAAGAAAACAACCTGAGCTTTCCAACCTCTCTTCCTAGATGAAATGGTCCACCCCAGGCAACATCCTCGTGAATCTCCTCTGCAACCACTCTAGTTTTTTTGCCACTAAGCCAATTTTAGATATTTCTTTGCCAAGTTACCCTAGATCCCATGTGCTTGTCTTTCTTTATCGATCGCCTATTTATCGAGGCCCTGCCCCATTCTCCCATTTATTGGATTTTTTTTGCAACAATTCTTCCATTGAGCGGTGCCCTTCACTAAATCTCCCATTTACTGAAAACCTGCAACAATTTTCTTCCTTAAGAGGCCCTGTCCATATTCCCTCATTTAGTGGTGCTTTGCTCCAAATCCCTAATTTAGTGATGCCCTGCACCAATTGCCCCATTTACTGATGAATTGAAACAAATTACCTACTTACTGATGCCCTGAAACAATTCCACCATTTAGTGGAGCACTGTTCCAATTCTCCAATTGAGTGGTGGTCTGCCACCTTATCCCAGTGGTGCCTGACACAAGTTCTCCTCATTCAGTGAGGCCTCACAGTAATTTGGTGGAACTCTACTCCAATTCTCTAATTTTGTGAAACCATGCACCAAATCTTGAATTTCGTTGTGCCATGCCCCAGTTCTCGAATTTAATGGCACCATTCACCACTTCTCCCATTTAGTGGTTCTGTGAACTAATCCTCCCTTTTACTGATGCAATTTCCCAATCCTCTAACTTAGTAGTACTCTGCATTAGTTCTTCCTTTTAGTGGTGAACAGCCCCAATTCACCAATTTAGTGGTACACTATACCAATTCTCCAATTATTGATGCCCTGCACCAATTCTCCCACTTAATGTTTCTCTGCCACAGTTCTTCCATTCAGTGGTGCCCTGCATCAACTTTCCCTTTTACTGATAACCTGCAACAATTTTTTATTTACTACTGCCCTGCACCTATTCTCCCATTTAGATGTGTTCTGCTCCAATTCTCTAATATATTGACACCCTGCACCAATTCTCCCATTTACCAATGCCCTAAATCAATTGTTCCATATATTGATGTTTTTCCACTTCTCCAATTCAGTGGTGTACTGTTCCATTTCTCTAATGTAGATAAGCTGCTCACCAGTTCTCATATTTAGCGAGGCCCTGCACCATGTAGTGATGCTCTACACCAAATCTCCCAATTACTTATTCCCTGCCCCTATTTTCCCATACAGACGTAGTCTGCTTCAAATATCTAATTTAATCTAGCCTTGCACCAATTCACTTTTAGTGGCATAGTGTGACACTTCTCTCATTTGGAGTTGCCGTACACCAATTCTGCTATTCAGTGATGCACTCCACCAATTCTCCAATTCAGTGATTCCTTCCACTAATTCTGCTATTCAATGATGCACTCCACCAATTCTCCCATTTATCGATGCCCTGCACAAACTGTCCCATTTAGTGATGCTCTAGCACAATACTTCCATTTCGTGGTACCATCCCCCAATTCTTTAATTTATTTCCACCGTGCACCAATTCTTCCATTTAGTAGTTCCCTGCAACAATTCTTCTATTTAGTGGTCTGCTGCCCCAATTCTCTAAGTTTGTGGTGCCCTGAACCAATTCTCCCATTTACCACTTGTGCACACATCCTCCCTGTAGCAGTGAACTGCACCAACGCTCCCATTTAGTATTGTCCTGCCCAGTTCTCTCATTTAGTGGTACACTGTACAAATTCAAGAATTTAGAACCACCCTGCACCAATTCCACTTTTAGTAGTTCCATGATGCGATTCTTCCACATACTGGTGCCACGCTCAAAATCGCCAATTTACTGATACTCTACATCATTTCTCAAATTTACTTATGATCTGCCCCATTCTTCCATTTAGAAGTGCTCTGCTCTAATTTTGTCAACATCTGTACAAAATCTCCCATTTACCTATTCCCTGCAGCAAATCTCCCATTTACCCATTTTCCAATTTACTGAAACACTGCCAATGTTCTCCCATTTAGAGATGTTCTGCTCCAATCTTCTAATTTAGTGGCACCCTGCACCAAATCTCCCATTTACTGATACCCCACATCAATTCTCCCATTTACTGAAGCCCCACACCAATTCTCCCATTCACCAATGCCCTACATCAATTCTTCCATATACTGATGTCTTTCCACTTCTCCAATTCAGTGGTCTACTGCTCCATTTCTCTAATGTAGTGGTGCTGCTTATCAGTTCTCATATTTAGTGAAGCCCTGCAGCATGTAGTGAGGCACTGGTCCATTTCTCCCATCTACTGGTGCACTGATCCAAATCTCTAATTTAGTAGTCCCATACACCAATCTTCCCATTTAGTGGTACACTGCACCAATTCTTCCATTTACTGGTGCCCTTAACCAATTCTTCCATTTAGTAAAAACCAAAAGAACTGCAGATGCTGTAAATCAGGAACAAAAACAAAGTTGCTGGAAAAGTTCAGCAGGTCTGGCAGCATCCGTGGAGGAGAAAACAGAGTTAACATTTCGGGTCCGGTTCTGACCTGCTGAGCTTTTGCAGCAACTTTGTTTTTCTTCTATTTAGTAGTTCCCTGCAATGTATCTCCCATTCAATGATTCTTTACACCCATTTAGTGATGCACTAGCCTAACTCTCCCATTTAGTAGTTCCTTGATGCAATTCCTCCGTATACTGGTGCAATGCTCAAGTTCTCCAATTTACTGATGTTCTGCAACATTTCTCCATTTTACTGATGACCTGCCCCTATTCTTCAATTTAGAGGTTCTCTGCTCCTAACCTCTAAATTTCTCATTTCCTGTATCAAATCTCCCATTTATCCATTCCCTGCACCAGTTCCCCCATTTACTGATTCCCTGCATCAATTCTTCCATGATGTAGTTCCCTGTAACAATTCTTCCATTTTGTGGTCTGCTGCACTAACTATATAATTTAGTGGCACCATGCACCAATTGTCCAAATATTGATGCACCAATTCTGCCCTGCTCAAATTCTGTCATTTTCTAGTGCCCTGCACAAAATCTCCAACCAATTGATGCTTTGCAACACTTCTCTTATTTACTGATAATCTGCCCCCCTCTTCTCCCATTTAGAAGTACTCTGCTCCAATTCACTAATTTATTGGCAGTCTTCATCAATTCCCTCATATAGTGGCACCACACACAAATTCTTCCAATTCACTGGTGCCCTGCACCAATTCTCCCATTTTATGAAGCCCTACACCAATTCTCCCAATAAGTGATTCCCAGCTCAATTCTCTCATTCAATGACGTCCTATACCCAATTCTACCAGTTAAGGGTGCCCTACACTAATTTCCCCATTCAGTGATGCTTGACACCATTTCTCCTATTATCTGATGCCCTGCACTAAGCTCCTTCATTTAGTGATGCCCTAACGCAATTCTCCCATTTAGGGCTTCAGTATGCCAGTTCTCCCATTTACTGATCTCCCTGAAACAATTCTCCAAATTGTGGTCTGATGAACCAGCTATCTAATTTAGTGGCACTGTACCTCAATTCTCCAATTATCGATGCCCTGCACCAATTCACCCATTTAGGTTCCTGATACAATTCTTCCACAAAAATTCTTCAAACTCAGTGGCACCCTAAACCAGTTCTCCCATCCATTGATGGTCTACACCAAATTTTCCATTTACTGATTTCCTGCAACAATTCTTCCATTTAACATTTCTGTGCAAAAATTCTCCCATTTCATGTCGCCCTATACGAATTCTATCAATCACTGGTGCCTTGCCCCAGTTCACCAAATCTCCCATTTACTGGTACCATACAGCAATTCTTCAGTTTAGTGGTCCCCTGCCCCCTGCTTTATGGGGCTCAACACCAAATCTCCCATGTGCCAATGCTGTTTCACCATGAGATCATTTCACACTCCTTCCCAGACCAATTTTATTCCCCTCCCTATCTGTTTGTATGCTGGTCTCCAGCAAATTTGTCATTCTGAACCAGGACTGTGTTTACAGACATGAAAATTTGGTTCAGAGTTTTGGCAATGATCAGATGGGTTGGGCTAAATTTGACTGTGATGTTGTGCTTCTCATAAATTTTGATGGAAAATTCATGTCCAAATCAGAATGGGAGACAGATAATTCATATTTTTCCAGATGACCACTCCTGATATCTTATAGCATTTGACCAGTATATGCTTTTGAGGTTGTTTGAGGTAGTTCACTGGCACTAATCCATGACCTTTTCCAGCAAATATCTGCAAACATTTGCCACATAACTTCATGTATGAATAATGACCTCTTAGTGAAAAGCAAGAGACTTGCAATTGTGTACAGATGTGGCAAGAATTATATCAGATTGATGCCACAGAGCAGACTATTTAGTACAACCAATCATGCCATATTTAATGCACCACGCGTGCAACTTTCCATTTTTCCTCACCTGAACCTACGATCCTAATCAGTTATTCCCTTCTCCCTCGTATACTAGTTTAGCTTCTACTTACACACCTCTACATTAATTGTTTCAAACATTCCCTTTAATGGCAATTTCGAGATCACCCAAAGAGAAATCTTCTAAAACAAAATCAGAAACCACTGCAGAAACTCAAGGTGGCTCAGTGGTTAGGGCTGCTGCCTCACAGCACTGGGGATTCATGTTCATTTCCACTGTCACGTGACTGTGCGGAGTTTGCATGTTCTCCCTGTGTTGGTGTGGGTTTCTTCTGGGTGCTCCGGTTTCCACTCACAGTCCAAGACGTGCAGGTTAGACGGCTTGGCCATGCTAAATTGCCCATAGTATCCAGGGATGTGCATGCTAGATGGATTTGCTATGGGAAATGCAGGGTTATAGGGTAGAAAGCAGGGTCTTTGTGGGATGCTCTTCAGAGAAATCATAGAATCCCTACAGTGTGGAAACAGGCCGTCCGACCCAACAAGTCCACACCGACTCCCCGAAGAGCAGCCCACTCAGACCCATCCCCCTACCCTTTCCCTATAATCCTGCATTTCCCATGGCTAACACACCTAAGCTACACATCCCTGAACATTATGGGTAATTTAGCACAGCCAATCCACCTAGCCTGCACATCTTTGGACTGTGGGAGAAAACCTGAGCACCCGAAGGAAACCCATGCAGACAGGGGGAGAATGTGCAAACTCCACACAGACAGTCACCCAACGGTGGAATAAAACCCAGGTCTCTGGTGCTGTGAGGCAGCAGTGCTAACCACCGAGCCACTGTGCCACCCCCTCTTTGGAGGGTCAGTGTGGACTCAATGGGCTGAACGGCTTGCTTCCATACTGTAAGGATGCTATGAAACTCAGCAGGTCTGGTAGGATCTGTGGCGACTGGATTCAAAAATGTTAACTCTTCTTTCTCTCCTTAGATGATGCCAAATCTGCTGATTTTTTCCAACAATTTCTGCAAGGTTTTCACCATCCTCAGCTCTTTACTTTATTTCAGAAGAATCTTCTGAACCTTCTTTGGATTTCTTGGTGACTATTTTATATTGATATCATCAATGCCTTAGTGGATAATCCTCTCATTGCTGAGTTAAAAGGTTCAAGCTCCAGCCAGGAGACTTGAGCTGAACTTCCAGGCCTACATCCCAGTCTTGCACTGGGGATTCACTTCTCTTCTGGAGATGCCATCTTTCAAATTAGACTTTAAACCAAATCCCCTCCGACTCTTCCAGGTGTGTATAAATTATCCCGTGGTCCTATTGAATTATACAATTTACTAATATTAATAGTCATAGCTGGTCACTTATAAATGTTTAACGTATTCAACAACACTCAGCATGGTTTTGCAAAAGGGTAATTATATTTCACCAATTTATTGGAGTTCCTTGTAGGAGAATTATACACTGTGGATCAAGGGAACTGTGGCAATCTATGCTTGACTTTTGAAGAAGGCACTTGACAAGGTGCAAAATGAAAGGCTATTTCATAAAATAGAAGCGTATGGTGTATGGAGTAACATACACACATGGATAGAAGATAGACTGGCTAACTGAAACAGAAAGCATGCATAAATGGATATTTTTTTCCTGATTGGGAGAAGGTGACACATGATATCCCATGGGGATCTATGCAGGAGCCTCAATTTATTACAATTTATATTGTTAACTCAGATAAGGGGAGCAAAGGCATAGTAGCTAAATTTGCAGATGATGCAAAGATTTGTGGGAAAGTATGTTGTTAAGGGGATATCAGGAGGTAGCAGAAGGATATGGGCAGGTTGATTGAGTGGACAAAAATCTGGCAGAGCCCAATGTGGAATATGTGAAGTTATGAAGTGGGGGAAGGGTGATGACCTCATAGTGTTATCACTGGACTGTTAATCCAGAGACACAGTTAACGTTCTGTGAACAAGAGCTCAAATCCCATCATGGCAGATGGTGGGAATTTGAATTCAATTGAAAAAAAAACCTGGAATTAAGAATCTAATGATGACCATGTATCATTGTTCATCATCTCGCTCACTAATGTCCTTTAGGGGAGGAAACTGCCATCCTCACCTGGTCTGGCCTACATGTGACTTTAGACCCATAGTAATGTAGATGACTGTTAATCTGGGTCATTCAGGATGGGTAATAAATGCTGGTCTACCCAGTGGCACATTTATCCCTTAAAGAAAAAATCATTTTGACGGGAAGGATAAAAAGGCACAGAATATCACAGAGACGTTGCTGCAAGAGAATCTGGTTTGGGAACCAAATAACCAAGGATATGTGTTCTATTGAATGGGCACGTAGACAGGCAGAGGTAGTGGTGTTGCCTTGTAAGTAAGAAATAAAATTAAATCGATAGCAAAAAGTGATATAGAGTTGGAAAGCGTAGAATCCATGAGCTGCAAGACTAAAAAGACCCTGATGGCAGTTATGTTCAGGCCGCCTAGCAGTAGTCATGATGGAGCAGAAATTAAATCAGGAGATAGAAAAGGCATATAAGAAAGGCAATGTTACAACAATCACTGAGGACTTCAATATGCAGGTGACTGGGAAAATCAGGATGGTAGCAGATCTCAAGAAAAGGAATTTGTGGAATGTCTACGAGATGGATTTTTTGGAGCTGTTTGTGCCAGAGTCCACTGGGGAACAGACAATTCTGGATTTGGTGATGTGCAATGAGGCAGACTTGATGAGGGAGCTTGAGGTAAAGGAACCTCGAGGGGGCAGTGACCATAACATGATAGAATTCACTCTGCAGTTTGAGAGGGAGAAGCTGGAATCAGATGTAATGATGTTACAACTGAGTAAAGATAACAACAAAGACATAACAGAGGAGCTACCCAAAGTGATTGGAAAGGGAGCTCAGCTGGGAAGACAGTAGAGCAGCAATGGCAGGAGTTTCTTGGGTAATTCGGGAGGCACTGCAGAAATCTATGCCAAGGAAGAAGAAACATACTGAGAAGAACATGGGGCAACCATAGCTGACAAGGGAAGTCAGGGACAGTATAAAAACAAAAGAAAAAGCAGACAATGAGGCAAAGATTAATGGGAAGCCAGAGGATTGGGAAGCCTTTAAAAACCAGGAGACAAAAACTAAAAAAAGCAATAAGTGGGAGAAGATGAAATATGAAGGCAAGATAGCCAGTAATTATAAAAGAAGACTGCATGAGGTCTTTTTCGAAATATAAAAGGTAGCAAGAAGCAGGAATGGACATTGCACCAGTGGAAAATGAAGCTGGAGAAGTAGTAATGGGGAACAAAGAAATAGCAGCAGAAGTACATTAAGAACAAAAAAGCAACTAGGGAGAGAACAGGGCCTGTTAAAGATCAACAAGGTCATCCTACGTGTGGAACTACAGGAGATGGGAGATGGGAGAGATGTTAAATAAATATTTCATGTCAGTTTTCACTGTGGAGAAAGAAATGGAGGCTAGGGAACGTGAAGAAATAAATGTTGATGACTTGAAAACAGTCCACATTACAGAAGATGAAGTGTTGGAGGTCTTAAAAGTCATAAAAATGGATAAAGCTCCGGGACCTGATCAAGTGAACTCTTAGGAAGGGTCACCAGACCCGAAACGTTAACTCTGACCTTTTTTTTTCTTCACAGATGCTGCCAAACCTGCTGAGTTTATCCAGCAACTTCTGTTTTTGTTGTAGTTAAGAAGGTGTTTGACATGCTAGCCTTCACTGCTCAAACCGTTGAGATTAGGAGTTAAGATGTCACGTTGAGGTTGGCCAGGACATTGGCGGAACCACCTTTGGAATACCGTGTGCAGTTCTGGTCACCCTGCTGTAGGAAGGACATTATTAAATTGCAGATGGTTCAGAAAAGATTGTTGCCAGGACTGAACGGTTTGAATTATAAGGATGGGCTGGAACATTTTTCATTGGAACATCGGAGGTTGATATTATAGAGGTTTATAAAATCATGAGGGGCATAGATAAGGTGAATTGCAAAGTTCTTTCCCTTAGGGTGGGTGAGTTCAAAACTAAGGACGTATTCTTGAGGTGAGAGGAAAAAGATTTAAAAGGCACCCAAGAGGCAACTTTTTCACACAGAGGGTGGTTTGTATGTAGAATGAAATGCCAGAAGAAGTGTCAGATGTAGATACAGTTACAGCATTTAAAAGATATTTCGATAGGCACATGAATAAGAAAGGCTTAAAGGGTAAAGGCCAAATGCGGACAAGGGGGACTAGTTGAGATTGGGAAACTTGGTTGGCATAGACGAGGTGAACTAAAGATGCTGATTCCATGCTGTATGACTCTATGACTATATCAACCATAACTTCAAGGTAGTCAGGAGGCAGAGGTGAGCTAGTGTCCATCACTAAGCAGAAGGTACTAGGAAGCTGAAAGGTCTGAGGGTGGATGGACTACAACCGAAAAATCTGACAGAGATAGCTGAGGAGATTTTCAAGGCATTTCACGATTCACTGGAGTCAGGGAAGGTCCAAGAGAACTGGAAAATGATTAATGGAACATGCCTATTCAGAAGGGAGGAAGGCAGAAGACAGAAAACTATAAGTTGGTGAGCCTGACGTGGGACATTGGTAAGATTTTAGACTCCATTATTAAGGATGAGATTTCAGATCATTTCAAAGGGCATGGCAAAATGGAGCTGAGTCACTGTGGCGTCACCAATGGAAGACCATGCTGATATATTTGTTAGAATTCATTGAGACAATGTGCATGTTAGACAAAGGAGAGTCAGTAGACATGATCTATTTGGATTTCCAGAAGGTCCTTGACAAGGTGCTGCATAGGAGGCTGTTAAATAAGATAACAGGCCATGGTTCCAGGCAAGGTACTGGCATTGATACTAAATCGGTTGACTGGCAGAAGGCAGGGAGTGAAGAAAAAGAGGTCTTTTTCAGGAATGGCTGAACGGTGACTATGGAGTTCATCAGAGGTCATTGTTGGGACTGTTCACATTCTACATTAACAATCTGGATGAAGGAACTGAAGCCATCATTGCTATGTTTGCAGATGACACAGAGATTGCAGGAGGGATGGGTAGTGTAGAGGAAGCAAGAAGGCAGACTTGGACAGGCTCAGTGAGTGGGCAAGAAGTCACAGATCGATTACAATGTGGGAAAGTGTAATTTTATGCACTTTGGTAGGAAGAATAAACATAGTCTATTTTCTAAACAGGAAAAGGCTTCAGAAATCTGAAACACAACGGGACTTAGGAGTCCTTGTTCAGGATTCTTTTAAGGTTAACATGCTGCTTCATTTGGCAGTCAGGAAGGCAAATGCAATGTTAGTATTCCTTTCAAGAGGCCTAGAATACAAGAGTAGAGATGTACTACTGTGGGTTTATAAGGCTCTGGTCAGACTGCGTTTGCAATATTGTGAGCATTTTTTGGGCCCTGAATCTAAGGAAAGATGTGCTAGCATTGGAAGGGTTCCAGAGAAGGTTTACAAGAATGACCCCAGGAATGAAGGGCTTATCATATGAGGAGCGGTTGAGGACTCTAGGTCGGTACTGTTGAGGAACTGAACACAACGGTAAAGATATCATTTTTCTCTTATACCTATCATTGGTGAGACCACATCTCATAATTCACACACTCACATGTCTTTACGTCAAAGAACAAAGGGGTCCTTGCTGGTGCTGTGGCCAAAGTTAAGATCTTAACCGACACCTAAAGCATGATTTGATAATTTATTTCATTACTGTTTATGGGAGCTCTCAGCCTAAATTGGCTGCTGTGTTTCCTACATTTCAACAATTTCAATGCTTCAAAGGTATTTTATTATCTCTAGTGTGTTTTGGCACTTCCTGAGGATGTGAAAACATAAATTCCTTGTTAAGGGAGAAATGAATCAGTAGTAAGACCTTATTGGGAAGAAACTAGATGTGATGTAAATAGAAAGGAAAATCAGATGAGGTATAAAATAGTTTAAGAAATACCATCATCCCATTACCATCCCGCTGACAAAGACCTATTCCACCCCTGTGAGTCCAACAAAACATAAAGAGAATGAGTGATTTTTTTAGGAGTGCAAAAAATCAAAAAGACTTTATTCCTTTTAAGTCTATAACTTGTTAATTAGGTTGTGAGATATTTTACTACCACATCAGAAAAGGGAAGTCGCAGCAATGAGTAGGATTCACCTCAGGCAGTCTCTGTCTCTAAGGCTAACCTTCCTCATCTATCCATCTCCTCTGAGCTGTTGTAATCCTTTAATCAAAACCATCACAGCTGGAGAAAGCTGTCGTAAAATACTACGTCTTGTAAAACCTCAGATGAAAGAAGTCTGTTTAGGGGCTAATGATATTATACACTGCTGAATTTTTGGAAAATAATACTCATTAGTGTGCCAGGGCCTTGCACTGTCAGAATCCAAGTTTTATATGTAATATCAACAATATAAAACAATTAGCAACTTAGTGAAAGTTGACAGAAAGCAAAGAATAAAATTATTTATATTAGACTTCAATCAAGAACTGGAAATATACTTGAGTCTAGTTATTTTACAATGAGAAGGAAGCATTTTTAGAGGAAGTTTCAATAGGTTCCCCAGTGTCTGTTGCCAAGAAATGTAACTTTTTTATGGAGGAAAACATAAAAAAAAAACCATTCGCCATCCAACTCTATTAGCTCCAGTCCTTAAGAGGAGACAGTTAAACAGCCAACAGGAGGAACTGGCTGTTCATTGGTGGAGGAGACCAGCACATCTGAACGAAGCACTTAGCTGAAGCAATTGCAACTTTCTTAAGCCAAAAATGCTGAACGGATGATCCATTTCAACTTCCTCCTCTGGTCCCTAGCAGCTCAGATGCCAGACTGCCCTAATGAAATTTGATTCATTCTAAGAGATAAAAAGGAATGGCCAAGCAGACTGGACAAAGTGGAAGCTATAAGCCTTGATAACATCTTGGCTGTAGTGCTTAAGACTCGAGCTCCAGAACTAGCTATGCCCTCAGCCAGGATTTTCCTATGCAATTACAACACTGGCATCTACACAATACAATGGAAAACTTCTCAGGCATCTCCTGTATGCAAAAGCAGGGCAAATATAATCTTGTCAGTTACTGCCTGATCAATCTGTTCTCAATTATCAGCAAAGTTTATGGAAGGTTGACAGTGGTATCAAGTACCCATATACAACAATAACCTGGTCATCAATACGCAGCTTAGATTCTACCAGGATCATTCACCTCTCGATATCATTAGCCTTGTCAAAAAATGCTTAAAGAGAGCTAAATTCCAAAGGAGGGGTGGGAGTAACATCGCAGTAATATGTTACCAAGTTTGGCCTCAAGAAGACCTAACACATTAATATCGATAGGATTTCGGAAAAATCTTTCCACTGCACAAGCACACCTCACACAAAGGAAGATGGTTGTGGCTGTTAAAAGGCCAATCATTTTAGATCCAGGATAATGCTGCCAGAATCATTTAGGGTAGTTTCTTAGGCCAAAACATCTTCAGTTACTCATTCAATCACCTTCCCTCCATCACAATCTGAGAAATGAAAATAATTACTTGTGATTACACAGGACACATTTCTATTCACAAATCCTCAGGCAATAAACATAAAAAAGTAGGGAATAGGAGCAGGGTTTACCATGCTATCCCCTGAGCTTAGACTGTCAGTTGATTAGGTATAGCAGATACTGTCCTGGCCTCGGTGCTACTTTCCTGTCTTCCCTGTGCAGCCTTTGACTTCCTTGTGAGCGAAAAAGTTATCTAAGTCAGCCTTTAAAATATTCAGTGATCGTGCCTTCACTGCTCTGTGGGGAAGTGAATTCCACAGATAGATAACCTTCTGTGGGAAGAAAAAGATTTCCTTATCTCTATCTTAATGGAAGAATATTTTCAACTGTGTCCCCTAATTACAGTCTCCCCATAAAGGTAAACATCTTCTCAGTAACCACCTTGTTAAGTCCGCTTAGGATTTCATACATTTTAATAAGATCACCACCCTGTCTTCTGAACACCAACGGATACAAGCCCAGCTTTTTCAATCTTTCCTCAGTAGACAATTTTAGGGTTTTCTTTGTACCTCTTCTAATACAATTATATCCTTTTTCAAGCAAGAAGACCATGGGCTGAGTCTTATGTTTTCTTTGGCTAAGTGTCAGTTTTGCCGAGTTTCATAGAGTGCTTCTCTCAACGAGGCCGAGTGTGTTTTCTCACTATATCTTACCAAACTCACCACATTAACTCCTGACTCTGCCCTCTCTCATGCCCACCACCCTTACACACAGTTACTGAGGCTGTTGACAAGTAATAATCCACCTTAATCTGCAATTCACTGCTTCCTGGTGAGAATCTTGCTTTGAAGTCTGGAACTTCGTTAAAAGATGCACTGAATTGTTCCCAATTATGAGATAAGTCTCGCAAGATGGTTCATGTGATTTCTCACCAATTGTCCACATCATTCAGGCCCCTGTAAGATTCTGCTCCTGATGGCCCACAATCACTTTCTCAAGGACAATCAAGGATGGGCAAAACTTGTCAGCACTACTCACATCCCAGGAATAAATGAAAAGCAGAGAAATTTTTAATTACACAGGTGCAGGAATAAACTTTTCATCCCATTGTTCACTAAAAACATGGATATCCTGTTGCCCTAGCCACATAGCTATCAGCTCACACTTCCATCAAATTGCAGCACAGAATGGTTGTTAGGTAAATAAAATAAATCCAAGAGAAAGGATGCACAGTTCAATCATAATTTCGCCTGATGTTTTATCATGGAAAACACAATCCCTTTAATAAGCAGGCCCTGTGTTGTTTCAGTGCTCCCAGATGCTAACTATTACTGACATCAGGTGATGCGGTGATGAAAAAAAGACACAATTCATTCATGGATCTGTTTTCTGGGTCAACAAGAACGTTTGCTGTTATCACCATAGCATATTCCACCTCTTCAAACAAACAGATTGGAAGCTAGATTGGCTTGAGGACACCGAAGTTACTACTCGAATAAGAAAAAAAAGGTAACACATGGCCGGACTCCCAACGAAAATATATTTTGCGCTCGCATAAGGATAACAAGCCCAGTATAACTAGAGCCATCATCTGACTTGGGATTGTTCAAGGAAACTGATACCAGCTGTTTAAATAAGAATGAAACTGCTTCCCTGCGTCCATAGGCAACGCATAGAAACAAGGTTTGAGTTCAGATCCAGGGGGAGGTGGGTGGTGTGGTGGAGGTGAAAGGGTGGGTTCCTCCTAACATTGATCACTTTGTTTAAATTGCAATGACACAGCATGAGAGAAAATAAAACAACGGAAATATCAGCTCTTGCCTAAAGGGGGAGGGTAGAAGAGGAGAGGCCTTTTTGCTATGTTTAGGAGAAGCTTCACCAAATATTTCTTGGCCATTATTAAGAGCTCAGGATCTGGAACAGATGTGAAAACATACACCAATTGACAATTTATCACAAGTTCCATTAGACTGCTCACTTTGTCTTCCGTCATTAAGCCAAGGAAATTAGATTTATGCGTAGCCCACTGTTCCTTAAAGGGGCAGTACACTCATAGAATAGTCACTTACTTTGCATGGATGACTCAGTTAAGGAGACGATGGCTTACTGTGATTCTGGGCAACGTACCAGGATCAGTACTGAGACATATAAATACTGGCCCTTGTGGTAATGAACTGCACATCACCTCCAAGTTACCCTCCAAATCACACACAAAGCTGTCTTACAATAAGTGACCATTCCTCAATGTCGCTTGGTCAACATCCTGGTATTCCCTTCTCTAAGTTCCTTTACCACAAGGAAGTTCAAGATTAAGTTCAAGGTTAAGCTTTACCTTTCCAATTTAGGTTGGGTAATAATTGCAGACTTTCCAGCAACATACAAACCAAGCAATTAATTAAAAAAAAACACTTTGCAAATGATCACTGGATAATTTATTGCACTCAAGCCTGTGAAAATTATTTGCTCCATGATGCTGTTGGCTTTATAACTGTACAATACCTCAGCAGTTTCCCTTTACCCTCCTAAAGCAGAAATTTGGAAGAATCAGAAATATTATAAACACTCTAACCTAGAAAGAGCAATGAGGGTCAGGGCTGAGTGAGATTGGCATTGTGTAGGATTTCTGGGTCCAGTACATTATCTGCTGACATCCATGGTTTTACTATCACTGCTCTGATTTTGCATTTTATGCTCTGACCTGGTAGATCTCACATACTTTATTTGGTAGCTTTATAAACTTCTGTCATTTTGTTTATATTTCCTTTCTGCATCCATATGTCTAAAATATATTAACTCAGTCTCTTCAAACTGAATATCCCCAAACTGGTATCATTTCTTAGAATCCTTACAATGTGTAAGCAGACCATTCAGCTGCCATCACCAACCAATCTCAGCAACCATGTCTTTCCTTATGCTTAATGTAACCTTATGGTCTCATTTTTGTAGCTTAGCTTCCACATTTGAATTCCTACCCATCTGTGAGAACCTTTCCTGAACAATATCAAAAGAAAATGGTCTTAGTAAAGAATCACAAATAAATCAGCAACTGACTTCAAATAACTGAATTCCTAATTTACTCAGTGTAGGGTTTTGAATGGCTAAATAATCAAATTCATTATTGCACTGAATAAATAAATTTACATTTCAGCAAATAATTATTCATCAGTTGAGTGAAATTATTGAATAAATAATCCATTCTCTGAATTGATTATGTGGCACGGTGGAAGTGCAACGGTACTTAAATAAACATAAGCCATTAATTGTATAATCAATTATATCTGGGTAGTCAATTTCCTATCTAAACAAACATATCTTCCAAAAATATGTTGAGGGAATATTCAACAGCTGTGAGTCAATCTCCTGAGTTGTTTAATCTGCACACAATGACTGTTGTAGAACTCACCCCTAGTTGCCCAAAATGACTTCTCTCTAGAAGTATTCCTTCAGCACTCTGTTCCCCAGACAAAGTTTAACCTGTATTTCTCCAGCCAGTTCCTTTGTTTATGGTTCCTGTATTCCAATGGACCTTCCTTCTATCCCAGCTGCTTTCTTCCCCCATTTTAGTGGGAAGTGTATCCCTCCCAACTGCTTCCCACTTCGCTTCTGTTTCCAATTTTCTGAGCCTCTGTGCTACAAGTCTATAAATAATTTAATAATCAGATATTACTGAGCTGCCTAAGTATTGCCAACTTTAGATTTTCTGATGGGAACAAGGGATGGGGTTAAAAAAAGTGCTGATCGTGGGCATTAAGTTGGATATCAGGGAGAACGCTCAACACAAACATTGTAACCTGAGTTTGACGTTTGGAGAAATAAAATGGGAAAAGGACCAAACGAATTGCATGAAATAAAACAACAGCAAAGAACTGGACCCAGAACGTTAACAGGAATTGTAAGCTTGAGAGTCCGAAAAGCTAACTACGCTTAGAAAACTTAAGTAGTCAGCAACTATTAAGTTCAGAACTATCAAGGGATTTCTGTGCTGCCTCCTGTCCCTATCCTACCATTGATCACACTTTCTCCATCCTTATTGACATTCTTGAATACCCTCTGCAATACGCATTTCAGGAAACCCCCAGCTAATTTAGATGTGATGGACTGTACTCAGCTGCTCAGCAAACATAGAAACTATAAAGACAAGCACATGGTGAACCTAAGAAACATGTTTCTGTCAACCTCGGAGTGACAAATTGCCTTATTGGGCTGATAGGAAGAAAAAGAACTTTGGTCAAGAAAGACATTAACAAGGTAGCAACATCTTACTAAAGCAACATGAAAACCAAAATCACCAAGAGAAGAAGAAAACTGGTTTTCGTTCTAATACCTGCTTCAGCACTGTGAAGGAGAGGAAAATGCAAACAAAAGCAGCCGGTATGAGAGTGATTTTTTTGGGCAGTAAATGCAATCTCAGGTGACTAGTTTGCTTTTCATACAAAATGTATATATAACAAACCCGTGTTGTCCAGCATTTGGAGCTGGAAATGATCACAACATCAGTGCCTTGACACCAGAAAAGAAAACGTCAGCCTATTATCTTCCAGATTGGTCACAAATTAATCATTAGACATCTCAAAAACTAATTCTTCAATGAATTTTAAATTGCATTTCAATAATTGCTTCCTCCAGCTCTCTAAAGATTCAGTTCCAAGCCTGCCCACTCTGTCACTGAAATATTGTTCCTGCAGACTAGTTCCAGCGCAGGTCAGGTTCCTTGAGTCTACTGGGCCAGATAAGCTGAAGTTGCTTAGAATGCTTTATGGTGTGCACTCTCTTCAGAATCCCCAAACCAGCAATCTCCTCTTCTCCAGCGAAAACATGATGAATTTACATGTTCTGGATATAGTTATTTTGGATTCTCATAAACCACCACACCAGACTATGTTACTTTATCTAATTGGAAAATTGGCAGTGCTAAATATGGAATCAGCCTGGTATTTCATCACTAGATGGGTTTTTGGCTCTGTAAATAGTTTTTAATGAATTGTTTGTGTAAAATATGAACTTATTTTCTGTCATCAAAACAACTCCATCACATTAAATGGAACTGGATAGAGGCCAATGACTTTATGAAACATTACAACTTGGAAGTAATTTGTTTCCTGATATGTTGAGAATTGGTATATGATTAGGACTTTGGAAGGCACATTTTTGATCAGAGCATGATCTTCAAGGAACAAAACAGATGAATTCCATTGTATTTATTGTTTGGTGTGGCTCTTTACTCAGGGAAAAGATCAATAAGAGGTGAGATTTGTTTGGGTGCAGGTGGTGACGCACGAGTGTAAAAGCATGATAGGTTATCTGAAATATACATGCCCCCTAGTTTTATTCCAGATAATTCTTTTACATTCCAATTACCGAAGTCTCTGAGCGGAGATGCAGTGTGTTGTCAATTATATTATCCATGTTAAGGCCTGAATTTATCACAGCCCTGAGGTGAGGTCCAGTTATGTCTCAAGCCGAAGCATCCTTCTTTTGGTGACCTTGACTCTGACACAGACAATGAAGAGAACTCAGGTCAGAAATGGGGCTGTTGAGAATGCATTTAGTGAAACAACCTCAATTAAGGCATCCATTTTTTTTCTGTTTTGTTTATAAATTGCCAATTAGTGACCCATATAATTTTTCAAATAATGCAACTTTGAGAGAAAGTCCAAGAGCTCTTCTCTCCATTTTGAGATATATATCTGTCCCCTGCACAGCCCTCACAACATCTTAATTTTATGGTTTTGCTTTCAGCAGAACTGACCTGTATTCTGCTATTAACACCTACACTGGATCTGTGTGGTGTCACTCTCTATCACCATTTCCACTCCCATTTAGAATCATAGAATTGTAGAATCCCAACAGTGTGGAAGCACACCATTCAGCCCATCGAGTCACACCAACCCTCCTAACAGCATGCCACCCAGACCCACACGTCTACCCTAACGACACATGAACTGACCTTACTTCTTCTCCATTAATTTGTGACTCATATCTTGTGATTTAAAGCCAAAATGCATTTTGTTTGTGCTTACCACTAAGTTTAATAGCATTTGCTGACTTTGGGGACAGTGAATCTTCTCACAAAATATCCCAAATCCTAAGTCATCAGCTAGCTCAAGGCGAGACATTGACAAGTCTAGCGGCTGTGAGCAGTGAATAGCTGACAAGTTGAGTAGAAAACTTACTTTGGAGGTAAAACCAGAAGAGAAGTCGACAAGATTAGCTGAGACAGTCCTAAGGTAATATGGCACCCCAATAACTCAACAACCGTATTGGTGTTGAACCTATTGTTGCTAAAACCAGTTACATCTGTTAGTTTTGTTCTCTGCTGAACACAAGTGAAGACACAGCCAAGGTGTCTTAGTGTCTCAGTGCACATGAATAATGACCAGGGCTAACCTCCTTTCCCTTACTGTCAAAAAATAGATCTGATGGAAATGAAAGTGGGATGTGTGCACATGTTTTCCATCTGCAATTTTTAAAGGAGTTTGGAGTCCTCCTGACACTTTGAAAAGCTGGCCTCATATGACATCCTATCCATGTCAGTCATGTCATATCGTTACATATGCACCTGATAGCAACAGTCATCAGATAGTAATTGGGAGACAGAAACCCCTAGTGATTTTCCTTCCTGCTTAACCCTAGGCTAGGTCAAAGCATGCATCATCCCCATCACTTCAGGTGTGTTCATCTATAGTGATACAAATAGAATTACAATAAAATTAAATAGAATTATTCACGATTCCACAAAGTGACATAGAAGTATATAGAAGTTATATACAATTTCAAAGTTGAAACAGGCATTTTGAGTTTATATTGATATTTATCCTTAAACAGGCAACCGTGCTAATTCCCTATTCCCACTCTTGTCCCATATTCTTTTTATTCCTTTTTTACTTCAACCACCTATTCAGAGACGTTGACAATCAGTAACTATGGTAGCTCTTTCCACAACCTGACAACATTGTAAATAAGGTTTGTCCCGCTCTTTCCTCAATCGGTTTAGCATTAAGTGAATTACCTTTTTTCCTGTACACTATTTGTGGTTCCTCAGGTAGGATAAGGCCGCAGTCCATTTCAGAAAAATTATGATCACCACCTTTTTGGCAAAGCTGTGTGTCTGGGTATAGTACGCATTCAAAATGCAGGGCCTCACAGTCCTGTAAAGTTGCCACATTGCAAACATTCACCTCTGTGCAACCTGAAATTAGAAGATGGAAAACCTAGCTCAGTGAACAACAAAATAACCCTAGCTCTGTCTGAATTGTGCCAGTTTGGACATTCCAAAGAACATCTCTAGTAAATAACTTGAACGCGGTCACTTTGTGTGCAAGTTTGCATTTCCTGCAGTCTAGAAGAGTGGGAAGTTGAGCTGAGATATCGGCTGTGACTCAATGGGTATTTCGCTGGCCTTTGAGTCTAAAGGGTGTGGAGTGTTCCATGGTGTCCTCAGCAATACTTACTTGTCCAGCAAGATCACACAGGAGAACTGACTCAGAACTATTATGGTGCAGGATGCCACTCAGCCCATTGTGTCTACACTGGCTCTCTGAGGAGCTTGGCTTAGTGCCAAACTTCTGCCTTTTCACCATAACCCTACACATCGTGTCTATTTAATGCCTCAGTTGAACCTGTTTCCAACACATTTCCAGGTAGTGCATTCGAGCTACTTGCTGTTTGAGAAAGCTTTTCTCACTTTGTATTTGATTCTCCAGAAAAACCCTTTAAGTCTATGCCCTCTGGTTCTCAATCCTCTTATAAGTGTGAACAGCTTCTCCCTACCTGCTCTGTCCAGACTCCCACAATTTTGGAAACCTGTATCAAATCTCTTCTCAGCCTTCTTCTTTCCAAGGCAAACAATCATAACTTCTCTAACCTGTCCTCATCACTGATGTTTCTCATCACTGGAATCATTCATGTAAATCTCTTCTATTGAGTGCATTCACAACTTCCTAAAGTGCAGGGCTCAGTACGGTACACAATACAACAGTATAGTTCAATTGGCTGGATAATTGGTTGTGATGCCAACTGTGTGCATTCAATTCCCATCACAAGCTGAGGTTACCATGAAGGGCTCTCCTTCTCAACCTTCCCCCACTTAATGTCTGGTAGCCCTCAGTTTTAAATCACCACCAGTCATCTCTCGCTAATGAGAGACCCACCCTATCGTCTGGTAAAACTATGGTTACACAATGGAGCAGCTGAGATCAAAATAGCGTCTTATATAAATTCAGCTTTTAAACTCTATGTCCATAGAATGCAGTTTTATTAACAGTTCTCTATATTTGTCCTGAAATTTTATTAGCTTATGTGCGTATACACCCAGGCCTCTCTACAAACGCACACTCTTTAGAATAATATCCTTATAATAACCCTGAAGTTATACTGCCTTTTCATGTTCATTCTCCCAACGTGTGTCACCCCACACATTTCCACAATGAACTTCATTTGCTACCTATCCAACTACTCCACCAGCTTATCAATGTCCTTCTGAATTTACACACTATCGTTCTCAGTTGATAATTTTCACAAGCTTTATACCTTCTGCAACCTTTGACATTTTCCCCTGCACACCAAAATCTAGATTTCTAAATGTCAGGACAAGCAAAGGTCCATTACTGATTCTGGGGAAACTCCATAAAGCAGCCACCAGTCTAAAAAATACACATTAACTATTGCGCTCAGTTTTGTTATCACTCAGCTAAATTTGTGTCAGAGTTACTACTGTCTCTTTTATTCCATTAACTATTCCATTAACTCCTCACAGGTTTATTGTGTCGAAAGCCTTCTGTAAGTCCTTGTACACCACATCATCAGCTTTACACTCATGTAACACTGTCTTGTTAGCTTTCAAAAGATCATTACCTCAGAGCTGTTATGAGAGCCTCTGTACACAACCAGGTTGCTGTATGTCCTATCTTACAACAGCAGCTGCACTTCAACAGCTTCACAATGTTTGGGGACATTCTGAGGCATTAATGATCTATAACTTCAAATCTTCTTACAACACATGTTTCTTCAGCATTGGTGGTTCTGGAGCAAAATGCCAATTTTATAATCGAGGATAAAGACACAAATATAATTTGAAAATAAATAAGAGTTTCATCTAAATTAGGTTCCTTACGTGCCAGACACCACAGCTCTGCCAGTGTCATTGGAAATTGATGCTTGAAAAGCTGGTAACGCTGGTTTGGAACAGACTGGTTCAGATCCACTCGGACAAGTTTGGACCCCAGCTGTGAGAAATGTTCTCTGGCGTTTTCTAATCAATACAGAAAATAATTTTTAAATCCTTGTTGCTAAACCGATCAGCTAAGGTTTCACATATTGGTGGCCGCTGTCTTTTTCACGCATCTAAAACATAGAATATCTGGATCAGGGAAGGACACCCGTGTTCCTAGGGCTTCCAGCTTCCCAACACGACTTCTAAATTGTGTTCCCTCCTGTCTCTCATCTCCTGTAAACAATGGGTCCATATGTCCCAATAAAAATATTAACTACGGTAAAACAACTTTCCTAAAACAACAAACTAAAGAACTTGAAATATTCTGGGGTTGACTGGGATTCTTAATGACTATGAGTGATTTTGATAAGATAATGGGGAAACATTGTTTTCTTCATTTGGTGAGTCAACAATCAGAGGGTGAGAATTGAAGACATCCAAAAGAATGAAGGGAAAGGTTAAATTTAAGATTTTTTTGCATAGATGTTTGTTAGATCTTAGGAGAACTAAAGGGAGAAAAATAGTTGAAAGGGGAAGTGAAGAGCTATTTGAAAAAGAAAATCTTAGGAGTGTGTGCAGAAAGGACAAGTGACTGGGACAATGCTTTCAGAAAGTCAGAAAAGGTTTTATGAGCCAAATGGCCTTCTTGTGTACTGTCAAATTCTATAACATGTGAATATGTTAAGCATGTGCATGTTATAATCACTCAGAACAACTATCCAGGCTACGGCGTCTATAGCAAAAGACAGTATGGTAGGTCAATGTGTTAACGCACCCAAATAACCTCCCGGCTCCAAGGCTTTCAACCATACAAAGAAGTACCTAATAAAACTGAAGAGTTCCTCTACCAGGAAGCAAGAAAAGCAAGGTGGAGATTTCTTTTTTTGAGCATCTGTCTGTAAGTTAGCTTTGGTAAAAATCCAAATGTTTAGCAAGCTGCTGTAGGAACGCGGACAGGTAGAGAAAGAAAGCAGGATAAATATTACAGGCAAATCAGTGATGAAGGTGAAGCAAGATTTGAGTGGTTAGTGAAAGGGAATAACTATGTACAATGGCTTCCACAATTATGTGCTGCCTGAGAGGGTGAATAATCATTGAACTTTAGCCAGGAATTGATTTTCCAAAAAATTCTAATCAATGGACCGTAATTTCTAATCTGGCAATCCTCATTAAAACATGGTGAGAGAATTAGTCCTTGGCGCAAATTGATCCAGTGGGATTTGCTCCTTCATTCCCTAGACAGATGCTGGGATCTGCTTCAACTCAGTCTGTGATCACTGAGCTGAATGGATCTTCAAAGGTTGGGTTTCATAGTGTAATTGTGTTGTCCTGCCCCAGCCCAGTGCTGAAAGATGGATTTGTCAGTTCTGTTGCAGGATGGAAATTGCTTCAGCAACAGCCTCAGTTGGCAGTGTTGGTGGAACAAGTAATATTGAATAATTATTAATTTTTAAAATATCTTCCAGTTTACCCTTTGATCATCTGCACAAGGCAAGGTGGTCCTTAAGTTGCCTGAGCCACTACATTAACACTGCAGAAGGCACAGATTAATTGATATCTTATTGACAATGTTGGACTTACAACATCATTCCATCATTAATGTGTAACTTTATATAGCTTTCATCTTTTTCTATTATTCATTCAGGGATTTGAGCTTTGTTGACTGGTCTAGCATTTATTGTCCACCATTCAATGAGCTTATAAAGGTAATAGTGAAGTGCCTTCTTATACCGCTGCCACTTATTTTGAATAGAAATGCCACTATGCTGTCAGTGAAGGAGTTCTAGGATTTTGTCTCAGAGAAAGTAAAGGAACAACAATATATTTCCAAGTCAGGATGTTGCTGGTGGTGTTCCTGTTAGCCAGTGATGGCTGCATACCTGAATTGCTAACAAAAATATAGGTGGACCTATTCAATATCTACCATCACTTTGTGTTAGAAATACAAGAACATGAGTGACTCCTAACTGCTCTTCGTAAGCACTTAGTTCTCAACCTCACTTGATAACAAAGGTAAAGATTAAATGATGACTTTGCAAATAGGAACATAGAAACACACAAATCAGAACAGTAGTAGGCCATTCAGCCCTTCAGATCTCCTCCATAAGATCTGATTGTAACCTCAAATCCACATTCCCTCCGCCCCCCCCGCTGATAACCTTTCATACACTCACTTAGCAAGAACCTATCTACAAGTTAAATGTATAGGATATACAGTCCTTGTGCCCCTTCTGCCATTCAATTAGATCATGGCTGAGCTGTGCTTTAACTCCATTAATTAATCGCAACTTCATATTTTTAATCGTCATACCTAACAAAAAGAAAATCTATCTTGCTCTTGGAAGCTTGAATTGTTTCAGAAATTTGTCAGAGAATATGCCTTTTTGTGCGTTAGCTTTACAAATACCTGGCACATCTAGGGTCTGTTGAATTTCAAGAACTTTCCCAGTACATTCAGGGGATGACTTTATCCGTGTGTTCATGTTGGAATCTAAAAAAAGTTTGAAATAGAAACGTTAGTTCAAATAACTTGGCTTATTTGGAATAAATGTGCCTATAAGAATAGATCCTGAGTTACACCACCAAGCGATATGTTAAACAATTTGTGACTCTAGGGGGAAATAAATAATATCAATCCTGCTCCCTAATGGTCAGCAGTGATGAACCACATGGCTCTGATTCTTGGAACAGTCAAATGGCTATGTTTAGTTTTACGGAGAAACAAACAGCCTTGAGTTTAAGGCAAATGGGCTTCCATGATTCTCAAAACTTGAACAACCTATTGAGATAATAATAATTCTTCACAAAAATGAATAGTTCATCTCTCCTATTCTTTCCAAACCAACTATTTCTAATGTAAAGTATCCTTCAGCAGCAGGCAGGGATTGTGAGGGAGAGTAGCTTGAGTAATTGAACCATGACCTAGAGCAGTAGATGGCAGAAGTGTGGGTGGGCACTGTCACAGTATCTGGGGCAGTCAATTGGACACTTTCTGAAGGTAAGGGGTTCTTTGAGGGAAGGAGGCCTGATGGAACTGAGAAGACAAAGGATTATTTCAACAACATGTAAAACAGAGGGTTAACTCATTTAAGGCTGTGTAATTATGACTACACTTTAAAACCTTTAATAAGGATAAAAGTATCGCAGAGGTAATGGTTCAGTGGTATTATCTCTAGGCTATTAATCTAGAGACCCAGGTAATATTTTGGGGACCCGAATTTGAATCCCACCATGGCAGATGGTTTGATAAACTGGAGTTAAGAGTCTAATGATGACCATTGTTGATTGTTGGGAAAAAGCCATCTAGTTCACTTGTGTCCTCTTAGGAAGGAAATCTACCACCCTTATCCACTCTAGCCTACATGTGACTCTAGATCCCAGCAAAGCGCTCGACTTTTAAATGCCCTGTGGGCAATTAGGGATGGGTAATAAATGATGGCCCAGCCAGTGACATCCACATCCTGTGGTTGATCACTAAAACAAAAACCATGTACATATTGTGTTTATTTCAAGTAATCTTTCATTTGACATTAAAAAAAAGTCAAGTAACATGTACTCATTTGGAAAGTTGTGAGTCTTTCCTATTGCACAATACAGAGATGAAAACAATGATCTTCCAGGATACAGGACACGATCTGACACAGTGACAGAGATGAGGGGTGGATGAGCAAAGGAATAGAAAATATTCTGAACAGTCTTATTGATTCCGTCTGGGTTTACATAAATATTTAACCTTAATTTCCCTTCATATTTGTAATGACCTGACCATTTAGATAAAGAATTACCGGTCCATGATATTTTGGTCTTCCATGTGTTCAAATCTAACAGTACACTACACTAATTTGGAAATTCTGAATTAAAAGGTCTTCAAACCAGGACACTAATCCCATCCAGAGTGCTCCACATCATGGAATAAAATCTGTTCTAAATAGTCAAGCTGAAGTTTCAATGGATGAACAATTAAGGGAGGAAGAGATGGAAATTGACCTTTACATATAATTTCTCATGTTGTAGCACTCTATATTGCGGCTATTGACACATACAAATTCTTCTCTTGGTGAGAATTTATCAAAATTTACCTGTCATTACTTCTCAGTTCTCTAAGATATTGAAACTAAATAAGTAAAATAAAGATAAAGTACTCAAGATGCTGGAAATCTGAAACAATCGCAGAGAATTCAGGAGAAAGTTAGCAGGCCTGGTATCTATGGAGAGAGTGAGAAGCAATGTTTTGAATCTGATTTGACTCTTCTTCAGATTATGTTCCATTCTCTTTGTTTGTTCTAATGCACAGAAATTAGCTGACCTAAATGATTTATTTTCAGTGTGTCCTTGTAGCTACAGAACGGAGAAGTGAAAGGTTTTAATCCTAGTCTATTATAACCAAACTCATCTCAAGTAGCATGGTGCTGAGAAAGGTATAATCTTTTGTTGAATTATTGTCACTAAAGGGAAGATAGACACACAAACGGACTTGGTTACGCTGCCTGCCTAAGTGAAATAATCTTCCAGCACTTACCGTCAATGAATAGTCACTTTAGGAAGATATGTGAGAGCTACTAGTATCCCAGAACTGCATTCAACATTTAGTGAAAGGGATTAGTGCTCTAAGATAAGGATTGAACAAAATAAGCAACAACAAAATCTTAAAAGAAAGGTTATCTGCAGTACAAGAGAAAATTAAGCTTACCCTGCCAGAGATAGATACGCTGGAAAGGGTTGAATGATTTCTGAATCTCTTCCTTCATATCTGGAGTCAGTTCTGTTGAGTACTCAGCATTCACAAAATTCTTTGATAAAAGTGCATAAGCTGCATGGAATTGAGATAGGTTAGTTTATTTCAAGTAATCTTTCATTTGACATTAAAAAAAGTCTTTCATGTGACATGTACTCATTTGGAAAGTTGTGAGTCTTTCCTTTTGCACAATAGAGAGATGAAAACAATGATCTCCCAGTATACAGGACACAATCTGACACAGTGACAGAGATGAGGGGTGGATGAGCAAAGGAATAGAAAATATTCTGAACGGTCTTATTGATTTCCTCTGGGTTTACATAAATGAATGATTATTGGATTGCCTATGCTCCATCAAGTTTTCAGAACCACGTGAACTGGTGATAATAGATTTCAGTAATGAATATCCTTTGTAGTGTTTTTTTCTTAAATTTAGTTATGAGTTGGGATACAACCAGCTGAGCCAGCATTTATGGTTTATTCCTCGCCGTGCTTGCAACGGTGGCCGTGATCTGCCTTCTTGAAACTCTGCAGTTTCTTTGTTGCAAAAATACCTACTATGCCATAGTAGGCATGAGAAGGCATGATGTGGAGGTGCCGGTGTTGGACTGGGCGTGGCCAAAGTCAGAGTCACATAACATCAGGTTATAGTCCAACAGATTTTTCAAAAATCACAAGCTTTCAAAGCACTGCTCCTTCATCAGGAGAGGTAGAAAGGTAGTTCCAGGGTATTGACTAAGGGACAATGAAATATTTCCAAGTATTGATATTGAAAGACAGGAATGGAAATTGCAAGTGATATTCCCATGAACGTAAGATAACACAGTATGGAGCTGGAGGAGCACAGCGGGCCAGCCAGCATCAGAGGAGCAGGGAAGTTGACATTTCAAGTCGGGACTCTTCTTCAGATAAAACCTTCTACATGTTTTCAATATTGTTAGTAGTAGAACCAATGGATACAAGCATACCTGTGGAAACAGAAATAGCTAAAGCGTCGAAATGAAAGGAAAATACTACAGATGTTGGTAATCTGAAAAAAGCACAAAAAGTGCTGGAGAAACTCAGCAAGTCTGGCAGCATTTATGGAGAGAGAAACAGTCAACATTTCAAGTCTTATCATGACTCTTTGAACTGAAGAAGTTCTGAAGATGAGTCTAGTGTGGTATGACTCATTTTCGATTGAAGACATTTGTAAGAAGAGTCTAACTGCACTCATTACATTACTTCTGTTTCTCTCTTCACAGATGCTGCCCGATCTGCTGAGTTTCTCAGCACTTTCTGTGTTTAAATCATCTTAAATTTACCCCCAGAAAGCCATGACCAGCTCAATGCAAGATTTCCATTTCCTATTAGAGACAGGGTCTTGTTGTCTATAAATGAGATTGCTTAATGAGTTATCAGTTATTATGAAGTATTATTGTACCACTGAAATGTGCAATGGGGTTGCATTGAAAATTTAATATCTTATTATGCTAAGTACCATATTAAGACATATATTTATTATAATTTACCTCGGTCTTCTGTCTATGGATTTCACCCAGGGAGAAATTTAGCTCAGGCTGAGAAATGCATAACTGATTCTTAGAAATTAAGTGGCCAGCACTTCAGACGAATGGTGGCCATAGTTTGCATGTAAGTGAATATATGGCAATAAGCTTGGATGTTGAAATGGGGGTAAGTCTGCTTAAAAATAGAAACTGAGGTTCCTGGTAGTTATAAAACATCAATTGTAAAATTCAGGTGTAACAAGATATTGAACCAAGCAGAAAGAGACTGGCCAGGATTGTTATTAAAAAATAAAGGAGCCATTATGTTTTCATTTTTTGTCCCAGAAGGAACAGGTTTACTCCAGTAAGAATTGCAATGTAACAAAGGCCCACTGACAGAATGTTTGATACTCCACATCTACGTGTGGAAAAACCAATGTCTGCTGCATCTGGGCAAGTGTTGATCCCAGCATGCTGGAGCATTTGACATGGGAAATATTTATCTCATGATATCATAACAAATAGAAACAGAGGTAGGCCATTCAGCCATCTCTGAAATTCAAACAGATCATGGCTAAGTCAATGGTAGCTTTGATCACTTTCCCACCTGCCCCCATAGCCCTTGAGTCACCTTGTACAATAAAAATCTGTCTAATTCAACTTTTACTGTATTCAGTAAACCAGTCTCCATTGCTCTCTCGACATCGATAATTCCAAAGGCTAATGACTCAATAAGTGTAGAAATTTCTACTCATCTTAGACTCAAATGAGAAATTCCATATTTTAACTATGTTCCCTAGTTCTATAATATCCCACAAGGGTAAACATCTCAGCATCTACTCTGTCAATCCCCTCAGAATCTAAGAGATTTCAATATTCTCATTCTTCTAAGCACCAATGCGTGCAGGCCTGGGCTGCTCAACCCTTTTTCATAAGGCAACCCCTTCATCCCAAGTAACAGCTGAGTGACTATTCTTTGACCTGATATCAGTGTCAGTGTTTTGCCTCAGTAATTATCCTCCTTAAGTGAGGATATTGAAACTGCGCACAATTTTATAGAATGAAGCCTCATCAGAGTCTTGTGGAATTTTATCAAAACTTCCCAAATTTCAGAGTCCATAAGGGCCAATATTTCATTGGCCTTCCTTATAACTTGCAGGAACTGTAGGTTGACCTTTTTGGAATTCATACAGGAGGACACCCAGATCTCTCTGAATCACAGCATTCTGCAGTCTTCTTCCATTTAAACAATATTCTGTTTTTCATTGCTTCCTGCCAAAGTTGACAATCTTACATTTTCCAACAGTACATTTGACTTCTATTATATGTCCACTCTCTTAACTTAATCCCTTTGCGGACTCTTTTTAATTTCCTCACAATTTGATTTCTTACCCAACTTTTGCCATCAGATACTTTGGCTACAATGCAGTTGATCCCTTTATGCATCAATAATACAGTAGTGCTTCACTATTAATACTTTGCCAACCTGAAAATGATCCACTTTATCCCAACTCACTGATTCCTGCTCATTAGATAATCCTCTAGCCATCCTAATATATCAGTCCCAATAGTATGTGTTCTTAACTCACGCAGTTACTATCTATGTAACACCTTACTGAATGTTACTTTGTGAGAAATCTAAGTACATTATATTGAGTTACTCCTTTATCTGTTTGTCACATCTTCAAAGAACTTTAAGAAATGACAAACATGATCTTCCCTTCACAGAACGATGATGACTCAGCTGATTTTATTATGATTTTCTAATTCCTCTGCTATCACCTCCTAAGTAATAGATTCTCAAGTTTTCCTAATGTTAGGTTAACCAGTACATGGTTTCCTGCTTTCTATCTCTCTTCTGTCTTGAATAGTTAGTTACATTTACAGTTTCCGATCTGGAAATTTCGGAATCAGGGAGTTGGTTTGGGTCTCACTTTAGCACGAACCAGTCAACAGTGAACACGGAGTTGACTGCTATAAGACCATAAGAAATAAAAGTAAGCCATTCGGCTTGCTTGAGCCTGCTCCACCATTCAATATCCAACATTGTCACATTCACTTTCCTGCCTTTTCCGTATAACCTTTGAATCCCTTATAAATCAAGAATCTATCTATTTTAGCCTTAAACATACACAAGAGACTCTGCCCTGACAGCTCTCTGTGGCAATTCCAGAGATGCTCAACACTCCTGGTATTGGCACCCCTTTATTCTGAGACAATGCTAGACTTCTCCATGAGCTGAAGCATCCTCTCAGCATTTTTCCTATCAAGCCCATTAAGAATCTTACATGTTGCAATGAGATCATCTTCTAAATTCCAATCAGTACAGTTTCAATTGTTTAACCTTTGCTATCTTCATCAGGATTTCATTCATCCTCCAGATTATATATAACATTTTCAGCCTATATTGTATTTAACTATATACATTGAATTGCCTTATCTTTTGATATGTACTCTGCCAGTGGTCCTTAGTGGGTAAATGGAGCTGAAGTACGAATCAACCGTGATCTAATTAAATGGTGGAACAGGATTGAGAAGCTGTATGACCTATCCTTGTTTCCATGTTCATTATATTTCTCAGTCATACCATCATGCCAAGTAGCTGAACTCCCATTGTTAGCCAGTCTCTCCGAAAGGGAATTCAGTTAAACATCTTAGGTAAGACAATACCAGCAACTTTAAGGGTGAGGGACAGAGTAGAAGCCGCAGTTGATTTTCGAAAATGCACAAGGAATTGCTGGCCCAGAGCCTAAGAACTCAGGAGTCAATGCCTGGTCAATGGGAATCTAAGAAAGATTTGGGATGGCTCTTGCAATGAATGGCAAGGACCCAGCTTTGAAAATTGTCGTTGCCACAATAATTTATCAAACTGTGGAGTCTCTTCATTTCAAAAATAATAAATTTGATCCACATATTATGGAGAGGCATTATTTATTAATGTTTATTCTCTTTTATTAGTTGCATGTCAGTCAGTATTACTCAACATTAAACAGGGCTTATTATTCATATAAATTAACACAGCTTGTTTACATGCTTTGGGAGGCGGTGGGGGGGTCCCCTGTTTTACTGTACTATTTGTGTTGAGGAAGCTGTTCAGTATAACTGGGGCCTGAAGAGGGACCAAATAACTTTAACCTTATAATATGAATTGTCATTTGAGGGTCTCATGTCTTTTCGTACACTGAAGGTTCAACCACAGTGGGAGGGGTGCATCAGTTCCCACATAACAATTTTAAAATTCTATCAGAGTAGAGATTGGGGCTGCTTTTATAGGTTTTAGGCTGTGCTTGGCTTATTACTAGAAACAATTTAGCCAGGTTTCTTTGGTCAACAAGCAATAACTAGTTAACTACGAATAAAACATGTACAAGTTGCTATAAATGGTTTAGATTATAAAAAAGTAGTTATAATTTATATTCTACCATTCCAAAATTAACATGAGACAAACTACAGTTGAACACAAACAAGTCAAATAGTAATTGCAATCAGGACAGATCCTACATGTTTCTCAGTAATCCTCCCAAGACATTAGTAACACCATGAGTCTCCGTATCTCAATAAAACTTCACAAGGGATTACAATTCATCCATTTCGTTAACCTGGCCTGGACACTGCCTGCAATGCCATCTGATTGTTCTCATCCTCATTCACCTTCCTATGATCTCCTGGTTTCTGGAAACTCATTCCAGCACTTACTCATCGGTGCAACTCCAGCTTTTCATATGTAATAAGCTTCAGCAAGCCCTTGTTTTTTTTTTCCTGCGTCCCAATCTTGCTGAGTTGCAAAAAGCAAATCCTGGTTGTGGGTTTCCTTCTCTCTCATTCACAGATGCACTGAACCAATAAAGGTATATAGCATCTTCCAAGTTACCACAGCTCCCAGAATGTATCTGCCTCCAACATATAGCTGCTTTGTACTGATTCCTAGAATGCCTTCCTCAGTTCTGACTGCACAGAGCCAACAGCACCCTATGTTATGCCCTTAGTTTAATAGTTGCATGGATCTTGTCTCTATCTCTATCTGCCTTTTACTTACTCCTGGATAAAAATAAATGAAACTAATAATTTGGAGCAATCAAATGTTCCAACCCTTGAAACTGTCTGCTCCATGAATTGTACAATATGCCTCACATTGCTGACTTCCACAGTGCAATATGCATACAACCAAAAGCAGTTCATAGCACTGACTACAATTTCACTGCAACTGTTTCAGCTTCAAATTAAAAACTCTTATCACTGATTCAATCTGCCTTCCAACCATTTGATCAGAAGGATGTAATTCATGTTAAAAACTTTTCATCCGACCACATTTTATCCACTATTTTCTTATATCAATCTCTGCAACTGGAGAATGTGTTGGAATATTCCCGAAGAACCAGGAGAGTGATGGAATGCTCCCCACTTGCCTGGATGAGTGCAGCTCCAACAACACTCAAGAAATTTGACACCACTCAGGGCAAAGCAGCCCACTTGATTGGCACTACATCCACAAGCATTCACTCCCTCCACCACCCATGCTTAGTAGCAACAGTGTGTACTATTTAAAAAATGTACTGCAGGAATTCATCAAAGATCCTTAGACAGGCACCTTTCAAACTGATGACCACTACCATCTAGAAGGATAAGGGCAGAAGATACATGAGAACACCACCACCTGCAAGTTCCTTCCACAAAACTCACCATCCTGACTTGGAAATATATCACCATTCTTTTACTGTCGCTCAGTAAAATTCCTTGAACTCTCCCTCTAATAGCATTGTGGGTCTACCTACAACACATGGACTGCAGTAGTTTAAAAAGGCAGCTCACCATCACCTTCTCAAAGACAAATAAGGACTGGAAATAAATCCTGGCCCAGCCATCGATACCCACAACTGAATTAAAAAAAACTTTGGCTCCTTCCACCACTATCTCGGTTCCATCATCTTATACCCAGTTTATCATCTCTGAACTCAATTTGTTCAACATCCTTCCTAGGTGACCACCAATTTTCTACCTGGATAAACTCTACCTTGTTCACAATTCATCAGTGTATATTCTGTCCCTATTACTTGTTCATGTCCTTAACTGTATTGGTGTAAAAGGGACCCAACATTTTCAATTAAAATTCCTGGCCACAAAATTGAGCTTTATTCTGAGGAAAGGTTATCTGCCTGATGACTGAGGAACATAGGAACAGGACCCATTCAATCCTTCAAGCCTGTTCCACCATTCAACGACCTCATGGCTGATCTGTGGCTTAACTCCATATATCTGCCTTTGGCCTATATCCCTTAATACCTTTGCTTAACAAAAATTCACCTACGTTAGATTTAAAATTAACATCTGATCTAGAATCCACTGCCATCTGTGGAAGATGGTTCGAAACATCTATCACCCATTATGTGTAGAAATCTTTCCTAATATCTCTCCTGAATGGTCTGGCCCTAATTCTCAGGCTATGTCTATTAGTTCTAGAATCCCCAAAAAGATTATCTTTATTTACCCTGTATCTTCCAGTTAATATCTTGGAGACTTTTCTCAAATCATCCCTTAGCCTTCTAAATTTTAGAGAAAACAGCCTAGTAGTGTCACTAGATTTGTAATCCTGAACCCTCGGCTAATGTTCTGGGTGTATGGGTTTGAATCCAACCAGCACAATGATGAAATGTGAATTCAATTAAAATTTGGACTAGAAAATTAGATAAATGACAGCTATGTAATCGATATTGACCGTCATAAAAACGTCAATGTGACTATAAGAACATAAGACATAGGAGCAGAAATCGAGTCTGCTCTGCCATTCAATCACGGCTGATAAGTTTCTCAATCCCAATCTCCCCTTTTCTTCCGGTAACCCTCGATCCCCTTGACAATCAAGAAACCTATCTATCTCCGTCTTAACTATACTCAATGACCTGGCCTCCACAGCCTTCTGTGGCAGTGAATTCCATAGATTCACCACTCTCTGGCTGAAGAAGTTTCTCCTTATCTCCATTCTAAAAGATCTTCCCTTTGTTCTAAGGCTGTGCCATCGGGTCCTAGTCTCTCCTACTAATGAAAACATCTTCCCAATATCCACTCTGTCCAGGCTATTCAGTATTCTGTAAGTTTCAATTAGATACCCCCTCATCCTTCAAGTATAGACCCAGAGTCCTCAAACATTGCTCATGAGTTAGACTTTTCATTCCTGGGACCATTCTCATGAACCTCCTCTGAACTTGCTCCAGGGCCAATACATCTTTCCTGAGATATGGGGCCAAAACTGCACACAATATTCCAAATGTGGTCTGATCAGAGCCTTATAGAGCCTCAGAAGTACATCCTTGCTTTTATATTCAAGTTCTTTCAAAATATACGCCAAAGTTGCATTTGCCTTCCTAGCTACTGACTCAACCTGCAGCTTTACCTTGAGAGAATCCTGGACTAGAACTCCCAAGTCTCTTTGCACTTCAGACTTCAGAATTTTCTTCCCTTTTAGAAAATAGTCCATGCTTCTATTCTTCTTACCAAAGTGCATGACTTCACACTTTACCACATTGTACTCCATCTGCCACTTCTTTGCCCACTCTCCTAACCTGTCCAAATCCTTTTGTAACCTCCCCGCATCCTCAATACTACCTGTCTCTCTACCTATCCTTGGTTCACTAATGTCCCTTAAGGAAGGAAATCTGCCATCCTTGCATGATCTGGCCCACATGTAATTCACAGCAATATGGCTGACTCTTGACTGTCCATGTGGGCTATAAATGCTGGCCCAGCCACTGACACCCACATGCTATAAACAAGTACTAAAAAATGTTGTGACCTACACTTTACAATTCTTGTTTGCTTTCTCTAATAAATGGAAAGATTCAAGTTGCTGACTTAACTCAATTAATTAGACAACTGATTTTATTCTACTTGCTCCTCAAGTACTAGACCAACATTAACAAATAGCCAAACTAAAGAAAACATTTCTAAATCAAATGAACTTTTGAAAATTATTGCTACAGCATCTGCAACTATCCAACTCGCTTCTTTTAAAAGACTTGGATTGAAGCCTTCTGGTCTTGGAGATTTGTTAAATTGTATTATTTTATTATTATTAGTCACAGAGTTATAGAGCTCTGAAAAATGCCCTTCAGTCAAAAACAACTACCTAACTATTTTGATTCCATTTTCCAGCATTTGGCTAATAGCCTTGTATACCTTGGCACTTCTCAGTCTTTCTTAAATGTTGTAAAAGTTTCTGCCTCTACCATTATTATGCCTCTAATTATTCCTGTTATTGATCTTCACTGCAAGACTATTGGTGGATCAAGAACAAATAATTCCTGCGAGCATTTTGCTTACTGCCAGTGAAGTCCAGGCCTCCAAAGCTGAACGTAAATGTCTTCTTCTCTGTGTTGGGCTTCACACCTCTACAAACACCCTCTCCACCAAGCAGTGATGTCGCCTGCCAGTCATTATCATTGCAAAGCAGAACATCTGGATAACTTATTAGACCACAGAGCAAGGTACCTGAAAGTAAATAGAGGTACACAAGTAAGTATCACTGGTGCCCTTACTGCCCTTCTCAACTTCACACAACGTCTTGGCCAAATGACCAACAGTTGATGGCTGAAAGATAAGGCTAAAGAAAGACCAACATGGATAGTATGTAGAAGTGTACACTTGAGCAAGCACGTCTGTGACATTGTAACCTCAAATCATACCATTACGAGTTTTAATTTTAACCCAGAAATGAAATACATTGAAGTAAATACATGGAAACTGGCCATTCAGCCCAAACCAGCTTTATATTTCTGCTTGGAGGCACCTTTGAAAGTCAGAGATTATATGGATAGAAAATTGAAGTTTTATGCTTCAAATACAAGATAATTTAAAAGCTGTGATCTCTGTGATAATTACACTACTGCAGATAGCATTTTTGGGAAGTAGTGCTATTGAAATTGCATGTGTGCTGTTATACATTAAGACTATTCATATTAAATTCTATTCGGCTGCATATTCCTTATTTAAATAATCACAACAAAGATTATTCCATTAATTTGTAGAGACTTCAGCATGAAAGGAGACTATTAAGCTCATCATTACTGTACTAGCTTCTCAAAAGCTACTCAATTAATTTCAACTCCCCAATTCTTTCTTCATAGTCTGACAACATTTTCATTTTCAAGTATTTATCCAATTTCCTTTTGAAAGTTACAACTGAATCTGTTTCCCACATGGCTTAAACAGCACACCACACAGTATAACAACTCTGCATAAAAAAACCTAATTTTTTTTCTTGGATTATTTTCCAAACTGGAAGACAATATTTTCAGTTCCTTTGGTGCATTGATGGAGAAAGTTGGGAATATCAGAAAACTGTCTGATAAATCTTTAATTATTTACAATAAAACCCAAGACTCAAGCCAAATCCAAAAGCATAATGGCATAACAATGTACACAAACACAGGAATTAAGAGTAGGGCACTCAGCCCCTCAAGTCTGCTTTGCATGGCTGATCTGATAGTGACCATAAATCTATGTTCCCAATTACCTTCAATGTTACCTTCAAAAATATTCAATTATTCTGCCTCCTCCGCTCTCTGTGAAAGAGAGTTCCAAGAACACATGATCCTCTGAGAGAAATATTTTCTTGTTATCTATTTTATATAGAAGATCCCTTATTTTGAAACTTTTTACTTTTCATTCTAGTATCTCCCACAAGGAGAAATGTCCTTCCAGCATCCAACATTTAACTCCTCTTGGTATCGTCAATGTCTCAATAACATCACGTCTCTTTTTTCTAAACTCCAATGGATACAGGTTCAGCCTGTCCAACCCATTCTAATACGATAAACTACCACTTCCTAAAATTCCAGGTATCAGTCAAATGATCCTTCTTTGCACTGCTTCAAATGCATTAAGGAGACTATAGCAGTATACAATACTCCATTTGTGGTTTCAGAAGCATGATGTACAGCTTTGGAAAAATGCCATCAAATGCCTTTTATAAATCTATATACAACACATCCACGCGTTCCCTTTTATTCATATTGCTTCTCATTTCCTCAAAATCTCGAGCCATTTAGTCAATTTATTTTTCCTTTTCATGCAATCATGTTTTATGTGTGGACTTCTAGTTTCAACCAGCACTCTCTAGAAATGAAGGTTATTGGGCTGAAATATTAACTCTGTTTCTCTTGACACAAATGCTGCCAGACCTGCAAAGTATTTTAAACATTTACTGTTTGTAATTCACCTCGACATAGGTTGATTAGCCATCCATCTCATTACATTTTTGGGGTTTCTGTTGTACACAGATGGCTACCATATGATGCAAAAATGAGTTGCCATAGAGCGTTGTATGAAACATATAGAGATGTTCAGACAATATAGTAAGAGGTTTTATACATTTAATATATGTCCTTTATTCAGTTAATTTCAATACAAAACTAAACTGAGAAAATCCTTTGCCTGTTTGAGATATGTTGTTTAAAAGAATAAACAGAAATTAATTGTTATTTCAAGAACTTTTCCCACAAATTTTATGGCAGCTGAATCACACTCATGCAGACCATGACAAATTGCTTCCATGACCTGAGATCCAGGCACATTTTCCACAGTCCTTAAGCATGATGGTGCATAATTCATTTTTTCTACAGTAAAAGACCTCAAATTATTCCTTTGCAGCTCTATGTGCTGTGCAAAGCTCCCAAAAATATTGCAATATGGCAACAACTAATGTATCTCTTGAAATGATATGGAAATCCCTGTAACAATGTGTTAACTGGCACATACCTCTATGTTTCAAATGTATTGTACAATCTGTAGAGAGCTTACCCACTCCAGAAGCTTGCCCCTATAATATGTAGCACTCTCCAATGTAACAGAGTACACAGTGCAAAAGTGAGTTCCTATATAATGAATTACTCAGTGCAGGAGATGTCTTCTATGTAATGTGGCACCAGTCTACGTTATCTCTAGCACGTAAATTAGTTTGCAGTATATAATCTGTTTCCCATATAATAAATAATACTGTACAGGGGATACCTTCTACATAACATAGTGTCAATCTGGATATCTCCTGTATGTAAAATCATACTCATTACAGAAGCTATTTCTAACCAGATGCATTATTCCACATAGACACTCTCTCCTTTCAATGCAATGCACTTCACTAGTGATTGCACAAAGGAAATTGCATGGAAAGTTCTTTGATATATTTCTGAGGATTGTGATTAAGTCCCACATAAATGCAATTCTTTCATTTTAGAGTTCTATTGTACCTTCATCAATGGTTAGCTGGCTCAACATGAAACCATCACAGCATTGCTCCTTGCCACAGGCCTGTCTGCAGAAATGATGTACATCTGTTAAACTTGAACCACGCGCAGAAAAAGCCACTGCCCGGTAAACGCCTGTAATCACATTACGAAAATCTGTCTGCAGGAAGGTCTTGTGAAATGTTGTCGTGAATTCGTGGCCTGGAGAAAATGAAGAACATATTTAGAATGATAGAACCTAATGGTGGAGCGAATGCATTTGGCACTCAGTGATAAAATGGACATTGTCTCTTTGAAAGCATTGTCCACTTAGTCCCACATACTTACATCTCAGGCCTAAAAATATCTGCTTTCCAGTATTTATTTAATGCTCTTTTGAAAAGAATGATAATGAATCTGTTTACACCAGATTTTCAGACATTTAATTCCAGATCACAATGTAAAATGTACAGATTAGGTAAGATTATTGATACCTGTTCTCTCCACAATCTGTCAGAGAATTAAGCTCTAAAAGAACATAATCCTTTCCACATCAAACAGATGTTCACCTGCACGTCTGCTAATGTGGTATACTGCATCCGCTGTTCCAGTTGTGGCCTCCGCTACATTGGGGAAACCAAGTGGAGGCTTGGGGACCGCTTTGCAGAACACCTACGCTCGGTTTGCACTAAGCAACTGCACCTCCCAGTCGCGAACCATTTCAACTCCCCCTCCCATTCCTCAGACAACATGTCCATCCTGGGCCTCCTGCAGTGCCACAACAATGCCACCCGAAGGTTGCAGGAGCAGCAACTCATATTTCGCTTGGGAACCCTGCAGCCCAATGGTATCAATGTGGATTTCACAAGCTTCAAAATCTCCCCCCCT
>JAHRHZ010000053.1:1098625-1120648 GCA_024137785.1 Ginglymostoma cirratum | reverse complement strand
CTGCAGCCCAATGGTATCAATGTGGATTTCACAAGCTTCAAAATCTCCCCTCCCCCAACCGCATCCCAAAACCAGCCCAGCTCGTCCCTGCTTCCCTGACCTGTCCTTCTTCCCACCTATCCCCTCCTCCCACCTCAAGCCGCCCCCCCCATCTCCTACCTACTAACCTCATCCCACCCCCTTAGCCTGTCCGTCCTCCCTGGACTGACCTATCTCTTCCCTAACTCCCCACCTACACTCACCATTACTGGCTCCATCCCCACCTCTTTGACTTGTCTGTCTCCTCTCCACCTATCTTCTCCTCTATCCATCTACTATCCGCCTCCCCCTCTCTCCCTATTTAATTCAGAACCCCATTCCCTCCCCCATTAAGTCTAGGCCTGAAACGTCAGCCTTCCTGCTCCTCTGATGCTGCTTGGCCTGCTGTGTTCAACCAGCTCTACACCTTGTTATCTCAGATTCTCCAACATCTGCAGTTCCTACTATCTCTGAAATAATCCTTACCAGCTGATATAAGGGGAAATGATAGCCAGGAATATGATTCAAAACATATTTCCTATGTTTTATTAAAAAAAAAGACAATATCACTGTTAAATGAAGATCCTCCATTTTTCTCTTGGGAGATACATGCCAAACAGTATGCTTCTTGGACAACTTCAGATTTGCTTCGGAACAAATTTTATGCCCTAGATCTTTGAAAAGTTGAATACAAATGATGTAACAGTGTTTGTAACTTCTCCCAGTTAAATTTTTGCCATTCCTTTTTGAAATTTTGGTACAGGGCCCAAATGAAGGGAGCCTCGCCTTACTTTACCAATGGTGTCAGTACTACAGGTTGCTTTTTGATTGATTCTTTCTTGGGACATGTTACGAGAGAATCACCCTAGTGGTTCAATTGAAACACATGGCTTGCTTAGCCGATTCAGAGGACAGTTAAGAGTCATACAGACTGCTGTGGATCTGGAGTCACATGTAGGCCAAACCAGATAAGAGCAGTAAATTTCTTTCCCTTATAGGAATTTGTGAAGCATATGGGCCTTTACAAAAAATGATAGTCTCGTGGTAACAATTACTGAGGCTGGCTTAATATTCAATATTTTATTAACTGAATTTAAATTCTACCCTGAGGTTTGAACCAGCGCCCCAAGAGCATGATCCTAGCGCAGTGACATTACCTCAGAAGGCCAGGCAGGAAATATACAAAGGCTGAGTGTCCAAATTTAAATAGTTATGTTTCAATAACTCTTCTTTCCATCAGACCTTAAGACCATAAAATTTAGGAGCAGAATTAGGTGACACAGCCCATCGAGTTTGCTTCTACAGCCCGGCACCCCCCCTGCTCCTCAACACTTTCTGTCCCCTCATCTATCTTTGTGTCATCTGAAAACTTAGCAAAAATACCCTCAATTCCCTCGTTGGGATCATTAATAGTAGAACATGAATAGTTGTGGTCCCAAAACTGGCCCATATGGAACTCCACTCGTCACCAGCTGCCATCCTGAAAAACACTGTTTCAGCCTTACTCTCTGCCTTCTGCCAAACAGCCAACCCATTATCCATTCCTGTATCTTGCCATTAAAACCATGTGTTCTTATCTTATTCAGCAGCCTTCTGTGTGGCACTTTGTCAAAGGTCTTCTGCAAATCCAAATAGGTCATATCAACTGGCTCTCCTTTGTCTAACTTGCTCACTGCCTTCTCAAAGAGTTCTACAAGATTTGTCAGGCATGACTTCATCTTGATAAAGCTGTGCTGACTCAGCCCTGTTTTAACCACGCACTTCCAAGTAATCTGCAATCTCATCCTTAACAATGGACTTTACAATCTTATCAATGACCAAGGTCAGGCTAACCAGCCTTATCGTATCCTATCCCTCTCCCTTCTTAAACATATGTGTCACATTAGCCATTTTGCAGTCCTCTGGGCCCACACTTACTCCAGCGACTCTGGGGTATAGTCCATCAGGTCCGGAGATTTATCCACCCTCAGACCTTTCGGCTTCTTCAGCACCTTCTGGTATGCTCATGTCTCCCACTGTGAATATTGATGCAAAGTACCTATTCAATTCCTCCACCATTTCTTCATTCCCCGTCATTACTTCTTCAGCCTCATTTTCCAGTGGTCCAGAATCCACACTCGTGTTGCTCTCATCTTTTACATATGTGAAAAATTCTTGAAATCTTCTTTTAAATTACTAGCTTGATTGCTCTCATATTTCATGTCTGCAACCCCCACCAAAAAAAATTTCCCATTTAGTTGTCTTCTGCTGGTTTTTAAAGGTTTGCCAATCCTCCGGCTTCCCACTAATCTTCACCACAATGTCTGCTTTTCCCTTTGCTTTTATGCTGTCCCTGACTTCCCTTGTCAGCCTTGGTTGCCTCATCCTCCCCTTTATATGTTTCTTCTTCCTTGGGATGAATTTCTGCTGTGCCTCCTGGATTACTCCCAGAAATTCCTACCATTGTTGCTCCACCGTTTTCGTTGCTAGCTTCCCCTTTCAATCAGCTGTGGCCAACTCCTGCCTCATGTCTTTGTTGTTAATATTACTCAATAGTAACACCATCACATCTGACTCGAGCGTCTTTCTCTTAAACTGCAGGGTGAATTCTATCATATGATGGTTACCGTCCTCTAGGGGTTCCTTCACCTTAAGCTCCCTAATTAAGTCTGCCTCATTACACATCACCAAATCCAGAATTGTCTGTTCCCTAGTGGGCTCTACCAAAAGCAGCTCCAAAAAAAATCCCATAAACATTCCAAAAATTCCTTTTTGTTATTCTTTGTGTTAAACATTTGCATCAGGGTGGTGCTTGTACTCTCCGCAAATTTTGTTTCCAAGATGAAGAAGGCTTAAAATGAGATGTACAATTTCTCAGGATAAGATTCTTTGTAGTGTCCTTGAAACATTGTGAGTTATATTTTCACAAACTGTTGCATTCGACACCCTGCATTGCGACATTTATGATGAACTTTGCAGTGGTTGGTATAGCTTTTGATTGCATCATCCATGGCTCATTTCTAAATAACTTAACAGCATTTCATGGTATAATCAACGATGTGACAACAAAATTACTCAATACATTATTTTTAGCACACTGTTATCAGATTTGGTAAGAAACCAAGTTGAAAAATTTCTCTGTAAACAAATTAGCCAGCACACTTTGGCTGCAAAGTGGGTCTCCATAACAGTTCTGGTACTATGGGTGAAATCTAGTCTCTCATGTTCAAGTCCGTCCATGGCCTCACCACTCTCTTGAGCCTACCAAAACCCAGTCCCCAGCCCACATCTCTTGTATTTGGTCACTTGCCTCAGCTCAGCAATAATGACTTCAGCCTTCTAATGTCTAAGGTCTGGAATTCTTTTTTGAATTCTATTCTCCTCTCCATCAGTTCATTCCTCCTTAAAATTTACCTCCTTAACCAAGTGTTTCATAACAGAGCCTAACATTTCCCACATTAGGTCAGTATCAATTTTTGACCGATTGCAATACTTTCATTAGACTAAACGTGCTATGAAAATGAAAGTTATGAGCATTTTTCCCCAAGATCTTAATACTGGAGTTCCTTGTCTCCCTGATTTCTCTAAATCCTATGAAACTTGTTGTTTCGCTACTTGCTGTGCCTTATGCTTTCACTTAAGATATTACCACTGGGTAGCATCCAGCACTGTGTGTCATAGTGTAGAAGGTAGGTTACTGTTTAAATAACAGCTTCTTGCAAATACAATATCCTCTGCCAAAAATAATCAGACAATAAAAAGGCCACTTCAGTTAGCTTCAGGTTTCATTTTAACTCTGTCCACATTCTGTTATTAGAGTAAACACTCCCATCATAACCACAGAAACATTGCTTCCACTCTGTTTCCTGACAAGAATGTGTTTGCTTGTTTGAAGTTACCATCAAGAATGTAAATGGTCCTAACTAGGAATGTCAATGCTAAGAAGTACTTCCCATGTTTCAAGCACAAGTTGTACCTTTCTCATTATTCTAAGCACTCATGCACAAAGAACAGAAACAAACTTTTTTTATAACTACTTCGGACAAACAACTAGACTGTTGCCAAGCAACCAAGAGATAGAAAGTCGTCCATATTTACATGTGAGTCACATGCTCACCACAGAGGTTCACAGCGTCGGAAAGTTCAAAGGAAAAAGAGTAAGGGAGAAAACATCAAAAAGACGCAGAATCCTTCCTCTAATAAATAAAACCTGACTGTTGAAGGCATATTGTGATTTAGCAAGATCAAGGAGTGCAGAAAAGAATTTACTGTTGGTGAAATTAAAGGGTAAGTTAGGCAGCCTGATTAATTGACACCCAATCCACCACCCTCAACATTCATTCTCCCCATCACCGATACACAGCGGCAGCAGTGAGCGCTATCTACAAGATACATTTCAGCAGCTTACCAAGTCTTCCTCAACCAACCAGTGAGGTATTAAATATCTCTGTCAGGGCCCCAGTATTCTCCTCCCTTGCCTCCATAGCACCCTGGGATACATCTCATCAGGCCCTGGGGATTTGTGCACCTGTATGTCTACTAAAACATATAATACCTCCATCTTAGTAATCTTATCATATTCTAGAACCTCAGCATCCCAACTGAAACCTCCAGCTACAATGTTTTTCTCTTCTGTGAATACAGATGAAAAGTATCTTTTGAAGATCCAACCCATGCCCACTTGCTCCAGGCACAGGTTGCCTCTTTAGTCCCTAGTAAGTCCCACTGTTTACCTGCTTATCCTCTTACTCTTAATATACTTATAAAAAGCCTTGATCCCAGCTGCCAAAGATATTTTGTGGCCCATATTTTCCCTCCTACTTTTCTTATTAAGCAACCTCCTATACTCTCTCTGCTTTGAAGGGCCACCCCACATCTTAATGTGCTGTACCCAATGCATGTTTCCTTCTTTGCTGCAGAATTACAATGAAAGTTAGCTTTGTAGCTTGAAGCTATTCAAGGTCAATCCCATGAACTCATGTAATAAAATCTGCACACATCTACAGATGGCCCATTTCCATAGAATTCACATAACACTCACCCTTCTTCCTGTAGACGCTCAGATTTCCATCACTGTTACTGCTGATCCTGAGTTGGCAACTAATCCCATCATATCTGGCTGTGGATGAACTCCCCAGAAATGCTTGATTCTATAAGTGGAATGATGGAATAATAAGCAGCTAGCAAACTGATTTATGAACAGGATATCAGACAGTCATCAATGAGTAATATGGATGATAATAGATGGCTGTAAGTATGAAGAACTGTAAACTGTCAATGGGATACTTGTGCTGTCCAATACTTTAATACTAAGTTTCTCCTCATATTAAATTCCTCCTTGTGTTGTCCTTCTCTATCTCTGTAGATTAATTTGGTCTCCCAATCTTCTGACAATCTGCTTTCAGTGATTTTTGTGGATACCCTACTTCATTCAAACTAGTATTTCTGGCCAAGCCTCTGGCTACTCACAGTTATCCAACAAGCAACTGACAAGGGCTTTATACTGAAATCTTTCAAACTAAGCCATCAAGGGCATCAACTGCAGAGCACCCAAGTGGAGGTTCAGCCGGAAAGGTCCAGCCAAACAAGATGCATTCCATAGAAAAGAGAAATTCATAGAACATTCAGAACATACAAAGAATAACTTTCCAATGAATATGGTCAAGGGGAGAGAATGCTACACAGATTTATCTTGAACATTTGTGGTCAGGCAGCGCTGTAGGCCACTATCTCCACAGCCCAGATGACAGTCTCTGTGATTTCTTCATGATTTTGTTGAAATGACACTATGTGATTAAGCCACTCATAAAGTGAATGATCAGTCTCTTAATTTATTCAGGTGTAATTTTGGACACTCCTTTTTACTTCCATCTCCAATGTTCATCTCCCATTTCTTATTTTAATTCTCCCTCATATTATCCCTCAGAAAAATCGTTCGACAGCACCTTCAAAACCCCTGACCACTTCCATCCAGAAGGACAAGGGCACCAGATACATGAGAACAGCATCACCTGCAAGTTCCTCTCCAAGTTACTCACCATCCTGACTTGGAATATATCACTATTCCTTCATTGTTGCTGAGTCAACATCCTGGAATTCCCTTCCTAATGGCACTGTAGGTTTACTGACAGCACATGGACTGCAGCAGTTCAAGACCATAGCTCTCCCACATCTTCTCAATGGCAACTAGAGATGGACAATAACTGCTGGCCAGCTAGCAGTACTTACATCCCATGAACGAATAAAGATAATTGTTCTTGAAATATGGAACTACTCATGTTTTTTTAAATATAGAATCTATATGTTTCCTTTCTCCTGTAATTTAACATTTTTCTTAAAACCAAGCTCAAAAGTCTTCTAAGCAAAACTTGGTTAGTCATGTGCTCTTTCTTCCCCCTTCACAATTTGGTTTTGTTCTGCACTATTGACATCAAAAGAGCAGGGAAGTGACGTTAGCTGAGTTGCTGTGAAGGTCCAGCACAGACACGTAGGGCTGAATGGCATCCTTATGAGCTGTGACAATTCAATCATTCCATGATCTTTTGAATCCATTTAAAAACGGAGAGAAGGGTTTTGAGGGAATTCAATGTGACCTGTACGAGTTCTGAAGAAGTACCTATATAGTGGGATTCACTGTGTTGGCCTTTTTCTTGGTTCTGCTTTCTGATGATTCTCAATATGACAAGCATATGAGTATCACACAGGATTTTCAGCAAAAATATCAATAAATCGGACATAAGTCCAAACCATCTCCCCTACCTGTCCAAAGGTTTTGCAGAGCAAGTTGGATTCTGAGGTACTGTAAAGCTCACAATGGAAAACCTCCCCTTTGTGGTATAATGCCAGAAAGTTACATATCTCACTTCCAGCACATTCTGCAAAGAGAAAGATGATGGTTTTTGATAAGCGTGACTTTGTGATTTATCTCAAGCATGAGTATAAATATATTAACAGGAAAACCATATAGGGAACATTGAGATCCATTTATTTAACTGTGTGTTTTCAGCACCTGGACCCACCCCTTCCCCAAAGCTTTTGAACAGTCCAGAGTACGTACACCATTGGGTTTAAACATGATTCTGTCTCTTGTACAATTCAAAAGAAAATTAAAAGCAAGCTTATGGAATAAGAAAGGCTCCCATCTCTGCTGATTGCAATGGTCTTGGGTAACCCAGAGTTTGCAGATTGTCAGAAAAAAATCAAAGATTAAAATACTTGTAAACAACAAGGTATTGTTATCTAGGACGCAGAGCCTGAAAGGATACCGGAAGCCAGATTCAATGTTAATGTTCAAATGGGGATTTAAAATTCACTTGATCTGATAAATACAAAGGGGTCAGTTAGGGTAAATACACACAAGTATTTAAAAATACAAAGGAGTTAGTTAGAGCAAATACAGACAAGTTATTTCTGTTTGTGAAGAGCCTAAAACTAAGTGATATGAATAGCCACTTGATGATACAGATCTGAAGTATTGCTGATAAAAGATAGGTTTTGGTGACATATAAACAACATTTACACGGTATAAGGAAAGAACGCTGGTTGGTTGACAAGTGGTGGTTTACTGATTGTGGTACCATCATGGAGAATGCACTAGTTCATGATGACTGCCAGTTAACTGTCAAACTTTGTTTACATTTTTAAACAACGCACATTGACTCTGATTAGTCAAAGCATTGCCCTGACAAATGAACCAGAGAACTGCTGGCAACAATTTTGTTGCATTGAAACAGGTACAATGAGCGTACATGTTCTTTCTGTTTCAAACAACCAGGCCTTATATATTAACATGTAGCTTCCAGTACATCTTGGTATAACTTGTGAATTGTCCTCATGAGTGCAAGATAAAAAGCTTTGACAAAATATCATTTTTCTGTAGTATTCATATCATAAAAACTAAATAGTCACTTACAAATCTAAATTAACTGGGATTAATGGAATATCTCTTTCAAACAGCAGGCACAGACAGAGTGGGCTGATTTGCCTCCTCTATACTTCATAATTGCATAGCTGCAGTTTTCCTTATTTTCTGATTAAGTGTGGGGTGCGTGTGTTAAGTGTTGACTAAGCAATACCTCTACCGCCAAGAAAGCTTGCAGATCATGCGCCAATTGGCTTGTTAAGAGATGGCTGGGGAGCACGAACAAGCTTCTTAGTGAATTATAGCTTCGATGATGGTGTCCCAGTTCCCCAGAAACTGTCTGCCTCCAATTGTAATCCTACGGACAGCAAGTGATCGTTTACGTTTCAGGGGATCCACCAGTTAGAAGGTAGGACTTTTGCTTTTGCTTCTTGTGGAATGATTTCATGGGGAGGAGCAGATCAAGGATGCTGGCGTTTAGGGCATGGGGCAGCCTCTGGGAGATCCCCTGAATTTATGTCTCTAATTGCCCTCCAATTGAAACAAATGGAGGCCCTGTCCATCAATCTGTCAGGCAGGGCCACCATTGTTACCCATTCTTGAAACCAGTCACATTTGTTGTCTGGCGATTAGCCACGTATTCAGAGAGGCAGTAAGCTGAGGCTCTGAAGTGTCCACCAATTGATCACTTCAAGGTTGCAAGTTGAGTAACTCCCAAAGTCACCTTGGATGCCTTGCATCACCTCCAATGGGCTTTTCAGGTCAACAAATCAATTGGACAACACTGGTGGTGGTTACATGAAAGAAAAAAGGGTAATTTGGTAACAGAAAATAAAACCATTCAGTTATGTGTAAGAGTTTCTTGGTATAAAAAAGTGTCCCCAAGTCCCACCCCACACATTAGTGGGCTGGTAAAAAGAGGGCAGATAGCTCTGCCAGGCCAAATCACCCAATTATTTTCCCATTTCACCACTTGTCAATGTCTCTTGGAAGGGAAAAATTGTACTCTTTGAGGTTTTGGTTGAAACTGAATTTCAAAGAATGAGTCCAAGAAGTGGAATAGAAAGTGAAACTGTCACATTGATGTAATAGAAGGTGGTTTTCAGATGTTGTCGTCTGACAAAATTCACTTGGACTCATACATTGTATTATCACAAAGAATCTGTACATCTGTACACTGCAATCCCTAAGGCATTTACTGCTCCTCTGAAATGAAAAAAGACAAAATAAAGTTCATTTACCTCACTTGTCTGGCTTTTCTTTGGGCTGAACTTTACCAGCTCCCACTGGGCATATTTTCGGCAGTATTGCAAAGAAAATATGTGGATGACTAGCCTGATGCTGCCATTGCCATTTCCATAAAATGGAATCAATATCCTGACGGGGGATTTGCTAGGTAGCTACTAGGGATGGATTAAATTCATCTGACGGAAGGGGTGTGTGGGACCCTAAACATTAGTGAGACAAAGGAGAAGGTTAAAGCTAGCACAGAAGTTAAAGAGAGCAAGTTAAATAGACAAGGCAGGCAAGAGCATGGCAGGAAATGTGGGAAGGCTGGTGAATTAAACTGAACCTATTTCAATAGAAGAGGCCTGACAGGTAAGGCAGATGATCTCAGGGCATGGATGGAAACATGGGATTGGGATAGCACAACTATTATAAAAACATGGCTGGGGGAGGGACTGGAACTTGGGCGAATGTGTGGAGTTTGCACATTCTCTCCATGTCTGTGTGGGTTTCCTCTGGGTGCTCCAGTTTCCTCCCACAGTCCAAAGATGTGCAAGTTAGGTGGATGGGCCATGCTAAATTGTTTGAAGGGATAAGGGCCAACGCAGACAATGGGACTAATTCAGATGAGTTGAGCTACAGGGCCTGTTTCCGTGCTGTATGAATGTAAGACTCTATAAAATAGGCAAGCAAGCACCATTATCAGCAACTCACCTACAATTATTAAAAAAGATCATTCACAGTTAATTGATTTCATTAACAAGCCAATTTACCTGAATATTTCTATGTCCGCGCCATGACATCATTGCTGTGGCAGTCAAGATGGAGTAGTGTGGCCATTTTCTCAAAACAGCCTGATAAAAGGGTGGTAAGAAAGTAAGTATTGATCATGGGCTCTGAAAATTGAGGCTAACCTTGGAAATGCCACCTAACATTCTAGAGTGAAGCTATTAAATGGGAAGAGGAATCAAAATGGACATAGTACAGGTCAACAGGAAGATTCAAAGCAAAGCTGCCTCAGAACAACACAAGAGATATTCAGGGATAGCCGAGGCATGTTCCAACAAGGGAGAAAGAGACTGCCGCCAAATCCAGAGTGCCCTGGATGATTGAAACATATTTAATTAACTTGAATGAGTCTTTTGATGAGCTAACAGAGATGATTGCTTCTGGTACTGTTGCTGATACTGTGCTAAAGAAATTCCAAAAGGATCTTGATAAAGTGTAAAATAATTGCACAGCAGCAAGGGAGAAGACCATGGTATAAAAGTGAAGGTGATACCATGGATACAATGTTGATTGACAGGGAACGGACCAGTGGAGAACAGGGAAAGAGCAGGGGGTGTGGTTAGCTGACATGTCTCTACTGACCACCAGCACAGACATAACAGGGTAAATTGTTGCCTTCTGTACTGTAACTAATGTAAAATACTTGTGAATGAAACGATGAAGCAATCAGAGCAAGCTTGATGTATCTGACCTGTGAGACAAGCTAGAAGCTGCCTCTGACGATCAGTGTGCGCTGGCAAAACTTTGCTGATGTCTGTGCCTTCAGAGTTCAGAATCAGCTGGGATTCATCGACGCTGTCAAATTGTCGGAACACTTCAGGTGGAAAAATAAAAAAAAACTTTGTTTAAGAAATATAAGAATCCATGTAATGAGCAAAAGTTAGTCCCCCTGACAATTGATGTTTATCTTACTCTCTCCTTGGCTATCCAGGTTGCGTGTACTGAAAGGAATCAAAAGGCAGTCCATGGAATATGCCAATTAATGGAGAGTTTCTATATGTTGACTTTACGCAATAGCACACAGATGTATGAAGACAAGTGAAATACAAATGAAAACAGAGCTTTATGAAATATATTTTTAAGAGGCCACACATGTAGTTTTTTTTCCTCTTTATGCCCGTTGATCAGTTTTATCTTCATCTTACTACAGACACTGGTACTTTCCTATTCCTACTACAAATTATTTCTACCATGTCATCTACCGATACCATTAATCCTCAGAGGTTATCTTGCAAAATTTCAAATTATCCACTCATCCTGAAATCTTCACTAATCCACCCCTGGACCATATCCTTCAAAACCAACAGCCTGCACACTCAGGACTAATCTATCCTGTGCGAGGTTTAGACTTCTGATTCCATTCAAAGATATTTGTTCAGTATCATTTATCTTCCTGTTAATGTGCTTCCCTGACTGAAAATAGCCAATTACCTGGACCTTACTTCCTGCTCATGGGTGACCATGGGTAAGAATTCCTAAAACATTATGGTTCTAGATGGAATACCCCAAGCTGTCAATCTCCTGGGTGAGAGGGATGAACTGGCTTCCTGTTTTATTCACCCACCCCCTCAATTGGTTGCAAAACCTCAGCCAGTGTGGTGGCGTCCCTGGACCCTCTCTGACCCTCAAGGTGCATTGTTATGTTGAAGGGTTTGAAGTTATTGACTTCCTTAAGGAAGATTATTTCATGGAGGTTTTCACCATGACTTCTGTCTTAAGTGCCCTGACCAGCTGGGGTCATATGCAAGCTGGTTAAGACTTAAATTTCAGGTACATCTGAACAGGCTGCTTCCTGAGGGCATGGAACTTTCGATGGTCTGCCTTCAGCCTTAAATGGTGTGCACAAAAGATGATCTTTTTGTACTGCCTTGCAATCAGTGGCACTTCACTCAGGCAAGAGAAAGTAAACTGCATGTGCTTTCCCTGAAGGTTTACTCTGCAGGATAGGTCCAGTGTTGGACTTATCACATCAACTGCTGTGCAGTCTATTCAAAAATGTTAGAGAAAGTTTCCATCTCTGCCTGCTGAAACTTAGGAATTAAACAAGCTGCTTCCATCCTTCAGTCTGAGTCAGTGGTGTCTTCTCAATTCAAGCAGTCTTAGCTCAAACCCCTTTTCCTACTCTTTTTATCCTGAAATTCTCTCTCAGATCTCTTGTTGGTCATACCTTTCTTTTCCAAGACTTGCTCTCACTTTTTTCTTCACTCTTTCACTTTCTCTTCACTCTCCTTCTCTCTTTTTCATCTCCCTTTGCCCTTCCTTCCTTTTTTAGTGAAATTCTAATTTCTCCTGCTCCAATTGCTCTCTCCTGCCACACTTACCATTTCATCAGTATTAATTTGTGCCAGTAAACTGATGGCTGCTTTTTTAAAATTTCTGGCTTTCTGACTAATGGATTTCTAATCTCAAGTGCCTTGCTAAATTTTTTAACTGTTTGTGAGGCAAAAATTTAAATCTTCAAAAGTAACCTCCTTAATTCTGCTAGGAATGCACTGGCGTCAAGCACAGACATCTTTATCCTGTAACAGTGTAAACTCAAGAAAGTTTTTGCAGTTTTTCTTAAATTGGTTTCAAAATGACTATTTACCAATTTTAATACTTCCATTTCATCTGTTGGTTCAAATAGTAGCCACAAGCTCCCAATTTGTTGTGGCCAAATACCGATGAGACCCAATCTGCCCTGACCAGGTCCTGGATGTGGTTCCCCAAGCTGTCACGGTTCCAGACAGAATAATCTCAAGTTATCAAACTTCTGGGTGAGAAGAGATGAACAGGCTCCCTTTCTTTATTCACTCACCCCTTTAGTTAGTCGTAACAAGTTTAATTTGAAAAAGAATCCCTCCCTTATGAAACCTTTCTCCAATACCCAAGCGAGTTTATGTTTTAAAAGGAGTCACTACAACCAGGCTTTCCTCAATTTACAGAAGAGTATGTCTATTTGATACGAAGCACAAGAAGAAATATTCATGTAACATACATAGCCACAGACTAGAATTGAGAAGTGAGTTCAAAAAAGGATAAAACTTAAAAGATATATGGGTCGGTCTCTGTTAGTTGAATTTCTTTTGCACTGTTTCCTTTTTACAGAGGTTGGTTGGCAGCAGTCAGAGTGAGGAAATCTTTCCTTTAACTTGCTTCCATTTGACTGGTGTGCTGGTTACCTGTCTTAACACTCAGAGCAATATTATATTTCATCTGCAAGGTCAGCCCACTGGCATACGCATGTACCTCATCTGACACCATCTTCCACTGGCACAACTTAATCCACTGACAAACCAAGACCAGACCTGACCTGGCATTTTTTTAAATACCTCTGCTCTCGAGTATTCATGAAAGAAGAAGACACAAAACATGTCTCTCACTCATACAGCTGTCTTTTCTTCCTGTGCACAGTTTGTGATAATTCCCAGGAGATTGTAGTCAGTCTTACTGCACTTTCTCCCATTTTACTCCATCCTTTATGAACCTTTCTTGACACCTCATTAGATGTGACATTCCAGAGTCTGTCTTTCACCAGACAGCCAATGAATTGACATCCACAGTCAGCTTTTGAATGGATGTCCTTTTTTTAAAAAAAAATAGATTACATATTACAATTAAAGTTTGATATGCCCATTGGTGATCCAGGGACATATGATCCGTGGTCATGACAACATTATAGCTCTACAGGTTGCCAAATAATGTCAATAGCAGTTCTTTCATGTGGAGTTGCATAAAAAAAGATACAGTGGGGATCGAACGTGTTGAGTCACAATGGCTCAGTGGTTAGCACTGCTGCCTCACAGCACCAAGGACCCAGGTTCAATTCCAGTGCATGGACTTTGCACAATCTTCCTGTGTCTGAGTGAGTTTCCTCTGGGTGCTTTGGTTTCCTCAGAAAAATATGTAGGTTAGGTGGATTGGCCAAGCTAAATTGTCCAAAGTGTGCAGGCTAGGTGGATTGGACATGGGAAATGCAGGAGTATAAGGATAGGTTAGGTGGTAGGTATGGATGGGATGCATTCAGAGGGTCAATGACTCGATGGGCCAAATGGCCTACTTCCACACTGTAGGGATTCTATCATTCTATGAAATTAATAATGTGAACATGTAAATTATGCCTTAGATTGACTACGGTGGGTTAGGTTCAGGATCTGTTTTGTTTCCAGCTCTTTAAAATATATTGCTTCAACCTCCAAACTGAGTAGGATCTGAGAGGAAGAACACCGGAAAAGAAATCACTCCACTTCTTTCATGTAGTTGTTCACTTGACTCATTCAATCTGGGTGGTGGGTACAGTCACAAGGGGAAATCCTGGTCACAAAAACAGTAGCAGTTCGGAAGCTTGAACTAACAAAGTTCAGGATTATGACTGACAATGGGGCTTAATGTTCATTCAAACTCCAGTAAGCACATCCTTTAATAAAATTTCGCTGTAACAAGCAAAAATGAATTCAAATAATCTGAAGCACATTTACTCACCAATACAATCAGACTCAGTGAGAGGGCTGGTGGTTTCGGTCCAAGGTAATCGCTTTCCATTCGAAGTAACGCAGAAAGATTTCTGAGTGACAGTGTCTTGCTGAGTTGCTCTATACTGTCCTAGTGGGTCACAAGTTGGATTCCAGGGACTGGCTTCACAATCTGTTAAACCTGTTAGGGTCACATAGGTAAATGCACGGCGTATCTGGGAATTTATCAATAGAGCAAAATATCTTACTTACTTGCAAATTGTTATGTTTCCCTAATGGTGGGAGAATAGCAAGAGGACTCCATTCTCTTCCTCATTGATGCTAAAGCCTGGTTTTGATGATGGATGAGGCTCACTTTGGACACCAGCAGGATCCTTATTAGCAAAAACAAACTGAGGCTTTGTAACTGATGGCAGTTTAACCTGTTCTTGAACAAAACATTCACCTTGGCCATGCTGGTTGGTAACATTATCAGCAAGTCAGTGAAACAAAATAAAAATCTATAGGGCGCAGACAGCCAGGAGTAACAAGGATAGTTTGTGGTCCTCTGTTCCCTGGAAGTTACTATCGTTCCCCCTTCCTCTAAACTGCAGGATTCTCCTCCCAGAAATAGCTTGCTGCTTGAGCTTCTCCCAGCACTTCCACCAGTCACCATCTTCCACTGGAAATGATCAAATAGCTACTGGGGAGAGGGACATATTAAAATGAGGCTATGCTGTTAGCATCTGCCAGGCATCCGACTCAAAGTCAATGCATGGGATTGATATTGTTCCCGATGGGAGTTAAAATCAGGTCTTTTGTCATATTAGGAAACTTTGAGGTGAAATCACTGACGTTTCTTGGCATTGTCAATCAGAATGGACCATTTATTGTGGCAAAGGGCAGAAATGCAAAGAGATTAACAATTGATAGGGTAGTGATAAGAATAGAATTGAGTTTATAAAGTAATGGATTTGCAAAATGAGAATCACTGAGGCCAATTTTCTTCTATCAGTGGATTCAAGGAGCAGTTAGACATGGTGTGAAGTGTTAAGAGATTTAGGGACATAAAAGAGAAAGTGATGAACACAGGAACAGTGTCCTTTAGTCCACAAGCCTGCTACACTATTTAATGAAATTATAGCTAACCCATGGCCTAACTCCACGCACGAGCCAGTGCCCGAATCATTTAATATACTGGGCAAACAAAAATCGATAAATTTCAGTTTTAAATGCAACTACTAATCTTGCATCAATTGATATTTGTGGACAGCAGAGTTCCTAGTTGAGGTACTAGAAGGAATTCAGGGCTTTTCGTAAAGGAAATTCAAAATGAATCTTTGCATTTTGGAGGACAGTTAAAAAAAATCAGTGTGAAAAAAAACCAAAGCGTCTACAATAGTTGGATGATATATGCTGATTATTCCACAATTTCATAGCTAAGATCAACTACTATTCCAGGAATTCATTACCACTGTTCTGTGATGGCAACAGAAGACAGTCTATATACTCCCTGTGTGGCCAAAAAGCAAAACATCAGATGACTGGATCTTGCCTCCAAATTTTAGTTCATTAGCAACTTAAATCACTGCTAATTCCTGCAAACCCTGTCGTCCCAGGTTTGTCAACAATAAAGTTTGAGAAACATCAATCAAGCGATTCAATCACATAAATTATTCATAATATATGACGGCACAGGTATTGCTTAACCAATCCCATGACCACAGATGCCCTGGTCATTGATCACTGCTGTTTGATGTATAAAAAAGGTACAGTACTGTTTTTGCTAATATTATAGCAGTGACTATGCTTCAAAAGTATGTGAAGTATTGAGGAACAAGAGAATGTGAAAGACTCCATGTGAAAGTCTGTTGTTTCATTGATTTCTTTCTTTGCCAGATATTTTTAGTGAAATATTTTGTGATCACAAAATGTGCCAGGAGGCTGGAAGTGTGTGTGTGTGTGTGTGTGTGTGTGTGCGCGTGCGCACGCGGGAAATGTGCTGTGAAACAAGGATGGTTGAGGGAGAAATCGGGAGCTATCAATGTGACAGAGTTCTGAAGAAGATTTGCATTGGACCTGCAAAGTTAATTCTATTACTCTCTCCACAGATGCTGCCAGACCTGTTGAGTTTCTCCAACAGTTTCTGTTTTGATTACATTAGTGGACAGGGAGGTTGACAACAACTGTTCTGAGGAGGAGAGATCAGATGATGAAGCAGCAGGGAGGTCAGAGATAAATGTTAAAAGACAGGGAGCTAGGAAAGCATAAAAATGTGCATTATGGATTTGAATATGATACTTACACAGGTGGGCTGAGAAAGCTCCAGGAGACACTGTCCTTTTTCCTTCTGGGCATTTTCTACATTTTACATTTCCGGCAGCCTCCTGGTAAAATCCAATTGGGCACAGGATGCAGGTGCCACCCTGAGAAAAACTGCCAGCTGGACACACAACTGTAAAAGGAAAGGACCATAATTATTAATCTATTTCCATAACACAAATAAAGCAAATTGGCTTCGATATCAAACAATAAAGCAACATTAAATTAATGACAGAATTACTGTAGGGCAACAGCAGGCCAATTAGCTTGTTGCGCCTGAAAATCATTTAAATCATTGAAAATTATCTAAAGCTAAAATATAACAATCAGCAGGCAGCACGATTAAAAGAGAGCAATCAGCACTATTTCATGCTTGTCCAAAATTATTGAATCCTGAAATAACAGAAAGACTAGATAAGCGTAATAAGCGTTGGACTTCAAAATACACATTAATATTAACGTCGTGATTAAGGCCACAGCATATTGAATCAGAAGACAGGTGACAGAATGCTTAGTAAGCTAATTACAAAGCAAGAAATCAACAGTGCACATTAAGAGTAGCTACACAAACTGGCAAAAGAAAATAGAATTAGGGATCAGTGGTGAGATCACTGTTTTTCACCATTTACGTTAACAATTTGCACTCAGAAATCAAAATATTTCAAATAACATTAGTTTTGAATGGCAGGTGGTGGTAGATGTAGTTTACAAAAAAAATCTGGTAAAGTGTCAAGAAGACTTTGATAAACCTACAAAATTAGCGTATAATTAGCAATTATTCACAGTATAATTAATTACAAGGTGTTTCATTTTGATGAGAATAAAAAGGCTCCACATGGCTTACATAATCAGACTCTAAATGGAGCAGATGGTATGGAGCAATATATTCACAGATCTTTTAAAACGAGTGATTCAGATTAATAAAGCCATCAAAAAGTAGAAACTAAACACTGGGATTAATTCAAAGGTGAATAAAAGTCTCACACAGGAGAAGTTATTTTAAATTTGAAATGAAATTTGGTTTATCCACACTTGCCATAATATGCACAATTCTAGTCTCCACATTATAAAAGGGTATGCAGATACCAGAGAAGCTGCCAAATTTAATAACAACGTGATACGACCTTGAAAGGATGGTTAACAGGAAAAGCTGAATGAGCTTTTGTCTCTAGAAAAAAAAGGTTGAGTGGTCACTTGAGATTTTAAGATTATGGGTGGAATTTAATGCTCTCCCCTGTTGCAGGCTTGGTGGCAGTGGTGGAATTTATTAGAGTGGGAGAATGGTATGTAGGGATCCTGTTAACTCTATGCCTCCACACAGATTAATTGTGGATTGAGCATGTAAGGAATTCAACATGCCACCACTAGCAGTAACCCTGAGCAGGGGCTTACCATGTGGAAAGCATAAGAAGGAAACCCACCTGGGACTGCTTGTAAATTCCCCATGTGGGGAAGGAGGGTAATTCTCTCATTTCCAGGCACTTAATTCCTAACCAAGTGACCCTGCATCAGTAAGGGGGCGCCTGCTGAGGGCTAAGCTATGCCCTTAGTGCCAACCCAAATCTCTCCTTGCAACCCACACCCCCACCAAGCACCCCCACTCTTGACTCCTGCCATCGTTCACTATAGGGCCTGGCATCCAGCAGCAATAGTAGACTTTGGATATATATCATCCCATCAGCAGCCACTGACACATTGGCTGGCAGCACTTCGTATATGGGGCTTCTACCCTAAGAGTGACTGATCCTGGAGAAGGACTGCCACTCTCAAATCAAGTGCCTGAGTTGCACTAAATATGGTGGTCTGTCCCTAAAAGAAGGACATGGGTCTCCGGCTCGCTCTACATGTAGTAGTCACAAGCCCTGTCACCACCATTAAAAGCCAACTAATGAAATGATTTGCTGGAGTATCCGTGCAGAAAATACTTCCAATTGCAAAAGAGTTCAAAACTAAAAGCCTATAATTATAAATTACGCATTAATAAATCTTCAGGAAACTTCAGGAAACCTCTTCATCAAAGGAGCGGTAAGAATGTGCTACTACAAGGACTAGTTGAAAGAAATTGCAAAGATGAAGGTATTGAGATAAACACATGAGAGTAAAAGGAACAGAAGAAGTTGCCAGTAGGGTTGAATAAAGAATGGTTTCTGGTGTGGACTGGCTGTCAGTTCTAAAATTGCATAGACCAGTTGGGTCAAGTGGTCTGAATTCTGCATTGTTGATGCAACTCAGTGTTGTTTGCTCTGGGTGCTCCTTTTTCTCAAACATTTCTCCTGAATATCTCCATACTCTGAGGGTGCTTGCTCCCAAGGTGACATGTAAGACCTGCTCGTCCTGTCACTTTTTTTCATTTATCACCACTTTGGTATTCGAATGAAATCTTTCCCACAAAGGAGCTAAGATATTGAAATTCTAAAATTAAGTTCCATTCATAGAGCACATTTCACGACCTCTGTGCATCTCAAGAAGTGTTTTAAAGTCAGCCAAGTACTTTAAGTACCTTACGTGTAAGGGAAGGAGCAACACCAGCGAAATGTGGTACAGCAATTGCATAAACAGCAATAAACAGAAAAATAATGTTTAAAGATCATGCGGGGTGGACAATGTGGATCAGGCAAAACTGTTTTAGCTCTTGAAAGGATTGAGAATTGAAGGGGATGGACTTAAAATAATTGGCAAAAAGAAAGCAATATGGCAACAAAAAAAACCATACAAGAACTTAGGGTGCACTGCCTGAGAGTATTGTACAGGGAGGTCCAATTGATGCAATTAAAATGGAGTTAAAGTGCTGTTTGGAAAGGAAGTGTGTAGGTTTACAGGGAGGAAGCAGAATATTAAGGGATATGCTTATTCATGATGGGGAGAATGATCTACCTCTTTCTTAATTGTATAATACTGTGATTCTGTGAAACAACACCTTCAGCAGTGCTGCACCTCCACCGTACTACAATGCATTGCCAGCCTCGTTTCCGCACTGGAGCTTCAATACACAACCATCTAACCCAGAAACTAGACTGCCATCACTGAGGTCAGGATCAGAATTTATTTCACAGTGCCCTAACTACAAAACGAGGAGATGGGTTAACTTGACAAATTAAGTTGCATAAGTAACTTACATTCAATGAACATATGTATTTAAGCAAAAGACAAAATATAGGGTGTCAACTTTTACACAAATGGCATTTTGGAAAGAAAACAGAGTTACTGGTCCCCGTGGCTTGTTTCCTCTCCACAGATGCTGCCAAACCTGCTGAGTTTCTCCAGAAAGTTCTGCTTTTTGTTTGTTTCAGATCTTCTTCATCAACAGTTCTTTGCTTGATTTTAACATTTTGGAAAAGTAGAAATGCACCCTGTCCCATGACCTGACTATCACAGGTCAAAGACTATTTTCATCAATCCTGCCCCCAAAAGTACAGAAAAAAACTGAAAATAATATTATTAAAGTTTGATTTAGTATTCAGAGAGCAGGAATTTCTCTAGCAATTCCTTACCCTTACAGAGATTTAGTTGCTGCAAGCATTCATTAAAGGGTTTAATACTTACCACACCCACTAACATTGTGACCACCTCTCTGAGTGACTGAAATCTTTGTGTAACCATCACTGCATCCAAGGTGAACAGAGGGTGGGAAGTCATGGCTTTGGTCTGTAGGAATATCGGTGAAGCCGTCTGCAGGAAACTGTTTGGAATCCAGGGTGAGGTGATAATTTCCACTGTTAATCAGTTTAGCGAAACGTTTAATCAGCCCATCCCCCAGGAGAGCATTTTCTGCAAATGCAAAAAGAAATAAACTTGTCAATACTTAACAAGACTTTTACTAGTTATTGTGGAAAGGTGCAGAACAGAGGGAGAAGGTTTTCCCATGACCCTCAAAGAAGAGTCACTGGGCTCGAAATGTTATCTCTCTTTCTCTCTCTTATGATGGTGACAGTTCCATAAGCTTCTCCAGTGCTTTATATTTTTATTTGAAGTTGCACGAGAGATGTTTTTGTGATCACACTGATAGTTATGTCCTTGGAAAGTTCAAATGTTTTAATTGTGAAAGCCTTTACCTTATTTCCTTAGCTGATCAAAGTAATAATAAAACTCGACATGTAAAATTTACCCTAAGTTTACAAATGCTCATGCGATTTACATAGTATATTAAAATTGTTTGATGATATTCTTCCAGTAAATGTGATTATATGCACAAATTATAAAGCAACATATTTTACCTATATCATGCAGGTTAGGAAGAGCGGATGCTGGGACATCTTTAAGCTGTACTTTCCAAGTAACATTTACTCCTAAATGGTTTGTCTTCAAACATCCAACTGACACTGTTGAGTCATCACATACTGAGATCAACAACGTTTCTCCAGAGATCATCACCTTGTAAGAGACAGGAATATTCAGGTTTTCAGGTTTTCCTATAATGTTCAAATGCTGAGGTACTTTGAAAGAAATGATTACCACCAGCACGAGAAACGGAATTCCTTTTCCATTTGAGGACCCAATGTCTAGCACTACCTAGATCAAGAAGATCAGCGGTCAAGGACTTTCAGCCTCGGATCTTCAGGTAAACATCCTCCGAGGTGGACTTCAGGACATAATACTGCAGAGTCGCCAAGCAGAGGCTGATAGTTAAGTTTGGCACTCATGAGGACAACCTCAACTGGGATCATGGGTTCATGTTACACTACAGGTGACCCCACCACACTATACACTCTCACACATGCACAGACAGACAGACAAACACACACAGCACACACACATACACACACACACGCACACACACACACACGCACACACACACACAAACACGCACGCGCGCGCGCACACACACACACACACACACACACATGCACGCACACATCTACGGGATAGATTTGTATTTTGTTCAAAAAGCATACCATTTATAGACAGTCACTCAATATGGTGTTTTACAAATTCCTACTTTAGAAATAAAAGCAGTCTGACTCCAAACTAAAACACAAACAGATTCTAAACAAGGCCTCACACCTAACATGTATTGTCTCACCTAAAATTTTACCTCTTTTTTAAACTGATAAAACCTTTAGTTCTAACAGGACTGTGATTGAAAGGAATTCGGGGATTTACATATACATATTAATCAATTAAAACTTCTAACTGATTAAAGATTTAACAACATCTTAGATAACAAGCATGGGGCTGGATGAACACAGCAGGTCAAGCAGCATCATAGGAGCAGGAAAACTTGACGTTTTGGGCCTAAACCCTTCATCAGAAATGGGGGAGGGGAAGAGGGTTCTGAAATAAATAGGGAGAGAGGGGGAGGCGGATAGAGGATGGATAGAGGAGAGGATAGGTGGAGAGGAGGCAGACAAGTCGAAGAGGCGGGGATGGAGCCAGTAAAGGTGAGTGTAGGTAGGGGGG
>JAHRHZ010000053.1:1057706-1098525 GCA_024137785.1 Ginglymostoma cirratum | reverse complement strand
TGGGCTGGTTTTGGGATGCGGTTGGGGGAGGGGAGATTTTGAAGCTTGTGAAATCCACATTGATGCCATTGGGCTGCAGGGTTCCCAGGCTGAATATGATTTGCTGTTCCTGCAGCCTTCGGGTGGCATCACTGTGGCATTGTAGGAGGCCAAGGATGGACATGTCATCTGAGGAATGGGAGGGGGAGTTGAAATGGTTCGCGACTGGGAGGTGCAGTTGTTTGTTGCGAACTGAGCGCAGGTGTTCTGCAAAGCGGTCCCCAAGCCTCCGCTTGGTTTCCCCGATGTAGAGGAAGCCACAACGGGTACAGCGGATGCAGTATACCACATTGGCAGATGTGCAGGTGAACCTCTGCCTGATGTGGAATGTCTTCTTGGGGCCTGGGATTGGGGTGAGGGAGGAGGTGTGGGGGCAGGTGTAGCACTTCCTGCGGTTACAAGGAAAAGTGCCGGGTGTGGTGGGGCTGGAGGGGAGTGTGGCGCGGACAAGGGAGTCGCGGAGGGAGTGGTCCCTCCGGAAGGCAGATAAGGGTGGGGAGGGAAAGATGTCTTTGGTGGTGGGGTCTGACTGTAGATGGCGGAAGTGTCGGAGGATGATGCGTTGGATCCGGAGGTTGGTGGGGTGGTATGTGAGGACGAGGGGGATTCTTTTTTGATTATTGTTGCGGGGACGGGGCGTGAGGGATGTGTTCCGGGAAATGCGGGAGACACGGTCGAGGGCGTTCTCGACCACTGTGGGGGGGAAGTTGCGGTCCTTGAAGAATGAGGACATTTGAGATGTGCGGGATTGGAATGTCTCATCCTGGGAACAGATGCGGCGGAGGCGAAGGAATTGGGAATAGGGGATGGCATTTTTGCAGGAGGGTGGGTGTTATGATGGTTTGGTGCTCGGGGGTGGGGTCATGATCCAGGGGGCGGTAGGAGGAGGTGTCAGAGAGTTGGCGCCTGGCCTCAGCAATGTAGAGGTCAGTGCGCCATACTACGACTGCCCCTCCCTTGTCTTAAACACTCCAACCTCTCCCCCACAGAAACTCCGGACAAACAACATCTTAGGTTTGTTTAGTACTTCCTCATCAATGGTGTGACCCTTTGATCTTTTACTTATAAATTCTGTGTCTGATACTACCTCTCTCACTAACACCTAAAGAAGGAGTGAGGCTCTGAAAGCATGTGTTTTCAAATAAGCCTGTTGGACCATAACCTGGTGTTGTGTGACTTCTGAATTTGTCCACATCATAGTTCAACTGCAGTTTAGACTAAATGCAGACTAAAGCTATTATATCACACACTCCAAGTTGAGCCATCATGTAGATTAAACAGAGAGCAAGTAATTTTAACTAACCTGTTCTGACATATTATGACATACTTCTGGAGCATTGGGAATTGAGCTAGACTTTCCTTTCCAAAGGTAGGAACATCACTACTGTGCCACAAGAGCTTTTCAATCAAAAACTATGTTTCCTCTACTTTACCCTAAATATGCCTCAATGTCAACTTTGGAAAACGTTCTCATTTTGACTTTTCCTCATTACAAGTGTTATTTCATATGAAAATAATGCGTATATTTTTCTTTTGTTTTCTTCACCGAATTCCAACTCTTATGTTCCCAGTACAATTGAATTGCTTGCAACCTCACTTTAGATGGCAATTGAGTGGGGTTGAGGTCACATAAAGGCCAGATCAAGGAAGAATAAAAGGTCTCCTTTTCAAAAGGACATTTGTGAATTTGTCAGGGTTTTCATGACAATCCAACAGGTTCATGGTTATGTTTGTTGTCAACAGTCCCATTTTTAAAATCCCAAATTGTTTAAATAACTACCTACAAATTCTTAATACTGATGGTGGGATTTCGCTTACATGTTTCAGGATATTAGACTAACCTAGTGCTAGTCCAACAGTACAATCACTATGATCAGGGTAGGCAGTGAGCAAAATCAAGCTGTATTCTTTTGCCCATGAGCAACTTAACCCTATCTTGCCAGTGATACATCTGACAGTCTCACTACCAGGTTCATCAGCATGTTGATGGGACATTTTGGCCTTTATGAGGGCAATTGTTCCATTTGGTACAGAGGCACATTGGTCTAATATATGCCAATATATGTCAGACATATACTAGACCAACTCTGTTACTTTATAGTAATGCATGTAAAAGTTACTATGTTTGGAGTTGCAAAAGGGTAAAACAGTTCGGATTTCTGCTCCTAATCATTATACAGTAACTTTTTTTCTTCCTTTCTGTTTGATTCTTATTCTTTTTTCTCTCCCTTTAGCCCCAGAGGTGAATCCTGGAGCAGCAGCAGGTATGGAACAGCATGTGGGCCCTGTAGAAATGAACGGGCTGTGAGCCCAGGAGAAGGAAGTGGCCTGCAAGCCCCAGAGCAGCATGTGGGCTGCCAGCCCCAGAGCAGCATGTGGGCTGCGAGACCCCCCAAGTTGTGAGCTACGAGTCCACCCCCAGCTGTGGGCTGCGAGCCCCAGAGCAGCATGTGGGCTGCGAGCCCCCGAGTTGTAGGCTGCGAACCCCCCAAGTTGTAGGCTGTGAGCCCCCGAGTTGTAGGCTGTGAGCCCCCTGAGTTGTGGGCTGCGAGTCCTCCGAGTTGTAGGCTGCGAGCCCCCGAGCTGTGGGTTGCGAGCCCCAGAGCAGCAGGTGGGCTGCGAGTCCCCGAGTTCTGGGCTGCGAGCCCCCCGAGTTGTGGGCTGCAAGCCCCCGAGTTGTGAGCTACGCGCCCCCTGAGTTGTGGCTGTGAGCCCCCCGAGTTGTGGGCTGTGAGCCCCCGAGTTGTAACTGTGAGCCCCCAAGTTGTGAGCTACGAGCCCCCCTGAGTTGTGGGCTGCGAGCCCCCCAAGTTGTGGGCTGCGAGCCCCCCGAGTTGTGGGCTGCGAGCCCCCTGAGTTGTTGGCTGCGAGCACCCGGAGCAGCATGTGAGGAAGCAGGCGAGAAGTAGTGCAGGCAGCAGGTTCCAGGCAGAGACCAGCATAGGGGAGGCAGTCCTGGAACTTACTTGGAGCAGCTAAGTGCTAATATGGAGCGGACTGGAAGCTTGGATCAGAGTGGGATTGGTTGTTGGAGTAGGGTCTGGCAAGGACGTTCAGACCACATGCATTTGCCCTGTGCTCAGCTGCTACAATGTAAATTATTTTAAATTTTTAACCTGGCTGTAAAGTCAATCCTTTGATGATGTCTTCTCTCTAAGTTATTTTTTAAACTCTGTAAAGTAATGCAACTGCTTTTTAGTTCTCTTTTGTATCCAAGATTTGGATGTAGGTGGTTGTAACTAAGATGGCACTGTAAGAGGCAAACATCGTAAAAGCTTTTCACTGTACTTCTACAATGGAGTACATGTGGTAATAAAGGATAAAGCATATTCTATTCTACTCTAACTGGTGCTTGAAAATGTAAACGTTCAGACATTGGATAAGGACAAAGCCAAGTTTAGATCTCAGAGTCTGTTAAAATTCAGCGCTAGGGAGCACAGGTGAAGTATCAAAGAACTGGCAACATCTATGTAACTAGACACAAGATAACATCTTCAGAAGAAAGAAGAAATCTAGCTTAAACAGGTATGTTTTTACTAAAGTACCTGAATGTGACAATATCCTCTTGCTCTCAGATCATCGGCAATGAAGGTTTTAAATGCTTTCAGTAATCCTGAATAATCACTATTACAAGCTTTCCCAGAAGGCAGCAGAAGTCGAAACCATCTCTGAGCCTGAACCACTTGAAATAGGTTGATTTCTGTGAGGTAAAACATAATTTTCATAAATTCTACAATCTCCAATCACTAATGTGTATATTTTTCTCTTCTTACTGCAGAAGAACCCACAGGATAACACTGGGATATTGTATTTGATTCTTGTCATTGTCACTAGTGAACACTGCACCAAATGGATCCATTTAAATACATTTTATTTTTGCAGTCATAATTCCTACCAACGTGAAACTTTTTTAGGCATCGAGGCATGATGTCATCCAGTGAAATTTGATAAATTTAAAATCATGAATGTGGCAGCTCCTTTAAAGACAAATCTTACAAGTGCAGTAGCACTTGTGGGAGTGATTTTCTGGCTTGGACACTCTTGCAATATGAAAATTGACACACGCTCGAGAATTTTCTATATTGTCGCTTCATTCCACAGAACTTGAGTAGTGCTGAAATAAACAGGCTTGTAATTGAAGCTTTTCATTTTGCACTCATCAGGACAAATTTCAACTTTCAAAGGAACAAGTTAAACTGCATGAAAAAGGGTTCTGAATGGGTCGACCCTGATTGATGTTTCCATGTGGTGAGATAGCCATAAGTAGAAGATGTCCCAAGTACGATGCCCAAAGCTCTGCCTCAAGGATGCTGCAAACGTGACATGCAGTTCCTACATGTTAATTTCCACGCCCAAAAGCCATTAACCAATGACAGATGGAAATGGTCGGAGACACCAGTTTCAGCTGAGATTTGAGACTAAAGCAGAATCTGACCCCTCTAGTGGACTAAAAATGATCCTCTTTCACACTTTCACAAAGAACTCGAGCATCCTTCACGTATTCATTCTCTTTATTCCAACTTTGTTAAAACAGATTATCTGATCTTAAAATAACACAGTGTGGAGCTGGAGGAACATGGCAGGCCAGGCAGCAGCAGAGGAGCAGGAAAGTTGATGTTTCAGGTCAGGACACTTCTTCAGAAAGGGCTCTGAAGAAGGGTCCTGACCCGAAACGTCAGCTTTCCTGCTCCTCTGATGCTACCTGGCCTGCTGTGTTCCTCCGGCACCACACTGTGTTATCTCTAACTCCAGCATCTGCAGTTCTTACTATCTCTTATGTAATCTTTATCACATTGCTGAAGCGGAGCTGTTGCTATGTAATTTGATGTGTAATGCTTCAAAGACATTTAATTGGTTGTAATTGGTTTTGAGAAGTCCAGAATTCATGGAAGATACAATAGATTCACAAGTTTCATTTTCTCTTTTTTGGAGATAAGATGGACAATGTGGCTGCCAAGCAACAGCTATGGGTGTTTGTGTTCAAATCCTACTCATCTGCTATGTTGCCAACTGTGTGAGTGCTGAGAAAAGCATTTGGTCTCAAATTAGCTAGTCTTAGCTATCAGGATAAAACCAAACTTTAAACAGAAGCTAATTCAAAATGTTAATAGGACACGGTAATATTTCTGTTTAGGGGACAGGGAGGGGGTGATTTTGGCCATTGGAGAACAGCAACTTTAAAAATTAGAAATGTGATGATTGATGTTTAAAAGGTATTGCTTTTAAAAATTCATTTTGGAGATTAAAGAATGCATAATAAAAACACCTTCACAGAGGAGTTTAAAGAGAGTTATTGGTAAGATAGGTTTTAAAATATTTAAAGTAACGACCATAAAGTCCACCCTAGTATCAAACTTCCGTTTTAAACCAACTTACAGCATGCAAACTAGAAGAAGTTGCTTCTAGACAAAGAGACTGGGTTTGTTTGACCTTTCAAAGTCTGGTACGAGGGAAGCTGCTCCCGAAATTGTTAGCTTTGTCACAGAATCGTAGAATTAGGTGTAATTATGTATAATTCTATATGTAACTTTATATTAGAACTGATATTCCAAATATTATAATAATTGGTAGAAATTAACATCCTTTCTAATCTTCTATACCAATGTTAGCGAGGAATATGAATTGTGTGACAGAATTTGAAAAGTCATTAGTAATGGGCAAGTATGCAACGCAGCTGGCAAATGTCTAGGAAGGGACATAACAATTGGTGTTGGAATGTGATCAATAAGCTTTATGTAAGAACCCAAGGACAGGTGGTCGGGGGTCTGGCAAACATCACGAGATGATGGCAGGACCTCGGGTTAACCATGAAGTTGTCCATCATTGATCGCGTATTCACAGGATTGGATATGTAGGTCAGGGATATGGCAAGCACAAATGGAAATGTTGCATGTAACCATTGTAATGCATTATGTATAATTATCCTGTACTTTATTGGGAAAGGCAGAGCGTCCTACAGACCTCTCCCACACTGCGTTTTAAGGGCCTCTGAATAAAGATTGATTTGTGAACACAGGACTCAGACTCCTTTTTAAGGTCCCTTTCCAAGAATGTGTGAGTGAAGCGGGTGGGGAAGAACGGCTGCCGTATGTGTTGGAGGGTTGGGACAAAAACAAATGTTGCTGGAAATGCTCAGTCGGTCTGGCAGCATCTGTGCAGAAAAATCAGAGTTAACGTTTTGGGTCCAGGAGCCTTCCTCGGAACGCTTTTTTGGAAGGAGGTAGAAGCGAGCTGCGCGGGGCTGGGGGACTATCAGCTTGGAACCAGTGGGGTGGAGGTGGGAGGTTGGGGGAGATCACTGGATGAAATGAGATCAGTTACCGTCGTGGATACAATGGCCTGATGCATCATGGTGGGGTCATGGTCCAGGGGAAGGTAGGAGGAGGTATCTGAGAGCTGGCGTTCAGCCTCTAATGTAGAGGTCAGTACGCCAGACTATAACAGCAGCACTTTTATCGGCAGGCCTAATACGGAAGTCAGGGTTAGATCTCAGTCAGTTCGGAAGGAGATAGGTTTGATTTGGTGAGGGGGGCAGAGAAATTGAGGTGACTAAAACCACGTCGACAGTTCTCAATGAACAGATCGAATGCAAGTAAAAAGCTGGAGGGAGGGGTCCAGGTGGAGGGAAAGTATTGCAACTGGGTGAAGGGGTCTGTAGGATGGGGAGAGGGCTCTTGTCCAAAGAAATGAGCACTGAGGCAAAGATGGCGGAAGAAGAGTTCAACGTCATTTCATGCTCGAAATTCATTACGGTGGGGACGCAGGGGAATGAAGCTGAGGCGTTCGCTGAGTACAGAGCATTCAGCATCGGACAGCAGAAGGTTAGGAGGGATGGTGAATACCCAACAGGAGGTGGGGGTTTGGGAGAGGGGATGAAGCCAGATGGAAGTGGGGGGAGGAAGGTCCCAGAGAGGGCCATGGTATCTCTGAGTTGTTTCATCTTTTGGGCCTTGATGCCTGAAAGTAAAAGAAAAAAATTTCTTGTTAGCACAACAAATGAGCCGGAGGGTGAAAGGGAACTGCCGAGTGATGCAGCCCTGAGCCAGTGTGATGTGATGCTGTTGGAGAGAAGTGTTGAGAGTGTGCTTGTGACACCGCATGGCACTGGATCTCAGGACACGGCGAGAGCAGCTGTCCGTGGAACGTTGAACATCACGGAGATATCTGTGATCCTGGGAGGATTCAAAACATGACGGATGAAACTTCAGTTGGAATCCACTTGGGGTGAGTCTGAGCCGGAGGCAGTCACTGAGGAATGTGATATGGCTGTGGAAACGAGTTTTAGCAAATACCTGGTCAAACACTAGGAGTGACAGTGAAATTAACATGTGCGGGTAAGAAGAAAGATGGAAAGGAAAATCCTGTCCGAGAGAGGAGCAGAACTTCTTCAAGATGGGCATGCCTAGAAGAGATGTGGCACTGTGTTAAATATGAAGTAAAAACCGAAAGAACTGCGGATGCTGTTAATCAGGAACAAAAACAGAAGTTGCTGGAAAAGCTCAGCAGGTTTGGCACCAAATGTGAAGAAAAAATCAGAGTTAATGTTTCGGGTCCAGTCATCCTTCCTCAGAACATTGTTGAATAATTTGGGAAACTCCATTGTATTCAGTCTGAGGGAACAAAAGGTATTTGTTCATTGATTTCATAAATTATCATGATACAGCAAAAAAACAAGAGGTTGCTGCTTATTAAGACCAAAAACTGATGGTGATTATTTTTAAAAAGTGGCTAAATTGGTTACTTTAAACTTACACATTTGCCATTGTTGAGTGAATGCAGTCAAGCTTCCAGATTAAAAACATGATCATGGCAACAACAACTTGAATGTATATAAAACCTTTAACAGATATAAAACGTCCAGGGGTGCTTCACAGAAGCATAATCAGACAAAAAACAACATAACATAGAGAATTAAACATTAGGGCAAGTAAGCAAAATTTTGTCAATCAGCTAATTGTTAAGGATTACATTAAAATGTGTGAGGGAGAAAGAGCTCAGAGGAGTTTAGGAGGAAGTTGTAAAATGTAAAGTAAAATCACTATAATCCCAGAGGACCATAAGGCTGTTCCCTCACTAAACAGAGGTAGTTTAACCTGAAGATGATTACGCCTCAGGTGAGGGAAATGGTTGAGAAGTAGAGTCCTTCATGGTAATCTCAGCCAGTGCTGGAATTGAATCCATCCTATTGGCTAAAACATAGAGATCATAGTTGAATAATACTTACTCTGGCAGGCCTCTGGATGTGGGAATTTTGTGACCCACTTATTGTTTTGTGCATCGCATACAAACTTTGTCCCATCAAATGCACTTTGGTAGCCTTGACGACAAATCAGATGGCAAAGTTGCAGAGACTGACCATTCAGTACCTCATCACATAGAACAGTGCCATCTGACACAGCTAGAGTGTTGAAGGGTAATGCACACTGTGGACCTGGGAAAACAAAACAGTGTGAGATTAACAACCCCTTAACTAAATCACCCACTTAAAAAAGTCACAAACATTTTTCAATCAGTGGAACGGGAGGAATCATTTCCCATAATTGGCTTGTTGGGCAATGGATTGGCGCAGTGGAAAATCGCTGCTAACTGATAAATCTGGAACATAAATCTCATTAATGTTGACGAGAAAAACTGTTGTATCAATTATCATTAAAGTCTATGTGGCTCACAATGTCCTTTAGGGATTATCAGATCTGGTTTTCATATGGCTCCACAGCTACAGTAAGGCTGTTATCTTTTAAATGCCTTCTAAAATGGCTGAGCAAATGACTCAGTTCAAGAACAATTAAGGACGAGCAACAAATGCTGACCTTGCCAGCAACACTGAAAGAAGTATTCTTATAAAAGGGAAAAGAAAAAATGATTGTGTTCTTCCATTGAAGTAAATGCTGAAGTTATACTGCAAGATAGAGTCACAGAATCATACAGTCAGAGAGTAGTGAAACAGACCCTTCAGTCCACTATGTCTTTGCTGACCAACAAACTCCAAATTACACAAATCCTATTTACTGCACTTGGTCCGTAGCCTACTACACCCAGCATTTTAAGTACTCATTCAGATGCTTCACAAATGTTGTGAGTGTAACTGTCTCTCAGGCAGGACATTCCACATTTTTACCACCTTCTGGTGGAAGAACTATTCCTGCATATCCTCTAAACCGCTTTCTCCTCACCTTAAACTTAGGACCTCTGATCTTAGACATGTTTGCAATGAGGAAGAGATTCTCACAATCTACCCTGTCTACGTCTCTCATGATTTTGTGTACCTTGATCAGATCCCTCCTCAGCCTCCTCCGCTCCAAGGAAAATAAACCTAACCTATCCAGTCTCTCCTCTTATCTGAGGCTTTTCATCCAGGAAACATCCTAGTGAATCTCCTCTGCACCCTTTCCAGTGCAATGACATCCTTCCGGTAGTGTGGCAACCAGAGCTACTCCCAATATTCCATCTGTGACCTAATCAATATTTTATAAAGCTGTAACAAGACTTCCTTGCTCCCTACTCTATGTCCTGGATAATGAAGGCAAGGATTCCATATTTCTTCTTCTGCACCCTGTTTACTGCTCTGCCAGTGCTGACACCTTCTAGAGGTAACAAAGGCATAAATGAGGGCATCAGCAGCTGATGAGCTAAAGCAGGAGCTGAGCTGGGCAATGTTTCATAGATAGAAATGAGGGATCTTAGTCATGGCTTGGATATATGGTTGGAAACTCATCTCGGGGTAAATGTAATAAAATTGTGAACAGCCTTGTCCAAAGCTGAAGACAGCTTATGAAAGACACATTAGATATTTTTCACCACTGTGAGTGTCACAGCATCATTAGTTGTTCTCTATTATTACATAGTATATTGTACATTTTCCACTTCTCCACGGAGCATCCAGATAACTTACGGTTGCAGGCCGGTTTCGATCCAGTTGTTGTGTTGATTTGTGTTCCAGGGATCTCTTCACCATTTGTAAAGACACACCAACACCTCCCTTTGCCCTGATCACACTGTACCGCTGAGAAGGAACCATCAAATTCTTCACAAGCTGGGATGTACCCTATGCCCACCTTCTGCTGCATCACTTGAGTTTTGAGAATTTCACATCTGCTGGGACCTAGTGTTTGAGAAAGGAGGAGAATATTAATTTGACAGTTTACGTTTCATCAAATTCAGTACAGAATTGACTAAAACTATTGAATGGAGCTTTTATTACTTTTAAAGCAAAGTTCTGGACTATCTCTGAAAATGAACGATATGAGTAATTGATATGAGGTGTTAATAATGTTATTTCTCATCGGTAGATCTCTCCCTCTAGCCTAATACATTTTCTTGCTAAAGTAGCTATATATTATAGGCCTAATTTCCGCCATCAGTCCAGTAGGGAGCATCACCCATATGGCACTGCAGTAATTACCGGCCTGCAATTAGATTTATCTAATTACATGGTTAGTATATGAGGGGCTGTGGAATCTCTGCTCTTACAGTAACAATAATTAAAAATATAAATAAGTCCACTTTTGCCACTGGCCCTGCAAAATCAATGCTAGATTGCTGTTGACACATACACCTGAAGAATGAGTAGCTGTATGGGATTCCAGAGAGAACATGTGAAATATTATTCCAGTTCACTTTTATACATTCAACAGAAAAAGATAGCATAAAATTTAAAGTAAAATTGAACTATCTTAAGAGTTAAGCAGAGAATCAGGAATAATACTGTTGTAACTGAGCATGCAGGGACAATCTATTTACACTAATATTTCTTGCTTAATATTAGGCTAGGGAATAATCTGGCAATTTTTTTTGTTCTGATTTCAAGGATCCCAGATTTGGATGCAATACTTGGGTCTGACTGTACAGGACAGAAATGAGCAGACACAACACATTTCAGAACAAGGTACTGGAAAATTGAGGAGGAGAAGGGGAGGAAGGTGCACTCTCAGAAGAGGCCACATCAACCCTTGGTGCTCAGGAGTGAGAATCAGTGGATATGAAGTGGAGTCATGGGTCAGGCAGGAGCCAGTGAAAGCCTGGCATCACCTATTTTAGACAAGACCCACCCAGCCTCGGGCAACTGTCTGTGTGGAGTTTGCACATTCTCCCCGTGTCTGCGTGAGTGTCCTCCAGGTGCTCTGGTTTCCTCCTGCAGTCCAAAGATGAGCAGGCTAGGTGGTTTGGCCAGGCTAAATTGCCTGTAGTATTCAGGGATGTTTGATTAGGTAGGTTATAGGGGAATGGGTCTGGGTGGGATGCTCTGGGGGTCGGTGTGGGTTTGTTGGGCTGAGGGGCCTGTTTCCACACTGTAGGGATTCTATGATTGAGCGTTACTTGGTAACTTAACTGGTCAGTGGCAGGCCAACACTCAGGATCAAGAACCCTGGACCCAGTCATTCCACCCACCAAAGTCATCAGTCAGAGGTGAGCAGCTCTCCTGAACTCCTGCACCATTGATAAGGTGGTTGCAGCTGTTTCGGTATGACACCCACCTGAGCCTTAGTACTGGCGATGGATCCTAGGCCATGGGTGAGAGTGGGATTACATGGAAGATCTCTACCTTCCAGTCATCCCCAGCAGCAGCAGCAGTGGAATAAGGCATCTAATTGGCCATTAATTTTCTGCTCAAAGTCCTCCGATGGTGATCAATCCTGCCACAGATGTAACAAGGGTGCAGGCAAGAAGATAGCAGATCCAACCCACCAACATCCAACATGATTAGGTGTTCTCACACCCTTACCACTACACCAGAAGAGGGCATTAAATTCTACTTCATTTAGGGTGACCTCGCTTGAAATCTACCTGTAACCACAACCACACTGCACAATGACAATAGACGGAAAGTTGAGTTTCCACTGTTGTAAGTTAGCGTTATTGTGTCTGGCTCCTGATGGGAGTAGATAATATTTACAACCTCATCTAGTTACAATCCACTGTTATGTAAGGGAGGTTTGAAAAACATTTGGACAGGTACATGGATGGGAAAGGTTTCGAGAGAAATGGACCAAATGTGGGCAGTTGGAACTAGCTGAATAGGCACCATGGTCAGCATGGACCAGTTTGGGCTGAAGGGCCTGTTTCCATGCTGTATTATTCTATGACTCCATGACTCTAGGTCACTGAGGTCTACTTTTCCAAAAAAAAGTTGAATATAACATTCAACATTCACACTCTTTACAACCAAAGCACAGAGGCATTGGTGTGTACCATCTACAAGATGAATTGTAAGGCTTTTCTGACAGGACCTTCCATACTCGAGACCTCAAAGACATAAAAACATAATGTGTCTCTTCAAAGGTACTCTGATGAGAAATAACACATTTCATATGTAACCAGTCAGCACAAAGTTTGCAAGATGACTGCATTAAATTCAACACATGGAATTAATCACATGTCAAAATATTCTTGTATATCTTTAGGAATTATCAAATGTCTCAGCCAGAATTCACTGAACCATAAGGAGCACCATTCATGGGTATTTTGGGGACATATTTGAACAGCTTTCCTACTTTGTTCTTTCTATTTCCAGTGAAATGGATGCCATATTCTTCAAATGTAAGTATTTATGGCACTGTCCCATTTCTGTTGCCTTTCCTTGAAACCACTCCAATACCTGTGTAACGTTTCTGAAGAAAGCAGCTGTAGTGCTTCAAATGCGACTACAGCAATGTGTTCACTTGTGTCCATAGAGACTCTTAGACTTGTTGAAATCCAAATTTCTATTTGCTTTGGCGTGTCCTTCCATTCAATTTGATGACGCTTCAAATGCTTCATTAACTAACTGAGCTAATATTTGTCATTCCACTTAATTTATTAATCTACAGAAGCAATATTATTCATGATTGAGTCAGAAGTATTCCAGAATTCATGGAAATCCCCTGAATGAACATAAAGTTAAAAACCACATCCCAACTTTTAACATTGTCAGTTCTAACTTTGTAATACATAAATAATTGCTCCTTGTCACCTCAACTTGAAAACACTGCAGACTTCCATGGTTCATCAAGATGAAATCTTATGAAAAGTTGTATTCTATAATTTCAGATAACTCAATCAAACCTGTCTGCCTTTCCAGTTCAATAATGATACACTGTTGATACATGGTTGATGAAAAAGACTGCAGTTGTGATCAATCCAAATGAGTGAATTAATGTTGCAAGATATGACTGATGAACATTTAAGAATAGACTGTTACATGGACACAGCACTCCCTACTGTTTATTACAGGAATATGCTGTGATTTATTGCCTGCTATACTACGTGTGATTCTGAGCAAAATTCTTCCTAGCTCTACAGGTTTCCTTCTGTATGTCATATTGAGCTCTGAATACCCACAAATAGCAGTCGATAGTTGAACTACTTTGCTGCATCTAATCCTCCTTTCTGAGCTGAATCTAGGAGCGTGTCCTATTATTGATGTAGAGAAGAGACGACTGAAGATGCTTAGTGAGAAGAGGGACTTGTCTGACCTAACAAGACGTCATTAATTACAAAATAGAAACATGTACAATCAATAATAGGCATAAATACAACTATCAGGAGCAAAGTATGTCGCATCTGTCTTCAGTGGGGCCTTATGTTGAACAGGCTTTTTCTCCACCTAATGACAGTGTCATATCATTAGCTTGAGTGGAGTAACTGCAACTTAAAGATCAACTCTTTTAGAACCTTTAATTTATACAACATTGCTGCCCAAGCTTTTCCCCATTGTTTACCTTTATAAATTCATGTGCATTACTACTTTCACGTTTACGACTACCCTATCCCTTACCAAGTCTGTAACTTCACAAATTCAGAAAGTCTAGAGATTGACAATTCTTTCTAAATATAGTCTTCTGAATATCTTTCAAAGAAGATGCTGCTGATTCGGTTGTCTATAACCTCATATGGGTGACTGTTAATTTTGTGAAAGTCCATTATGGACATATTTCCTTTGTATTATCCTGAATTTCTGGACCAGCCATTGGTATTTGGTTTGAGCAGATATTCTTTCTTGTGTCTTACATCACCAAATTCCTTTTTGTGATAGTGTCTTGAACCTACAGATATTCATCTGGCTACCACAGGATTGCACATAGATCAGCTTCATTTTGTTTAAGCAAATATTTACTCACAATCTACAGATGCATCTGAGTTGAGTTGAATAAGCTCTCTACTTCAACGTGTTGAGTAGGTTAAACATCTTCCTTTGTTCTCTGCAGATCTGGTTTTAGTAAACCTAGCTATTTTCACAGCCTCGGTCACGTTACTAGAGGATGATTGCTCAATTGGTATCAGATTTGCAGGTAGCACTGACAATTTTGCTTTGAGAGACAATAGATTGTAATGTTTTTTGGTAATGATAGGAATGGAAAACATTTCCAGTCCTGTAACTTATGTAACTTCCTTCCTGTTGAAAGTATGAAACAGTTCTACTATGCCAATGTAGGCCATCTCATGACACTCCTGTTTTGGATTCTGCCATGGCTCAATGAAATGCTCCAATGGCTAACCATTGACCAGGTAGTTCACAATGCTTTGCTTCTGTACCAGTTGCTCTCATGGGTCAAACTCATTCTGCTACCACAAAGCTATGGAGACCAAGTCATGTAAGCAGGCTGAAAAAGTGTGGAGAATTGACTGTGATCTATGTAAACATTTTTAACCCTTATATGCTGCTTGTGTTGCAGTGTCATTTGTAGAAGGCATTTCATTTTGAGACTTATTCTACCTGAACCTTATAGTTTCACCTTACAGTCTATAAGTTTCATTTCTTCAGTCATGGGGTATCTGATGCTTATTTTTGTATCAAGCTAAAAAATTGTAATATATTGACAAAATTGACATATATAAGCACTGTGAAATTTAAGTCAGTTGAATCAGTAATGTTAGTCAAATAACCAGTTTATCCTAGGAATCCCTCCAGTATCACCTATAATCTCCTCATGTTCCAACGCATTTTGAATGAATTTCTCCAAAGTTACCTTTTCCTGGGGCTGTAGTAAATCTGACAAAGATTCATTCGGAATTCTGACTTCAAAGTTCCATAGTCACAGGTTACTATTAACCTGTATTGGCCATTAATGAGATTATCGCCAAATTCCCTTATAAACTATATTCAGCTGTTAAATCTTGTGCTTTCAAAGATTACATTTGTTCTCATATTGATGTAAATATCAAAGACTTCTAACATTTCATCAGTGGTATCTGTGCCTTCCTTGGTATTTTGATGATTTTAAAAATGATCCTTGATATGGCATGCTGAATACAATAATGCACTAATTTGTTCAGACTCAGAGTCAGTGTTTATATTTGAAGCAATTCTGCATCACAAGCATTGTTTTCTTCAAAATGTCCAATCCTATGTTGTTTGACCTGTCTCTAGCATTAAGTATTTTCTGAAGTGTTATTTCTTCTTCTATTCCTTCTTCATGTGTTTATTTATTCTTGTTCCTTTAAAACTGTATAATCTCAATACTGTTTATAATTTGCTACATCAAACTTGTATTCTTACATGAAATCAGTACTGTTTAAATACTGGGTTAGAGATGAAAAAACCTGCAGATGCTGGAATCCAAAGTAGACAAACAGGAGGCTGGAAGAACACAGCAAGCCAGGTAGCATCTGGAGGAAAGGAGCAGTCCTGAAGAAGACTTGACTGAAGAAGACGAGACATTGACTGCTTCTTTCATCCAGATGCTGCCTGGCTTGCTGTGTTTTTCCAGCCTCCTGTTTGTCTACCCTGTTAAATACTGTTATCTTAAAGTTTCTTCAAACTTCAAACTCTGTATTATGGCATTATTGTATGACCTTTTTTCCAATACAGCTTTAAATTTTGATAACTAGCAATATTGCATCATATTATTTTTTAAAGTTTCAAATTCTGCTAAACAGCAGCGCTCTACTTCTGTACTACCTGTGGGGTTTTCCCACTTTTTCATCATCAAAATGATGGTTCCTACTATCTGGATTGTTTTGCCACCTTCTGAAGCCAAGATGAAGTCCTTCTCATTTGGGTAAGTTGGATGCTTTTGAAGATCGAAACACAAATCATGACCCCTTGATAGTTTATTTTAGAAAACATTCTATGTCAGAGGCCATAATAATTCTTCCCATATAAATTGTACTTTAAACTGTGAATCTCGATCTTCGCATTCTTCAAACCTTATTTGCAGTTAGGCTCTTTCTTAAAACCATTTAAATTTTTCTTTTTGTTCACATATATTACCTATATGAGTTTTCTGCAGCCTTAATGCTAATAACATTCCTGGTCTTTGCTCTGTCTATTGTAGCCATGCCTCATGAAGCTCGCACACAATGGTGGTGATGCTCATTTGAAAGGTTAAGTACACCTTTTCACCTCTTTCCTTTCAAATTTGATCTTTGTGCTGTTATTGTGAAGTATTTTTCCTTCTTGTCTTCAGGTATCCCCAGAACTTCCTTCTCCAAGGTCCCTATTTCTTCCCAGGTCAGGTTTGCCTCTTTTCCTAAACCTCACTGTTTTCTCCGCATCTCTTACTAGTTTTGAAATCAATATTTTCTTCTAGTCGACTGTTTTTGTCCTGTTATTGCTCCCACAAGTGGTGCAGAGTATTAGTTTTTGCTTTTAGCTGCTGACTGACAGCTGTGTCTTCTTAAATCAGTGATGTTAAAGTGATAAACATGTTATTGTCAGAATTTTTTTTTCCCAGGTTGTGTGCATTCAGTCCACCATTGGTATTTCCAGAAATTTCAGCAATAGTGTTCACACTGATCATCATTTCATAATGCATGCTGAGTACCAGCTGCTGGTGGTTGAGCTATTTCACTGCTACCAATCCTGCTTTCTACTCTTTTAGATATTTTCAAAACAACCTGTTCAGAAATGTTATTACATGCTTGTAGAGAGGTGGACCTTAAATGCAGGCCTCCTACGCCAGAGAAAGGTAAACGACCACTGCACTGCAAGGGTTCATATCAAACCTTGGCTGCACCAAAATTAAGTCTGAACTTCACAGCCCTTTGAAGATATTTTCTGACCAAATTGTTCACCAATAGTATGACACACCTCTGGAGCAATGGGACTTAAACCCAGGTCTCCTGTCTCAGAGGTAGGGGCACCACTCCTGTGCCACAAGAAGCCCTAATGCTGCTTTCTATGGTGAGTCTAAGAGCCTGCTTAATTATTAATGGTAGAGGATAGGCCACTAGAAAGTCCTAACAAGAAGAGGCATCTGTCTTACATAACAATGTCCTAGTCAATATTTGGTTCTTAAGATCACAAAAGCAGAATATCTAGTCATTAGCTTGTAGCTATTTATGAAGTTCTGCAATATACAAATAGGCTTCCCTTTTCCCTATATGAAAACGTAACTACAGAGTCAATAATTGGCTATAAAATGCTTTGCAATGTCCTGAGGTCCTGATGTGAAATGTGCCATAAATGCAAGCTCTTTCTTTATATGTAAACCACTGAGTTTGGTCGCATTCATTATCCATACTGTTTAACATTCCTTTTCTTTTTAAAGACACCTAATTCTGTTTCAAAATAATTTATGGACCCATTTTAACAAGAAATTGTGTCAGAAGTTAAACACATTAACTCTACTGTTACGCATATTTTTCATTCTAAACGTTTCTCCGACAAGAAAGCCTCATATACTGCTTTCCAAATTATTAATCATTGTTATTGTTGGAAGATGCAACACATCTGTGAGCAGTTACAGAAATTATTTTGAAGATTTTTTCACAGTTCCAGCTGGTAATGGTGGAATCTCCAGGAAATCTCACCCTGATGTGGCCCACTGCATTCTTCCCCTGAAACTTGGCAACCCCTTTTTTTGAAACAATAGAAACAAATGCACACTTATGACAAATGTTTAACTTACTGGTTTCTAATATTGTAAGTACTTTAACAATCAATTCTAATGCTTAGAGGTTAGTGTCATCATCACAGAAGAGAAAAGATGCAGAACTACCTTGGCTCATTTTTTTCAATCTTGTTTCTTGACACAATTGTGTCAACTTACAACTTGCAAACTAAACTTGTTAATCAGCTGTCAACTTTAATTTCATAGACGATGGTTGACTCACATCCCAGTTTTTACAAAAAGATGGCGGGTTGAATCTTACAGAATCCGACAGCTGAAGAGGCAGTAATTTAGCTCATCAGGTAATGCCATCTCTTTGAAAGAGCTACCTAATGAGTTTTATCCTTACAGGCAGTGAGATTCCCACTACCCTCTGGTTGAAAAGAATTTCCTTACATTTCCTCTAAACCTTCTGCTCCTTACCTTCCACCTATGCTCCCGGTCATTGATCCCTCTATCAAGGGGAAAGGATGCTTCCTGTCTACCCTATCTATGTCCCTCATAATTTTATGCAGCTCATTCATGTCCCCTCTCTGTCTCCTATGCTTTTAGGAAAACAAAACCTTTTCTGAAGAAGGGTCCAGACCAGAAACGTCAGATTTCCTGCTTCTCTGATGCTGCCTGGCCTGCTGTGTTCCTCCAGCTCCACACCTTGTTATCTCAGACTCCAGCATCGGCAGTTCCTACTATCTCTCAGTCTGTCAATCTCTCTGAATCAAACTGAAACTCTCAAGCAAAGGCAACATCCTGGTAACTTTCCTCTGCGACCCTCTCCAGTGCTATCACATCCCTCCTATAATGTGGATTCCAGACTGCACACAATGCACCAGCTGTGGCCTAACCAACATACTGCCTATAGATTTGCAGCATAACTTTCCCGCTCTTAAACTCTATGCCTCATCTAATAAAAGCAAGTATTCCATATGCCTTGGAGATAGTAAGAACTGCTGATGCAAGAGTCAGAGATAATACAGTGTGGAGCTGGAGGAATGCAGCAGGCCAGGCAGCATCAGAGGAGCAGGAAAGCTAACCCTAACCCTAACCCTTCTTCAGAAAAAAATTCTGAAGAAGGGTCCCGACCCGAAACGTTAGCTTTCCTGCTCCTCTGATGCTGTCTGGCCTGCAATGTCCCTCCAGCTCCACACTGTGTTATCTATACCATAAGCCTTGCTTTTGTTTTCTACACCTCTATTTATGTGATAGGATGCACCAATCTGCCACTAACAAAATGCCAGTAGGCTCAGAACATTGCCCTCAATAGGATGTTCAGTTATTTAAATTTGCTCTCTGTCATTTTCCTCAACCTAGCAACTTCCAGTTTGAGGTTAGGAAGCTGTGATCTTGTTCATGAGTCACTAAAAGTTAGCGTGTAGGTTCCACAATCAATACGGAAGAGGAAAGGTATGTTGGACTTCATGACAAGGGGATTTGTGTACAGAGGGAAAGATGTCTTGTTGCAATTGTATCGAGCCTTGGTGAGACCTCACTTTGAATATTGAGTGCATTTTTGATCCACTGACCTAAGGGAAGCATATACTGTCTTAGAGAGCGTGCAATGAAGCTTCATTAGATTAATCCCTGGGGTGGTGGGATTGCCTTATGGGGAGACTAAGTTTTCATTCTCCAGTATTTCAAAAATGAAGCATTTCATTAAAACTTACAAATTTCTCATGGGGTGACAGGGTGGGTGTAGGTAAGCTTTTTACTCTGGTTGATGATTCTATAACCATGGGGAGAAAAATCCCAGGATAAGGAATAAGCCATTTAAGACTGAGATGAGGAAGGATTTCTTCACTTAAAAGGTGGTGAATCTGGAGAGCCCAGATGGTTGTGGAAGCTCAGTCACTGAGTTGGTTCAAGACAGAAATCTACAGATCTCTGGAGACTAATAGTATCAAGGGAAGTGGAGATACCTGAGAAAGTGGTGTTGAGATAGAGAGCAAAGATCTAAATAAATGGAGAAGGAGGTTAGATGAGATGAATGACCCCATCTTCGCAGCCTGATGGCTCCATCTGTACCTCCATGATAAAAGCTCAGAATCACACTACTGAGGATTATGAGGAATTTTTATCATGTTTGATATTTGAGACTAGAAATCAGGAGTGTTGCACTGCAATAGAAATCAGTATCCAGATTACGTGTGAGAATTCCTATCAAAATCTCTCTGACCTCACACACTGTCAATGTACTCAACTCTGGTAACAGTACTCACAGTGTGGCTGCCCATCTGAATCAGTTACAGCCAGTTGAAAAGCTTTCCCAGTCACTGGGTCAATGCACCAAGCTTTACCATCCCCAGAATCTGACCACTGCAAGATATTGTATTCTCCACTCTGCAGAACAAAATATAAACATTACTCAATGCAAGTGAAAGCCAGTTAAAAGATGAGGTACACTTTAAGCTCCAAATGTACTTTTGACATGTTTAGATTTTTAAAAACTATTTGAAGAAAATGTATTTTCTACTTCATCTATCTAGTTTATTAAATGATTCAGCTAGATGTTCAGAGTTCCTGTACTTTGTATGGTTCAGAAAAAATATCACGCATATAGCTTTCAGAGATAAAAGGTACTGCAGATGCTGGAGAATCCGAGATAACAAGCATGGGGCTGGATGAACACAGCAGGTCAAGCAGCATCATAGGAGCAGGAAAACTTGACGTTTCGGGCCTAGACCCTTCATCATTCTAGGCCCAAAACGTCAAGCTTTCCTGCTCCTCTGATGCTGCTTGGCCTGCTGTAATCATCCAGCCCCACACCTTGTTATCTCCTGATGGTGAGTGTATTGTTTGAAAACTGTGTAGATGATTAAGTCTCTCACAGAATGGTGGTTTAATGCTAAGGCTCCCACATCAAGAGAATTTATCAATGAGTCTCTTGCTATATAAAGAGTTTCTAGATGCTAAGATGGTCACTTTAAAAGAGAGAAGACCTCAAAGGGAATAGAAGCAAAAATAGTAAAGCGCATATAATTTTACAAGGCAATAGTCATTAAAACAGGATATTGTTCTGTTTAAAATGGTGTCAGCAAGAAGCCACTCTACGATGTCCAAAAAATTCCCTTTGATCTGTGACTTAATTAGTTTGTGCATTGCTAATTAATGACATCGCCTGTGATACAATCACCTGGAACTACTACTAAATGAATGGTATCCATCAATTTAATTTGTTCTGTGATCTCACCATCTTACTCAAGGCAGATGTGCGATCTTTATAACAAGATGGGCTGGATGAACACAGCAGGTCAAGCAGCATCATAGGAGCAGGAAAACTGCAGTACCTTTTACCTCTGTGCAATCTTTATTCTGGTTCATTGATAATGAAGTCTGGTACTTCGGTAGTGTTACCATGAATTTGCATTTCAGTATCTCTAAAAGAACTGTTTGTAGTCCACAGCTGTTTTGATTTTAGAGTTGGCTCAGCAAATGAAGGTCCATTATGAACTATATTGTATTTAAATGATATTTAAATCGTTAGCTGAGGTTTCAAAATATATCATTTGAGAATGATGAGAAGTATTTCTCTTTGAAAGGAGGGACAATGGTGAAAGTCCCTCCTTCAGACAGGGTGAATACGTCTCTTTTTAGAAGATGTCTTGCTCGTGATAGTCCCCTGTTAAAAGGACCCTTTAACTGAAGTCATAATTATGTGACAGCCTTTAAAAGAGTTTGTAGGACAATTAGTGTACCTTTAATGGGTATCCTAACAGTGAAACTCTATCGTTAAAAGTGGGTCCTGTATAAAATGGCGGTGTTGGTGGTAGTTATCATTTTGTTTCAAACTTACCACAGAACAAGTTGGATCAAATAATTCCCTGGTCGTGGTATTCAGCTGGAAACCCATACGTTTCCATCCAGCGACAGCAGCATTTGTTTGAGAGCGTTGACATGGTGTCTGACCTGGAAAAGGAAGATTGAAATGCTAACTGCAATACTTTAGTGGCTTGTAGTGCCCCTAAAATTTTGAAACTAGTTTGATGTTCCAAAAAAATGAAGGACAAGAAAATATAAATAGGTAACCCCATATGTGATGAGTTGATAATCTGATGTTAAGGGAGAACAAAATGTCAAGAAGATACTGTTGGCTATAGCTCCCTATTACCAATTTTACACATGTCAGTACAAGACATGTGAAGACATTAGATAAAAGAAAATGGAGAACACAGTTTTCTTTTGAAAAAAAGAAAGCTGGCTCCCTTAGTAGCTTAATGAGATGGTGCTGAGTGAGTGGCTGGGGCATTCAGACAATGAAGGGCTCTGATTTAACCTCCGATCAATACTCAATTAATTATCTTCAGCATTAATGGCATCACTCTCACTTTGTGTTCCTGCTGGAATTATTGCAAGTCAGGCTAAAGCAGGTCTGGTCTCTGCTATTATGGCCCTTATTGTGGGACATCTTAATGATATGTGTTTTTCAATTCACATGTAAGGAATGGTTTGGGTAAGATTCTGATATTCCAGGGACATGATATCTTCAAGGTACAGGAGAAAACAACACAACAAGGATGAGAACTTTAAATTTGAGACATTTCCAGTCCAGTATCTAATGTAGTACCGACTTGCTGGGTGAATGGAATTTGGTGCAAGTTAGGATGTGGCTAGCAGGTTTCTATGCAATTTCCAACTTACACTGATGTATCTGGGTCAAGCGAATAGCCAGTGAACCAGGAATATAGTTTCCAGTGTTATCAACACACCAACAGTGACCTGCAGCAAACCAAAAGGGTAACAGTAATAAGAAGTGGTCAAATATAATGTCCAAGCAAAAAAGATAATTACAAATGACAAAAGTTTTATATATGCATTTTCTGTCTCACATCATTGCTGCCCCACATTCCCTTTAAATCCAGTTCTGGTTTAACTGAAACTCAAATTCCACTACTGAAATGTCGGCATATTAATTAATTATATTGTACAGGTTCATCATCAAGTTAATAAGCTCTAGTGTTAGCAGTGAAGGCAGTAAATATTATAAAAACACAGAAACTACTGCATGCACTGAAAGAGGAATTTTTATTTATTCACTCATAGGATGTGTGTCTTGCAGTTTCTTGCCAGCATTCCTCTTTGACCTTGAGAAAGTGATCATGAGCCGCCATCATGAACACTTCATATGGTGCAGGTACATTAGCCTATCTTTTTCATTTCAGTGGCAAATAATCTACTGTGCCTGATCCATAATTATTTCTCTGCCTTGGAAGCTCTTTCAAAAAAATCACACCATTTGGCATCATTCTTTCTTGCTTGAGCGTTTAATTGCTTACAACGCTGGCTTGCCTTTTCCACCTACCACTCAAAACCTGCCTCACACTGACATTTTCAAAGAGCATTACAGAAAAAAACAAACAATTGTTGTTGGGCAATCTAGGCCCTGGTGAAATTTTAGTAGTTTTCTGGCATTGTGGGTGATATTTTCAAGTCAAACAATTCCACTTACCAGTACTCTCATAGCACTGAGTTGGTTCCCAGTTTCCAAGGCCATCACATTGGGGGATGTAAGGGCTGTAACCTTTTAGAGTTAATTCCCCAAGAATCCTTTCCTTGATGGATTGATTTCTCCTGTAGAATTGTAGAACTGTTTGAAAGCACCTCATTAGTAAAGTCAGGTAGGTCACAGAACAAGAGCTAAGTACACAAGTGTACTTTAACATATAAAAGCCAGTTAGTAACACATGATGCTTCTCCAAACTACTCTGTCACAACATGTAAAATTTTCTTAACATTAATCAGATGCCTGCACTGCTTACAATATCTGAAGTTCCGAATTTTCTTTTAAAAGCGATATTTTCTTTACGGCTGGTAATAATAAGGGCACTCCTTATTATTTATCCAGAAATGTTACAGCAACTTTAGGTGGTGGTTGCATATTTAATCACAGAAATCTAAACACTGCTGTCTTGGATGTACCATTCTACCATTATTATCCTGAAAAATAGTACTTCCCAGCTCCACGCACTTGACTCAGGGCGAAGTGCCCCAGACAGTCAGACTTTTGCTCTGGGGGTCAGGCATTAGTAGGTGTCAAGTCACTGCCCTGAGAAAGAATTTGGAGGCAGCCATGAGAAATCTGGAGGAGGAGGGCAGAGGGAAAGGGCTGCCTCTGTGCCCTGACATTCTGTCACAGCTGCAAAGTAAAACAATAAAACAAAAATAGCCCTCACCTCTTACACCCACACAAACCCATCTACAGTGCCTACCAACCTATGCCACCTCATGCCCCATAGCTTTTCACAACGTATGTCCTCCCAGCTAACGCCCCTTGGACCTTTATATGTTTACTTAGTGCTAAATCTTGCCAAACCATGCTCCCAATCTGCCATCTTTTGTCTTTACACATTCTATGCCCACAGGCTTAGATATCCAATATGAATCAACCTCAGGACCCATGATGAAATTAAATAAGAAAAAGTTCCAAGTGTCTGACAATGAATTTGCTCATTGCAAAAAGCCTTTAACTTCCTTCAACTAATTAGTCATTAAAAAAGCAAACATTTGCATTCATAGCCCATTTCAAAGACTTATAAAAGCTTGTGAAGTGCCGTGAACTGGCATCCTACTGTGATACTAACAGCTTTTGAATCAGTCATGCAGCACACATTCTTTAATAACAGAGTTCAGGTGTTAACAGGGTGAACTGATTTCTTTACATTGCAGATAGCTTTTAATTTAGAAATTATGAAACTAGGACATTTAAGTAATTTGACAGCATGACAGCCCTTCTGACACCTCACTTGATACCTCCCTTGACAGTTTGACCATTACCATAACAGCTTGGAAGTTCTAAAGAGCGTACTATTGCTAATGGGTTTATCCACTGTTAACGCACATATGCACCTACCTTTAACTAATCCAAAGAGCATATGATGTTTCACAAAGGGTATCTGTCCCATCCAAATGGTTACCTTTCCTCTAAAATTGTAGCCTATCACTGCAAAGAACTTCACAAACTTCAGAAATTCTCATTATATGTCTTAAGTGCTCAAGTTGTGTTTTCAACACCTATATGTACAAAGACAATCTAAATAATGCTAGACATCGCTATAAGGCCTGCCATAGCAAATTACACCATAATTGTTTTCTTTCCTAGGAGGCCAGTGAAGTTTCTGTTGAGACAAGTTGATTCTAAGTTTATATATGGCAGTAATAATAACATACAAATATATAGCTTTAATGTAGTCTTTAATGTAGAAAAATATCCTGAGACATTTCATAGAATCAAATAAACATGATGCTGAGCCAACTAGGAATATAACGTAATTACTTATGGGCGAGGAGGGACAATAGGTGCTTTTGTCTATTAGAGAGAGAGAGAGAGAGAGATGGGTGGTTGAGAGGCATCATTCCATATCAAACATGGGACATAGCAATGAGGGAGACCTCCATGAACTACCTCAACAAAATGGGAGTCGAACCCATGACATTGGCATTATTCCACTCCACACTTTCTCCATCCAGTCACTGAGCTAACCAAATCCAGTGCTAAGTTAGAGAAGGCAACACAACATAACCTTCAATGGGATGAAAGAAAATAAGATACGCGTACATGAAGGAACACTAGACGTAGGATGCAGGCAAGTAAGGCTGTAAATTGTAACAGGAGATCGTTGAGCTACCCAGGCAAAGTCAACCAACCAATCCAGAACTTATTTACTTGGCTTCACCCCATAATTCTTAATGACCTTATCTAATTAAAAAACTATTATTTCCCACGTTGAAAATGCCGATTATCCATGTATACATATCCCTCTTAGAGAAAAACATCATGAATTTAGGGGGGCAGCACAGTGGCTCAATGGTTAGCACTGCTGCCTCACAGCACCAGGGACCTGGGTTCAATTCCACCCTCAGCCAACTGTCTGAGTGGAGTTTGCACATTCTCCCCATGTCTGCGTGGGATTCTTCCAGGTGTTCTGGTTTCCTCCCACAGTCCAAAAATGTGCAGTTTAGGTGAATTGGCCATGCTAAACTGCCTGTAGTGTTCAGGGATTTGTAGATTGGGGGAATGGGTCTGGGTGGGATGTTCTGAGCTTCAGTGTGGACTTGCTGGGCCAAAGGGCCTGTTTCCACACTGTAGGGATTCTATGATCTATGAACAGGAGTTTCCTGATCTCTCTCCTAAATGAACCAGCTCTATATTCAGCAGGAAGAGGTCACAGAGATAGGAAGGAGTGACCTGACAAAAGATTTAAATGTTGGGATGAGAAATTCTAATTAGAGGCATTTGTGGACTAAAAATTAATGTAGATCCATGAGGGCAGGGATATTGTGTGAGTGGGATAGGGCAGTGTCACAGATTTACCTCACTAAATTTTGAGAATAATATAAACAAACTCACAGGACTAGGATCGTAAGACAGTTTAACTCAAGGTTAGCACAGAAATGTATACATTTAGATATAAAACCAAATTGCTCACTGGATTGGGCAGCCAATCGAACAGCATAGTCAGATCCACTCAACAAAGCTTCAGAAAAGGAAGGAGCTGATTGGAATATCCCAAAGGACTGAAGTTCATTCTGAGTCAGTTGTAGACCACTGGCAGATAAAAAAGCCTGGCCAAAGGTAGTATTGGAATTTTTGGAATCCACCATTATTTCCTCTGCCTGACTAATAAAACGAAAGACTTGTTGAACAGCACGATCACAGGATCCCGGGCCTAGGACAAAGCACAAAGATGCACATCATTTAAATAGAAAGCAGGGATTATACATAACCCAAATGTAATTCAATAAACTGTACAGCAAACATGGATTAAGAATGAAGAACAAAAAGACTAAAACTATGAAAGCCAAAAGGAATTAATTTGAACAAGCAAGAATGACACTGAAGTGGTTTGTGTCACACTTGAACAAGTAGGTACATTTATCTAATTTTGGAAAATCAATATGTTAGATGGAATGCTGAAATCCAAGAAGGATAGAGATCGTCAGAAGTAATTTTCTGAAGATGACGAATCTGTGTTCAAGTAAAGTCAAGTGCAGAGCAAGGAACAAACTCATAAGATGTTACATTCTACCCATTTTCTCACACATTTCTGAAATTTAGACATTAACTAAGACCTATGAATTAATTAGAGATCTTTGAAGTACGATGCTAAATGTATGTTTAAAAATCCAGACAGATCTCTGCTTGAGGACAAAGTGGAGGCCAGCTAAAATAAAATGGCTCAATCGAGCCATAGTTGGATAAGGTATATCACAGAGCAGTCACGGAAGAGCTACAGTGGATGCATGTGAATGAAGCAAGACTGAGATGGAAGACATACTATGATAGCAGATCTCAGTTTTAAATGGAAAATTTGACTGCGAAATCTAATATAGTGTAAAATGGGCCTTTGATTCGCAAACAGCATTTCTCCTATTGCTGTCAATGACCAGTTTCACTTCTGTGGTGACTGTTGATTTAGTGGAAGAGGATGACAAAGAGAATGAAACTCAGCAAATGACATAATATGAAACAGGTATAGCGATGAAACAAAAGGGAAGACAAAAGTGTGGAAGAGTAAGCAATTGAGAGAAAGTTAAGGGACAGGTATTTGGAGAGTCATGGATTACCATTGAGAAGAAAGCAAGTGAAAGTGATAGGAAAAGGAAAGGATGAGGGAAAGCTTTGAAAAGGATGGGAGACAAAGGAAATTAGCAAATAAGTTTGAAAGATGTTCGAACTGCAGCATTGCTTACATTGGGGAAATTGACCCATTTCAGCCTTTGTCCCTGGAAGCTCTTGTCCTTTCTCATCAACACACCAACATCTCCGCAGCTCCATCGTCTCCAATTTCACACTGAAATCAGAGTATGAACCAGGATAGTGTGTCACAGCACCAAACAACAACTGCCAAAACATGTAAGGATTCAGCAAAATATTAGTTCCAGGCTTAGAGGTGGCAATAGCTGCAAAATCATCAGCAGAAATTGAGTCAAAAGTTGAGAATCGAGAGAACACTGAAAAGACATGCTGATGCTTCTTCTTGTAGAGTTCCTTCACAAACATCTCAAAACTCGTGGAAGCACGAAATAATTTGCGGTAATCAACAACCTCATTTAAGATGGCAGTAAATGGCATTTCCTGGCCTTCATTATTCTGAGAAATCCACTGTTGATAAAATTCAATGGTCTGTTGTGGAAGGCCATCACACTGGACTTGTCGCCACTCTCCATTTTCTTTGCACTGAGCTACATAGACTGCAGGCACTGAGAGCAAGCTTGGTTCTGACAGCAGTAGCTCAAATGATTTTAAAAATCTTTCCGCAGCAGACAATTGGCAAGTACTGGGACCTGGAAAAAGAAAAGATTATCAAGAATAAATATTTTCATCTCCGCTCAATGTCCAGTCTAAGAATGCTCAGGCTTTACTTAACTAAGTGTCTGGTTAAAAAAGCAAATTTTTGATTCAAATGAACTTGTGAGTTCCATTGACAAGTTTGGCATTTCTTGAAAGTGATGAAGATAAATATGAAACCAAGTTCTTCAATCTCAACAAAAGAGACTCTGAGATTATGAAGGGTAAGCTGGCAGTGTTGTACCGGCAAAATACGTTAAAAGATATGACAGCAGAAGACAATCCCAGAATTTAATGAGTTAGTAAATTATTTATAACAAAAATATATTTTTAAGGCACAAAAAAGGAGCATTTTACAAATCAAGAAATCAAAAGAAATATTAGAATATCTGTAAAAGCTTGCGCACACACACACACACACACACACACACACACGAAAAGGTAAGCAAAACATAAGTTCATCACCAAAATTGGAAAATTGGCTAATGTTAAGGAAACTAAATAATTACATTGCATATGTCTTCTTGGAGGAAGATGCAAGAAATCTCCCAGAAATACCAGAGATCCAAGTAACTTGTGAGAATGAGGAACTGATACATGTTAGTTAAAATTTGGAGAAATTAATGAGATTGGAAGTTGACAAATCCTTTAGGACCTGAAGATCCTGGAGTGTTGAAAGGAGTGAGTGTGAAAATTGTGGGCTCATTGGTTGTTATTTTTTAAAAATTCTATATAATCTAGAATGTTGCCTGCAGATTGGAGGGTTTCAAATGTAACCCAACTATTTAAGAAAGGAAGGAGGGAGAAAAGAGAACTACATACTTGTAAGTTTGGTTCCAATAGTAGGGAATTCTAGTAAAATACTAGAATCTATTATAAAGAATCTGATAATTCGACAATAGAGTGTTTTGTTTAGTCTCAGTTTTGTCCAGTACTGCAGAAGTGCTTGGATGAAGATAATGTATAAAGCAGTGCTCCTGACAAGGTGAGAAGTCAGTTAAAATAGTTTAGATCCAGACCAGGAATGTTTGGATAAGAACCTAAAGAGATTATTTGAAGTGAAGAATGTTTCAACTCAGGTGTATGGTAGATTTTCCAGACTGAGAGTTCACGTCACAGTTAAATTAGACCTATTGAGCTATTCAGAGAAAGGGGTTCCTCTCTGGTGTACGTCTTGTACAATGGGTTCATTTAGGTACTGTACAGGAGTGTTTCAGGATTAATGGGATTATATTTTACTGTCACTTTAAAAACTGTAAAATCATATTATCTATAAAAGGTTTATTAATTTTGTTTTCACTTCTTTTGTGAAATAAACTCTGTCTTATTGTTAAAACTAAACCTGTAACATTGTGAACTTATCTGCAGTAACAGACCACCACAATAAAACCAAAAAAAATACAGGTCTAACTTGTCCAATAATAACACCAGCAGGGTTCATAATAAGAGCCTGCTCAATAGATGCTGAAAGGAAAGTAACCTTTCCTACCTCAGGTTTCTCATTGTAATTTGCATAAAATCAGAAAGGGGCCTCACTGTGTCTGTAGTTCATGCAGCACTGCGTAGGTGGCTGCTTCTTGCAATCTGGGCCATAGGTTGTTGAATTAATCATTATCCTCAGAGGTTTGTAATGCTTAAAGGGATTTAGATTGTTCCACAAACAATCTGTGAAGGGATCAGGCTCACACAACACCAGGTTATAGTCCAACAGGTTTATTTGAAACTACAAGCTTTCGGAGCCTCACTCCTTCTTCAGGCATTAGTGAGAGAGGCAGTATCAGACACAGAATGTATATGCAAAAGATCAAACGGTCATAGAACTGATGCAAATATATTGAACAAACCTAAGATGGCTGTTAAATCTTTAATCAGTTAGAAAGGAAATGCAGGTTTCGATTCATTAATATGCAAATCCCAGAATTTCTTTCAAGTCACTGCCCCAAGATAGCTAAAGGTTTTATCAGTATACCAGAGGTGACATCTCAGGTCAGACAATGCATTTTAAGTGTGAGGCCTAGCTTAGAATTTGCATTTTAACTTGGATTCAGACTAGTTTTATGTCCAAAGTTGGAATTTATAAAATGCCATATTGACTGACTGTCTACACATTGTGTGCTATTTGAATAAAATAGAATGTATCTACAATTACAAACCTGCAAATGCAAATTCACCCCACAGATTTATATGTGTGTGTGTGTGGGAGAGAGAGTGTGTGTGAGTGTGAATGTGTGCAAATGTGCATGTGTTTGTGAGTGTGCCTGTGTGTATGTGAGAGAGAGCATGTGTATGAGAGAGGGTCTGTGTGACTCTGTGTGTGCGTGTGTGTGTGTGTGTGTGCGTGTGCACGCGTGCACATGTGTGTGTGTGTGAGAGAAAGATTACATGTATGTGTGCTTGTGCATGAATGTGTGTGAGAGAGTGTATAGTGTGAGTGTGCGTGTGTATGTATGCATGTGTGTGTAAGTGTGTGTGTAGAGTGTATAGTGTGGTGGGGTCATGTGTAATGCGACATGAACCCAAACTCCCAGTTGAGACCATCCTCATGGGTACCAGACTTGGCTATCAGCCACTGATCGGCCTTTCTGCGTTGCTGTGTATCCCAAAGTCCACCTTGGAGGACGTTTACCTGAAGATCCGAGACTGAATGTCCTTGACCGTTGAAGTGTCCCCACAACTGGGAGGGAACATTCCCACCTGGCAATTGTTGCGCGGTGTCTGTTCATCCATTGGTTTCGCCAATGTACCATACCATACAGGGCATCCTTGCCTGCAGCGTATGAGAAAGGCAACATTGGCCGGTCTTTGGGTAAACATCCTCCAAGGTGGACTTTGGGATACACAACAATGCAGTGTTGCTGAGCAAAGACTAATAGCCAAGTTCTGTACCCATGAGGATGGCCTCAACCGGGATCTTGGGTTCATGTCGCACTCCAGGTGACCCCACCACACTCTCACACATGCGCGCACACACTGTCTCATACAAACACACTCACACACTCACACAGAATCTCTCTCATAGACACACTCTATCACATACAACAAGCACATGCACACACACTCTCATACTCTCTCAAGCACATACACATGCACTTGTACGCTCACACAAACACTCACAAACAGTCAGTCAATGTGGCATTTTATAAATTCCTACTTTTGGAAATAAAACCAGCCTGATTCCAAGTTAAAACACAGACAGATTCCAAACAAGGCTTCACACCTAAAATGCTTTGTCTGACCTGTGATGTCATCTCTGGTATACTGATAAAATCTTTAGTTATCTTGTGGCAGTGACTTGAATGAAAATCTGGGATTTGCATATGAATCAATCAAAATCTGCATCTCCTTTCTAACTGATTAAAGATTTACCTGCCATCTTAGGTTTGTTCAATACATTCGCATCAGTTCTATGACCCTTTGATCTTTTACTTGTAAATTCTGTGTCTAATGCCACCCCTCTCACTCATACCTAATGAAGGAGTGAGGCTCTGAAAGGTTACGTTTTCAAATAAACCTGTTGGACTATAACCTGAGATAAAAGGTACTGCAGATGATGTTGTGCGATTTTTGATCTTGTCCACCCCAGTCCATCACTGGCACCTCCACATCTTTGAAGGGATCAACCATCAACCCCAAGGGTCCCTTAAAATGCATTGTCATCTTTTATATACCAAAGAAGGAGGCCTTCATGGGTACCTTCATTTTGAAGCACACTCTGGGTTTCTTGCTTCTGCAGCATCACTGACTTCTTCTGGTGTGACTACTATCGGCAGATTGCTGCAGAACCTCTGCTGGACCTTCTGTATCCCTGGGTCTATCTGCCATCCTTAATTAGATGGGAGAATGTGCAGGAGGCCAATTAGGGAGGGTGCTTCAATAAAATTACTCTAACGGGAATTTATTGAGTATTTAACAACAGGCACCCAATTGTTCATCTTCTCTGCCACAAAAAGCAGTTGAGGGCCAAGACATTGAATGTTTTCAAGGAGGAGTTAGTTACAGTTCTTGGGACTAAAGGGATCAAAGGGTATGGGGAATAAAGAAGAACAGGATGCTGAGCTGGATGATCAGCTATGATCATGTTGAATAATGGAGCAGACTCAAAGGACCAAATGGCTTAGTCCTGTTCTTATTTTCTATCAGAATGTTACCAGGATTAAGCCATATATCAAGCATCACCTCATTAGAAAGGACACAATGTTGATCAGTCCTAAGGTCAACTTGACATTGGACTTTACAGTTACTTGATAATCGACAGTCTATGCTAAATTACTTTTGAATCATCAACGTTCGTGAAGAAACAATCATCAAAATAGCCTACTAATACCAACTGCCAGACTGACAGAAATCAACTTCATAGTCCATGAAAATTGAAGGTTAAGTGTGTGGTGAATGACTGTGCAAGAAGTGAGCATGAATCAGAATCGAGGTTAGAATGATGTAGTCCTATCTCCAGTCTCCATTGCCTACAGCTGTGATTCTTCATGGAAGCAATGAATCACAGGAACCATTTCTTGAATTTATAGTCTTGCAGTTATGCTGCTTCAAATGATAACTTTTGTGGCTTTCTGTCATCCACAAATGTCTCTACAAGCACAACTGGGCTCCCCCTTTAAATGCAAATACTTCACTATTTTAACCATTGGCAGAGGTACCACGGTACTGGAGTGAATAGCCCTTTGAAATAACCAGCATAGCTGAAAGGGCTCCTTTGACTCCTAATGGTTCTATATGTATAACTGGGAAAAGAAAGGTGAGGAAATTCAAAATCCAGCAAGGAGAGAATCAGGCAAAGCAAATCCCTCATCTTAACTACTTTTGGAAAACAACTTTATTACTCTTGAATGTATTAAATGTAGTAGGTGTTATTTCTCTCATGTTACAGTTGATTATGTGACTCAATTTAAATTAAGGATTTAGATGTTTCAATAAAAGCACAATTAATTTGCAGATAACACTAAAGTGAGGGTGGATGGGAGATGCCAATGCTGAGGAGGAACCTATAAATTACAAGTAATTAAGAATATATTTGCTGAATGGCACATATTTGGCAAATGAATTTCAACATGAGTTAGGTTTAAATGTTGGCAAGAAAACTAAGGAGATTGCATTTACTAGGAAAATAAGAATCTAAATTGAGTATCTAAATTATCTGGAAATGAATCATTGAAAGTAATGATACAGGCTTAAAGTTCATTAAAAAAAACTATGAAGTAGGGATTATTTCTCATGGGATACAACTGAAAACCAAAGAAGTTATGCTAAACTTGCATCGAATCTTGATTAGACCTGGAGTATCATTTACATTTCTGGTTGCCTTATTATAAAAATATGTAGAGGCATTGGAGAGGGTCCACATTGGAGACAGTCCACAAGAAGTTACAATGATGATACCAGAAATGCAGAGATATAGCTCTCAGCAGGTATTGAATGGACTCAAAATCTCTTCTCTTTTGAAAAGACCAGTGTCATGGTGATAATCAAATATGGATGATTGATTTTTGAATTTTATTGCCAATTTAATACTAGGGACTTCCATGGACTGAAATAGTGTTTAACAAGTGACCAAACACTGACTTAAAATTGTCACCACAGTCACCACAGGTTAGCCGAATTTTAATGAAACAACCTAGAATAAACAAAACTGTGTGAACAATAAATTAACATTTTATCGCTAGATACTGAAACTAGTCAATTTAGTCATGGGTGAAAATAGCATCAATTCCTATTTTGACTTGCACCCGTACAGTAAGTTTAATATGTTGTGAGATGAAAAACAAAACTGCAGTTATCAAGCTGGGAAACAATGAATTTAGACCTGGTGCTTGTGTTCCAAGGAACTGCTTTAGACAGGACACAAGGGGAAACTGAGAGACTACAGAAAGTGCTGACTCTACTTCTTAAAAAGGAAAAGTGCCCGGTGACAGAACTGATTGGAGAGAAGCATTAGGGCAGTGAGAATTTAAAAAGGGTGCATGCAACATTTGGGAGACAGTAGAAGTATACTTAAGAGGGAAGCCGGGAGGGGACATGAGATCGCTTTGGCAAATAGGGTTAAGGAGAAGCCAAAGGGACTGCACAAATACATGATGGACAAAAAGGTAACTAGGGAGAGAATAGGGCCCTTTAAAGATCAGCAATGCTGCCTACGTGTGGAACCGCAGGAGACGGGGGAGATACATTCTTAACGAGTATTTTGCATCAGTGTTTACTGTGGAGAAGGATATGGAAGCTAGAGAATGTGGGGAAATGGATAGCAACATCTTGAAAAATGTCGATATTACAGAGGAGGAGCTGGACGTCTTAAAACACATAAAGGTGGATAAATCCCCAGAACCTGATCAGGTATGCCCTAGAACTTTGTGGGAAGCTAGGGAAATGATTGCTGGCCCCTTGTTGAGATATTTGGTGAGATAACTGAAGACTGGAGGTCGGCAAATGTGGTGTCACTATTTAAGAAAGGTGGTAAGAAAAAGCCAGGGAACTATAGACCAGTGAGCCTGACATCAGTGGTGGGCAAGTTGCTGGAGGGGATGCTGATGGTCAGGATTTACATGTATTTGGAAAGGCAAGGACTGATTAGAGATAGTCAACATGGCTTTGTGTGTGGGAAATTGTGTCATACTAACTTAATTGAGTTTTTTTCAAGCAGTATTGAAGAAGATTAATGAAGGCAGAGCAGTGCACATGATCTTTATGGACTTCATCAAGACATTCAACAAGGTTCAGCATTGTAGACTGGTTAACAAGGTTAGATCATATGGAATACAGGGAGAACTAGCCATTTGGATACAGAACTGGCTCAAAGGTAGAAGATAGAGGGTGGTGGTGGAGGGTTGCTTTTCAAACTGGAGCCCTGTGACCGGTGGTGTGCCACAAGGATTGGTACTGGGTCCACTGCTTTTGGTCATTTACATAAATGATTTGGATGTGAACATGGGAGGTACGGTTAGCAAGTTTGCAGGTGACACCAAAATTACAGGTGTAGCAGACAGCTGAGAAGGATACCTCATATTACAACGGGACCTTGATCAGATGGGCCAATGGCCCAAGGAGTGGCAGATGGAGTTTAATTTAGATAAATGTGAGGTGCTGCATTTTGGAAAGGTAAATCAGGGCAGGACTTATATACTTAATGGTAAGGTCCTGGGTAGTGTTACTGAACAAAGAGAACTTGGGGTGCAGGTTTTTAGTTCATTGAAAGTAGAATCACAGCTAGACAGGATAGTGAAGAAGGCATTTGGTTTGTTTGCCTTTATTAGTCAGTGCATTGAGTGTAGGAGCTGGGAGGTCATGTTGTGGCTATGCAGGACTTTGGTTAGACCACTTTTGGCATACTGCATGCAATTCTGGTCTTCCTGCTATAGGAAGGATGTTGTGAAACTTGTAAGGGTTCAGAAAAGATTTACAAGGATGTTGCCAGGGTTGAAGAGTTTGAGCTATAAGGAGAGGCTGAATAGGCTGGGGCTATTTTTCCTGGAGTATCTGAGGCTGAGGTGTCACCTTATAGAAATTTATAAAATCATGAAGGGCATAGATAGGATAAATAGCCAAGGTCTTTTCCCCAGGTTAGTGGAGTACAAAACTAAAGGGTACAGATGTAAGGTGAGAAGGGAAAGATTTAAAAGGGACCCAAGGGGCAACATTTTTCACACAGAGAGTGGTGCATGTATGGAATGAGCTGCCAGAGGAAGTGATGGAGGCTGGTAAATTACAACATTTTAAGAGGCAAGTGGACAGGTATATGAATAAGAAGGGTTTAGAGGGATATGGGCCAAATGCTGCTAAATGGGACTAAATTTATTTAGGATATCTGGTCAGCTTGGATGAGTTGGACCGAAGGGTCTGTTTCTGTGCTATACAACTCTATGATTGCTCATTGTTCAAGACAGCAAGTAAGCAACAGTGATTTCACATTCAAATCTTATGCCTCAAAGATACCTTAGGAATTTTAACCTGTAGATTCTTTTTAGGTTTTTTTTTCCCCATTTAGTTATATTTTAATCAGAGGAAGATATATCCTCAATCTATAAAAAACCTTAAGTTTCTTTTGCAGATAAGCAGAGAGGATGAAATGAGGAGAATTGTTTCACTCTGCCTCACCGTGCTGTAACACAAGGCTAAAAAGGTGGCACAATAGAGAGGGTGTCTCAAAGTTCAAATTCTAAGGAACATCTGAGAGCATCAGTTTAAGATAGTTACCAAGAAATCAAACAGAGAATTCAGAAAAAAACTTCCTTAACCAAAAAGGCAATGAGAATGTGGAATTGCTTACCACAGGGAGTGTTAATGTAAATACCATCACTGCATTTAAATGCAGGATAGATAAGCATAAGAGGAAGAAGGGAATAGAAGATTATGCTAATTGAATTTGATCTCGAGAAATGGGAGAAGGCTTAAGCCAAGCGCAAGTGCCAGCATGAGCTAGATCAGGCGAATGGCCTTTTCCAGTGTTGCATATCCTACATAATCTGATGCAAAAAAAAGTTTAACATAGAAATCACATTAAAAGTCAGAACTTACACTGCACGCCTCCTCCAGCTAGTTTCCTTAGTTCAGGTGTCTTCCTACCCTGCAGATCCACACAGATGCAGTCCATCCCATCACATTGCATGGACTTAAAATTACCGTCACTTCCACATGAAGGAATAAACACATCAGATCCCGTTGGTTGGTGTCCTCTCAAGTCTGTTAAGCGCTTACGTTCTTGCTCACACTTGGTGGGACATTGTGGCCTTTGACCTGAGACTCTTGTGTTTGGAATCTCCACCCCTTGACTGTCTACACACCAGCAAACTGTGCCTAGACACTGGACCTCTTCATACCCTCCATCTCCAGTACACTTGGGAAGAAAGAGATGTGAAGTCGGGCAGTCACAGATACCAGCCTTAGCACTCCTTAACACCAGCTGGACAGTTTCAGCTAAATTATCATCCTCTCCACCAAAGAAGTTAATGACTTCAAGCAATGTTGTAAGAACATTCCGATTCTCAAACAGAAATGTTATAAGCTTCACAATATTCTGGTTCTCTTGTAAATTTACTGACCGCCCAAAGTTGTCCTCAATTGTCTGGTTCAAGTTGAAGGTGTCCTTGGAGAATTCTGACGTTCCTTTGGAGAAGTAGGAGTCTTCATTCGGAGAAAACAATTTGGCAAGTTCCACAAAGTTTGCCCCACTGTACATTCCTCTTAAGCCAATTTGCTGGAAGAACTGACTGAAATTAAATGTCCCTCTATTTCCTAGACTGCCAGTGAAATTGAAGAGACCCAGGTTCTTCAGAAATTTGCCTCCAAACAAATTTTTGACAAAGAATTTTGGGGATGCAGAAGACTGAAGGGCATTGAGTGCTAAGTCCTTGGTTAGAAATGTCCCTTGTACAAACTCACCCAGAATCATTTCTAGGTCAACCTGACCAATGTCCACGTCCACAGACTGGGGGATAGAAAGCAGCAATCCAGATTTTGTGAACAGTTGCTTCAGGTCTGCGCTGCAGTGGCTGAGAAACACGCCAATCTTTTCCAGTGTCGGACTCAGAGATGTAGGTGTGGCAAAGATATCATTTCGACTGAAGTGACCAACAGGTCCATAGAAGAGTCGCGACAGCATGCTTTTTCTCTCCGATTTGCAGTCACTTTCACCATTGCCTGGAATTTAAAGAGTTAAATCACAGGAAGAATAGAAATAGAAGAAGACCATTCAGACCCTTGGACTTGCTCCACAGTTAATTAGACCAGGTTGATTTGGACCCAATCTCCAGTCAACTACTTTTGCCCTGTATTTCCAAATAGACATGTCACAGACATGTCACTATCTCAAGCTTAAAAGCCCTATGTGACTTCCTGTCCACAACCTTTTGGGGATTAGATTTCCAAAGTTCTACCAATGTTCGTGTGAATGAATGACTTTGCTCCCAACAGTTTAGCTCCACTTAACATATGAACTAGAAGGAAATAGAAATTAAGTCAACTTTGACCTCCCAGAAGACCACTCTCCATTCAGCATCAGATGGTTGTATTTCTCATTCAAATCTATTTAGATATTTTCAATAATAGGGATTTACAATTCTCTCATATATCCAAAGATTCAAGACATGATGAGAGAAGAAATTTCTCCTAATCTCAGTCCTAAATTATTGATCATCCTCAGACTGTGTCCCTATGTGCTAGATTCCCCGCCAAAGAAACAAGCTTTCAGTTTTTAGGCTAATTAATCCTCTTTCCATGATAATATATTACACCCACTCCAATTATCCTTATCTTTCATATTAACCTCTTGCATGGTATCCTAGCTTTTCTTCTGAAAATCCAAGCACCTCTTTAATTATCCTACTGGTAACATCCTCAAATGTTCTTGATAAAAGATGCTGCTTGGTCTGCTGTGTTCATCCAGCCCCACACCTTGTTATCTCTTGACAAACAATGGTTTCCTTTTGTAAAATTATATTGACTCTAGCTGATTACACTATGATTTTCTATTTATTAAGACTTCCATGATAGTACATATTGAGGCTAATTGGCCTGTAATTCTCTTCTTTCTCTCTCCTTTCTTGAATTGTGGCCTTATGTTTGCTAAGTACCAATCTACTGGGACTGTTTTAGGACAATTTCAGAAAAGTATAATTATCACTATCTCTGCAGCTACATCTTTTGAACTCTAGAATATAAGCCACCAGGTCCTAAGAATTTAATGGCTTTTAGACCCTTAAATTTCTCTTTAACTGTTAATATTATGATTCTCATTCTCGTTTGACTTTTGGTTGCCCTATTTCTGGTATTCACCTTGCACCATTTCCTCATTCCCGATGATAATTTCTCATTTATAGTTGTAAGTGATCATGCCTTCCTCCAGTCACTCTCCAATCTGTATAAAATCACACAACTGTAAGATTATGTTCCACTCTTCTTAATTCCGTCAGTAATAAAAAGTATTTTCTCTAAATTCACGTTATTACAATCTGAACAACTCTGTGCAAAATTAGGCTGTTGCTCCTCAAAATCAAATCATTCCATGATTTTAAGCACTGTGAAATGGTCCATTATGATCAGAGATGTGCTCACATCATGAAAACCATTTTTTGTGATATGTCGCAAACAGTTGAGTGGAACTGCAACAATGACCATGTTTTTACAAGATCCTAAGAAAGAAATAAATAGAAACATTATGTGGCCCAACCTAACACATTCACCCCAAAAGATACTCTTGTATCCCTCAGAATCTGTTTCTACAAGTATTAGGCAATTTCACAGTCCTTCACATTTACTAGCTTACTCAGAAATCCATACCATGAGTTGACCACAGAGTGACACAAATTTTAACAAGTCCCAGTCTCACAAAAAGGGCCTCACTTGCACCCAGCCCATAGCAGAAATCAAAGGCCACTGCCTATGCATTTCCAAAATTCAATGCCTGACACAAGATCTCGCAAAATTTGAACCAAGATTTATTTCCCAAATCTAACCTTATAGGTCAGAAATGTGACTCATTCTTTTTGAACTTATGCTGCCCTGTTCCATCAAAATTTAATCTGAAGTTGTGTTCTGCGTTTGGTTTATCAGAAACTAGAGACACACTTTTAATCTAAAAATATGACCTGAGAAGGCTCAGGATGAGGATAGTTTTGTAGAAGAGTTTTTCACAGTTTAGTGCCTGGCAGTAAAGCAATGTTAATATAATTGTGATGGCACAAACATCTATTGCTACTGTGTCAAATGGGCCAGAATGTAACAATATACAAGATTCACACTAGATAGAATTACATCTTCTTGACAAATGTGTTCCAAATTATGAGACTTTTTACAGAGTAAATAAAGAGAACCTGTTTCCAACTTGCAATTAGCCTAGAAATACTTGGCAAAAGAACCAGTGGCTTTGGAGTGGTGATAGAAGCTGGAGGAGATGAGTTAAATTCTTTTTATGCAGAAAATTGTTAAGGTCCAGAATCTATTTCCTGAATGTGTAGTAGAAGCAGATTTAATAGTAATTTTTCAATGACAACTGGATATATGTTTTAAAAGGACACAAAAAGGAAACCCAGGAAACAAAGGAAAATTAGTGAGGCCATGGCCGAGTGAAGCCACTGGAGTTCAGAAAATTGTGTGAGTGTTATGCTATATGTTGGCTAGTGATAAGTTGAAACAGCCAACAGATACTCACTGCAGTCAGGCTCTCTTCTCTGCTGCCTTGTTCCAAAGATCTCTTGTCCATTGGAATCTACACACCAGCACTGATCTCTGTTCTGACACTGGACTGGTAGATAGTTTCCATTGTCATCACACGAGGGAGTGAAGACATTACCAAATGAGGAAGCTGTGAACCTTTCAATTTCACATTTCGTCGGACCTGTAACAAAAGGTAAAGCTAACTAGCAAAATGTTACAGAGATAAAAGGTACTGCAGATGCTGGAGAATCCGAGATAACAAGCATGGGGCTGGATGAACACAGCAGGTCAAGCAGCATCTTCGGAGCAGGAAAACTTGACGTTTCGGGCCTAAACCCTTCATCAGAAATGGGGGAGGGGAAGAGGGTTCTGAGATAAATAGGGAGAGAGGGGGAGGCGGATAGAGGATGGATAGAGGAGAGGATAGGTGGAGAGGAGGCAGACAAGTTGAAGAGGCGGGGATGGAGCCAGTAAAGGTGAGTGTAGGTAGGGGGGTAGGGAGGAGATAGGTCAGTCCAGGGAGGACGGACAGGTC
>JAHRHZ010000053.1:1009647-1057306 GCA_024137785.1 Ginglymostoma cirratum | reverse complement strand
TGTAGGAAGTGGGAGGAATTGAAAGAAAAGTTGTTGAGGGTGAGGACGAGTTCGGCTAGGCGGATGAGGGTGTCGGTGGAGGGGGATTGGTCCGTTCTGCGGGACAGGAAGAAGCGGAGGGCCTTTAGGCCATCAGCATGGGGAATACAGGTATATAGGGACTGGACGTCCATAGTAAAAATGAGGTGTTGGGGACCTGGGAATTGGAAGTTCTGGAGGAGGTGGAGGGCGTGGGTGGTGTCACGGACGTAGGTAGGGAGTTCCTGGACCAAGGGGGTGAAAATGGAGTCTAGGTAGGTGGAGATGAGTTCGGTGGGGCAGGAGCAGGCGGAGACAATGGGTCGACCAGGGCATTCAGGTTTGTGGATTTTGGGGAGGAGATAGAAGCGGGCGGTGCAGGGTTGGGGAACGATGAGGTTGGAGGCGATGGGTGGGAGTCACCTGAGGTGATGAGATTGTGGATAGTTTGGGAGATGATGGTTTGGTGCTCGGGAGTGGGGTCATGATCCAGGGGGCGGTAGGAGGAGGTGTCAGAGAGTTACATTTTGATGTATTTTTCCTCTTCTTTTGCTTGATGCTTTTGCCATTTTTTTGCGTCAGGATACCCTTGTCATTGGATGTACTTCCCACATGGAGAACTTTCACTTGCTATACATTAGGCAGAATTCACAGCACATTCACAAAGAGTAACCTTGAGTTTAAGCCTGCTAATAGTCTTACCACCTACCAGACATGATCTTGCATTTGGAAGGTCACAGGATAAGGGCCATAAGAAAATATTCTGGCATTCCAAATTAATAGCAAGGGAGTTGGATGCATACTAGGCCAGGCATAACCTGCTCTCTAGTTTGATGCTTTTTGCTGTCGGCGGCATTTGTCCAGGTGAATGTTATGTAAAATGTTATATCACTTAGATTCCTGCATTTTTGTCACATTTCCACTTGTCACATGCTGGGCTCACAAAGTACAATGCAGTGCCAACAGGAAAGGATCCCTCTCCACTTGAATTAGGAGCTGGGAGCGGCAGCGAGGAGCACTCCTTCCCTTTGAAAAGCCTGTCAGCTGCAACGCAGTGGTCAGTTACACTCTGGCAGCCGTTCCATGCAGCCCACCATGGAAATGGAGCCTATGCAAGGCCCAATACTGGGGACACCTTGGCCTTTACCATTCAGCTGTGGGATTTGCTCCTCATCCAACCAGTAACAGGTATGCAAACATTTCTGTGCTCACAGTCCAGAAGACTGACTTAGGTAATCAGTATCAAACAAATTTTTCACTGCAGCATAGGAGATTGAGAGGTAACCTTATAGAGGTTTATAAAATCATGAGGGGTGTATATAAGGTGAATGGCGGGTGTCGTTTCCCTAGGGTGGGGTATTTCAAGACTAGGGGACATATTTTTAAGCAGAGAGAAGAAAGATTTTAAAAAGACATGGGAGACAACTTTTTTACACAGAGTGATTCATGTGTGGAATGGACTTCCAGACGAAGTGGAGGATGCAGGTACAGTAACAATGTTAAAAATACATTTGCATAAGTAAATAAGTAAGAAATGTTTGGAGGGATATGGGCTGAGTGCAGGCAGGTGGGACTAGTTTGGTTTGCGATTATGGTCGGCATTGACTGGTTGGACCAATGGGTCTGTTTACATGCTGCATGCCTCTGTGACTCAATAAATGATCTGAGCAGTATTGGTATTAAATTGGGATCCCCCGTCCCGCCTCCCCACCCCCTGGCTCTCAGTCTCAGTCCATCCTTCTCAATCCCCAAGGCTCCTTCATCACCATTTGGACACAGCTTCCTATTCCTGCATCATCCTATAAAACAGCGCTGAGGTAGCGGCATCAGTGGAAGCACTGTAGATGTTCAAGGAAAAGTACACCATCAATTTCTCAGGACAATAAATGTGGTTCTCTACAGAAGGAGAACACTGTTAAAAGGTCTGTCCAGCAGGGGCAAAGAAAACAAGAATAATTGGGAGCAAGAAGAGACCTGAGGTACATCAATCCTCAAATGTACCCTAAGATTGCAAGATTATATGTTCCCTGCAGAAACTGAGACTAGGAGGAAAGCAATCATAACAGCATTTCAAATTTTATGCCAAATTAAGAATTTTTTTGTGTAACTCCATACCCACAAGTGAATGGATGGCATTAATGCAAATCTTTTTGACGTAATGTCCATATAACTAGGGAACAGAAAACGTCATTGGTTAAAACAAGATTCCAGAGTCGCAAGCTGACTGTGAACCCAGAGGCAAACTATTAGTCAACATCAGAGTGAATCTCCTCTGTGAGCACTTACATCTAAATCTGCCGGTGATCAGCAATCGCACAGCGAGGAATCTCCTCTGCAAAATGCGATAAATGCCAGTATCTGTGAACGAGTGCGCAAGCTGCGAATCATTGAAGATAGTATCGTAGATTTCATCCAATAACAACTCCAGACCTGCCCAAAAAAAAGTAAAAATAATAAGAACAGGCAGGTTTAGGGTCTTCAAAACAAAATACTCTCTATACCTAAGGAGCAAGGGGTCTGGAAATAAAAGTCTTCAGAAAAGTCATTGGACTTGAAATGTTAACTGTCCTTCTCTCTCCATAGATGTGCCAGATCAACTAATTGTCTCCTTCATTTTCATTTCAGATTTACGGCATCTGAAGAATTTTGCTTTTTCTCTTTAAAGTTGCTCTGGAGAAATTAAGGTGCTTGGCAAGGGGTTGATCAGTGAGAAGGCGACTGGCCCTTTGGAACAAATAGCTCTATTCACCACAGGTAAATTGGAGAGCATTCAATGGAAAATAATTCCTACTACAAACCAGTCAATCTAACTAGTCTCTGCTAATGTTTATACTAGGTACAAATCTTCCTCCATTCTATCTATCTCATCTGAACCTAGCAACGTATGTTTTCTATTCTCTTTCTCTTCAGTACTCCTTTAGACAGGGAAAGGAACGGAAGAAAGAGAGAGAGATTAGCTTTTAGTGAGCTACCAGATATCTCAAAGCATTTGCCAGTTGATGCAATACTAACCTGAGTTTGATTGAAGGATAAATATTGGGCAGAACACTGGGGGTAACTTTTCTGTACTTCTTCAAAATAATGTCATACAATTAGCAGGTGGAACTATCCATAATAGGCTCCTATCCATGGTGAAAATGATAGTTTAAAAAATCATTCATGCAGCAAAAATCCTATAGTCATTTTACAAAGGCAACTACTCTTAAATATTTAGCAGTGCTTTTTTTCAACTGCGTTTTTTTTGGATAGTTGACAACTTTGAAAGTCCTAATGAGTTTGTTCTGCAAAATCATGCCTTTGGAAAATCCCAAAGGTTATCTTACCTCACCCAAAGCAAGCCTTAGTTCTACCAAAAATGTCTTGGGACCAGATCAAAAGAGGTATTTAACCTCTCTGAAAGTTGAGAAATAAAAAAAAATCCTCCAGCACTCACTCCTATGCCCCCTTACCCCATACTCATCCTATGCCATAACCATGCCAACTTAAATGCCGTCTGCACATTCCTGAATTCCAATTTAATGTCTACTCCCAAAATGTTTTTATCAAAATTGCAATTGGTCAAAATCAAGATGAATGTGGAGGTCTAAGAAAGCGGAAGAAGTTCTAACCAAAGGAGTTGCCAAGACACAGGGATAGGATACATACCGTGCCTTTAAGAAAGTGGGGGTTGGGGGGGGAAATAGGAATTCTACTGCAATAGGGAGTTAATTCAATTGCTCGACTGACAAAAACATAGAGTAGAAATATTGTCTTTGGTTGTGTTCAGTGTTAATGAGAAGGGAAATTCAGGCAGATCCACAAGCAAACGTTTTTCATGATGCAAAAGTTGAATGTTCTGCAGACTAACTTTGGGAACACGGCTATCCCCGAGTGCCAGCAAAGTAGTATGAAATTATATTCTCCCCACCCTGCTGAGTGACAGTTTGATTAAAAAGTCAATCCTTGGGCTGTGTTCGGTCAGAGCGACTCTCAGGTAACACAGGTCACCTTGCGACAGGAAGAGATGGCAGAGGTGGTGGGGGGAGGAGGGTTGGAATCACCCAGTGTTGACCACTGCCTCTGTGAGCCACTGTGGAAAGTGCGGGCATGTGAAAGTTGACTGAAACATGCTGCCTCACCACAACAGTTGAACACTGACTCAGCTTTTATATGAAGAAGGGCCACATGGCTCCTGACAGTGGCCGTGCCTGTGGAGCTGGACACCAGTGGGAAATCAAGGATTTGACAGAAGAAAGGGGGTGAGACCTGGGGAATATCTTGTGATTTAACAGCCTGGCGGGATCCCTCACCTGTAGCCTGAAGCTCCCGGCCCAAACTGTCAGCACAATAACAGTAAGCAGAAACATCAGTAAAACTCCTCCTGAAGGCACTGAATGTGTGGAATGCAGTTGGGAGTCTGCAAGGGAAGGAGCATAAAATAAGCTCTCAAATTCCAAATACACAGAGAATGAAAATACAATTCATAAATTCATAGCTTGTATTTATTTTTATATTGATTTTTATAGCCTTTTTTATATATATATATATATATATATACACACACGTACATACACAGATATACATATTTATACATTTTTTTAAAGAATATCACATGCTTCCTCTGGCACATCATACTTAAGAGTATTCTCCAAAAAGTAAAGATGCTCACAATTTTGGTTTCCTGCGCAATTCCATATCTAACCAATTTCTATCACTCTTTGTCCAATGGTACCTCCCTCCCATTCTCTCCTCCCAAATGTTTCCAATGTGGCTGGAGTACTTTTTATGGAATTGGCATTCAATTGAAACCAAAACAAAATGGGCACACGTGAGCCAACAGGTGTGAGCCTGCAGATGTGAGCCACCGGATGTGACCCTGCAGATGTCCGGCTGCAGATGTGAGCCTGCAGATGTGAGGCTGTGGGTGTGAGGACGCAGATGCAAAGCTGCAGATGTGAGCCTGCAGATGTGAGCCAACACATGTGAGCCTGCAGATGCGAGGCTGCAGATGTCAGGCTGCAGATGTGAACCTGCCGATGTGAGCCGACAGATGTGAGCTGACAGGTGTGAGCCTGCAGTTGTGAGGCTGCAGATGTGAGCATGCAGCTGTGAGCCTGCAGGTGTGAGCTGGCAGATGTGAGCCTGCAGATGTGAGGCTGCAGACGTGGGCCTGCAGATGTGAGCCTGCAGATTTGAAGCTGCAGATTTGCAATGCAGGGGTTTCTTCCGAGTGTCCTGCCAAAGGTCAGTCCTCAATTAACATCAGTTTCATATCTGTTTATTTATTCTTGTGGCACGTGATAGCATCCCTACCTCTGAGCCAGAAGGTCCAGGTCTCACCTGCTCTGGAGGTGTGTAACAACATCTCTGAACAAGTTGAGTAAAATTATTGATTTACATCATTACGGTTCATTACTGTGTACAAATTGATTGCCATGCTCCACATTTCACCAGTGACCATACTTCAAAAGTATTTCATCGGCTTTGAGACACATTGCGCCAGTAAGCAGCACTTCAGGGATATCGGTTGTATTCCTCTGAACCATTGTCAGGCTTTCTAGCACTTGGCAAAGTTAAACCACATCTGTGCCCCTATTCATGTATGTGAGATAGGACTTTTAGCCCCAAAGGAAGATTAGCACAGAGGCAGATGCGTAAGAAAACACACATCCACAGACAACCTATCAGTTTGCTGGCTTCATCCTGCTCCCACAACATTTTCCCAGAGGCAGAACTAGGAGGGCAGCTAGCAGGACTATCTACATGGCTGGTAGCCGACTGAGGGTACTTACAGACAAAATAATCAGAGGCCAAATAGTCTACTTCTGAAGTGTAGCCTCTGTTCCAATGTCAAAATTGCAGCAGCCAATTACAGCATGACGCAATAATGGTTAGATCATGATGTGGAGGTGCCGGTATTGGACTGGAATGGGCAAAGTCAGAAGTCACACGACTATACCCTGGTGTCAAGTGACTTCTGACTTGGTTAGATCATGTTATAGGCTTTGATTGAGGGACAAATGCTGCCCTGACACTGAAATGTTTCTCTTAAATTTCTTCAAATATTTCAAATGGAGTGGGCAGATTGACCTCAGTTCGACATTGAACAAACTCTCCCTCAGTACTGTGCTAGTCTAGATCATGTGATTAGGTAAGAGTGCTTGTTACCACTGAGCCCAGGCTTACATCAACAAGCAAACATGACTAGAGGTAAAAAAAAAACACAGGCATACCAAACCTAAAACATAATGATACCCCAGACGTTGTTCACCCAATCATATGAATGCACAATCTCTGTGAGCAATAGATGACCCTACAGCCAGGTAAAGGTAAGATTTCCTGTTCAAGTCACTAAGGAAGTCAAGCTGCCTACAGGACAATGATGATCCATAATTGCTCACCATCCCAGTTAGTGAGGAATTCAATCCTTACTATGTCAAATGTCCTCTGTCTTGTGAAATCCCTTTTTGAAAGATGATGAAACCCATCACGTGGTTCAACACTTTGTTTCAGAAATAATGTTTCCAACTGCCCCTGGTAAATCTACTGTCCAGTGCTGTATTTGATTCAAAATGCCAGTACTAATCTCAGCTAGAGCAGTGCTCAGGATCACTGGTTTAGGGAGGACTAACCAACCTCAACAGCAACTTTTACTCATGTAGTCTTTAACATTGCAAAACCTCACAAGGTGCTTCACAGGAATTGTGTCAAATAAATCTGATACTGAGCCAAACTGGGGCTGCACGGTGGCTCAGTTGTTAGCACTGCTGCCTCACAGCACCAGGGACCCGGGTTTGATTCCAGCCTCGGGCATCTGTCTGTGTGGAGTTTGCACATTCTCCCCGTGTCTGCGTGGGTTTCCTCCGGGTGCTCCGGTTTCCTCCCAAAGTCCAAAGATGTGTAGGTTAGGTGGATTGGCCATGCTAAATTGCCCGCAGTGTTCAGGGAGGTGTGGGTTAGGTGGGTTGTTGGGGGGGTGAGTCTGAGTGGAATGCTCTGAAGTTCAGTGTGGACTTCTTGGGCCAAAGGGCCTGTTTCCACACTGTAGGGATTCTATTCTAATTCTATACACACGACCAGCTACAAGGGCTGATGATCACAGCCCTTGGTCACAAGTCTTTTTCAAAAGAATGTCTAGACGCCATCCAGTGGCCAGGCTGGAAATTGCTGAAATTGAATGTCTGACCCGATGAGAAATTGCCTTCAATTGCAGTGTTCCCCAAGCCACTACTTCCACCTCGGGCCCACACCCTGAGAATCTCCACAGTCAAACAAATCATCAACACCAACAAAAAGGCTCAGGTACTAAAAAGAATTTCCACTCAACCTCACTCCTAACTCTGCATGTGTTGAGATAGGAAGGGAGATAATGTTCTGGTTCAAACTTTTGATGTGTTTCATTGTATCTGTTCTGTTAGAAAGTGATTTATCGCTTGAAGCACTTATCCACACTCATTACTCTCTTTATGGAATCTGCTCCTGGAGTTTTGTAACAATATGACACAGATATGAACTTCAGACAGACACACAGTGGACCACACAGTGTGTAAATACACATCCTTGATGCAGCAGATTAGACTGATGTCCACCAGTTCTCATTGCACATCTCCTCCAGTGGAGGATTGAAATTCAGCAGTTGTAATTTTAATTTTGCAATGTAGTACTTTCAATATGTGTGGTAACATCCCTACCTATAGACTCAAGTCTCACTTCAGGATTTGATGTCCATTGACAGTGTGTCATAATGTGGTTAAGCAGGTTGATTGTCACTCTAAAAATTCTCCTGAAATGACCACTACATGCAGGAAGAGTGGGAAAGTTTCCTGGTCAGCCAGGAATGCCTGTGGTAGTTGCAGTGCAACAACATCCCCACAAAAGAGACTGTAAGAGGGACTACCACACACAAAGTCCAGCATCAAGTGTGAGTTCTTAAAGGCCACGTTGTCGAGTAGTAAAGCAGTTAAACGTTGTGGCTGGCTGTATCCTGTGCTTATTCTTCCAAAATTAATTGCACATCTCCCCCTAAAGGAATCACAGAGAACAGCAGCTGTAGTTTGCACTGCAATGTCATGCTTTAAGTGATGAGTGGAGGTCTTTTAATATGTAGGTAGCATTCCTACTTCTGAGCCAGAAGGTCTGCGTTCAAGTATTACCCCAGGGCTGGATAGCCAAAGAATGTGGGTTCATAGCTTGGGTATTATCATCTCAACGTTTGTGAATTCCTTTCCTGAATTACACATTATCTCCCTCTCTCACATCCCTTAAAATATACCCACCTAACTGTGATCCCCTGAAGCTTTCTGGAAAGAAAGTGTGCAAAGAGACTGCAGGATCAGGTTTTGGGTTACAATGCCATGGTTGAATAGTCTGACAATATTCAATCAAATGTTCATTTGTCCCGTTGAGAAATTGTGAGGCTAATTCGCACAAAGTTAAAAAGAACCACACAAAAGATAATGTGAACAGGGAAATAACTACAAGAACAATTTTGGGTTTTAGTAAGTTTGGGACTTAAGTAAGATAAGGAGGACTGAAGGAAGTGACGAATGTTAAGCTTTGGCGTTTAAGGGAAATATTGAAATGAAGTTGGGGAAGTCCTGATTTTGTCACAATGAGGAGCAATGAAAGAAAGCTGGCAGCTGTCCTGATCACAGTGCTGGTAAAATACAAACATCAAAGACTGAAGAGAGATCAGAGGTGAGAGAGGATCACTTATTAGACAACAAGTTTGAAGGATGCTAAAGGAACCAATACGGTCTGCCTGTGTTATCATCATATTAAAATAAAGTCTCATTCTACCATCTCTTATCCTGACTCAATCTTTCTCGAGGCGTCTAAAATCTGGAATTCCTTATCTTCTAGTCATTACCTTCAAGATTTCACAACTGACACCTCATCTTCATTAATTGCTGCTCTTCGTTTTACACCCATTTTTCTTCAATGCCATTCAACCTAATTCCTCTATCATTGAGAAAGACACCAGCCAACTCATCCCTACCTTGGCCCAGCTATTTTGGAAATCTTTGTTCATGCCATGTTACTGTTTCTATTGTACACAGGTCTATTTTGAAGGAGTTGATTGTCCTAGACTCGTGTTTTTTAGGTAGGAAGTTTGAGCCTTATTCTGAAAACAAAAAATACTGGAGATGACAGTGGGTCAGACAGCATCCATGGAGAGAGCAAGCTAACATTTTGAGTCTAGATGACTCTTCATCAGAGCTGCAGTGTGGATAGGGCATCATTTATGCAAAAAATAGAGGGGCAGTGTTGGGGTACTGGGGGAGAAATGATGTTCATAGAATCCCGATAGTGTGGAAACAGGCCCTTCGGCCCAACAAGTCCACACCGACACTCAGATCATCTCACCCAAACCCATCCCCCTAATCTACACATCCCTGAACACTATGGGCATTTTAGCATGGCCAATCCACCTAACCTGCGCGTTTTTGGATTGTGGGAGGAAACCCACGCAAACATGGGGAGAATGTGCAAACTCCACACAGACAGTCACCTGAGAGTGGAATTGAACTCGGGTGCCTGGTGCTGTGAGGCAGCAGTGCTAACCACAGTGCCACCCCTAAAATATCATAGAAACCCTACAGTGTGGAAACAGACCCTTCAGCCCAACAAGTCCATACCAACCCTTGGAGCATCCCATCCCCTTAAACACTACAGACAATTTAGTATGGCCAATCCACCTAACTTGCACATCTTTGGACTGTGGGAGGAAACCAGAGCACCTGGAGGAAACCCACGCAGACGCAGGGAGAATGTGCAAATTCCACACCCACAGTTGCCTGAGGGTGGAATTGAACCTGGGTCCCTGGTGCTGTGAGGCAACAGTGCTAACCACTGAGCCACCATGTACAAGGATGACATGAGTTCCCTGACCAGCAAATGAACCTGGGCCGCAGCAGTGAGAGTGCCTAATCCTAACCACTAGACTACCATATTGATAGTTCAGTTTAAGTGATCAAAATGTGAGAATGGCAGAGCAATAATGTGTCTAATTGTCAGACTGGAAAGAACAGACAGTCCCACTGGAGTGGGGGACAGGGAGAAAGGACATGGTGACAGAGAATGTAACAAGGAGCGCTAAAAGAAAGGGAAAGAATGGGTTCACAATTTGAAGGTGTTGAACTCAATACTGAGCCCAGAAGGTTGTAAAGTGCCTAATCTGAAGATGAGTTTTCGCTGTGATTCATTGGAGCACTGCAGTATGCCAAGAACAGACAAGTGGGCGTGTGAGCTGGACGCTCTGTTAAATTGAACAGCTACGTGAAGGTCGGGGTCATGCGTGCGCACAGACCAGAGGTGTTCTGCAGAGCAGTCACCCAGTCTGCGTTTGGTTTCTCCAATGTAGAATAGGCCACATTGGGTGCAGCGAATACAATACACAAGATTGGAGGAGGTACAGGTGAAATGCTGCTTCACCTGGAAAGACTATTTACACCCTTGGATGGTGAGCAGGGGGAAAGGGGCAGGTGTTGCACCTTTTGGAATTAACATGGGAAGGTGCCATTGGAAGAGGGGGAGTAGTCGTGGAGTTGGAGGGAACAACCCCTGCAAAATGCAGACAAGGGAGTGAGGGGAAGATGTGTTTGGTGGTGGCGTTCTGCTGGAGTTGGCAGAAATGGTAGAGCATGATCCTTTGAATGTGAAGGCTGGTGGGATGAAAAGTGAGAACAAAGGAGACATGATCACACTGTTGTGAGTGATGGGAAGGGACAAGGTCGAGGACAAGGGATGTGGTCGAGGGCTCTACCAACCACAGTGGGCAGGAAACCATGCTTGTGGTAGAACGAAGCCATGTCAGCAGCATTGTTTTGGAAGGTGGTATTATCCGAACAGAAGCGACATAGGGGAAGGAACTGGGAGAATGGGATGGAGTCCTTGCAGGATGTGGGGTGTGACGAGCTGTAGAAGGTAGCTTTGGTAGTCAGTTGCTTTGTAGTGGATGGCAGTCGATAGTTTATTCTCCGAAATGGAGACAGAGAGGTCAAGGAAGTGAAGGGAAGTGTTGGAAATGGAAGATGTGAAAGTTAGAGAGGAGTGGAAAATTGAGATAAAATGAGCTAATTTTTCAAGGTCCGAGGTTTCAAGGTTTTCAAAGCATGAAGCAGCACCGAAACATTCGTTGATGTACTGAAGAAAGAGTTGTGGGATGGGGCCAGTGTAGAACTGGAACAAGAATTGTTCCACATACCCCATAAAGACACAGGCATAACTGGGACCCATAAGGGTGTCCATAGCAACTCCCTTGACTTGGCAGAAGTGAGATGAATTAAAGGAGAAATTGTTCACTGAGAGAACAGTTTCAGCTAAGTGGAGGAGAGTGTCGATGGATGGGGATTGTTCAGGCCTCTGGTAGAAGAAGGAGTCGAGAGCTCTGAGACCATTATGGTGGGGAATGGAGGTTTTTTTGGAGGTCTTTTTCTGAAGAAGAGTCCAGATGCGAAACGTCAGCTTTCCTGCTCCTCTGACGCTGCTTGGCCTGCTGTGTTCATCCAGCTCTACACCTTGTTATCTCAGATTCTCCAGCATCTGCAGTTCCTACTGTGTCTTCCCATAGCCAGTCATCTTATTACATACCCACTTATCTGTCCTCGGCATGCTGCACTCTTCCAGTGAATCACAGCACAGACTGAAGGAACAACATCTCATCTTCATATTAGGCACTTTTACAGCTTTCTGGACTTAATATTGAGGTCATCACTTTCAAATTGTGATCCCATTCCTTCCCTTTCTTTTAGCTTTCCTTGTTATATTTTCTGTCACCCTGAACTCCCTCCCTGTCCCCTAACTCCAGTAGGACTGTCTGTTCTTTCCAGTCTGGCAATTAGACACGCCATTATTCTGTCATTCTCACATTCCGATCACTTAAACTGAACTATCAACATCCTTTCTCCCCAGCATTATAACCCCATCCCCACTGCCTCCTCCTCACCGCCCATATATTGCATAAATGCTGTCCCCTCCACACTTCAGTTCTGATGAAGAGTCATCTAGACTCAAAAGGTTAGCTTGCTTTCACTCCATGGATGCTGCCTGACCCAGTGTGATCTCCAGCAATTTTTGTTTCCAGCATCTGCAGTAATTTGCTCTGACATTGATCCTTGCTCTATCTGCCAGGACAAGAGCACCCTCCTGCACGAATACAGTCCTAAAGTTCAAGAGTCAAACTGAACTCATAAATATTTGCTTGTGCACATTTTGGTTTCACTAGAAATGGAAGAGATCTTTACAAAGGATCTGACAATGTCAGCTAGAATCAGAGACTCTCATCAGAAATTTCTCAACTTGCCAAAGTTTTAATCATTCTGAGCCCATGTCTTTCAGTTCATGTTAACGTTAGTGTCATCGACAACCATCAGCATTTTAAACTTGTGAGTTACTTTAGTCTCTTTAAAAGACAAGAAACAGGTTTGAAAAGTGAGCATTAATGCTTCTTTGAATAGAATCACAAAACCACAGAAAAAAGCCTCTTTGATCCTGTGCTATCCAATCTTTTTGCTCTTTCTCTGTAAACGTTCATACTTTTTGAGTAGATCATAGAATCCCTACAGAGTGGAAGCAGGTCCTTTGGCCCAACAAGTCCACACTGGCACTCAGAGCATCCCACCCAGACCCATCCCCCTATAACACACCAAATCCACACATCCCTGAACACTACAGACAATTTAGCACAGCCAAGCCACCTAGCCTGCACATCTTTGGACTGTGAGACAAGACCAGAGCACCCGAAGGAAACCCGCACAGGCACAGGGAGAACATGCAAACTCCACACAGACAGTTGCCTGAGGATGGAATTGAACCCAGGTACCTGGTGCTGTGAGGCAGCAGTGCTAACCACTAAGCCAATTTTCTTTTTGAAAATTGGTAAATAATCTGCTTCCACCCACTTCCAGGTCATGCATCCTAGCTCATATCAAACTGCTGTCTTTTAAAGAAAGTTCACTTTGCTTTGCCCTCTGGTTATTTTGCCAATATCTTAAATCCATGTCCTTTGGTGACTGAACCTCGCGTCAGTGAAAACAATTTGTCCTCATTTACTCCATAAAAATGCTACAATTTTGAATAACTCTAATAATTCTCTTCTAACCTTCTCTGCTCTGGAGAGCATCCCAAGTTTTCCTACTCTCTCCAAATAACTAAATTCCTTCCTTACTGGTACCATACTGATAAAACTCCTCTGTATTTTTGTCAAAGGCATAATATCCTCTTAAACATAAAAAGCTGGGCTGATTATTCATTGATAATGTTATTGGCAAAATTTGGTACCCTGACAGGGATGTTGGGAATTCCCTCAGTATTCTCCCACTTTGCTGCTGTGACTTTGCTGAGAGTGAATCTGAAAGCCACACTAATGCATAGAAGCTTGGTGTCCATTACTGTCCTCGAGTGAAGGAGCAGCTCTGAGGATGTTCCAATCACCATTCCCTCTCTAAAGGCAATATGGTTTATTCGGATGTTAACGGACTTGCTGCAGATTTGCACAGATTCCCATTTTTCCTTCCAAACATTAGGCCCATCTGTCCAAATATTTCTGAAACTTGATTCCGTCTTTCTTACCTGCTGAAGTTATTGACTAAGTCAAAGACCATCATATCGGTTGTGTTGATGAACCTACATTGGACAGGCAAGAACTTCCCATCCTTTGAACATTGTGGTGGGGACTTCACGCCAATGCCATGGAGAATTCGCCGATCTTGAACCTCACAGCTTGTGGGACCTTTATTGATACAAAGTAATGTGAGTATGAAAATAAAAGCTTCATCAGAATAAATCCAACAGGCTTCCCTCCTCATTCAAAAGTTCGCTGGTGGAATTCAATCAGGCCCTGATATTCTGCTCACCGAAAGACAGGTTTCAGAAAATGGTGAGTTTTCAAAGATTTCACATTGTATGAATCACATTATTTCAATTAAGAGGAGTAGACACTGTCGATTAAATTTACACAAAAGTTCTATCTGCTTCGGTGATTAGCCATGATTTGCATCATTTGCTGTTAGAGAGAGAGAAATACATGCAGTTAGTGGCTAATGAGGGGCATTAATCCTCATAAAGCAAGGACAGGTCTCTAGTGTCAGACAGGTCTGCCACACTGTTCACATCAGGCATTAACCATTGACACACCTGACTCTCACAAATTCAACCTGTGTCCATCGTGCGCAAGTGTCGCAAATCTTGGAATGAGTCCTGAACCCCTAAACTTCAAGCCCAGAAGCATAAACCTGAACCAGGTGAATTAATTTTGGTGGTATCTTTGGGAAGGTTTTCCATCTGAGCTCTAGGGCTCCAACTTCAGGAATGAAATGGTGGTCCTGAGCCTGTAGTTTCTGGAAATCAGACCAAAGGAGATCTTTACTTGGAGGTAGCCTCTAATGTCAAAGTCCAATCAAGGGAGAGTTGGACATTGCTGAGAGTTGTAGAAGGCTCAAGAGGCACTTCAATATGGAGGTGCCTTCAAAGATGTAAGTTTAGAATGAAAATGAACAAAATTCCTGGGATGGGAGGGAAAATGTCTCTAGATAGCTCTTTGGGATTTCAGGCACTCTTGGGGGCTGGAGGTTCCAGTTTCAATAACCCTCCCAAACGTCTGGAGTAATTTCAGTAAAATCACAAAATTGCCCTAATTGGTACCTCAAGCAGGTAAATTGCCCATTTCTTATCAGCAGCCCAGCCAATCCTTTTGCCTGCCTGATGGCATAGATGTACCAGGGATCCATCATGATGCAGCTATTCTCCCCAGGTCCCCTTTCCTCCAAACCTGCCACATTCTGTTCTTTGTATCTAGAGTAATAGGGATTTTCCTGTCCTGCAGGCAGTGACCTGGAAGTATTTGTATGATTGACAGCTTGAAGATCAACCTAATAAATGATAACAAATAAACATAGAATCATAGAATTATACAGCCTGGAAACAGACCCTTCAGTGTAACCAGTCCATGTTGAACATAATACCAAACTAAACTAGTCCCACCTGCCTGCTGCTGGCCCTTATCCCTCCAAACCTTTCCTATTCATGTATTTATCCAAATGTCTTTCAAACATTGTAATTGTACTCACATTCACCGCTCCCTCAGGCAGCTCATTCCCCATGTGAACCACCCTCTGTGTAAAAAATTGGCCCCTCATGTATTTTTTAAATCTCCTCTCATCTTAAAAATGTACCCCCTAGCTTTGAAGACCCCATCCTAGGGAAAAGACAACTATCTATACCCTTCGCAGTGGGGTTAAAATTGTATCAGAGATAAAAGGTACTGCAGATGCTGGAGAATCCGAGATAACAAGCATGGGGCTGGAACCGCAGGAAGTGCTACACCTGCCCCCACACCTCCTCCCTCACCCCAATCCCAGGCCCCAAGAAGACTTTCCACATCAGGCAGAGGTTCACCTGCACATCTGCCAATGTGGTATACTGCATCCGCTGTACCCGTTGTGGCTTCCTCTACATCGGGGAAACCAAGCGGAGGCTTGGGGACCGCTTTGCAGAACACCTGCGCTCAGTTCGCAACAAACAACTGCACCTTTACTGGCTCCATCCCCGCCTCTTCGACTTGTCTGCCTCCTCTCCACCTATCCTCTCCTCCATCCATCCTCTATCCACCTCCCCCTCTCTCCCTATTTATTTCAGAACCCTCTTCCCCTCCCCCATTTCTGATGAAGGGTTTAGGCCCGAAACGTCAAGTTTTCCTGCTCCTATGATGCTGCTTGACCTGCTGTGTTCATCCAGCCCCATGCTTGTTATCTACACCCTTCACTATTTTATAAACTCCTATACGGTCGCCTCTCAACCTCCTATGCTCCAGTGAAAAAAGTCCCAGCCTATCCAGCCTTTCTTTATAACTCAAGCCTTCCATACCCAGCAACCTCCTTGTAAATCTCTTCTGAATCCTCTCCACCTTAAAAATATCTTTCCTATAACTGGGTGACCAGAACTGGTTACAGTATTCTAGATTAGGCATCACCAATGTCCTGTACTACATCAACATAACTTCCCAAAGAAGCTTTGTAGCCTTTATCTTGAAATGATTTTTAACAGAAAAACCACACAGCACATTTTAGCCAAAACCTCAAAATGGATTTCACCCACTGACTATCTATTTGGTAGTTTTATCTCATTTCATTAATCCTCTCGACTCCCTGAACAATGTTATGGTTGGAACCAACTGGATCTGTTGACTATGAGATCCTTGATTGGGGTTATTAAACTGGACCAATCAGGAAAGCTCTAGATGACGAATATAACCAGGAGATTAGAATCTCCTCAGTTCAGGGGACTGACTCTGAGTGGACTACTGTGCACAGGTAAATAAAGGGTGACTTGGTGACGGGATACTGACCTTCAAAAAGGATTAGCAATTATTTCCTAATCAGAATTTCTTTCAAGAGATAGAGCTTGGATTGTCAATGCAGTTCTTAAGATTTTCTCACATGTCCTTCTCTCTCTAACTGCCCCTGGCCACATGCTCCTGGTACATCACCCTCATTGTTGTCAGACTGGTCAGGTAAACAACCTTGTTTTTCCCATTTCCAATATTTTCACGAACAAAACTATGAAATATAATCTTATTGTTTTTAAATCTCCGTGTGATTTTTCTCTTGCCACCATTCTAAGATTAATCTTTAATATTTGGAGACAACGTTCTAGAAGATGATGCCACCATTTTAAGAAGATTAATCTTTAATGTAAGGAGAGAACATTCTGGGACATGATACTGGATCAAATGTACAAATGTGTTAACCAAAGGTGTTAAACAACATCAGGCAAAGGGAAGAACATAGAATGCTGTCAGAACCAGAGTCAATGGACTAAATAGAGTAATAGAGCCCTATAGTATAGAGATTGGCTCAACAACTGACTCCTGACTCTGGGTTCTTTTAGAAAAATTGGAAACTCAAGGTGGAACCATACATTATATCCTCCTACACAAATGAACAAACTTTAAAAACATCATATCTTACGCGATTGAAGTTTTATTCAACAATCAAAATATTAAATTCAAAAGCCAATTGCCCTTGAAGATCAACAGAATGTAATGCTACTATATATCTAAAGAGGATATACCACTTAACTCCCTAGTCTCCTTCTGGCCCATATTGACCTCCCCTTGGATCTACTAGGCTGATACATATCCTGTTGTAGCACTGATCTCCACGCTTCATGGGATGTGGACATTGATGGCTAGGCCAGCATTTATTGCCTGACTTCAATTACCCTTGAAAAGATGATGGCAATCATCTTCTTCAGCTGTACAGTTCCTGGAGGAATAGGGACACCCACAGTGCTGTTAGGAAAGAGATTCCAGGATTCCAGGCAAAAGTGACAGAACAGCAACTTTAGTTGCAAGTCAGAAAGGTGTTTAGTTCAGAGGGGAACTTGCAGATAGTGGTGTCCCCATGTTTCTGCTTCCCTTGTCTCTTTGGGTGGCAAGTTTGGAAGGTGCTGTCGAAAGAGCCTCTGTAAGTTGTTGCAGTATATCTTCTGGATGGCACACACTGCTGCCACTGTATGTTGGTGGTGAGAGGTGTGAATGTTTAAGGCGGTGGAAATGGTGTCAATCAAGCAGATTGTTTTTGTCCTGGATAGTGTCAAGCTTCTTATGTGTTACTGGAGCTGTGCCTATCCAGGTAAATGAAGAGTACTTCATCATACTCCTGAGTTGTGCTTTGTAGATGGTGGACAGGCTTTGGGGAGGAGTCAGGAATTGACTTGCAGCAGTCTTACTACGCCCAAGACCTGCCGTTGTATTTCTATGAATGGTTCAGTTTGGTTTCTGGTTAATGGTAACCTTCAGGATGTTGATAGTGGGATGTGGACATCCCATGAAGTGTGGAGATCAGTACCACAACAGGATGTGTATCAGCCCAGTAAATGCACGGTAAGGTCCATATTCAGCAATTGTAATGCCATCAGACATCAAGGGGCAATGGTCAAATTCTCTTTTTTTGGAGATTGGTCTTTGCCTTTGTGTAAGTTGCTTGTGTAAGTTGGATAGTGTCCAGTTCTTGTTGCATTTGAACTTCAGCTGCTTCAGTGTTCGAGGAGTCACAAATGGTGCTGAAAATTGTGCAACCATCAGTGACATCCCCACTCCTGATGTTACGATGGAGGGAAGGTCATGGATGAAACATCTGCAGGGGTTGCGCCGAGGGCACTACCCTGAGGAATGACTGTGGTTTATGTTCTGAACTGGGATGATTAACCATCAACAACCACAATTTTCTTCCTATGTGCTAGGAATAATTTTAAACAGTGGAGAGCTCTCCTTCTGATTTCCCGTGGCTTCAAGTTTGCAAAGGCTCCTTGATGCAATATACAGTTTTAATCTCTGTGCCATTCATACACCCAAGGAAAACGCTTTGTCCCTTTGATTTGAAAGAAACTATGGAGACTCACAGTCAGATGGTCGTTTGTCTTGCCTTGTGCCATAGATTTCCATCCCATCACCGTCGACACACCAGCACTGTCTAGGGGCAGTGCTACACTGCACCATCTCATACTCCCCTGTTTCTGTGCATTGTGGGATATAGGAGGTACTGCTGCTATTCACATAACCACTCACCAGGACCTGCTGGCGATGGAGCTGGCAAAACGATAAGCCTGCAGAGAGATCAAGAATGGGCAATGTAGTTAATGAAGAGAAAAATTGATATCGGGAGAAGTGAAAACCATGCTGGAATCAAATTAACAGGTTCAAAGGGTTTAAAACAAAGTATATTTTAGGTAAAAACATATATATTTAGTGGTTAACTGGGATGAATTGTACATGGGAATCTAATAGAGTGATTGATGTGGTTTATCTATAGAATAATGGCAAGCTCGGTTGTGAGCTACAGACTAGAATCTAATTGAAGGTGTCTAATGGTTTCTATGTAAAATAATGGTCTTCAGGGAGTAATTATTGGACTGAAATCTAATTGAGAGGCTTAGGTAATTTTAACATAGCATAACAATATAATCAAGTGGGTCATTACTTGTTTATCTTTGCCAGTTAGCTCTACTTTAACTCCCTCAAAATGGCCAATGTCAAGGAGCTGGCCAGCCTCGTAATTTTTGGGTCCTGTCTAACTCCATTCCTGAAGTTTGCATTATGACCTGATTCCAGGGGTCTACAACAGCGTGTCAGTACAGAAACTGTTTTAGCCTTGTTCAAGCATTCACAAGGCTCTCCTCCATACAGAAACATTGTAAACCTCTGCTCAAGAATATGAAGTAAATGAACAAAGTTGATCTCTGACAAATTGTACCGAGGAATGTGGAGCACAGTTTCAAAAGTGAGATGGTCAGAAATTGAGAACAAGTTAAAATGTTATTGATGATGATAAAGGGAAAACTAATTACCATTATTCTCTTGATTATTCTAGGTGCTCTCATGTACTTACAGGCAGTTGCCGATGTGGTCTGATTGCTACCTAACACCGCATCACCCTTATCATTGACACACCAACAGGATTGTCCATCATTCGTGCACTGCACATTCCTGCATCAAGTAACACATTATTAAACAATGATACGTATTCAGCATTGCAACAGTCATGGAATAATGGACACAATAACTTCAGCACAAGAGTTTCACTAACTGCAGCACAGATCATTAGATCTGTAGAGGTTGTCAGGTCCAGTTTGAGGAACATCTTCCGGACGCTTATTCCAAAGCTGGGAATTTTGAGGTCCCACAAATCCAGACAGCAGACACCTGTCAGACATCTTTGATTGAGGTGAGTGAGGCTCCACTTCAGAGGCAGAGCCTCATACCTCAGGTTAGATTCATACTCCCTTGGGTACCAAGATTAAACTGTGATTGAACAAAGGATTTGATAAGACAAATGGAAGGATGCTGCTTGGCCTGCTGTGTTCATCCAGCTGTACACCTTGTTATCTCAGATTCTCCAGCATCTGCAGTTCCTACTATCTCTGGAAGGAAGTAAACTACTTTCTCTGATGTGGAAGTTCAGAATAAGGGGGATAACTGTTAAATTAACTTGGCCAGAGATAGCAGGAACTGCAGATGCTGGAGAATCTGAGATAACAAGGGGTAGAGCTGGATGAACACAGCAGGCCAAGCAGCATCAGAGGAGCAGAAAAGCTGACGTTTTGGGTCTGGACCCTTCTTCAGAAATCCAGAAAATTCAGAAAGTTATAGGTTGCTGTCAAGTTAAAAATCTATCTTTAGTTGACAGAGCATGGATGATTGGTTACCAATAGGAATTGATCTCTCAAGATAAGACTTCAGTGCATGGGTGATGGTCTAAATTACAGATGGCCACAGTGACCATTTGAGCTATTCCTCGTGTTTCACTTGTGAAGCTAAATGTCTTCATCTCCTCTTCACTCTCCTCAAACAGTGAAGGGTTGTCCAGGTTATTGATATGAATGTTGAAGGCTTGAACCTCACCATTCAGCTCAGTTACTGGATTGTGGTTGCTGATGTTTTCAGTCAACAAAGAGATGCATCGTTCTCAGCATTTTCTGGGATGTGGAGTTCTTTCTAATGGGGTCAATAGATTTCCCAGAATCGGATATCTACCAGGTTTGAGTGGCAGGAGACAAAAAGTTTGTGAACTTCAAATCTTGCAGACTAATTCTATCAAGGGTGGATGGACCCCAGGCTCTCAGTCCATGCAGTAAAAACTCACTAGAAAATGGTTTAGATACTGATCAGGCTGAATTGTGGGAATTGATAAAATTGGATTTAAATAGAATTTTGTGGGCAGAATGTATCTAAGCTTTTTTTTCACTTTCTTGAAGCGATGCCAGTGTTGATGTACTGGAACAGCTGGCCAGAGGTCCACCTAGTTCTGGAGCACTAGCCCTCAGCACTGTAGTTGGAACATTGTTGAGGTCCGTAGCATATGTTGTATTCAGAGCACTCAGCCATTTCATAGTATCATCTAGTATTAATTAGATCATCTAAAGACCATGTGGGTGGTGACATCATGTAGGGTGGAGTTATTCGTCTACATCTTTTCCACTCTCTGCCACCGCGGGGAAGGGAATGTTCAAGGATCCTCTTCTCCCATTAATTTTTTTCATTGTTCACTGCCATTCGCAATTAGATATGGCAGATCCCCAGAGATTTAATCTAAGCCACTGACTGTTGAATTCAATAGCTCTGTCTGCAGCATGCTGCTTCTGTTGCTTAGTATGTCTATTACAAAACTTTTATTTTCACATATTCCAACCTGACTATGAGATTCATTAACATCTTCCCTGTATCTGTTCTACAGTATCTTTTTATCTCCAGTAAACACCAGGAGTAAACGCAAGTTATAGTCAAAGCTGACTCACTCCTACTCGCTCCTTTGCTATCATTTTAATCCTAATAGATTCATATAAAAATTAACCAGTGATACTTCTTCACCCCTTTAAGTCTTCTAGTCAATATGATCAAAAGTGCTCTGGCACGCCTTGGACTTGAAGCTAGGCTTCCTGGCTCAGAGATAGGGACACTACCACCACACCACATTTGCCCTCTATAACCTGCCAAACTTCAGTTCTGAGAAGAGACAGGGTTTCAACACAATCAACCCATGTATGCAAATTCCAATTCCAATGTCTCTTCCCACACAAGTTCATATGTTAGAAATAAACCAAATAAAATCAATGGGTTCTCCTACCTGTACTTGCCCTCTGGAGTACACTGGGGAATGTAGTTGTCAATTGTCTGGGAGGCTGCTCTCTTCAGTTCACAGGAGGTCAGATGCTGGGATTCCTGTTTGTACTCTAAAGTGTAGCACATTTAAGAATCAACTCAAAAGTAAAGGAGGAGCCTACTATCAGGACATTGCAGATACATGCCGATTCATATTGAACTAATCCTGGCAATAAATTGCCAATGACAGGCATTATACAGAATAAATGCTGACATATGGTACTTATCTATATATGTTTTTAAATTGTTCATTCTTGGGATGAGACCTTCACTAGCAAGACCATGATTAATTGCCAGTCTTTAGAAGATCTAACTAGGACTTTTGTTGGGAATATACATTTATATTTATGAATTATGCAAAAAACTGGAAATATTTGGAAACTTTCTGAAATGAATAGCGTTTTACACTGTGTGGTTTCTCAGACATGAAATCAAAATTTTAACGCATAGCATTTAAATACAGTCAAGACAAGCAAAGATTTTAGGGAGCTAAGAGATTAGATTCACGATTGTTGATTGATGGGAAATCTGGCTTTGAAAATGCTGTCTCTAGGAGACGTGGTGACTCAATGCTTATACTCGCCTAACAACCCTTTCTGGACTTAGTTTTTTATTTTTATAAGTAGTTGTATGGAAGAAAACTCCCAGGAGATGACAGTCTCTCTCTCTCCTTATCTTAGCAGGAGTTTCTGGGGACCTGATAGTTTCCAAGCATCAATATTTCTTCTAAACTTTGAAAAGCTGAACTTGGACAATTTCCAAAGGTTCCGATTGAGCCTGATTTCAATCGGAATTGAAGATCTTGCATCAGTTTGCAGCTGTCAGCAATTTGATTTTGTTGACAAGAAACGCACTAGGTTGAGAGAAGTCACCTAATATTATCATTTATTTTCAGACTCTTGCCAAAAGGAGTGTTTTATTATTTTGTCCTTCTCAAAGCAAACATCCTCTCTGAAGAAATGCTCATCTTTTGTAGTTTGTGAGTTTGACTGTGTTTGGGATTAAGAGGATATGGTTCTAGTTACAGTAATCTCCCCTGTATCCTGCCCAGATAGGGATTTGAGGGACGGGCTGCGGGGTTCCATTTAGCTAAACATGCCAGTTCAGTAAGAAATACTAATGGCTGCTTCAAGAACTCAACTCCTCACCACCACAAGATAAATGTGCACTTTAAAAAGCGGGGACAAGACCCACTCAAATACAGTGATAGTGATTCCATCTTTGTCCAAAGAGTTAGACTTGAATTGTCTTTAATAAACTGCCTGATCCAATAGGTAATACCAGTAAATAATCCATTTTTAGAATCCCTACAGTGTGGAAGCAAGCCATTTGGCCCATTGAGCCCACACTGACCCTCCAAACCAGACTCATCCCCTTACCCTATAATCCTGTATTTCCTCATGGCTAATCCATTTAAGCCTGCACACTACAGGCAATTTAGTATGGCCAATCCACCTAACCTGCACATCTTTGGATTGTGGGAGGAAACCAGAGCACACAGAGGAAACTCCTGCAGACACAGGGGGAACATACAAACTTCACACAGTCAGTCACCCAAGGGTGGAATTGAACCCAGGTTCCTGACACTATGAGACAACAGTGCTAACCACTGAGCTACAGAGCCAGATGCTTGGACTGGGATAACAGAGATTTTATTGAAGGTATTGTTTATGTGTTAATCAATGTTTGCCATCTGTTTTAGGTAATAAGTTTTGTGGTACAATGAACAGATTACTCTACGTTCACTAAAGTAGTCTGGTGAAAACCTTTTCCAAATGGTCATTCAAAAGAGAATCAATTGGCCATTTTCAGGATTAAATCAACAAATCTATACTAGCAGTGTGGCTGGTAAAGTAAAAGGACTTGTTTATCAGTATACCACTCCAATCACAGACAAAACACTTAGTTCTGAATGACTGTTAGATTTCAGTTACATTCTAGGTCACATTGGAGAATAATTAAGCATCAACTGCTTTGATAAAACACTTAGGACACCTAGTTTGGCCAGATGAAGTAAGGATAATTAGTTTCCTCTTCAAAAGGGCTTTAGCAAACCAGCTGAATTTCTTTACCAAATATCCAACAGTTTCGTGCTCCCTTTTATTAATATCTAAATTGATTATGCACTTACACACTATGATGTCAGTATTTGAGTCTACATGCTCTGATTCGCTGTTCAGTATCATAATACTATCAGACCCATTTCTAATTTGGAAATGTATTCACTTACATACCTCAGATTCCATCTTTGCAACCTTATTGTTAACGTTGGTTTTTAATGACTCTGTCGATATTTCAGGGTGACAGCATAGAAGCACAGGAACATAGACAATAAGAGCAGGAGTAGGCCTTCTGACTCTTCAAGCCTATTCCCCCTCTCAATATGATTATGGCTGATCATCCAACCCAGTACCCGGTTCCTACTTTTTCCCCATACCCCTTGAACCCCGTATCTAACTCATTCTTGAAAATATTCAATATTTTAGCCTTGACTGCTTTCTGTGGCAGAGAATTCCACAGGCTCCACACTTTCTGAATGAAGAAATTCTCCTCATCTCAATCCTAAATGTCCTACCCTGTATCCTTAGACTATGTTTGATTTCAGTCATCAGGAACATCCTTCCTTCATTTACCCTGTCAATTCCTGTTAGAATGTGATAGTTTCTATGACAGCCCCCCTCACTCTTCCAAACTACAGTGAATATCATCCTAAACAATCAGCCTGTCTTCATAGATCCCCCCTGCTATCCCAGGATCGATCTGATAAAACTTTTTAGTACTCCTCCACAGCCAGGGAATCCTTCTTCACATAGGGGACCAAAACAACACACAATACCCGAGGCGTGGCCTCACCGAGGACCTGTACATCCCTGCTCCTATAGTCGAGTCCTCTTGCAATGATGGCTAGCATATCATTTGCCTTCTTGAGTGTAGATTTTCTGCCATTTATTCTGTTGGGGTTCTTTAGGCCAGTCAACAACAGCAGGAAGATACATTTGTAAATAATCTTCTAGCTTAGGTAAGAATGGTTCAGAGCTATTAGATAACATGGAAAGGGGCATGACAGACATTGTCATGAGGGAGCTTCATGGTGCATTGCAGAAAACATTGAAGGGGACAGTTTTGAAAACGTGGAGGCATTAGTTAGCCAGAGAGAACTGGGTGTTATGTTTCATTGGGAAAAAGCTGAAGTAGGTAGATTGAAAAGAATGAGTGTTGCAAGAACAGCTGGAGCTAGAACTGAAGAGAGACCCTGCATTAGAGAAGGGGCAAGTGAATTCAAACTAAGGCAGGAGACGTTTGCTTTAAAAAACGGTCTAGCTTATATAATAAATAGTACATTACGTAACCACAGGGCATCCCAGAGTGTTTTACAGGCAATGAAGGGCTTGTGAAATGTAATGACTGCTGTAATGTTGGAAATCTGGCAGGCAATTTATGATCAGCAAATCCCACAAATAGTAATTTGGTAATGAGCAGATGACGCACTTTTTGCTATAAGGGATGAATACTAGGAATGACACTGAGGATAGCTCTCCTGTTCTCTTTCAAAATTAAGCCAAACGATCTTTTGCATGGACATGATGGTACAGACAAGACTTTGGTCTAATATCTTATCCAAAATCCTGCAGCCTGACAATGCAGCATTCATGCAATACTGCACATGAGAAGGCTAGCCTAGAATTTTGTGGTAAAGACCTGAATGAGGACATGAACTCACAAAACTTTCATTATTCAGCTACAAGAATGTTAACAACTTAGCTACAAATCCAACAGGTAATGGTATGGAGAGAAATGAAATCAGGGTATGCATTTTGAGAGCGGAAGAGGAAAGAATAGGAACTGTAGAATGGACACAGCAGAAATTTGTAAGAGTGTCAATGTGGAAGGCAGTCATTAGAAAAGATCCTTCACGTGGTTATGGGTTTCTTACATGTGGAAGTGTTCATCACAGGTGGCTCTGATGTTGCTTCAACTAAAATGCATATGTGAGTATTATTCAAATGCTCTCACTCTCTCTCTCTGGCTAACTTTCCACCTCTTAGTTCAAGGTTACAAAGACTATCTGTGGTACTGCAATTCTGTCCCAGCCAAGATAAGTCAAATCTGAAAATATCTAAGCCAAACACAATCAGAGTTGAATCAATGACATTGTACTAAACATGAAAGTTAAAATTAACCAGTGAACAATCAGGGAACCTTAATCTCAGTGACTACCAAAAACCTTCCACTATTTCTCCTCTGCATCAGAAAGTATTGAATGCCTTACCAGAAATCACAGCTACTGCAATGCAGATGCAATGGAAGGCAGATATGATGGTTCCTAATCGCCCCATTGCTTTTCTTGCTTGTCCTGTGAAGCAGGCAGCCAATCTATCTACCCTCTCCATTTTTATAAAGTTAGTAAGTCTGTCAAGCCAAACATGAGACATGTTTGATGACCCATCATCTCATTCTGAAACTCAAGAGCTGTCTGACGCAGGTTCAGTGATTTAAAACTAAAGAATACTTAAGTAGATTGTGTAGAGTCTCCTAAATGGTCACTCATCTAGAAAAAAAACTCCCCACTTCAAAATCCTTTTAAAAGGCTATGAATTCTTAACCCAGCAGATGTGGTGCATACTCAGTGCAGTCATTTAATCTTCCTAAATTTTATGCAGTGAACAGAAGCAGTCAGATATGTTGTAGTTAGGCAGAGCATTCTGAGGACATATATAGTTTAGTGTGGGGCTAAGTAAACCAAATTCTAATGGTCCCTAGTCTCACATTAGCATCCCTACTGCAGCAGTCAATTCTGGCATGGGTCGATGGGATAACACCCTCTTCAGTTTCTTTCTGTTAGCATTTAATATCAAAATGGTGTTGACAGCCTGAATCCCCTTTCTAATAAGAATGTGGCCATAGCACAAAGTCAAATTGGAAATAAATGAACAATTTCAATCAGAGGCTGCAGGCTGTGGAGAAATGTCATGACTACACTTTTGAGTTATGAAGGAACCTGAGAAATTCTGATGAAGTGAAAGGTGAAATGTGAATACCACTGTCAGCCTTGGCTCAGTGATTGGTTTATGTGGCAAAATCTCAATCTGCATGGATGTGTTGTGGACCTATTCGCTGGAACCATTTGAGATTCCTTGGGTAGATTTACTGTCACCAGCCATTGGTATTGGTATCAATCTAAGTTACTGATGCCAAGGTGGGGGTGGTAGAGCAGATCAGCAGACTTGTCAAACTATTTGCAATTGCTCGGTGTGAGCACTGGGGCTGAAACTTGCGTTTCTTTTGGCTAAATTCAAGTTACCTCCTCTGCAAGTTTTCTCATTGTATCTGACTGAACTTGCCTCATTATGACCTACCATGCCTTTAAGGTGCTTGTCATGTCCAATTCCAGCCCCATCTTACCATGTGCCACTCATAGAAAAGCTCACCACTCAGCAGATATCCCATATGTCATTTGTGGCCGCACCATCTTTTCCAGACAAGAACTATTAGTCTGGATTTGACCTGCGTGGTTCCTGACATTTTCCTTAGGCATGGCAGATAGAAGGAAATCGTTACCATGCAGAGCCCATTGCACATGCCTAATTGCCCTCGAGAAGATGGTAGAGAGCTGCCTCCTTGAACTGCTGCAGTAAATGAGAAATGTGTATATCCACAATACCAATAGAGAGGGAGTTTCAGGATTTTGACCCAATGACACTGAAGGAATGACGTTATATTTCCAAGTCAGGATGGTGAGTGGTTTGGAGGGGAAGTTGCAGTTGGTAGGGTTCATGTGTATCTGCTGCCCTCATCCTTATAGCCACTGTATTTATACAGTGAGTCCGGTTCAGTTTCTGGCCAACGATAACCCCAGGATGTTGACAGTCGTGGGGGCAGTGTTTAGTGATGGTAACACCATTGAATATCAAGGCAATGGTTCGATTCTCTATTGTCGGAACCTGCAGATGGTGGCATACCCATATATCTGCTGCCCTCACCCTTCTAGATGGAAGTGGTTGTGGGTTTGCAAGGTGCTATCCAGGAATCTTTGGTGAATATCTGCAGTGCATCTCGCAGATGATATGTACCACTGCTACTAAGTGACAGTGATAGAAGGAGTGGTTGCATGTGGATGTGACGCCAATCAAGCAGACTACTTTGACCTGGATGGTTTCAAGCTTCTCGAGTGTTGTTGCAGCTGCATTCATTCAAGCAAATGAGGAGTCTTCCATCACAGTCTTGACTTATGCCTTGTAGGTATGGAGGTAACAGCTTAATGCTATTATTGTTGGACTGTTAATCTAGAGACACAAATAATGTTCTGGGGACCTGGGTTCAAATCCCACCATGGCAGATGGTGGAAGTGGAATTCAATTAAAAAATCTGGAATTAAGAGTCTAATGATGAACATTGTCGATTGTTGGAAAACCCATCTAGTTTTACTAATGTCCTTTGGGGTGGGTAACTGCCATCTTTACATGTGACTCCAGATGTGGTTGACTCTTAACTACGCTCTGGGCTTTTTTTTAATTCATTCACGGGATGAGGGCATCACTGGCTAGGCAGCATTTATTAGCCATCCCTAATTGCCCAGAGGGCAGTTTAGAGTCAACAACATTGCTGTGGGTCACATGTAGGCCAGACCAGGTAAGGATGGCAGTTTCCTTCCCTAAAGGATATTAGTGAACCAGATGGGTTTTTCCAAGAATCGACAATGAATGCATGGTCTTCATTAGATTCTTAATTCCAGATACTTATTGAATTCAAATTTCGCCATCTGCTGTGGCAGGATTCGAATCCAGGTCCCCTGAACATGATCTGGGTCTCTGGAGTAACAGTCCAGCAAAAATACCACTAAGCCATTGCCTTCCCATAATGGACGGGCAATAAAATCCAAGGAATAAATAAAAACAAAATATGGTGGATAGGCATTGCAGGAAGTGAATTACCTCCTGCAAGACTTCCAGCCTGCACTTGTAGCCACTGTCTTTACATGGTGAGTCCAGTTCAGTGTCTAGTCAACAATAAATCCCAGAATTGTAGTGGGGGTAAGGTTCAGTGATGGTAACACCACTTAATGTAAAGGATAACGGTTAGATTCTCTCTTGGTGGAACTGGCAATTACCTGCTATTAGTGTGGTGTTAGTGCCACTTGTCACTTTTCAGCAGAAGCCTGGATACTGGATATACTTGCTGCATTTGTACATGGACTGCTTCAGTATCCGAGGAGTTACAATGGTTCTGAAAATTGTGCAATCATCGGTGAACATCCCTACTTCTGACCTTATGATGGAGATAAGGTCATAGATGAAACAGCTGAAGGTAGTCGAGTCTGGTACACTACCCTGAGGAACTCCTGCAGAGATGTCCTGGAGCTGTGATAACTATCCTCCAACAAGCACAGCCATCTTCCTGTGTGCCAGCTATGACTCTAACCAGCAGAGAGCTACCACAAGATTCCTATTGACTCCAGTTTTGCTACAGCTTCTTGATGCCACACTTGGTCAAACACAGCCTTGATGTCACTCTCACTTCACCTCTGGAAGAAATAAGGGAACCTTTTTTTTGCCCTCAGAGGGCTGTGAATCTTTAGAATTCCCTTCCCCAAAAGGCAGTGGATGCAGAATCTTTAAATATTTATAAGTCAGAGGTTGATAAGTTCTAGACGACCAGGGGGATGGAAGATTGTCAGGGATAAGCAGGAATGTAGAGTTGAGGTTAAAATCAGATCAACCACAATCTTATTGAAAGGTGGAGTAGCCTCAAAGGGCCAAGTAGCCTACGCATGGTCCTTATTCCAATGTTCATATTCCTTCAGAAAATGTGACAAAACTATTGGGAGAAAATTAAGGTTTCTTTTCTGATACTGAAAAGATATCTAGGTTCCTGTCTTTGCAACACCTGAACTCTTTTAAATAAACATGTTCCATGGCATCTGATTATCCCCTCTCAAATTCAATGAAGATCAGGTTAACTCTACAGTTCCAAAAATCAAGTGTCTGTCTAGGAGTGGAGTTAAAAGGAGCGCTGACGTATTTGTGCATAGGCACTTGATCTTTCAAGTTTTCTGGAGAATTTCGAGAGGATGATGCTCTTAAGTATTGCCGTTTGTAGAGAAGCTGACGAAGGAGACCAATAACATAGCAGGCACAAAGACCCAGCTGGGGGTACATAGGATCAGGAGCTGAAAGCCTGTTTCTGTGCAAGGGATGTGGACAAAAGAGTCACATTGAGCAGGATAATGATGAGCAACTACAATGCACTGGTAAATAAGATATTGGGAAAGATGCAAAATAGTGAGAATGGTAGGGGAAGCATTCTACCTTAATGAAAATATTTGGGAATATAAACTGCAGTTTCGGGATTATTACCCAGTTAATAATTCTGGATATGAATGGCTTTCTCTTGTCCTTAAGTACAGATTCTAAGACATCAGCAGCCATCCAGTACCTACTATCCAACCGAGGACATGCCATAGCAATCAGCAGAGATTGAGATTTCGCCCTCCTAGTTGATGGACACTGAAATCTATGACTCTTATTATTCGACCATCTAAAATCAAATAACTCAAGATAAAATAGGACCTTTAACTTAGAGGGCATCAGCTACACAGTTTGTATACCTATCACACCAGCACTAACTCTGAAATAACACTGACTGCAGTTTAATTTTTTTTAATTCCTCCGTGGGATATGGGCATCACTGGCTGGGCCAGCATTTATTACCAATCTCTAATTTCCCTTGAGAAAGTGATCATGCTTTTCACTCCAAAATGTATAACTCCACATTTAATCATATTGTACTGCATCTGCCGTTTTGCCCACTCAAATCAACTTGTCTAAATCACCTTGAAGGCTCCTTGCATCCTCCTCATAATTCATTATGTTGTCCAGTTTTGTGTCATCAGCAAACTTGGTAATGTTGCATTTTGTTGCTCCAATTTAGCTTCTGGTCAATGGTAATCCCCCAGGATGTGACAGTGGGAGATTCAGTGATGGCAATGCCATTGAAAGACAAAGGACAATAGCTGGATTCTTGTTTGCCGGAGACAGTCATTGCCTGACACTTGTGTGGTGTGAATGTCACTTGCCTCTTATCAACCCAAATTCGGATGTTGTTCAGTTCCTTCTGCATATGTTCATTAGTGCTATCACCAATTCTCAAGTCAGTTCTGCTGGAGCTCATTGGTAACATTATCAATCAATTAAACATGACCTTGATATCAAAGGAAGTCACTCTCACCTTCTCTCTGGAGTTCAGCTCTTTTGTCTACGTTTGGATGAAGGCTGTAATGAGGTGATGAGCTGGATTGCGCTGGTAAAAAACAAACTAGGCATCAATGAGCAGTTCATTGTTGAATATGTGCCCCTTGATAAACTGTTGAAACTGAAGGGACAGTAATCAGCTGCACTTGGCCTGTTCTTTGTGGTCAGGACAAACTTGGACAATGTTCTAAATTGTCAGATAAATGCCAGTGTTGTAGCTGAACTGGAACAGTTTGGCTAGAGGTACCGCTAGTTCTGGAACGTACATATTGGAATGTTATCAACACCCACAGACTTTGTACTCAGTACCCAGTGTTGGGTAGAATCGAATTGGCTGAAATCTGGTATTTGTGAATCTGTAGACCTGAGGAGGAGGCCAAGATGGAATATCCACTTGGCACTTCTGGCTGAAGATGGGCAAAAATACTTCATTCTATATTTATACTGATTTTCTGAGCTCCCCATCATAGAGGATGGAGATATTTTTGGAACTTGTTCCTCCAAAGAGATGTTTAATTGTCGACCGCCACTCACAACTAAAAGTGGCAGGACTGCAGAGCTTAAATCTGATCCATTGGTTGTGGGATCACTTACCTCTGTCTATCACTTGCTGCTTATGCTGTTTGGCACGCAAATCATCCTGTTTGGGAGCTTCACCAGCTTGATACCTCAGTGTTAAGAGTGTCTGTTGCTGCTTTTGGCATGTCATCCAGCATTTTACATTGAGCCCTGATTGATCCCCTGACTTGGTAGTAAGGCAAAGAGGGAGACATGCTGGAAGTTAACCCTGAGCTTACGGATTATGGTTGGAAGAAATTCTGCCAATGATTCACCATGCCTCATGGATGCACATTCTTGAGTCGCTTGATCTGTTTGAAATCTGTCCCATTTAGCACCATGCTAGTGCCTCTCAGTACGATGGAGAATATCGTTAATGTAAGGATGGGACTTCATCTCACAAGGATTCTCTGATACTCATACCTACTGATACTGAAAACGTCCACCTGCAGCAGATAGATTGGTGATTATGAGGCCAACTAAGGTTATACATCTGAGGAAGGGTTACCGGACCCAAAATGTTAACTCTGATTTCTCTTCATAGATGCTGCCAGACCTGCTGAGCTTTTCCAACAATTTCTGTTTTTGTTCCTGATTTACAGCATCTGAAGTTCTTTTGGCTTTATAAGGTTATCCTGCCTGTTGAGTCCCTTACCGCTTACCACAGGCTCAATCTAGCATCTCTGTCATACTGTCACAGAGATATACGTTGGAATCTTTTTGGGATCTGAGTAAAGTGGGGCTATGGCAAGGTTTTGGTAGTATTGAACAGGGTCAGTCAAGACTGGGAACATCTTATTTAATTATTTATGACTTTCACAAGCAGCGTAGTGAGCTTCTCACTCAGTAGAGGCAAATTGCTAATTAAGGGGGCTTATTGCTTGTTAAATACCTTCCTGATGTCCAGAGTCACCTCATTAATATTCAGCTTCCTCTCTTACTAAATGCGCCAAACAGGCTGGACATCAACTAAGAGTGGATACCTAGCAGATTCAGCTCACTGCTTGCTTTGAACAATCTCCATATTGGATACTGGGCACCAAATCGCAGGACGCACTCCATGGACACTGGCCAAATGCACCCATGTCCATGGATATTGGCATCTGATATATGCCAACCTCCCAGAACTCTCATGACACATCTGCAACACACTTACAGGACATTTCTATACCTTAGACTGAAGTAGCAACTATTGTTGTAATGAAGTCGTAAGGATACTTTGCGCACAGGGACACACACCCAACTCATGGATTGGACCAGGCTGCCTCTCAGGCCTGTTTGCTTGATGTGTTAGTGCTCACTTACTCTGAGCTCACAGCATTCCTACTTGCCTTTTTGCACTTTGCCAGCTTAGCCAGAGATACCAAGCTCCAAGTACTATTGTATAGTCGCGCCTTTTAGCACAGGAAGTGGCAGGAAGCTTACTGTGGTTAAGGGGAATGGCTTTGCCTCAGTGGGGTCCTGGCACAGTAAGCCAAGGATAGCCTCCAATACCAGTTCGCAGGCTTGACGCAAAGTCAGCCACTCAGGGCAGTCAGAGTCAGGAAGCCCTCCCCATGAGCAGCCCACCACCCGTCTTTAGGAACATAGGAACAGAGTAGGCCATTCAGCCCTTTGAGCTTGTTCTGCCCTTCAATGAAATGCCTTTGCTCAATAAATATTTATCTATCTCAGGTTTAAATTTAACAACTGATCCTGCATCAACTGCTATTTGTGGAAGACCTCCAAACATCTACCACCCTTTGTGTGTGGAAGTACTTCCTAACATCTCTCTGGAGCAGTGTGTCCTTAATTCTCAGACTATGCCCCCTAGTTATAGTGGAAATATTTTATCCTTATCTGAACCATCTTTCCCTGTTAATGTCTTGAAGACATTGATCAGCTCACCTTGTTGTAGGCTCTTTTCCTCCTGGAATAAGAGCGAGGTAGATATTGTGGGAGAAGAAAGTGGGTGGTACCCCCCAACTTTTACAGTTGGTGCATGTTTAGAGTGAGGGTAGACAGTGCAGAGGGTATGCGGGGATGGGGATGTCAGGGTTCAGAGTGAATGACAGCGACTGAGGGAAGAGGTTGCAGGCAGTAATGAGAGTGGTAGGGCATGAGTCTTGATTTGATTTATTATTGTCACATGTACCTAGGTACAGTGAAATGTTTTGTTTTGCACGCAGTACAGGCAGGTCATCCCATACAAAGTGCGTAAGGGTAATAGAATAGTGAGGAATATAATGTTACGGCTGCAGAGAAGGTGCATGAAGAACGAGGTCAACAGTAAATTTAAAATTGGTGAGGTCCATTCAAAAGTCTAATGCTTGCAGTCAAGAAGCTTTTCTTGCATCTGTTGGCTCGTGTGTTTAGGCTTTTGTATCTTCTGCTTGACCGAAGAGGTTGGAAGAGATTATAACTGGGGTGGGAGGGGTCTTTGATTATATTGGCTGCCTTTCTGAGGCAGCGAGAAGTATAGATGGAGTCAATGGATGGAAGTTGGTTTGTGTGATGGACTGGGCTGTGTTCACAACTCTCTGTAGTTTCTTACAGTCCTAGGCAGATCAGTTGCCATACCAAGCTGAGATGCATCCAGATAGAACACTTTCTATACTACATCTATAAGATTTGGTAAGAATCTTTATGACATGCCAAATTTCCTTAGCCTCTTGAGGAAGTAGAAGTGTTGTTGTGCTTTCTTAACGGGGTCACATCAACGTGGGAGGTGGTTACAGTAGCTGAGACAGTGAATGTGAGATATTGGAGACAAGAGGTGACACTTACACTGGCAGAGTGGAGAAGGTCATTGATCTTCTTTGTATAGTGCTGGGCATTCCTCCAGACATTGAGACCCACTTTAATGTAAATGGCTACCTTAGACCGAGCTGGAATGGTCTACTGTCATGGTATCCACTCCTGGTCCTTGGGTAATAGTGGGGGCAGATGTCAGGAACCATGCAGGGCATCTCTGAACTGACAGTGTTTGTCTGGGTGAACAATTGGCTTTTAAAGATATAAGGGATGCTAATAACTTCTGGGATCCCTGCTATTGAGCTGAAATCAGCACTCCAAATAAGATGAGCCAAAGTCATACAGAAAACATAGGGAGTGATGGTATTTAATAAGGTGTATTTGGCAAAAAGTGGCAAGAAAACCCATTAGGTTTGCATGAAAATCCCTGTCACAACTTGTAAAGATTCAGCACATAGAGCTTTACAGCACAGAAAGACATCCTTCAGCCCATTGTATCTGCATCTGTCATTAAGCACCTATCTAACCTTCGTGCCATATTCTAGGACTTGGCCCAAAGACTTGTATTCTATGGTATTTCAAGGGTTCATCTAAATACTTCTTAAATGTTGTGATGACTGCCTTTTCTGGCAGTGACTTCCAGATTCCCATCACCTTCTAGTTGAGAAAACACTTCCTTAAAACCTCCTGCCCTTTATCTTAAATGTGTCCCTGGTAATCAATATCTCTACTAAGGGGAAAAGTTTCTTCCTATTTACTCTGTACGTGCCCGTCAAAATTTTTACACCTCAATCAGTACCACACCGACCCCACCCCACCCTCCACACCCCCGGGCCAGACTCCTTGCTTTAAGGAAAACAACTCTCCTATCTAGTCTCTCTTCATAGTTGAAATGCTCCAGCCCAGGTAACATTCATAAGAATCTTTCTGCTTCCTTTTCTGGTGATCCAAATGATCTGAATCATTTATATAAATGAACACAGGAGATATGGTCAGTAGATTTGCAGATGACACAGAAACTAGAGTTGCAGTGGACAGTAAAGAAGTTTACCTCAGGGTACAACAGGATCTTGATCAGATGGGCCAATGGGCTAAGGAGTGGCAGATGGAGTGTAATTTAGATAAATCTGAGATGATGCATTTTGGAAAGGCAAATCAAGGCAGGACTTATACATTTAATGGCATTGAACTGAGGAGTGTTGCTGACCAAAGAGACCAGTTCATAGTTCCTTGAAAGTGGAGTCACAGGTAGAGAGGATAGTGAAGAAGGCATTTAGTACACTTGCCTTTATTGATCAGTGCTTTGAGTATAGGAGTTGGGAGGTCATGTTGCAGTAATACATGATATTGATTAGGTCACTATTGAAATTGTGTGTAATTATGGTCTCCCTGCTATAGGGAGGATGTTGTGAAACTTGAAAGGGTTCAGAAAAGATTTATAAGGATGTTGCCAGGTATGGAGGGTTTCAGCCATAGGGAAAAGGCTGAATAGGCTGGGGCTATTTTCCCTGGAGTGTTGGAGACTGAGCGGTGAGCTTATTGAGGTTTATAAAATCATGAGGGGCATGGATAGGGAAAATAGACAAGGTCTTTTCCCCGGGGTTGAGGAGCCCAAAACAAGAGGGCAGAGGTTTCGGGTAAAAGGGGAAAGATTTAAAAGGGACCTAAGGGACAACATTTTCACGCAGAGGGTAGTGCATATATGGAAAGAGCTGCCAGAGGAAGTGGTGGAGGCTGTTATAATTACAACATTTAAAAGGAATCTGGATGGGAATGTGAATAGGAAGGATTTAGAAGGATATATGCCAAATGCTGGCAAATGGGACTAGATTTATCTAGCGTATCTGGTCGGCATAGACAAGTTGGACTGAAGGGTCTGTTTCCAAGCTGTACATCTCTGACTCTAGTGTAATCACATCCTTCCTAAGTGAGGCCGTCAGAACTGCACCTAGTTTTCCAGCTATGGCCTTGACTAATAATAGCAAATGCTCTAATACCTTCTGAGCCACCATTTCCTCCCGTTCTGTTACCTTCAAGGATCTATGGGTGTGCTCACTGAGGTTCCTCTGTATTCCCGAATGTCCCAATTTACTCTGTTGCCTTATTTGTGCCTCCCAAAAGTATATCCACTTTTCAGGATTAAATTCCATTTGCTATTGTTCTGCCGATCTAAACAGCCTATCTTTTAACCTGTTCAGTGGTACTGCTACTGATCCACTCTTGATGACGGACATTGAAACTTCCCGCCCAAAATACATTCTGTGTCCTTGCCACACTCAGTGGATCCATCAACTTGGAGAACAGAGGAGGGCAGTGGATGAAAACCAATATAAAGTTTCTTCGTTCACGTATGACTTCATGCCATGAGGCTTCATAGGGTCCAGAGGTGATTTTGAGGAATCTCAGGGCAACTTCTTTTGGTCTGTTTACCACTGTGTTGGTGGGACAGGATATATCTAGGGATGGTGATGTTCTATCTGGGGTTTTGTCTCTCATGTATGATTGATTATGACCATATCAGGCTATCGCTCGACTAGTTTGTGGGACAGCTTTCGCAATTTTGGCACAGACCCTCAGGCATTACCAAGGAAGACTCTGCAAGGTTGACGAGGTTGTTGTAATTTCTAGTGCCTTAGTCAATGTTGAATGGTCCATCAGGTTTCATTTTATGAGATTTTGCAGCAATTAGATAACACTCAATGACTTACCAGGCAATTTCAGAGGGTATTTAAGAGTCATCCAATTGCTGAGGGTCTGGAGTCACAAGTAAGTCAGATAATACTACACCACCATTCATCTGGTGTTTTAGAACATCCTGTGGCTTCAAAAGGGATTCTATAAATGCAATTTCTTTCTTTGTTTCTTTCCTACTTAAATAAAGCAGTGGCCTAACAGTGGAAATTAGCAGAATAAATATAACAGGAGGGTCAAGGACCTCAACATCAATGATACATTAAAAGTGAGTGGTTGGTCCAAAGCAGAGGTCTAGAACTCACTGCTGGATCACCGGTTAAAATAGAAACTCTCATCACACTTGAAAGTACTTGGTCATACTCTTGTAGTATCTTAGCCTACGAGGCTGCACACCAAGTGCTGAAATGTGGGATTAGGCTGAATAGCTCTCTTTCAGCCAGCACAAGGCTTATTGGTCTCCTCATGTGTGATCAATTTATAATTCTTTGAAAACATTGATATTAATCTCAACTACAGATTCAGTGCCAATGACACGAACATGTTGTGGTACCCCAGGCAGAATCATATTGCAATGAAAGGACTTGTATTTGCTCTCTCCTTTCAAGAACTCAAGACAACATAATTATAGTGCTTTATAGATATTGTACACTGTGTCCATCATCATAAATACTGAATGTCTTCCTGGTGTATTTGATACCAAGTTTATTTAAGAAAGAAAGTGTTGAAGATTCAAGCAGCATTCTAGGACCTCATAATGTAGGTTTATATTCCTACTATTAAGGAAATAATAGATTGCATAATGCTACCATTATTCAAAGGTATAATTAAACTGCCCTAGCCACCACATTTCAAAATAATTCAGCACATACAAATTTTTTTGAGATGTTTCTCAGAGATGTTATCCAGGGTATATTATAATTTGCAGGGTTCTTTCTTCCTTTTATGCTGTTCTGAAAATAAAGCTTCACTCTTAGAAGATGGACATCATTGGCAAGATCAGCTTTTATTGTCTATCCAAGGATAAGGGGAAGTTGTAGAGCAGTGATAATATCGCTTGAGAAGTAATATAGAATCATAGAGTCAAATCTCATCATGGCAGCTGGTGGAACTTAAAGTTAATTAATTTAAAATATCAGGAATTATGAAACTATCAAAGATTATCAAAAATTAAAAAAAACACATTTAACTTGCTAATGTCTTTCAGGCAATGAAACGTGCCATATTTATCTGCACCAAGTTAATGATTTTAGATCCATAGAAGTACGATTAATTCTTAACTGCTATTCAATATAGAATATCAGCCACTCTATTCAAGGGCAATTAAGAATGAGAAGTGCTGGCTTGTAAACAATGCCCACATCCTATGAAAGGATAAAAGGTAGTGAGCTTTCTTCTTAAAATCTCTGAAGTCATTGTGGTAAAGATGCTCCCTCAATTCTTTGTTAGGAAATTCAAAACTTTACCCGAGATGATGAGGAATGAGCATTATGCATCCCAGACGGATTGATCAGTGACTTGAAAGGGAAACCACAGTGATAAAGTTAGTGATTTAATAAAGTGCTGCCCTGTCTTTCTAGATGATACGCATTGTGGAGTTAGGCTGAATGAAGCAATGGCAATTTTTCAAGTACAAGGTGTGGTCCAAACTCAGCCAGAGTACCATGGTGGTGGAGGATATGCATAAGATGGGGAGTGGGAATATACACGATTTTGTCTTGGAGGGCTTTAAGCATTTTTAATGGTGTTGTAACTGTACTCATCTTTCAAAGAGATCATAGCTGATCTGATAATCCTCAACTCCACTTTCCTTCTTTATCCTCATAAACCTGGATTCTTTAATGATTAGAAATCTGCTTATCTTGAATATGCTTAGCACTCCAGCCTTGGCAGCTCTGCAGTAAAGAATTCCAAAGATTCATCACCAGAGATATAAAAAAAGTCCTCATCATGCCTGTCTGAAATGCGCAACTCCTTACTCTGAGATTACGTCCTCTTCCCCCAAGGGGAAACAATCCAGTGCTATTATTGCTAGATTATTAATCCAGAGATCCAGGTAATACTCTGGGGAATGGGTTTGAGTCCCATCATCATGGCAGATGATGGAATTTGAAAATTCAATGGTGAATCTGGAATTAGGAGTGTAATGATAACCATAAAACTGTTGTTGATCATCAGAAAAATTGTTTAGGGAAGAAATATGCTATCCTTACTTAATTTGTTTTACACATTACTCCAAACTCTCAGCAATGTAGTTGACTCTTAACTGCCCTCTGGGTAATCAGGGATGGACAATAAATTCTGGCCTAGCCAGTGATGCCCACATCACATGAATGAATATTACTTTTAAAAAGAAGTCTCCTCTCTTCTTCTAAACTCCAACAAGTACAAGCCCAACCTATGCAACATTTCTTTATAAGAGACTCTCCATAGAATAGTAAACCTTCTCTGGACTGCCTCTAATGCGAGTATATCTTTTCTTAAGTTAGGAGGAATCAGGACTCTGCAGTATTATGGAAGTTGTCTGACTAGTGCCTTGTATAGTTTTAGCAAACCCTTTCTATTTTCACGTTCCAGTCTCATTGAAATAAAGGTCAAGATTCCCTTATTCTTTCCTAGTACCCGCTGAACACTGTTGCTAGCATTTTGTGATTCATGCAACAGGATCCCCAAATCTTTCTGTATTGAATAGTTCTGCAGTGTTTCACAACTTCAATAATACTTAATTCCCTTATTCCTTGTGCCAAAATGCATAACCTCACCTTTTCCTACATTCTATTCCTTTCTGTAGAAAGCCTAGCCTCCAACCTGGACTTAGTATCCATGACATTTTTTTGTGGTAGCTTGAGCTTTAATTCTGGTCAATGGTGACTCCAACTCTTTTGAATATTATCAAGACACCAAAAATCTCTGGGGTACGATGTTCAGTTTCTTTTGTTGGAAATGGTCATCATTTGGCAGTTGCAAGGCATAACAGGCACTTGCCACTATCAGCCCAAGTCTGGATGTTATCTAAGTCTAGTTGCATATGGGAAATGGACTGCCTTGTTACCTGAAGCAAGGCACATGGAATTGAACAGTAAGCAACACTAAAAGTACTGTTGTGTAATGGAATGAAGCTCATTATTGAGGAATCTGAAGACAGCTCAGCTTTGAATATTACCCTGAGAAAATTCTGCACAATGACCTGTGGCTGAAATGATTCATCCTCAAAAACTTCATGCATCTTCTTTTATGTCAGGTATGATTCCACTATGTATTACAATTGTTTGATTAGTATGTATTTCTGCTTGGGTTGTGGAAAAACACACTCAGTAATTGTCACTGCTTCCTTCTGACCAACAGGCCCGAATGCCCAAACTTCCTCTTTACTAAGTTTTCTCCCAGCAGTGTATTGATTGTCCAAATGTATGGAGCAATTCTTCAACGTACCTCCAAATTTAGCTCGAGTAGGAGACTAATGGTTTCAGATTGGTGATGACAGCCATTGCTACTGAATAGGACAACAGATCTATTCTACTGCTTAAATGTTTATTGTCTTTTTTTTTAATTAAAAAACACACCATAGTGAATTGTTTTATACACAGAAATGAAATGAAAAGGGGAGGAACTTCAGCTTCCAGAACTTTATATATATAATGCAAATATACACTTTTTTTGAGATATACATTTTGTTGACACACACCCTGATAGCAAATACATCTGCCTGGCGCTCAATTCACTTTTGTTATACCTCATGTGTTTCTGAACAAGAGCAGCTGAGTGTTCTGAGCAGATAAAAAAAAAAGGAGACCCATACAAGGTAATAATAATGCCTTATAAACGGATTTTGTTTGCACAGCTTGCAAATTTCATATCTTTCTTTTAATGTAACTACACTAAGTCTGTTGTACCGACATGGCTACAGATACCGTTCCCAGTGAACCATTTCTGGTGCAACCAGACGTTGAAAAGTCCTCCTGGCTTTCTGTGCATAAACTCCCAATTTAATACAATTTCCTCACTCCACCTATTTTGCACGTCCTCAATTTTAAGCACCATTTTCAGAAACAAGTTAATTATGGGTATACAAAACATGTGTTTCAGGATGAAAAAGGATTCAGGGAAGTCAACAGCCAGATAAATGAATTGTGTTTGTATATTCTTCGACCTGCCTGTGACCGAGGAAAGAATGATGGAGTGTCTGTGGAGTTTGGAGTTACTTTTTTTAAAAAAGTAACTTTGGCACATACAGTCGTTGAACATAATAACCTCTCAGCTATGTTGTTACATCAGACTATAGCATATAAAACTCATGGAGGAGCTCAGGTCTTTACAAGTTGCATCCACTTGGCAAAATGATGTCAGATTAGGACGGGTTTACAGATGGAGGTCTTGTGCAATACAGCACACCTCAAATTGTATTTTCACTACTGTTAAGTTTCAAGTTGTTTTCTAATTGTAATGAGTTTGAGAGTGTTATACAGCAATTTAATATCTCAGATTGTGGCACTAAGACCAAAGGATCTCTCAATCCAATTTTTGACCAGAAACAGTGGCCTTAACAAAAGTTCATTTATTCTATCTCTACCTCCCCGTCCACCTCTCAAAAAGCCAGCACATTTCAATATATTTCATCAGGGTTTCTTTTTCTCTCCATATACGCAGTAAGTACTGTGTTGAGAATTCACATTGGAACTAAGGTTTGGCTGCTGGGAGCTGATGGAGAAAGGAACTTGTATGTCCACATTGCAGGAATAAGCAGCTCTTTCCAAACTGTTCCTGGGGTTGACCACCTAAGTAGTCAACTATCACAAAGCACACAATGAATATCACTGCAGTGATTTAAAGCAACCTCAATTTCCAACTCGTAAGCTGATCATCTCTGCATTATTTCACTGCAATCAGATTCAACTGAGGAAACTGTCATTTTCTAGCCTATGACTCCAGGAGTTGCACTGTTTTGAAGTAATTCCAGCTTCTGTGATAACAGATGCTAGATTCAGTTACTCCTAATTACAAAATGCTGTTGACCAGTCCGCGTTATCTTACATACACTGCTCATTGAGTAGTCAAAAGCCCTTCCACAATGTTATTGAAGAGTTTCATGATCAGTTGTGAAGGAATGCGTGCACACTTTATCAGTGATTATAATACTCTCTGTACTGTATGCAAGTGCTCACAACACAATGGGGCTACTTTATGCTGTAAGTGCTATGAATGAGAGAGAAGCTCTGACTTAAGCCTGATGTAGGATATCTAATCAGCCATTTGCTTTTCATTCCAGTTTCTTCTTTTCTTGTAAGTTGTTGTTAGAACTCAAATCCTTCTACACTCAAATTGTAGAAACATTAGCTTCTCAATGGTTCCAATCCACTGTGTGCTTTTCAATCCATTGTGTTCTTCTTCAGTCTCCCTCCCTACTCCACCAATTCTTGTCTTCCTAGGGAGAGCAGCAGGTTGCCATTTGCTCCACCTTTCCCAAGTCTGTCAGGAGTTGTTTGATGTGGCGTTTCAGCTGTGGGAGTCGTGCAAGTGGTTCTGGTGGCTCAAGTTCCCCAGAAAAGTCCAACCAACTTTCCAGAACTAGGTGATTGAGTGGGAGAAAACAAGAAAAAAGAACAAAAAAAAACTTTGTTACAAGTTCAAACAGAGTCAAAAATACAAAAGGGAGCTTACATGATTGGTTGGGAAGATATAATTGGTTTAATAATAAGGGAACATTCCTTGGTTAAATATTTTTAATCATCTTGCTTTGTGACAGTTGTATCTAAATATAAACACAGAGGGTGAGACCACTACAGATTTTACACTTCTACTACTTACCATTTTACTATGTGCTACAAACCACAGCTAACATAAAGGGAAATCCCAAAGTGTTCTTCAAGCACATCTACAGTGAAGTGGGGCTGGTTAGGGACCCAAAAAGGGGATTTACACTTAAAAGCGAGAGGCGTAGTTGAGATATCAAATAGATTTTTTTGCATCCAACTTTAACTATGAGGCAGATGCTACCGAAGCCATGGTGACAGAGGAGGAGCCTCAGTCACCAGAAGGGTTTAAAATTGATAAGGAGGAGGAGATAAGCTGTCCGTACTTAAAGCTGATAGGCGTTTGGACTAGATGTGATGCATCCAAGGATACTGAAGGAAGTGACAGTAGAAATTGATGGTACAACGGCAATAATTGCTCAATCTTCCCTTACAGAGGACTTAGACTTAGATGCAAACAAATGTTCAAAAGGATGCAAAGATAGGCCCAGCAATTAGAGACCAGCCAGATTGACTTCAGAGGCTAGGAAACAATTATTCGGGATAGAATTAAAAAGGGCGATTGATTCAGAAGAGTCAGCATAGATTTGTTAAGGGAAAAACATGTCTAACTAACTTTCCGGAATTTTTTTGAACAGCTAGCAATGAGGGTTGATGAGGATAAAGCCGTTGATGTGTTTCATTTAGATCTCCCAATACAGTGCCACAAAACAGACTTGAGAGAAAAATTAAAGGTCATGAAAGGGACAGTGGCAATATGGATACAAAATTTACTGAGATACGGGAAACACACAGTAATAGTCAATGGGTATTTTTTGGGCTGGAAGAAACTTTGTAATGGAATTCCCCAGTGGTTGCTATCGTAAACTTTGTTTTTCCTGGATTGTATAAATGGTCTAGACCTTTAGGGAATTCCCTCCCTAATAGAATTGTGGGTTTATCTACAGTACATTGCCTGCAACAGTTCAAGAAGGCAGTTCACCACCACTTTCTAAGGGCAACAAGGGATGGTTAAGAAAAGCAGTCAGCAATGCCCATGTCCCTTAAGTGAATATAGACAAAATCTTGAGTACATAGCAATTTGATAGAAGTTTTCATAATCATGAGGGGACAGAGTAGATGGGAAGAGAATGATCCTGTTCATAAAATCAGCGAGAACTAGAGGACATAGATTTAAATTATTTTGCAAAAGCAGCAAATGCGAGGTGAGAAAACTCCTTTTTGTACAGCAAGTAATTAAGATATGGAACACAATGCCTGGAGGCAAGGTGAAGGCATGTTCAAATGAAGCATCAAAGAGGGGACTGGATGATTATTTAAATAAAACAATTTGCAGAGTTATGTGGAAAGGCAGGAGATTGGCAGTAAGTTAAAATGCTCCGGAGCTAGTGTAGACACAACAGGCCAAATGGTGTCCTTCTGTATCATGACAATTCTGTGATGTTAATGCTGAGTATAGTCTTTGTGTGAAACATAATCTAATTCTCATTTTAAGGAATACAATTGGTCCTAATTTTATACAATACCTTTTATTTGATATTATTCATGGAAACTGAATGGGATTTTGGGGAGCAGAGTGGGTTGGAGTGGACACTTTTTTTTTGCAATTCAGGGAGAAATTAAATTAGGACGTGACTGAGCCATCACAAGGGGTAGGTTACTCTTGTAAAGCAGGTCAAGTTTACACAAGCAATTAAAATTATAAATATGGACATGGTAATTTAACATGCAAGATGACAATATTTGAAATGGTATTGAACACAACTGCGTTCTACTCTGATGTGATGCAGAATATTTTTTCTCACTGATTTAGTACCACAATGAAACAAACATCATGGGCATAGGAGCAGACTATTCAACACCGCAGTCTTGTTCTTTCATGGCTGATCTGTATATCAAGTCTGTTTTGTCATCTTTGCTCTATATTCCCTTACATCCTTATCAAGACAAATTTAGTAATTTCATTGCTCCAACTCATTTTTCGGAGTGGATTGTCTTGGATTAATACTGAACCAGAGCACTTTTTTAAAAATTCCATCACAGGATGCGAGTGTCGCTGGCTGGACCAGCATTTATTACCAATTCCTTGTTGCCCTTGAGAAAGGTGGTGGTGAGCTGCATTCTTGAATTGCTGCTGTACATTTGGTGGAGTTACACACACAATGCTATTGTGGGGTGGGGTTCCAGGATTTTAACCCAGCAACATTGAAGGAGTAGTTGCGATGGTGCATGGCTTGGACAGGATCTCGCAGAGTATGGTATTCCTATTTATCTACTGCCCTTGTCCTTCTAGATGACAATGGTCACGGGTTAGAATGTGCTGACTTTGAAGCCTTAGTGAATTTCTGCAGTGCAACTTGAATGGTGCATGATACAACTTATCATTATAATGATACAATGACACTGGACTCTTAAATTTAGGAGATAAAGCAGGCACTTAGAACTCTCAATGTAATCAGGCTGAGTCAACTTGGTTTTGAGAAAGTATAATCATGTTTAACTAAATTGTTGGGAGTTTTTTGAGGATGAGGATAAAGGTGAACCTGTGGATGGGCTACACCTAGATGCGCAGAAGGTATCTGACTTTCAACAAGGTGGACTACGTAAAATAAGGGCCCTTGGTGTATGGGGTAAAACAACCGCATGTATAGAGGATTGGTTAGCTAACAGGAAACTGAGTAAATTTCAGATTGACGGGATGTGACAAGTGGAGTTCCACAAGGATCAATGCTGGGAGCTCATTTACATACAATTTATATCAATGACTTAGAATTAGGGGACTGTATGGTAACTAAATTTGTTGATGACACAAATATATGTAAAAAAATGAGTTGTGAAGAGGACATAAGAAAGAATGATAGCAAGTGAGTGTGCAAATATTTGGCAGTTGGGGGTAAAAGGCAGGATATATACATGATACAGAATCAAATGATCATCTTAGCGAATGGTAGAGCAAGGTCAAGATGCTAATGGTTCGTATTTATATGTTTGTATGTTAAAAGAAAATGATAGAAGCAGAACAGTGCTGATTTTACCATTCAGCTCTTTCTCAATGAAATCCATTCTGCTGTTTACTTCGTTTTGCACAGCCTCAATCTGGGTCAGCAGGTTCAGCTGCCATGGGAACTGTGGGTTGACATGACCCTCTCTTGCCATTCCATCGCAGTCACCATCATTTGAAACAGTCACTGTCTCTTTAGTGCCAGTAGGCCCCTGTTATTAATGCAGTGGTAGAAAACCAACATGTTATAATGCAGTCAATTATTAATAAAAGACTTATCTCTGTTCAAAGAAAATCCATGATGGCAGCCCTCTCCAGCAAGTGTAATGGCAGTCAGCTGACCTCAAAAAGCAGCACATGATATGAATCACTGACAGGATATAAAGCAATATGATAATCTGAATGTACAAATTTCCCAGGTTCCCAGGTTTGATTGCAGATTTGAGCTGAGCTAGTCAATATAATGTCGTTAAAGTTAGCCTAAATACCTTGGATTTCAGACCGAAAAGTTAGCCAAGGTTAACGCCTATCAAACAACTAAGTGAATTCCAAGTGAGGGCAGAGTCATGCTAGGCTTTGAAAAAGACTGCTGCCACTCAGTAATCATAATTGAAGAACGGGCATCTGAGTCTGGCACCTGCAGACAGTGTGTTAGATAAGGTGTTATTCGGATTGTAAACTGTAGAGTAGATTGTATGTAAAAGGTGCATTAATAGAGGGAAGATAATGGCTTAGTGGTACTATCGCTAGGCTAATCATGCAGCAACAGCTAACATTCTGGAGACCGGGGTTCAAATCCCACTACTGATAAATTAGACTTCTGTAACCATCTGGAATGAGGAATCTAATGATGCCCATGAAATCACTGTCAGGAAAAAAAACCCATCTGGTTCATTAATGTCCCTCAGGGAAATAAATCTTTGCTTGGTCTGACCTCCAAGTGACTCCAGACATACAGCAATGTTGTTGACTCTCAACTGCCCTCTGAAATGGCCACACAAGCTACTCAGTTGTTACAATCACTACAAAGCCTCAAAACAGAAATGAAACCCCTGGGACGTGTTGTCGAACAGACAGATCTAGGGGTTCAGGTTGACAGTTCCTTGGAAGTTGCATCACCGGTAGATAGGGTGGTAAAGGCGGCGTTTGGCATGTTTGCCTCCATTGCTCAAACCATTGAGAACAGGACATCATGTTACAGTTGTACAGGATGTTACTGAGGCCACATTTGGAGTACTGTGTACAGTTCTGATCACCCTGCTATAGGAAGGATATTATTAAATTGGAGATGGTGCAGAAAAAATTTACAAGGGCGTTACCAGGACTGGAGGATTTGAGTTATAGAGAGAGGCTGGACAGGCTGGGACTTTTCCCTTTGGAGTGCAGAAGGCTGAGGGCTGACCTTGTAGAATCAGGCAAAGATAAGGTGAATTGCAAAAGTCTTTCCCGAGGGTAGGGGAGTTCAAATCTAGGCAGCATGATTTTAAAATGAGAGGCGAAAGATTTAAAAGGGACCTGAGGGGGCAATATTTCACACAGCGGGCGGTGTTTATGTGAAATAAACTTCCCGAGGAAGTGGTAGATGCAGATATGTTACAACATTTAAAAGACATTGACAGGTTCATTAATAGAAAGGTTTTAGAGGGATATGGGTCAAACGCAAGCAGGTGGGAACATGGTTGGCATGGATGAGCTGAGCCAAAAGGTCTGTTTCCGTGCTATATGACTCCATAAATTGGACAGACCACCTGGTATCAACCTAGGCACTAGGAATAACAATAGCAGAAACAGCCCTGTCAACCCTACATAATTCTCCTCGCTAACATCTGGGCTCAAGTACCAAAATTGGGAGAGCCGTCTCACAGGCCAATCAAGCAAAAGTCCGACATAGACATACTCATGAACCAATAGAATATCCCAGACACCATCATCACATCCCTGGATATGTACTGTCCCACTGACAGGACAGATCCAATTTGGGAGACTTTAAACTAGTAAGTGATGTTGGGGGGGGGGGGGGGGG
>JAHRHZ010000053.1:989651-1009547 GCA_024137785.1 Ginglymostoma cirratum | reverse complement strand
GGGGAAAAGACAGTGGGAAACGAGACAAGTCTGAGGATGGTACAGTGGAGAAGAGGAGCAAGGTGAACACAGGGCACGGTTGGGAAAAATGGGACTGGGCTATCATAGCTATTACAGAAACATGGCTCAGGGAAAAGCAGGACTGGCAATTTAATATTCCAGGCATAGACACTATACAAAGGATAGAATGGAGGGGGGACTGGGGGCAAGAGACAAGCGGGGAGTGCTGTTTTTGGTTGAGGATAACATTATGGCTATACTTAGGGAGGATATTTCTGGAAGAACATCCCATGAAGTTATATAGATGGAACTGGGAAATTGGAGAAGGATGATCACCTTACTGGGATTGTACTATAGACACCCCCAATAGACAGCGGGAAATTGAGAAGCAAATTTGTAAGGAGATCTCAGATAACTGTAAGAATAATAGGGTTGTAATAATTGGGGATCTTAACTTTCCAAACATGGACTGAGACTGCCATTGTGTTAAGGGGTTGGATGGAGGGGAATTCATTAAGCGTGGACAAGAAAATTTTCTTATTCAGTGTATGGCTGTACCTACTGGAGAGGGAAGAAACTTGACTTTCTCTTGGGAAATAAGACAGGGCAAGTGACTGAGGTGTCAGCTGGATAGCTCTTTGAGGCTAGTGATCAAAATTCTATAAGTTTTCAAACAGTCATGGAAAAGGATAGACCTGATCTAAAACTTAAAGTTTTATATTGGAGGAAAGCCAATTTGTCAGTATTAGGCAAGAACTTTCAAGAGTTGATTGGAAGAGGTATTCGCAGGCAAAGGGATGGGTGGAAAGTGGGAGGCCTTCAAAAATGAAGTAATGAGAGTTCAGAGACAGCATGTTCTTGTTGGTGCGAACGGAAAGGCTGGTAGGTTTAGGGAATGCTGGATGACTAGTGAAATTGAGACTCTGATCTCAAAAAAGGAGGCATATGTGAGGTATGAACAGCTGAGATTGAGTGAAGACCGCGATGAGTATATCTAGGAAGAGTATACCTAAGAGGGAAATCAGGAGGGCAAACAGGTTTAAGGAGAATCCAAAGAGATTCTATAAAGGGAAAAGGAGTAACTAGGGAGAGAAGAGGGCATCTTAAAGATCAGCAACACCGCCTATGAGTGGAACCGCAGGAGATGAGTGAGGTATTAAAGGAGTATTTTGCATCCGTGTTTACTGTGGAGGAGGATATGGGAGCTACAGAACTTGGGGAAATGAATAGCAATATCTTGAAAAGTGACCATCTTACAGAACAGGTGGTGCTGGATGTCTTAAAGTGCATAATGGTGGATAAATCCCCGAGACCTGATCACGCGTATCCCAGGGAAGCTAGAGATTATTGGGACCCTTGCTGAGATATTTGTACCACTGATAAGCACAGGTGAGGTGCCAGGAGACTGGAGGTTGGTTAACGTGGTGTCATAAGAAAGGTGGTAAGGAGAAGCCAAGGAACTGGTGAGTCTGACATCAGTGGTGGGTAAGTTGTTGGAGGGGATTCTGAGGGCAGGATTTACATGTGTTTGGAAAGATAAGGACTGATCAGGGAGAGTCAATATGGCTTTATGTGTGGGAAATCATGTCTCATTAACTTGATTGGAGTTTTTTGAAGAAGTGACGAAGATTGATGAAAACAGAGTGGAGGACGCTATCTATACGGACTTCAGCAAGGCTTCAACAAGATTCCACCTGGTAGACAGGTTAGCAAGGTTAGATCACATGGAACTTAGGGGGAACTAGCCAATTGGATACAAAATTGGCTTGAAGGTCAGAGGCAGAGGATAGTGGTGGAGGGTTGTTTTTTGGACTGGAGGTCTGTGACCAGTGGTGTCCCACAAGGATTGGTGGTGGGTCTACTGCTTTGCATAATTTACATAAATGTTTTGTAGGTCAATAAGAGGCATAGTTAGTAAGCTTGCAGATGACACCAAAATTGGTGGTGTAGTGGACAGTGAAAAAGGTTACCTCAGAGTACACCGGGACCTTGATCAGATAGGCCAATGGGCCGAACAGTGGCAGAATTTAATTCAGATAAATTTGAGGTGTTGCATTTTGCAAAGGCAAATCAGGGCAAGGCTTACACCGTTAATGTTGAGCCGTGTAGAATATTGCTGAGCAAAGGGACCCAGGGGAGCAGGTGCACAGTTCCTTCAAATTGGAGTCACAGGTGGATGGGCTGGTGAAGGTGGTATTTAGCACACTTGCCTTTAATGATCAGTGCATTAAGTATAGGAGTTGGGATGTCACATTATGTCTGTACAGGACATTGGTTAGGCCACTTTTAGATTAATGCATTCAATTCTGGTCTCCCTGCCAGAGGAAAGATGTTGTTAAACTTGAAAGGGTTCAGAAAAGATTTACAAGGATGTTGCTGGGATTAGAGGGTTTGAGTAATACAGGGAGACTGAAAAGACTGGAGCTATTTTCCCTGGAGTGTTGGAGGCGGAGGGGTGACCTTGTAGAGGACTATAAAATCATGAGGGGCATGGATAGGGTGAATAGCCAAGGTTTTTTTCTCCCAGGGTAGGGAAGTCCAAAACTAAAGGGCCTAGGTTTATGGTGAGGGGGGCAAGATTTAAATGGAACTGGAGAGGCAGCTTTTTCACACAGAGGGTGGTGCGTGTATGGAACAAGCTGCCACAGGAAGTGGAGGAGGCGGGTACAATTACATCAGGATGAGTACATACGTAGGAAGAGCTTAGAGGGATATGGGCCAAATGCTGCAAATGGAACTAGAGCAGTTGGCATAGATGAGTTGGACCAAAGGCTCTGTTTCTGTGCTGTATAACTCTATGACTCTAAGCGATGGCACAGTCAGGAGGGAGTTGCCCTGGGTTTTCTCAACATTGACTCCCAACATCATGAAGTCTCATGGCTTCAGAAAATCTCCAGCCGATTACCACATACTGTTCTCCCTCGGCTGATGACACTGCTTCTCTATGTTGAATAAACTTAGAGGAAGCACTGAGAGTGGCAAGGGCATGAAATGTACTCTGGATAGGGATTTCAATGTCCACCATCAAGAATGGCATGGCAGTAACATACCTGATCTTGCTGCCAGGTCCTAAAGTACACAGCTATGAGAATGAGTCTGCGGCAGGTGATGAGGAATTCAATAAGGCTTAAAAACTTAATCGACCTCTTCTTCACCAATCTGCCTGCATCTGTCCATGATGGTATTGATAAGAGTAACCACTGCATAATTCTTGTAGAGTCAAACTCCTGCCTTTAGAATGAGAACACCTCACATCCTGTTGCGTGGCACTATCACCGTGCTAAATGCGACAGACTTTGAACAGATCTAACAATTGAAAACTGGGCATCTATGAAGCGCTGTGGGCTACCAGCGGCAGCAGAATTGTACTCCAACACAGTCTGTAGACTCACAGCCCAGCATATTCCCAACTCTACAATTACCATCAAGCCAACTGATCAACCCGGATTCAATGAAGAGTGCAGAAGGGCATGCCAGGAGTAACACCAGGCATAACTAGCAATGAATGATTGGTCAACCTGGTAAAGCTACCAAATAGGCATACTTACATGTGAAACGGATCAAGCAGAAAGTGATCGACACAGCTAAGCGATTCTTCAACTAATGGATCAGATCTAAGCTCTGCAGTCCTGGCATACCCGGTCATGAATGGTGGTGGACAATTAAACGACTCACTGAGCAGGCTCCACAAATGTTCCGATCTTGAATGACGGGACAGCCCAGCACATCAATGCAAAAGATAAGGCTGAAGCATTCACAACAGTCTTCAGCCAGAAGTGCCGTGTGAATAATCCATCCTGACCTCCTCCAGTGGTTCCAGCATTGCAGATGTCAGTCTTTAACCAATTTGACTCGCTTCACGTGAAATCAAGAAACAGTTGGATACACTGGAGACAACAAAGGCTATGGACCCTGACAGCATTCCGGCAATAGTACTGAAGACTTATGCTCCAGAACTTGCCGCTCCCCTAGCCAACCTCTTCCAGCACAGTTACATCACTGGCATCTACCCAACAATGTGGAAAATTACCCAGGTATGTCCTGTACACAAAAAGCAGAACAAGTCCAACTGGGCAAATACTGCCCCATCAGTCTACTCTCAATCATCAGTAAAGTGTTGGAAGTGTCATCAATAGAACTATCAAGCAGCACCTGCTCAGTGACGCCCAGTTTGGGTTCTGCCAGGGCCACTCAGCCACTCCAAATAATAGAACGTTATCTTTTTTCCTGCATGTGTAGGTTTTTGTGGACGTAAGGTGAGTGAGCATGACAGCACAGGAGGAAAAAGTGATGGGTAAAAGTAGGCAAGAGTTTGGCATAGGCATATGAGGGATAAGTAGAGGGGAATAGGTTGGCTTAACAGCATGAGGAACTGTAGCAAAGTGATGGAGGGCATTAGGCGGTATGGGTTGAACTTGAGTAGTTGTGGGATGAGGTAAATTGAGGAAGTACTGTGAGGGGTGAGGGATGAGGGCTGGAAGATTCTTTTATATTTTATTTTTTATTTTAACTTTTGGCCAGGGTTCTGGAGTCCCAAGGCAGACTTTCTGCCCAGTCACTCTCTGGAACTGGCAGCATCCTTAGCTCCTCCTGGGTCGGCTCCTAAGCCAACCCATCCCACTGACCAAAAATGGGAAGTCAGAGTTGCCACTTTTACAGGTCAGGTTCAGAGAGCTGAGATTTCTCCTGCCTCTGTGCGCATAACCTGATAACAACAATCAGGACCATCTAGATGGAGATGGTCTTTTGTGCAGTGTAAATATTACTTGTCACTCACCAGTCCAAGCCTGGGTATTGTCCACACCTACTGAAGGTAGGCATGGACTCCTTTATTATCTGAGGAATGGCAATGGAGCCAAGCATGGTGCATTTAGCAAATAGTCCTACTCAGACCTTAGATCGAAACAGGCCTTTTGTCAATGCTGGTGTTCATGCTCCACATGACTTCGTGATGGTGTGAAGGTCATCAAACACCATTTGAGGCAATGTTTCTTTATGTGTAATAAAGCTGCGCAGCAATGGTATCAGGGACTTCTCTGAAGGAGGGTCTAGGCCCGAAACGTCAGCCTTCCTGCTCCTCTGATGCTGCTTGGCCTGCTGGTTTCATCCAGCTCTACACCTTGTTATCTCAGATTCTCTAGCATCTGCAGTTCCTACTATCTCAGGGACTTCTCCGAGCTTGTTTTAAAAACACATTGACAAAGACAATGAAATATAAAGCAAAGACATGAAGGGCTTGGGGTAAAAGAAAAATCTGTTACTTTCATATATGGGACTTACAAAAGATTTATTCTCTTGGCTATTCCTACTCTTCAGTTACCAACTGCTGTGAACTAAATACACAGCTGGTACATTAGTTGATAGTTAAAGTGCAACACTTCAGTGGACTGTGACTGTTGAGCCTAAAGTTTACGCAAGTGCTGTCTTTCGGTAAAGAACACAATAAGAGTCATGGAACAATACCTTTATAAACAAACTGAATGATCAGCAAATATCAGGGCATTTAAAGCAGATCTGTCTCAAAATATGTTTTCCTGCATCAATTCAAGAGCTGAACTCTTAAAATCATAAGAAAGCCATTATCTACCTTTTCAGACATATTCCGTGAATTCTTCCAAAGAAACCACTCATTTGTCACTTAAAAACATCGATAATATCTGCTTCAATAGCCTTTCCTGGTCCCTTAATACACTGTTTTGCTTAGTTTATTAACACAGAGAACAGCGTGGACTTACGTGTCAATCTGGCCTGATAATTCTGCAGAAATCCTCCACTTTTGGAGCAACTGTCTAGGAACACAGGAACAGCAGTAGGCCATTTAGCCACATGGACATCCTCTGTTATTCACCATATATTTTCTTGTCTTGTATCCAGCAACATCATTATTCAATAAAAAATATGCAATTCTTAGATTTAAAATTAACATTGACCTGGCATCAACCACTGTTTAATGAAGATAATGCAAAACATCTACCATTCTTAACGTGCAATCAGTTTTGAAGAGCCTGGTTCTAGGCTTTACACATTATGCCTCCAAGTCCTTCATGCCCCAACTAGAAACAGTTTCTCTCTATCTGCCTAATCTCCTAGGAAACACAATTTTAACTTATGTAACCTTATCTTTTAAGTTCATCCTTGCAGATCAACTATTATTTGTAAATCTACACAGAGCTCCTTCAGGGCCAGTTATTTTGGTTCCCCCAGAACTGCTCTCAGTAATAAAGGTATGGTCTACTGAGGGTTTTGTATAGCCATAGTAACAACTTTGTAATCTGGTCTCTGGAATACAAAAGGTAAGTGGGCCGTTAAGCCGAGACTTCTACTTTCTAGCACGTGTATAAAAGATCCCGGGTTCTGAGGAAGGGTCACCGGACCCGCAACGTTAACTCTGTTTTCTCCTCCACAGATGCTGCCAGACCTGCTGAGCTTTTCCAGCAGCTTTGTTTTTGTCCCGGGGTATCTGTTTTCTCTGAATCCTGGGCCATAAAGCTATTATCTGCATACAGTGCTTGATACTGAATGTCAGCAAGCTATTCAACTCCAAAGGAATCTTAACTGAACAGAACTCATCCAACCTCCAGACTTAAAGCAGGGGTCACTGAACGGAGATCTACAGTTGGAATCCTGGTTGATATAGGCACTGAAACAAATTGTATCTTGTCAAAATATCCACGGTGAGGAATCAGATTTTCTTGTCCCTAACTTTGAGAAAGTGGTGGGGAGTCACCTACTTGAGCAGCTGCTGTTCATGTGAAGTAGGTACACCCACAGTACTGTTAGAAAATAGATCCAGGACATTGGTCTAGCCACAGTGGGTGTTAGAGGACGTAAGCTTGGATGGTGTTGTGTAAGAAGCGTGGAGAGTTGCTGAAGTACATCTGAGAGACGGTACACACAAAGGCAGCAGTGAAGTGGAAGAGGTGAATGTTTGCGACGTGGATGGCAGTCTATCAAGTGGGCTGTTTTGTCCTGCATGGTGTCACGCCTCTTGACTGCTGTCGGAGTGGCACTCAACCAGGAAAATGGGAAATATTCTATCACACATCTTGCAGATGATGGGCAGCCTATGAGAAGTCAGAGGTGAAATAAATTACCACAGAAATCTGAGCCTCTGATCTCCTCTCAGAGCCACAGTACTTATGTGGCTGGTCCAATTCTATTTCAGTTTCTAGTCAATGGTAAGCCCCAGGATGTTGGCAGTGGACGATTCAGCGTTGATAATGTGATTGAATGTCAAGACTAACAGTTAAATTCTCTCCTACTGGAGATGGTCATTGCCTGGCACTTGTATGGTACAGATGATAGTCGTCACTCAGCACGCCGGGTCAGTTAATATGTCCAGGTCTTGCTGGAGATGAATTGTTACAGTATCTGAGGGGTCAGGAATGGTGAACATTGATCAAAGCACAATGAACATGCCCACTTCTGACCTTATAACAGAGAGTTGGCAATTGATTAAGCAAATGATCAGGCCAAGGACACTACCCTGAGGAACTTCAGGGCTTTTGCAGAGCATGGTAGCGTCCCTACATCTGAGCCAGGAGGGCTGGATTCAAGTCCCACCTGCTCAAGAGAGATATAACAACATCTCTGAACAGGAAAATTTGATTGGAAAATTCCGCCAGGAACTCCTGAAGTAATGCCCTAGGACTAAATGCATGACCTTCAACAACCATCTTCCTTTCAGCGAGTCATGACTCCAATCAGTGAAGACCCTAACTTCCACTGACTCCACTCCAAGGAGCTATAGCTCCTTGATGCTGTATTCAGTCAAATACTGCCTTCATGTCCAGAGCAATCACTCTTCCCTCACTTCTGGAGACCAGCTGGGTGGTCAATGTTTAAACTAAGGCTGCAATGAGGTCAGGAGTTGAGTGGTCCTGGCAGAACCAAACTGAATATTAGCGAGCAGGTTATTGCTTAGTGCCACTTGTTAGCAGTCGATCACACTTTCCATCACTTTGTAGATGGTCAAAAGTGCAGTGTTGAAGCTGAAATTGATCAGGTTAGACTTGTCTTCCTCTGTGTAGTTAAGATGTTTGGAGGATCTTCCACACTGCCAGGTAGATGCCAGTATTATTACTACTGGAACAACTTGGCTACTAGCACTGCTAGTTCTGGAACACAGTCTTCTCTACTATTGTTGGAATCTTATCAAGGCCCATAGCGGTTTCTTGGTATTACGTGGGGCATGTGTCTCAAATTGTCTGAAGACTGGTGTCTGTGATGCTGGGCATTTCAGGAGGACACTGAGATGAAACATCCACTAATGCTTTAGTCTTGTCATTTGCACTGACATGCTAGGATTGTGCATTGTTAAGCATGAGAAAATTTGTGGAAATTCCTCATATTTGTTTTTTTTTATTACAATCCTCCACCACAATTCATGACAGGATGTCGTGAGACTGCAGAGCTTAGATCTGTTCTTTCCGTTGCAGGGTCGAAACTTTATCATATGCTACTTACGGTGTCTGGTTTGCAAGGAGTCCTGGTGTTGCTCCTGCACTCATAATTATACCTTAGCTTGATGGTAACAGAGTTGGGAATACGCTGGGCCATGAGGTTGCCAATCGAGTTTGAGTACAATTCTGCTGCTGCTGCTGCTGGCCCACAGATTTAAATTGCTAGGACAGCTGGAAATCTATCCTATTTAGGACAGTAATAGTGCCATACAACATGTGTCCTCAGTGTGAAAACAGGACTTTGCTTTCACAAGCTTAGAGTGGTAGTCATTCCTAATGATACCATCGTGGAGAAAAGATTGAGGGAAGACAAGGTTGAGTACGTTTTTCCCTTTTATTGGTTCCGTCACTGCCTGCTGAAAATCCAGCCTACCGGCAATGTCCTTTAGATCCTGGCAAATTTGGTCAGTGATGGTGTTACTGAGCCGCTCGTGGTGCTGGTGACTGAAATCCCCCAGCCAGCCTTCATTCTGTAACCTTATCAGACTCAGGGCTGAGAAAAACTTCCACTTCAGATTTCTTAGTCACATTTAAATTCTACCACCTGCTGCAGTGGATTATTAGCACAGTTATGCTACCACTACCCCAGTGTCTTTCCACAGAAAAATAACCAAAGTTGCATCATTCACTCAATTCAAATTCCACCAACTGTAATAACAAGATTTGAACACATGTTCCCTGAACATCAGTGCGAGCCTCTAAACCATTAGTTCAATCATATTGCTGTACCACAGCTTGCCCCGACTTACTTACTTTGGCAAAGTTTAGGAACAAAGAACTAAATTAAAATTCCTACGATTGTGGAATTTCTCCATGGCTTGCCACTTTCTACTGACACTACTTTCTCAAGACCTAGCAGCTCCCTCACTAGTCAAGCATTCACTGTTTTCTGGCTATATCTTGAAGCACTTTGGGACTTTTCAATTAAATGAGGGAGACTACATAAATGCCGGCCATTGCAAAGAACAGAAAGTACATTAAAAGAGATGCAGGGTGGGGCTCTTGTGGTGCAATGGTAATGTCCCTACCTGTGGATTGAGAGAATTGGCTTCAAGTCCCACATGCTTCAAAGGTGTGTAATAAAATCTCTGAACAGGCCGATTAGAAAAATAAGTTAATTTAAAAAAAAAGGCATCTCCAGGAGGGATGCACTTCAGATGATGTAGAGAAAACAAATTACTAACAATGTTGAAAATCCTAAACAGCAGACCGAAAACGTATTGACAAACTAAGAAAAATGGCAATGCTTCAACATACCTCTCCAGTCAGGATGCCCATTTCCTGAATAGTGTGCCTTTCAACTCCGTTGAATATAGAATTCTGATCCACTTTATAATTTAAATTATTGGTGTCCTCATCTTCTGAACAGTTTTCGTCTGTTGTAGGGTTTTGCTCAAGGCTGCAGCCCTGAGGCTTCTGGTAGCTGTGTTCACTAGTGATATAGGTTCCTTCTACTCTCTTGCTGGGACTTGGTCTTTCTCTATGACTCTGATTATGACAGATGCTTTCAGCTTGCTTAATACTGTCTGTACATTCCATGAGCTTTTCTCCTGTAGTTTGCTCTTGAGTGGATTTCTTGCATGACTGGACCAAGAGATGTAGATCAGGGTGCTTTCTGCTCCTTGAGGTAGAAAGGCCAAGAAGATATCATATCATCTTTTTCAACAGTGTGGAGGCAATCATTTATACAACAAAATCTTTTGTTTGTGTCATAATTGCAGTCTGTTCAACCATAAGGTCAAAATATAGCACTATACTGGGGGCGGAATGGCCTACCAGTGGTATTATCACTGACTATTAATCCAGAAACTCAGTTAATGTTCAAGGAGAATCATAGAATCCCCGCAGTATGGAAACAGGCCCTTCAGCCCAATAAGTCCACAAAGACCCATCCCCAGACACTATGGGCAATTTAGCATGGCCAATCCACCTAGCCTGCACATCTTTGAATTGAGAGGGGAAGCTGGAGCCCCAGAGGAAACCCACGCAGACATGGGAAGAATGCGCAAACTCCACACAGACAGTCACCCACGGGTGAATCGAACCCAGGTCCCTGGTGCTGTGAGGCAGCAGTGCTAACCATTGAGCCACCATGCCGTCCTCTTTGATTTTGTTGCTTTCCACTTAAACACAGCTCATCCCTACCGAGCTTCAGCATAACAGTCGACCACTACAACAGGCAACCAGCACAAGTGGCAGTGGTGGGATTCTGGGGACATGGATTCAAATCTCACTACGGCATATGGCGAAATTTAATTTCAATAAAAATCTGGAATAAAAGATATGATGATGACCATGAAACCATTGTCGACTGTCGGAAAAACCCATCTGGTTCTCTAATGCCCTTTAGGGATGGAAACTGCCATCTTTACATGGATTGGCCCACACGTGACTCCAGACCCACAGCAACGTAGTTGACACCACAATTGGCCTCTGAATTTAATTGCTAACAGGGTTTGGTACACAAATAAGAAGGCATATTTCATGCAGAACACAGTGAGGTGATAATTTCTTAGCCTACAATCCACAAGTCATAAACCATAATCACAGAATAACATTCACTTCAATTATCTATAGTTCTAGCATTGGTTCACTGCACAAAATTAACATTATTTTGAACTAGTTTGGGCTTTATCCTGACATTAAACTTATGTCATGCAAATTCAGTGTTAGGAGCAAACAGATAGCACAGCAAAACAAATCTGCTGTTTGTGCCTAAAAATACTTACTGCAGAATATTGATTTTCAGTTGAAGCCCATGGAGCACTTCAGTCACACTGTACACATCAGCCAGGAGTTGATGAGTTGATACTATTTTCTTTGCATTCTGCTGGGAGTAGTTCTCGTTCAGAAAGGACAGTCCATACATATGACCATTTTTTAACCACTCCTTGTCATAGCAATATTTGGCATTCCATCTCTGACCTCCAGAAATAAAGGATATTGCATTTATGTAACACCTTGCTCATATTCTCAGGATGCTTCAAAGCAATTCACAATCAATGAGGACCTTGAAAAGTGTGCAGAAGGCATTTACTGGAATGTTATGAGGTACTGGGAACTTCAGTTATGTAGAGACATGCAAGAAGCCAGGATTATTCTCCTTGAGCATTGTAGGTCAAAGGGAGATTTACTCGAGGTCTTCAAAACTATGAAGCATTCTGATCAGTAAATAAAGAGAAAACGTTTCTACTGGCAACAGGGTTGATAACTAGTGAATATACAAGATAAAAGAGAAGCTGAAGTATGTATGTCATAATGATCTGGAATATCTGGTATTAAAGGGAAATAGAGGCAGATTTAATGGTAACATTAAAAATCAAATTTGTATGAGTAGAATAAGGACTTCAGACTTAGTCGACAGCTTCTTCAAAAAACTGGCACAGACACAATGAGCTGAATGACACTAGTTCAGCCCCAGCTGCAAAACTGCCTCCAGTTCTGCGGGCTGCTATTGGAGAGGGTGCAGAAAACTTTTGTAAAAGTGGTTCTAGGGACGAAGAACTCTAGTTATAAAGACAAATCTGAGAAGGGAGCTCTGATACTGTATTCAAAATTATGAGGGATATGGACCCCCAAAGGTTCAAGTTTGAAATTTTCATCCTCATATTCAAACATTTCCAGTTTCACCTCTCCTTGCCTCTGAGCTTTATCTAAAACAGTCACCCTTGGGAATGAAGTATACAAGTTGGCAGTTCTTGTTACATGGCATTAATGATATCACCTTGAGACCTGTGCATACAATTTTACATACCTTATTTAATAAAGGACATTCTTGCATCAGAAGCATTTAAGAATGTTCAATTGGCTGATTCCTGGGATGAAAGGTTCATCTTACAAGGACAGATTGAGTCTTTATCCATTGGTGATTAAAAGAATGAGAAAATCATTTGAAACATAAAATTTTGAGGAAGCTTAACAGCTGAGAAGGTTTCTCCTTGTGGCGAATCTAGAACTAAAGAGCAGTTTCATGAAACGAGACTTCGCACTTAAGATGGAGTTGAGGAGGAATTTCTTCTCTCAGAGAGACACTGGTCTTTGGAATTCACTATCACAGGTCGGGAAAGTTGAGTCACTGAATATATTAAAGAATAACAGCCAGGTTTTTGATCTACAAAACAGTCAAAGGACATGAAGGATCAGCAGAAAAGTAGAATTCAAGTCATAACCAGATCAGTCATGATCTTACTAATGGTGGACAAGGATTTTGGGGATAAATGATCTACTCCTGCTGCTATTTATGATGTTCTTAATTTTTGTTCATCCAATTCTGCTAATGTTTTTCATACTCGCTCCATCCTGCCATTGGTCACTGCACCTTCTATCACAAAGGCACTTAAATTCTGATAATTCCCTCCATAGAAGTCTCTACCTCATTCTCTTCCTCAGCATATAGTTGTGCTGACGAGAGATCAAAAAGGACTTAACGAGATCTGGTTCACCTAAAGGAAGTTTAAAATCACCAAAACAAGTCATGGAAATTGAAATTTCCATCGGAGAAGAAAGTGATACTGATATTTTTGGAACTGCAACTCCTTTAGGAATCAATCAAAATTCAGAAAATCTTTGCAGTAAGCATGATATTCAAAAGCAAAATACTGACAATGCTGTAAATCTAAACAGAAATTGTTGGAAATACTAAGCAGATCAGCTGTATCTGCAGCGAGACAAACATAGATGACATTTCAGATCTATGACTTTATCAGAACAAAATATTATTTTCTCACAGATGCAGCCTGAACTGTTGTGTATTCTCAGTATTTCACTCGGATAGCAAGAACCGCAGATGCTGGAGTCAGAGATAACACAGTGTGGAGCTGGAGGAACACAGTAGGCCAGACAGCATCAGAGGAGCGGGAAAATTTCCAAACAAGGGTCCTGGCCCAAAATGTCAACTTTCCTGCTCCTCTGATGCTGCCTAGCCTGCTGTGTGCCTCCAGCTCTGCACTTTGTTATTCTCAGTATTTGCTGTTTCTACCAGTTCTGGACGACGAAACGATTTCACGGAGCAGTTCAGAGAGGAAACTTTCCTCTACCAGTATATTAACTAACCAATTCACTTGGTTGAATGCATATGTAGGCATCCAGAATGATCTTACCATGCACACAATTGTATGAAGTGTACAAACATTCAGCCGGTACAACAGGAACAAATTTAAACAGGTGTGTGCAACAAAAGAGTACTATTTTGAGAAACAGTGTTAACATTTCTTGAAAAGTCAGATTGAATGTGAAAAGTTTTCTGTTTCTTCACAGATGCTGCTCAGCTTCTCTGACACTTTGTTTTTATTTCAGATTTCTGGCATCTGCAGTACTTGTATTTAACTTTTAATTAATTTTCACCCACAGCTTGAATCAGTTATTAGCAGGTAATCAATGTCAGCAGGTACCTGGAGGATCCTGGCAGAGGTAGCAGATATACTGGTCTGGAATGCTGTCTTCCAATAAACCCAGGCAGATGCTGTGCTGCCAGCAAAGGCACTCTTCACACTTCAGTGGGTGGGAGACACCAGAAGGGAGAAAAGGAAAAGAAGGCAAAAAAGATTAACATTTAAACAATAATACATGAAACTCCACAAATGACACAAGCTATTCAACAAGGCAATATGTTATTTTATTCCTAGTTTATCCTGTCAAACTCAGTGCTACATCACCTCTGACTTTTTTCTATGCAGGAGTCTCTTAGAAAATATTGATGCAAACCTGGGAACACCATTACAAGACCTGAAAGAGAGCAGCAGTTACCCAAAGTAAACAAATACCAAACAAAATTATTGTGCGATTATGGAGAAACAGCAGAGAGTGAGTGTAATTGAAGAGCTTTTACAAAGGGCAGACAATGGCAAAGTGGGATGAATGTCTTTCCTTGTACTGAATCTATATTCTTTTAGTACAACATATTGTAAATACAATGCCTTGCAAATTTCAAAGCTTATAATAGAATTTATAAAGCACCATGCTCATAGTGTGTGGCATGCCTGACTCTAAATAAGCAAATATTTAAAGGCCTTGAAGATGCCTCTGTTCATCTTCACAACATAAGAGGCAAATGCAGGGGATGCTACAAGTCTGAAATAATATCAGAAAATGCTGGAAGTCCCAAAATCATGAAGTGTTTATAGCACAGGAGGCCATGAGGCCTGGCATGTCCATGCTGTCTGGAAGTTCTATAGCCAGTTCTATAGCCTCAGTCTTTCCTTGAGGCCCTGAAAAATATTTGTCTTTCTGAGATATTGTATTATGATTCTCTTTACCAATTCACTCACAAGCGCTCTATGTTTACATACTCCGTTTCCATTCATTCAATCATAACTCTTTACTAACTCACTCATAAATGCACAATGTTTACTACACCACATTTCCATTCACTCATTCATAAAACTGCATTTTTGTAGTACATTTTATAAACTGAATTAAACATCCCTTCTAACCCATTACACTTTTTGATTCTTATTGGCCAAGCTGCAAGCAGTTTTTAGACCTGTTTCTGCATCAAAGGCTATCCCGCAATAAGTGTTAATACTGTAACCTACTCAGAACAATGCCATCCCCACCATCATGTCTCCATAACCCACTCAAAACAATGGGAAGATTATAATATTAAGTAGCTCTTAGCAACAGTCTCTCGGGACTTGAATAGGTTGCAGACATCAAACAGTTTCCTCTACTAGTATACAGTTTTTAGATGCATATTAAACCCCTTTAAGAAACTTACTATCAAAACAGCGCTTCTGTGAAACTGCATGAATGAATGTGTAAGAACAATCAAAACTGGCAATAGTAAATGAAGTCTCTCAAACCAGCTGCGGGAGATCAGTTTAATATCCGCTATGCTTTTATTTGATATTAATATAATTTCTCACTTATTTAGATCATATAGCTCTAGTATTTTTACTAACATTACTAATTTTAAAGACAAAAGGACTTTCACCTCTTGATTGTGCAAGCTCAGGCTGGACAGACATTCTAATTCCATCAGGAGTAACAGCTAGCATTTAGCAACTGCTTAAACCATCTCCTGCTCCCCCAGGACCGACGTCACGCAAACTTGAGTACAATAGATACTAAAACTAGTGCTAAAATTTTAATGTCTGTAAGAACTGCGTATAAAGAAGTTACTGTAAAACTGTACTTAGGATTCCATCACCACCTCAAACTGTGCTACTGCGGATGCTCAATAAAGAGGCTGTTTTTGCCACTCACTGATCTCAGTCGTTATTGAAACGCGATCCCACATCTTCATACATTACAAATTAGTAAGTCTCTACCACAGTCTACACAGTTCATGCCACATTCTAACACGCACTGCACAAAATTAATTTGAGACTATTTCTTATTCTAGGCCACCCAGGGAAAAGAAACATCATCTCTCAAGAACAATTTTAGGGGCGGCACAGTGGCTCAGTGGTTAGCACTGCAGCCTCACAGCGCCAGGGTCCCGGGTTCAATTCCAGCCCCAGGTGACTGTCTGTGTGGAGTTTGCACATTCTCCCTGTGTCTGCGTGGGTTTCCTCCAGGTGCTCCGGTTTCCTCCCACAGTCCAAAGATGTGCAGGCTAGGTGGATTGGCCATGCTAAGTTGCCCATAGTGTTCAGGGGTGTGTGGGTTAGAGGGGGATGGGTCTGGGTGGGATGTTCCAAGGGTCGGTGTGGACTTGTTGGGCCGAAGGGCCTGTTTCCACACTGTAGGGATTCTAATAGCCTGTCCTGCCCTGCCAGAACTTTATGCGTTTCAATAAGATCACCTCCCATTGTTCTAAACCCCAGTGAATACAGCCCAGTTAATTCAATCTTTCCTCAAATGACAAACCTGCCATCCAGAAATCAACACTGCACTTGTTCTATGGCAAGCATACCTTTTCTTAGGTAAGGAACACTGTTGAAATAGTACACGTGCCTTTTGGAATTTTATTCAATACAGTGTCACACAACAGAATTGAGAGAAAAGAGAATAAAAGGGGTCCTAGTAACGGGGATACAAAAATTGGCCGATTGACAGAAAACAGGGAATAATGGTTAATGGGTATTTTATGGCTGCGGGAACTTTTGTAGAAGCTTCCCAGGGATTGGTATTGGGTCCACTGCTTTTGACATTTATACTAACGATCTAGATCTTGGCATGCAGGGAACAATTTCAAAGTTTTCAAGTGATACAAAACTTGGAAGGGCCGTAAACCGTGAGTTTAAAAATTCAAAAGGGCACTGACAAGTGATGGAGTGGGCATACAGGTGGTGCATGAAGTTCAATGTGGAGAAGTGAGAGGTGGTCAACAGAACGTGGAGAGAGAGTATAAAATAAAGGAGAGAATTCAAAAAGGTTAGCAACTGTAGAGAAACCTGGGTAGATATGTATGCAAGTCATTAAAGGTGGCAAGATAGATAGAAATATTCACAAAGTATTAATATTCTAGGCTTCAGAAATAGGGACACAAAGTACAAGAGCAGGCAGGTTATGCTGGACCTGTACAAGACACTAGTTAGATCAAACCTGGAGTACTGTGCACAGTTCTGAGTGCCACACTTTAGGAAGGACATGAAGATACTGCAGAAGGGGTTTATGAGACTGGCACTATGGGTGAGAAACTTCAGTCATGAAGACAGACTCGGAAAAGAGTCTTCTTCCCTAAAGTCTTCCTCAAAGAGGGAAGACTAAGAAGAGATTTGATTGAAGTTTTCAAAATCATGAGAGGTAGAAACTGTTATTGCTTGCAAACAAATCTAGAACTGGAAGATGAGATAGTAGGAGCTGCCGATGCTGGAGAATCTGAGATAACACGGTGTAGCGCTGGATGAACACAGCGGGCCAAGCATCATCATAGGAGCAGGGAAGCTGACGTTTCAGGTCGAGACCCTTCATCCAGCTCTACACCGTGTTATCGTAGAACTGGAAGATGCAGGGTTTGAAGCAATTTGCGAAAGAAGTGAATCTGATGTGAAAAGAAACTTTTTCATACAGCAAGTGATTTTTGGGCTTGGAATGCACTGCCTGGAAGTGTGGTAGAAGCAGGCTCAATCAAGGTTTTCAAAAGGTAATTCTGTAAATAGAAATAATGAACAGCATAATCAATAAAGTAAAAGTAAAGTTGATATAGTGCCAGAGGACCATAGCGTTACACTCTCATTAGAGGGAGGGAGGGGACTGGTGCTGGTTTAACTGGAGGGTTACTACACCTCAGGTGAGAGGAGAGGTTGAGAAGCAGAGTCCTTTCAATGGTAACCTCAGCCGGTGTGGCATTTGAACTAAAACAGAAGCTGCTGGAAAAACTCTGGCAGCATCTGTGAAGAGAAAATCAGAGTTAACCTTTTGGGTCCGGCGACCCTTGCTCAGGTCGGGTTTTTATTTAGGATTTAAACTGTTGGTATCACAAGCCAACAGTCCAGCCAACTGAACTAATTGACAAAGAGGAGGCAAATGGCACCAAATCATGGAGGCCAATCAAAGAGATGGTGCAGACATGATGTGCTGAATGGCAACTTTGTGATTGTGATTTAAAAGATATTCAAAGATGCGTCTTCTCCATATAGTACATCTAGAGTCCATCAGCAGCTTGGTCTTGAAATGATAAAGTGTCAAAGCATAACATTCAAAAATCAAAAGTGAACAAAAGCATGTCAACATATTTAAACTATTTTGACTACCTGAATCATAAACCCATTTTCTTCATCCATTCCACAGACACATCGCACTGTTGCATTGTTTTCATCTTCCTCTTGAGACTCCTCCGGGTTGGTTGAGATGTCCAGATCCTGACTGTAATCTTCACTGAGCAATGCACTTTCCGTTGAGGAACCATCAAAGAACTCTTCATCAGAAAGAGCTGATATTAAAAAAAACTGCCATTAAATTACCTCTAAGTATTGACCATTTTAAAACTCTTTACAAATTTCAATCCAATTTAGAGACATCTTGCCCAAATTCAAGCAAAGGATATCTTTAGAAAAATAAAAATGTTTGCAACTGGGGGGAAAATAATTAACAATCCAGTCCATATCTCTCACATTCAGGACAGGTAGCTGTTGGTGTGGTGGTATTGTCACTAGACCAGTAATCGTGAACACCAAGCTAATGTTGCAGCACATGTGATTGAATCCTACTAGAACAGATGGTGAAACTTGAATCAATAAATATCTGGAATTAAAAAGTAACATAGCGGTGACCAGGTAGCACCTGTTACTTTACAACAACATAAATAACAAGGGAAGAAAGAAAATCCACAGGCCTACATGTGACTCCAGAGCCACAGCAACATGTTTGACTCATGATCAGCTTCTAAAATAGCTCAAGAAATCCTGTCAGCTCAAGCAGTGATTAGCAGGAAACAATCCTCATTGTTAAACACATGTTTAGCGAATAATTGATGATGCAGTGACCATGCAGAAAGCGATACAAGTATGGAGAAATTGGAATGCAGAATAATGTGGATGCTGGAAATCTGAAATAAAAACAGAATATGCTGGAATAAAATCTCAGCACCTTTGGAATTAAAGAGAAATGATATTTCAGGTCTATGACTTTTCAGAACTGAGAGAAGTTAGAATGATTTAAGCAAGGGTGGTCGGGATAAGGCCAAAAGGAATTCTGTGAAGGGTGGGAAACAGAAGAGATCGAGTGACAAAAAAGTTAGTCCCAAGAGGCCAAAGAGAGGGTAAGGAAAGAAAAAATACTTGAGAACAACTGTGCTGCTGGTTGAAAGGAGAAACAAGTAAACAAAACTGAACAAAAGCTGATGATCTGAAATTGCTGAACTTAACGTTGAGTTCAAAGGCTGTAAAGTGTCTAATTTAAAGATGAGGCTTTGATCTCTTTTTTCCATTCACTCACAGGATGAGGGTGTCGCTGGCTAGGCCAGCATTTATTGTCTATACCTAATTGCCTAGAGGGCAGTTAAGAGACAACCACATTGCTTTTGATCTGGAGTCACATGCAGGTCACACCAGGTAAGGATGGCAGATTTCCTTCCCTAAAGGGCATAAATGAACAAGATGGGATTTTGAGTTTAGTAGTCATTGTTAGATTTTTAATTCCTGATTTTTTATTGAATTTTTATTGAACGCAACTTCTGTGGCAGGATTCGAACCCAGGACTCCAGAACATTACCTGGGTCTCTGGATTAACAGTCTAGTGATAATATCACTAGGCCATTGCTCTTCAGTGGAACAATGCAGTATGCAGAGGACAGAAACGCCTGTACATGCATCGCCACAGAACAATATGCAGCAAGGAATTTGGCAATAGAAGATAACAAGCATGGGGCTGGATGAACACAGCAGGTCAAGCAGCAGGTCAAGACACCTCCTCCCACCCACCCTCCTGCAAAAATGCCATCCCCTTTCCCCAATTCCTTCGCCTCCGCCGCATCTGCTCCCAGGATGAGACATTACAATCCCGCGCATCTCAAATGTCCTCATTCTTCAAGGACCGCAACATCCCCCCC
>JAHRHZ010000053.1:945720-989251 GCA_024137785.1 Ginglymostoma cirratum | reverse complement strand
GCAACCGCATCCCAAAACCAGCCCAGCTCATCTCCACCTCCCTAACCTGTTTTTCCTCTCACCTCAAGCCACACCCCCATCTCCTATCTACTAACATCATCCCGCCCCCTTGACCTGTCCGTCCTCCCTGGACTGACCTATCTCCTCCCTACCCCCCTACCTACACTCACCTTTACTGGCTCCATCCCCGCCTCTTCTACTTGTCTGCCTCCTCTCCACCTATCCTCTCCTCTATCCATCCTCTATCCACCTCCCCCTCTCTCCCTATTTATTTCAGAACCCTCTTCCCCTCCCCCATTTCTGATGAAGGGTTTAGGCCCGAAACGTCAAGTTTTCCTGCTCCTATGATGCTGCTTGACCTGCTGTGTTCATCCAGCCCCAGGCTTGTTATCTCGGATTCTCCAGCATCTGCAGTACCTTTTATCTCTCATTTGGCAATAGAATGTTTTTTCCTTCATATCTGCGAGAGTATTTGAACATAAAAGTGACGAGGTTATTGGGGAAATTTATAGGGTATTGGCGAGGCCCCATCTGGAGTACCATGTACAGTATTAATCTCTTTATTTAATGACGGCTGTAAATGCATTGGACGCAGTTTGAGAAAGTTTACTCGACTAATTCCTGAAATAGGTGGATTGTCTTATGAGTAAATGTTGACTAAGCTAGGCTTGTATCTGCCTGAGTTGTAACAGTGGGAAAAATACAAGATCCCAAGAAGTCTTGACAGGGTAGATATGGAAAAGATGTTTTACCTTGTATGAGAATCTAGGTCACTGTTTACAAATAGAGGATCATTCTGTTAAGTCAGAGATGAGGAGAAATATCCTTTCTCACAACAAATTCTGGATAGTCTTTGGAACTCTATTCTTTAAAAGGCAGCAAATGCAGAGTCTTTGAACATTTTAAAGACAGCAATGGATTCTTTGACTGGGTCAAAGGTTATTAGTGGCAAACAGGAATATGGAATATTCACATCAGCCATGATTTTATTGAGTTGAGGAGAAAACTGGAGGGGCCAGAGTGGCCTAATCCTGCTTTTCATTTGTATGTTTACACAGACACTCTTAACATACTAGTCTAGAAAACCTTTTACCAATGCTTTGATACATTGAATATATAAACAAATGGGCTAATATCCTTACCATTATGTTTAATGATATAGAGCAGGTAAAGCAATTTTCCTTTACTAATATTCTACAGTTTAATTTCATGACATTTGTTATCTATCTTTTCATCACCACATTTCATGGAAACATGGAACATATTTAGCAGGGAAGGCAGCCAATTGGCATGTTTGTATTTGCCGGTACAGGCACAGAATATACAGCTGAATCCCACTCCTCAAATCGTCGTTCTTGAAATTCAATAAGCTAGAAGGTTAAGTGCATATCTTTGTATTGCTTAGATACAGTAAGTGCTCTGCCTCTACCACTCTTGCAGGCAGAGAGATCCAGATTTGAAGGAAAAAACATTACTCAAATCACCTCTCATTCTTTTAACCACTTTAAATCTACGTCCCTCCCGTTGACCTTTTCGCTAAGGGAAATAAGTTCCCTTCTATCTACTTTACTCTAGATTCCTCATAATTCTGTATATCTAACTTAAATCATCCCTCAGCCTTCTCTGTTCCAAAGAAAGCAACACCAACCTATGCCATTTATTCTCATGACTAAAACTTGCCATTCCTGGCAACTTCTCTATAAACCTCCTCTGCACCCCTCAAATTCACCTCTATAACTGCAGCTGCCAAACCTTTAGAACTTTTCAGATACTAAACTCATTACTTGAAGCCACAAGATAATGCATTTCCTATCGCCGAAAGACAATAAAATCACAGAAAGCAGCTTACATAGCATCACAGCCACACTCTTCATCTTACTGTACATTTTTTCCTCCATTGCTTCTTTTATGGCACACGAGCTTCACTGACCAGGCCAACATTTGTTGCCTATCCCTAACTACCCGATCAGTAGCTTGCAAGGTCATTTCAGACAGTAGTTCAGAGTCGTCATATTTCTGTGGATCTGGAATCACCTATAGGTCAGCTGGGTAAAGGTGGCAGATTTCCTTCCCTAACGGATAAGTAACGGTAAAGTCACCACTATACCAGAGAATCACAGTGCTGCTCTCTCATTAGAGAGAGAAACAACTGCTGGTGGGTTTAATCTGGATATCACCATGCCTTAGGTGGGGGTGAGGTTGAGAAGGCAGGATCTTTATGGCAACCTTGTGCTGTTGGCATTACTCTGCATCATAAAGCAGCCATTCATCCAACTGAGCCAGCCGACCTTCCTCTCAAAGGATATCCATGTATCAAATGGATGTTCACATGTTTAGCTTCATGACTGAAACTGGTTTTATATTCCAGATTTACTAACTAAAATTAAATTCCACCAGCTGCCATGGTCATTTTGATCCCATTTCCCCAGAGTGTTGGCCTGGGCCTCTGGATTACTAGTCCAGTGATGTTATCAATATTCCATTATTTCTCCCTGCCTTAGAAGGTACTATCATCAAATCAGTACAGTTTTTAATTGTAAGGAGCCAATACAATCTTGTCATTAAGTAGGAGAATCAAATATTTCTGTTAACACATCAAGAATATGTTAAAATTACACCATCCAAGTCAAACTACCAAACGGATACAAATTAAAACCTCCTTTAGCCTCTGTAAAAACCTGCACAATACTTGTAAATATATGCTTGATAGTATGTTCATATCTCAGAAGATATCAGCAGTAGAGCTCAGCCTTCAGTTAAAAACCTACTTCCTGAAGTTTCGTTAACAAGCCAACCTCCATAATCATTTTCCGTGGTTGGAAATCCACTCATCTCAACTTGATTTGACTAGAACAATGAGCATCACGAGAATACGAAACAGGTTTGAATGAGGAGATTCTGCTTTAATTGCTCCCATCCTTCCAGAAAACAACCCTATAATTTTCCTATTTGAACTGTTTCTTTGTCCAGCATTTCAGCTATTCATTCCAGATGTTGAAATTCCTTATATAGAGAAATTATTTGCTGATCTCTGTTCTAAATTAACTTCTGTGATGCCTTTTAATCCGCTTCCTTTTGTCATGTCCTGGAATATTGCTCCTAGTTTATTTTCAGGATCTGTGAAGTACATCTCTTCAAAGATTGTCTTCTGAGATGTGTTATGACCAGGCAGGAATGAGGTCAATTAGTTCCCTTCTTTTCACTTATGGGATTCAGGTATCGCTGACTAAGCCAGCATATATTGTTCATCCCTAGCTACCCTTGAAAAAGTAAGCTGCCTTCTTTAACCATTGTACATGATAGTTTATGCACTGCAATCATTAAAGAACCAAACACGTTTGCTTGTGTTCACTAAAAAGACGTTAACTTTATTACACACAAATTAATCTATGTAAGCTATGGGATTTAAGGTGATAAAATATGCACTGATTTCTGCACCCAACACACACCTCAAAGTCTACATTCAGATTACAGAATGGGGAAGAACAGGTTTACCAAATTGTAGTCGATGAAATTGGTAAAGAGTACACAGCTTGCGGTTTGGCAACCTGGCTAGTTTCAGGCTGATTTTGATGGGTTTGATCCTTTCCGTTTGGAAATGTAAATATCTGAGTCTGTTGTTGTCCTGGAGACAGTGTGGAGACAGTTAATGTTTCGGGTCCGGTGACCCTTCCTCAGAATTGTTCTGAGGAAGGTTCACTGAACTCAAAACATTAACTCTGTTTTTTCCTTCACAGCTGCTGCCAGGCCTGCTGAGCTTTTCCAGCAACTTCTGTTTTTGCTCCTGATTTACAGCATCCGCAGTTCTTTCGGTTCTGAATTTGTATAGCTCATTCAGCCTCTTTGAGATTATTCAGTGATCCAATTTGAAAATAACCAGCTGCAAAGCTTTAGTTTTGAACTAAAGATCAAAAGACAGTTTATTACATAACTGCTCCTGAAAGTTGGTAAGTAAAAACATGATACAGTTATGAGATAAAATATAAATACAAAGATTAAAAGTGAATACTGATAACAGATAGTTAAAGATGAAAGACAGTTCAGCCCTTTAATGGTTCAGGTTTTACTTTCTTGAAGATTTCTCTTTCTGAGGTGAAGAAATTGAACACAAAGTCAGAATTCAGCGGCTACACTGACTTCTGAAGTTGAGTAGATGGATGTTTCTTCCACAAATGGACTGAGAAGAAAATGTTCTACAAGAAGTCTTTATTTCACTTTTGTGGTACTGCACGTTTCACCTCTTGGTAATCTGGTTCACTATAGGAAACCTTAGCTGGTTTTCTTTATCCTCCTCTCCATGTTAAGAATCCTCTCTCAGTAGCCATCTTATGACAGCATCAATGTTAACTTTTGATGAATCACTTTCACACAGTCAATTCGGCCAGAACTCCCTTTGGGGCTTCTTCCAGTTACCTGCTCATCTCAGAAGTTTTGAATTTATACACCTTGAAGGATCCATTGTGATGTTGGAGGGGTTAATCAAGTTGTAAATGACAAATTAACCTGTCTGCCTCTTTTGGCAGAAGTTGAATCAACAAGAATCAACTATGTGAATTCTGGCAGACTTCTTTTAGATGCTATAGCTATTTTTAAAAAAAATCAAAACAGCTGTCATTATAAAATATAGAATACTATAAGTGCACAGTCATGATAGGCAGTAATTCAAACATGATTGTGTAAATCCAATTGTAACTTGACTAGCTCAGCTGGAAAGCTATCTTAAAACCAAGATCCCATTGTCCAAGGAATTAGCTTTTAATCATTCATGTTTAGTAGTTGCATATTCCAGCTGATTTCCACAATTCCTTGTCAATACGCCTCAGCGGGAAGTTGTACAGTGGGTCTCCATCTGATTGTATAGGTAGATTCTTGACCTGTAGAACTTTGAGCAAATTGGGCAGCATGTCACATAAGGTGGTGTCTTCTGGTGTGCAGTACTTGCTTCCTTTACTTCCATTCTCAGCTGCTGATATACCTCATCATTCAGATATTTATACTCAGTGTGTGATGTAACTTGATAGACAAGTTGTTACCATTTTGTAAGATTGGCAACATTCTCCTCATAGTTATCAATGCCATTGCTGCCACACTTCAAGAAAGGCTTCAAAGTGCCCTTGTGGCATTTTGTTCATCCTCACATAGAGCACTGACCGTTCAAGAGGTGAGAAAACAGCACCTGGTGGGATTGGGTTTATATATTATTGACATACAGCCAGATCTAACAACAATACAGCAGTGTGTTATGTCAACTGCTCTGTACACTTTGTCGATTTGCAGAGGCCTTTTGGTCAAACTCTCACTGCTGTAGTCTGTAGAAGGATGAGCTAACGAGCTGATTCAGTTTTGGATTTCCTCATCAATGGACCTTTTGACAGATGCGTCTCCCAAGGTATGGAGGTGCCTAACATATTCCAGAGTGTCTCCTTCAACATATATGGAAAGTCAAATATTTGACCACATATTTTGTTTTAGCACAAACAATGGAGAGGCCAAAATTTCTTGAATTCAGAATTGAATACATTAAAAGAGTCTTGCAAACCTGGTACAGAATGAACAACACTGCAGTCATCAGCATACGGAGGGTCGTGTACATCTACTATGGTCAACTTGGCTTTCACACTGAGGTTGAAGAGGTTTCTATCCAGTTTCTAAGGAAGTTGATGCTTGATAACGTGAATAACCACTGCCAGGTAGGTTGTAACAGAATGTGGGCTATCACAGAGCTTTGTTTTAAACTATTGCAAATTTTGGTGGCATCTGTTTCAGATTGTTCCAGTGTTGACAAGTGTCTTCATCAAGAAGAAGTGCACCATCCTGTGAGCAAAGTGTTTGGAATGTGGAAGGTATAGTAATACAAATTACTGTCAGCAATCTTGAGTTCAGAGTTGAATTCTCTCCAGTCCTGAAGAAGGGTAATACCCAAAACGTTGACTGCTCCTTTCCTCCAGATGCTGCCTGGCTTGCTGTGTTCTTCCTGCCTCCTGTTTGTCTACTTTGAATTCTCTTTCGTCTCTTTCAAAACGTTTGTCTTTTCAAAAGTTCAATCTCATGTTTCCAGCCAGAGAATTAAAATTCAATATTTGGCACAAGCTTGTCTTTCTAACAGATGGCTTTTCCCAAGACTGAGGAGTCCTAACTTACCTATCTTCTCCTCAGTTTATCAATTCCATCACTAAGGAGCAGCCTTATTGTTGCTATTTCTAGTGTCTCAAGTGCCTCAGTGGTCCTATTATGAATTGCCACTTAACTCTAAGGAATAGTCAATTAATTAACTAATTACATCTGGCATATTACGCAAACAAAACAATATTGCATTGCAGAGCTAAACCTCTTGTATTTTTGAAGGCAAGTACGGCAAATAGTCCTTCTTCAGGGAAAATGCCGTCATATCCAGAAAAGAGTAAATTATTATTTAATAATGAACAGTGAAGACTGCCATTCTACCAAAGACGTCTTCATCCCTGCAATTTCAACACTTACATTCATGTCTAGGAGTATGATCTGTGCTTAGCTCCATCAACGATCCAGAGGATAGAAGAAATTTTGGTGACAGATAGCCTGGTTTCACTATAGATCCACACCGTAAGGTAAGGGAACTTCTAGATTTGGCTAGAGGAGACGAACATCTTTCCAAAAACTCCAGGGAAATATCTTTCAATCCTTCATAGTCCAACAATTCTGAGGAGAAAGTAAGACCATTAAGTTAAAGGGAACCATTTAAAGTAATTAGGATGAAGAAACTTGTGAATTTTCAACATACATCAAAATTATTCAATAGGAGAGAGTTAGGAATAGAGGAAAAGGAGAAAGCCATTCAGTAGCTTGAGTATGTACCTTGAAAGTAGTCAGGCCATTTTCTGTGCTCATTGCCACAATATGGATCCTTTCAGGATTAACTCATCTTCTCAATGTCACTCTAATTAGTAACATGACATAGAATTTAACATTAATTAGAGAGCTGAATGCTTAATCCTGATTACCTGACAATGGAGAGCTGCTGCATTCTTGATTTTGTCCTTCTAGAAAGTGCCACAAAAGGCAAAGATAAAAGGTTATAGCTTCCTTTCTTGACAGCTTCCTTATTCCATATTCCACAGTCATGCAAAAAGATGCTCAGAACCAGTCTGGAGTTGTTCTATGTATGGGTTGTAACTTGCCAAAAGTGGAAACTGCTTTTGATACAGGAGTGTTGGGTTCTGCATCAAGAGACAAACTGTTTGTCCATGGATCCAAGGTAGTGGAAGTTGCTAACTGAGTCCAGCAAAATCACCAATGTAGCAATTCGCTTAAAGACAAAGCTCCCAAGTACGTTGATACTCAGCCACAGAGGTCATTTCATTGGCTCCAGCATCCTCACAGGATGGAAGACCGTTGCATACCTCAGAATTATCCATTTAGCAAAGTAGATGGTGTTAGACGATCAGTAGGCCACCTAAAACTCCGCTTCAAGGATGCTTGCAAGTGTGGCAATAAGGTTCCAAATGTTAAGTGTCTCACCTACTACATTAAATGATCAGAGAAAAATGGTGACATACCTGTGAGCCGGTTTGTGCCATCATGACGATCAATAGCTACAGAGTCTTAGCAACAGTTCTCCACATGAAAACAACACAATAACACCAGGTAACTACTTCACGTGCAGCAGTTGTGGTAGCACCTGCTTCTCACCCATCAGTAGAAGGGCACCATAAGATACGCCATCCCCAAATGATTTAATTTGCTGCATCCGTCAGCTTACCGAGATAGAACAATGTCAAGTATCATAATGGAATGGATCACACACCCATGTATAATGAACATTTTCAGATAACTAGTACTTTAGGCAGGGCTTCCCGTGTCAGTAAAATCAATTGAAGGTTAGTGATAACCAAAGGCAAGGTCATGAGGTAGGTAGGTTTTGACTGCCTTCCAACCTGCATGAACATTCCAGAATCTACAGAATTTTTGAAGATGATCACAAATCTAAGGAAGATCACATCCTCAAATATCAGAGTCTGGATATTTATCGATTTCCAGCTTCATCAATTTCTCCAGTACAACCTCAGTAATACTAATTTCCTTGAACTCCTCATTTTGCCTAACCATGAGGATCTCTAGTTTTGCAAGATTTCTTGTAACTTCCTCAGTGAAAACATATACAAAGTAATATTAATTTAGCCTCTCTGCCATTCCCCCTTATAAATTCTCCTGACGCTGCCTATAAAAGATCCACATTCACTTTAGCGAAACATTTCCATTACATATACTTTCAAAACCTTCTAGAGTCTGTTTTTATGCTTTTTATTTCACTAGTCTGCATTCCTATCCTATTATCCCTTTCCTTATCAGTTTCTTGGTCTTCCCTTGCTGTATTCTACAAGCCTTCCGATTCTCTGATTTATTGCAATTTCTGGTACCTTAAAAGCCTTTTCTTTTAATCTCATACAATCCTGAATTTAATTTCTTAGCCACAGTTGAGTCGCTATTCTTTTTGAGTTATTGTTGCTTGAAGGTATGCATAGTTGTTGTAAGTCATGTAATTGTTCTTAGAAGTCTGAGGTCACAATGAAGGAACACATATTCAGTAATGAGAGATATTCACTATTCCAGCATTGCGCTTTATATGTACTTTGCTCATCGTTAGAAAGACAAATTACGATTGTCTTTCTCCCCTATCATTTCCAACAGCAGATATCCAAATGATTGCTCTCAGGTAAGTACTGAAAAAAAACTAGTAGCTGCTGCAGTACCTTTTATCTCTAGTAGCTGAAGTAGGAATCTTGCTGAGAGGGATTTTTACGACAACTAGTACAGGTAATGAAATTAAGGAAAGTATAGATAGCTTCTCTAAGAACTCCAAATGTGTTACTGGTATGGAACACGGCCTCAGTTCAGACTCCCTCAGCTTGCTGACAGAATGGAGTAAAATTCAAGCGCAAGAAAGTTCTCCACTCCCTCCACCGCACCATTGACAGATATCCGCTAGCTGTTTAACCCCAAGCTCCAGAATTCTCTCCTGGAATCTTTGTTTCTCCCCTTGCCTCCCTCATCCTTTACCACACTTCATATCCAATGCGTTAAATAAGCTTTTGATTATTCAGCGTACTATCTCCTTTAACTCAGTGCCAAATTTGCATCCAGTTACACTTCCATGACATGCCTTGAGGCATTTTATCTCAGTAAATGCAGGGAGATAATGCAAGTCATTGTTCAAACAACACAAGCTAATGTTATCTCCGCTCACCATACTTGGATCTCTTTTTCTTTTTTTTCTTTTTCTTCTGTTTTAGTTTAACGTGCTCCTTGCCTTTCTTCTCCTTACACTTCTCCTTCTTTTTACCTTTAGGAACAAGAAAAAAACATTTTTTCTACAGTTGTCTAGTCTGATTGAACCAGGATTATAATTTATGACATTAATTCTGTCCGTTTTCACCTTCCAAAAATGACTTCGGCCCATACACACGTAGCATTGCTCGCAGATAGTTTTGGCATCTACAATATAGCTTTCTTCCATACCCCTTGATGCCTTTATAATGTAAACTTTTATCTCTCTATCTCAGTGATGCGGCCTGCATAGACTTCTGCGGTAGAGAATTCCACTGGCATACTATCACTTTGGTGAAGAATTTCCTCCTCATTGTAGTCCTAAATTGGTCAATTCCATATAGATGGTAGATGATATTTAACCCTGAAATGTGTGAAGTGAAGCACTTTGGCAGAAGTAACAAAATGCACTTAATAAATGGTAGGACACTAGGATGCTCACAGAAACAGAGGGATCTGCAGATCCCTTAAGGCAGGAGGGGCAGGTTAATAAGGTGGTTAAGATGATATTTGGGACACTTACTTTTATCAATCATAGCATCGATTATAACAGCAGGGAGGTCACATTGGAGCTGAACAAAATTTGGTTAGGTTACAGATGGAATGGTCATCATGGTACTGTATAGGAAGGATGTAATTGCTCTGGAGGTGGTTCAGAGGAGATTCACAGGATGCTGTGCAATGCTATGATGAGGGGCTGGATAGACTTGGGTTGTTTTCCTCAGAGCAGAAAAAAACAGAGAAGGGGCCTGACTGAGGTATAAGATAATGAGGGACATGGCCAGGGTGAATAGAAAGCAGCTATTCCCCTTAATGAAGGTCAACAACGAGCAGGCATAATTTTAAGGTAAAAGGCAGCAGGTTGAGAGGGATTTGAGGAAAATGTTTTTCACCGACAACTTTTAAAAAGCATTTTGGTGAGCACTAGGAATGTCATAACATTCAAGGTTACAGGCCAAGTGCTGGAAGTGGGATTACTTAAGATAAATTGGCAGAGACTTGATGGGCCAAAGGACTTCTTCCGTGTCGTATGACTCCATGTCACTGTATTCCGAAACGGTGTACCCTAGTTCTAGACTTCCCAAGGAAGCCTTGAATGTATTTTAGTACCGAGCCAAGATGTTCATACCAGGCGATGAGTTCTTCTCTTCACACTTCATTTTCCTTTCACTTTTCACTCCTGTTGGAAGCACTGATAGTTTAATTTCCACCTCTAGGCAAATCTTCAACATTATCAAATATCTACAGAAACACACTTGCAAGCAAAAAACATTTAAATAACCATAAATGTAATTCTATTTTAAAATATTCCCTTCCACCATGTATTCATGGAAAAATATTCCATCAACCTGATGCTGAACCATAGGAATAACGATGTTCAATCTTATTAATATGCCTTGTTTTAAAACTTTACTATGGTGATAGAAAGAATGCTACAATTAGTTTTGGTAATTGTTAACTAGGGATGAGGAAAAGGTAGAAAAGAAATTGCAGGTGTGATTGCTGCTCACGGTCGCAATCCCTGCTGGAAATAAATGTGAGCACTTGTTGGGCAAGGACAGGTCGTGCTCAGCTGCACTCTCCCCGCAAGCAGAGTCTGCCAATGCTCACTGCCGAGGCTCACCCATGAGGAATGGCCACTTGGGTAAAGTACCGGAGTGCTGCTGACTCACCTGGAACTGTGCTCCGAAGATGGTCCTTCAGAAGGTAAAATGGAAAATTACATTAGAAAATCATAAACTGGAAATAACTACACTATACCTAAAATTCTGGGATGCTTTTGAACACATTTCCTACTGTCAATAACTAAACTGAAAGTTAAGAAAGTGTATTCCACAAATGAGGTAAAATCTCACTTGGATCTTCAACTCTCCTACAAAGAAAAGGAAAAATATAAAACCTTTTCAGGTTATCAATTTCAACTTTTGAGTATTTGTGTGGCATTTGCTCCCTCATTTATCAGATCATGTGCTGTCCAGACAATATCATGCGCAATTTTATGCTCCTAATCTCCGTGGCCATGAATAGTCTAAAAATTTGTCTTCAAGTATGTGGCATTTGCATGTATTCTGGTCCATGTAATTATTCCACCCCAGCTGCTTTACATTTTGGATCCAACGCAACAGCACCAGGGCCAACCATAAACAGTCTCTGAACACCCAAAAGACGAGTTATCTACTTCCCCCCAACCCCCCGCAACCCCCTTTAATGTCAGCACAAAGTAACTTGAGTGTGATGGTTATCAGCATATACCAGTCACCAATGATACTTGGAAATACAACATAAAAGTGCTGGAGAAACTCAGATTGGGCAGCATTTGTCAAGAGAAACAAACAGTTAACATTCAGTCCAATATGGCTCCTCTTCTGTACAGATACTGCCAGACCTGCTCAGTTTCCACTTCTTTTTCAGATCTCCATAGCATCTGCAAAACTGTGCTTTTATTTGTTATATTGAGAATTTGTTCACGCAAGACTGTAGGAGGTCCTAAACATTTTCTCACAGGTTGCTAAAGACGATTTGGTTTGCAGATTCTGAGGCAAATTTATTCATTTCAGTTCTGTTTCAAAAACGAGAGCAGTCACTATTGGCAATTTGTGATACTAGCAATAAATTTGATCGGAAATAGATTCCAATGTACAAACATTTACAACAATAATGCCAGTTTCTGACAAATTTTGGGATGGAAGGGGAAGTTGTATCAACCTTAGGGAAAATTATTGAAAAGAGGGGAAGGGATAGACCAGGGAATTACAGGGCAGTTAATCCAACCTCAGTTAGGGGAAGTTTTGGAAAGAATTCTGAGGGACAGAATATATCTGCACTTGGAGGAACATGGGTTAATCAGGGATAATCAGCACGGATATCTTAAGGTAAAGTCATTTTTGCCAAAATTTGATTGACTTATTTGAAGAGGTAACTATGAATGTTGACAATAGTAATGTATTTCATGTGGTCTGTATGGACTTCAGCAAGGATTCTGATAAGGTCCCTTATGGCAGACTAGTCAAGAAAAGAACGAGTCCATGGGATTCAATGCAGAGTGGAACAATGGGTCCAAAATTGGCTGAAAAGCAGGAAGCAGAATTTGATGGTAGAGGAATGTTTCTTTAACTGCAAGTCTGTTGCCAGTGAGTTACCACAGTGCTGTGCCGGAGTCCTTGATGTTTGTGGTGCAAATTAATCATTTGGATTTAAATGTCAGGAGAACGATTGAGAAATTGTGGATGACAAAAAAATTGATAGGGTGATAAATGATGAGAACAAAAGCTATAAACTGCAGGAGGATATCAATGGACTGATCAGCTGGGCAGAGGCATGGCAAATAGAATTTAACCTAGAAAAGTGCAAGTTAATACTCTGGGGAAGGCTAAAAAGGCTAGGAATTACCATAGTAAATGGTAGAACTCTGGAATATCAGAGGGATGTTGGTATGCACATTCACGGATCCCTAAATATAAGCAGGGTAGGTGAATAATGTAGTGAAGATGGCACATGGGATACTTTCCTTTATTAGCTGAGGCACAGAATACCAGAAAAGAGACATTATGCTGGAAGTGTAGAAAGCTTTAACTGGTTCACAACTAGAGTATTGCATGCAGTCTTGGTCACCACATTATAAAAAGGTGGTGATTATACTAGAGAAGTTGCAGAGATGATTTACCAGGATGATCTCTGGGTTAGAGGATCTGTGCTTTGAGGAAAAATTGGAAAGGCTGGGGTTGGAACAGCAAAGGATGAGATGGGACCTGATAGAGGTATACAAGACTGTAAGGGTCACAGATAAGGTAAATTAGAAGGCACTTTCTTCACCAGTAGAGGGGTCAATAACCAAGGTAAGATTTTTAAGGTAAGAATTCTAAGAGTGGAATTAAGTAATATTTTCACCCAGAAGGTAACTGGAGTCTGGAACTCACTGCTTGAAAGAGTGATTGAGTTAGAAACTCTCAAAATATTTAAGCAGTACTTAAGATATTCTCACTTGCATTGCCATAACCTGCAGGGCTACGGGCATAAAGTTGGGAAATAAGATTAGTATATTGCATTTTTGTTGACCGGAAAGGCACGGTGGGCCAAGTGGCTTCCTTCTGTGCTGTAAGAGTCTACAGAATTGTTGTGAACAAGGTTAATCACCGTATATCTTTTCCTGCTTCTATGGAATAACAGAAATGGTTTTTACCAACTTCTGCATTTCTGTCTCTGTCGATACATTTCTTAAGTATCCTCTCATGCACAGTTGCCATGCTCTTCTCCTTCACAGGAGTGTTGGGTTGGTTGTTGGTGCCTTCAGAGCTGACTGACACAGATGATCGCTTCTTCTTGCAGACTTTGGAGGGTTTGTGGCTTATATCAAGAGGCATCTCCAGCTGCAAGGCCAGGAGATTGGAAGGTGGTGCTAGGGAATTAGAACAGAGTACAATTGTAAAATATAAAGCACTGTCTTTTGCTGTTGAGTACAGGAAACAAAGGATAATATGCAATTAGTGGAAAAAGAATGCATGACTTCCCAATTCTCGCAATACGAACTCTCTCAAACGAGGTGAAATGGTCACCCTAGACCATTTTTTACATACTTTTATTTCCAGACAGGTATTAACGGATATGGGGATGGAATATCTATTGACCCTCTACCAACAATAGCACAACTTTCAGTTCAACATTAAGCATTCCTATATCAGGTACTGCAAAGGTACATAACAGCTTTGCGTTTCTTATCCAGCTAGCAGCTCAGAATAACAGCCAGAACACTGATGCTTACCTCGTATTTTTCAATGTCAACAATCTGTAGAATTATTTGTTTGGCATTATTATTTAGTACGAAGTCAAATCTTATTGAAAGAGAGTGCAGACTTGAGGGGCTGAATGGTCTACTTCCATTCGCATTTCATACATTTGTATGTATGTTCATAGTATTGCTGGCTCCACAGGGAAATGCATTGAGATTGTCTAAACTCTTTTCTCCAAAGGTGACCCGAGATGGAACTTTAACAGTAGTCTGAGCCAGACTCAAGCCCTTATCCCAGAAACAAAAGGTAGTTTGTTGTCAGCCTTTTTAATGGCACAACAATATCAACTTGCCTTGCATGTGTCACTTTCTTAAAATTTGCTTTTATTTCCATTGGAACACCTCAGATGACTCCAATCATGCATGTTCCAGATCAGTTCCACTACTGTGGGTTTCCAAAAGAGAAACGTGTCGAACTTCAGGAACTGATGTTATGATTTACAAAATTTACATTCCCGATCCTTGCTCATATAGCCACTTGAAGATATGCCCAAAAATTGTAGCTGTAGTGATCAAGCATTTTTTTTGTGTGGGGTGGGGGAGGAAGAGGGAGAAGTGAGGGAAGAGGAGGAGGAGGAGAATTCTGATTCAGAGTTTTCACACCAGTAGGTGTAACAATTATAACAAACTGCAAGTGTACAGGGTCTTTAATGCACTTTATGTGACAGGTTTGATTTTCGATTTTCAACACTTCTCCTTCCATTTAAACTTGAATATAGCAATGACACATCATCTACACTTATTCCCTTTACCTCTGAGGTTTGTGAATTCTCACACAAATACATACTGTCACACATGAACATGCTTGAAACATGGCATATTATTCATCTTCAGGAGACATTGTTCCATGCCTCACCCAGTATGCACATAGGCACACTTTCTTATAGCCATTGGCTAACACAGCATAAAAGGTTGGGAGGGAAGAAGTTTAGGAATGAGGAGGCCATTTGTGATATTTGTTTAAATGGGTGTCCAGCTTGAGATCAAGTAGATCATACTGAGGATCAAACCTGCATTCTTTAATATTATGAGATAATAAGGTGTGGAGCTGGATGAACACAGCAGGCCAAGCAGCATCATAGGAGCAGGAAAGCTTGACGTTTCGGGCCTCCTGCGTTCATCCAGCTCCACACCTTGTTATCTCGGATTCTCCAGCATCTGCAGTTCCTATTATCTCTCTTCTTTAATGTTATACTTAGTGTGGCTTGAATCCATGAACCTATTGGAATAAGATGGTCTTCTCAAATCATCATCTCAAGTATTGCTAATACAAGCAACATACTTGCAAATGAATAACACAATGTGGAGACTAGGCAACATCAGAGGAACAGAAAATCTGATGTTTCAGGTCGGGACCCTTCTTCAGAAATGGGGGAGGGGTAGGAGTCTCAAGTAAAGAGAGGGAGGAGGGGTGGGGTTGGAGAAGGTAGGTGGGGTGATGATCGTGAGTGCAGATAGGCAATGGTAGGGGATGGTCAGTGAGGTGGGAGGATTGGATAGGTGGGAGAAAAGATGGACAGGTCAAGGAGGTGGCGATGAGAGGGAGGGTTGGTCATGGGATGAGGTTGGGGTGGGGAGATTTTGAAGCTAGTAAAATTCACATTGAGACCATTGGGTTGCAGGCTCCCAAGGCAGAATATGAGGTGCTGCTCCTCCAATTTTCGGGTGGCATCGTTGTGGCACTGGAAGCCTACAACCTAATGGTCTCAATGTGGACTTTACTAGCTTCAAAATCTCCCCACCCCAACCTCATCCCATGACCAACCCTCCCTCTCATCGCCACCTCCTTGACCAGTCCGTCTTCTCTCCCACCTATCTGCTCCTCCCACCTCACTGACCAACCGCCACCATTGCCTACCTGCACTCACTATCAGGACCCCTCCTACCTTCCCCAGCCCCAACCCCACCCCTCCTCTTTCTATTTATTTCAGAACCCCCTACCCCTCCCGCATTTCTGAAGTAGGGTCCCGACCGAAATGTCAGCTTTCCTGTTCCTCTGATGCTGCCTGGCCTGCTGTGTTCCACTAGCTCTACACTGTGTTACCTCTGACTCCAGCATCAGCAGTTCTTACTATCTCTGATTGAGTTGCATTAATGAATGTTTCACCAGTGTGGAGAATGGTTTACCTCTAGGCAACCCAATCTTGGAAGGTCAAAATCTATTACAAATGTTTTCATGGGTGTATTTATTAAACAAAAAGATCACCAACATTCACTTAACTGAAGTCCCAGCGACACACCAGCACAGGCAAGGCATATTTATACCAGTAAAAACTGAAAGAGCTGCGGATGCTATAAATCAAGAACAAAACAGAAATTGCTGGAAAAGCTCAGCAGGTCTGGCAGCATCTGTGAAGAAAAATCAGAGTTAATGTTTTGGGTCCAGTGACCCATCCTCAAAGGGGATATAGGTTTAAGGAAAAATGGGGGAAGTTTAAAGGAGTGTTCTTTTTGAAATTATGGAGTGACCCTGTTTAGGATATTAGGTATTAGCTAACAGCATGTTTTACTGAAGATCCATAACATAGCAGAGCAGCATTATTAGCTAGTTCTGCAAACAGCCAATTACGTGGAGTGGTGGATATGAGCCACCAATTAAATCTCACAGATAAAACATATACATGGTTACTGGTTTGGTCAATGGCGCTGATTCAGAGTAATAAAGAATTTACGCAGCCTTCTGCTGTACCCATATTACACACCAAGTCCCTAAAAATCTTAATGTTGTTGAGTTAAAAAGTCTTAGTCATGTGGTCTAACCACGATTTTTTTTATGGGAAATGCTTAGTAACATAAGAATTATTAAACAAAAATCACCCAGGCACATTTAACATGCCTATCATGTGAACATCAGTCATATCATAATGGAGCAGTTCATAATCTTAGCAAACAATCTAAATCATTTCATCTATAACAGACTCAGAAATTACACGAGGGAAACCCCCAGTGGTTGAGAACATTGAGAACCATAGTTCCTCTCAAGCACACTATAATTTGTCTTTTTCTTTCCCACATTTTTCAGTTAGGAAGACTGATACCATTATCACAAATTTGGTTTTGAATTACGTTACGGAAAAAATAGTTTGCTTTCACGGCCTTTAATGTACTAGGATTTATTGCACCACTTTGCACCAATTAACTAATTCTGTATCAAAAACTGTTGACACGGTTACATCAGAAAGAACATGGCTAAATATCACAAACTGCAAATCAGATAAATTAACAGTTCATTTCTTTGGTGAAGACACTGAGGGGTGAATATTGGCCTGGGATACTAGAAGAACTCTCCTCACTGCTTCATGTAGTGCTACTGTATTGTCTTAATCCACCTGAACAGACAAATAGCATTGTGATGTTATGGCCTGGATACTTCTCATGCCCAAACTGAGTCCACAGAATGGGGGGGCAAGCATTGCCCATCTATTAATTGGTCCTTTGACTCAGAGGCAGTACAGCAAGAAAAATCTGCAATTTATCTAAATATCTGTGGCATCAGTAACTGTTTTAAAGAGCTTTTGGCAAATACTTTTAAGAATTTCTCTCAATTGTAAAGGGACTAATTATAATTTTCTTGAATAATAAATATTGATCCAAATGAACCTTGACTGCAAGTAAGGCCAATAGAAAGGAAGTAAAAGTAGAGTGCCAGATACAAACAAGAGCTGGAGGCAGAAGGCAATCAGCTAACATATGCTGGAGCCCCTGAAGATTAATATGTAGGTTAACATGGAGGTTCAGCTTGCAATTAGAAATGCAAATTTAATGCTAACATGTATTCTAGCCCTCTTGAAATATAAGAGCAGAGATGTATTGCTGGGGGCTGAATAATGCTCTAGTCAGATATCATTTGGATATCATGAGCAGTACCTCATATCTAAGGATGGATGTGCTGGCCTTGGAGGGGGTCCAGAACAGGTTTACGTGAATGATCCCAGGGATGAAGGATTTGTCATACGAGGAATGGTTGAGGCTCTGGGTCTACACTTGGAGTATAGAAGGATGAGGGGGGGAATTTGACTGAAACTTGCAGAATATTAAGGGGCCTGGATAAGGCAGATGTGGAAAAGATGTTTCCACAGTAGGAGAGACTAGGACCCGAGGGTACAGCCTCAGAGTGAAGGGACAACTGAGATGAGCAGTAATTTCTTCAGCCAGATGATGGTTAATCTGTGGAATTGGCGGCCTCCACAGCCCTCTCCGGCAAAGTCATGGACAGTATTCAAGACAGAGATAGATAGGTTCTTGATAAGTCGATCAGGCAGGAGAATGGTGTTGAGAAACAAATCAGCCATGATCAAATGATGGAGCAGACTTGATGGGCCAAATAGCCTAATTCTGCTCCTATATCTTATGGAGATACCATGCAAATGGGCTAAAATAATTTAAAACTTAGAGATTCTAAAGAACAGGGTACTTTTTAAAACCAGAAGTAGCCAAATCGTGAATGCAGATATTACTGGCTGATTGGTTGAAAAGGTATTCTGAAAATCTACACCATCAGGACTGTTCTGATCCAAAGGAGACAGAATTTTTGCAAGAGTGCCTAGCTGATGATATTCATACTGGCTGAAATTCAAAGTTGAAAGCAGTTGTCAGATAGGACTGCTAACCAACCCAACATGAATAAAGAACAGCATACTGTGGAACTATGTAGCAATATGGTGCCGTATATGTGAGGGGAGTGACGTAGGTGCTTGTACTTCTGCAAGAAGTCCCTTTGTTGGAGCATTTAGTTCAAATAGAAATTGCATTTTTCTTTGGTGTGCGCCTATGTTTAGTTTATGCTGACTTTGCTTTAAGTTAAAGTGAAAGTTACAAAAACACTGTCTCCTGTCACTGCACTGAAGAAATGCACATCCTTAATACTATTGATCTGGGTCTGGAACAGGATATTAGCACCCACGCACACACACTTAGTGCTGTAGTTGTCACTCTGCTCTGCTCTTAAATGCAGCTTTGAGCAGGCTCGTGGTCTTCTTAACCATACCACACTGCAAGGTGTATTGACTCATTGATTTTCCCTGATTGTCCAACTTGTAATGACTCTGGCAATCACTAAGATCATCTGTATGTTACTCCGTTACAAGCTGTTACTTGTAGCATTGCTAGCAGCGACATTACAGGCACTTCAGTGCACAGCCTGAAATTGTACATGCAACAAATACAGTAATTGCAAAATAGTTCACTAACGTCCTATGGGGAAAAAAACCTGCCACTCTTACATTGCATTACTGACATGTGACTCCTGACCCACAGCAATGTACCCTTAACTGCCCTCTGAAATGGCCAAGCAAGCCACCTAGTTCAAGGACAATTAGGAATGAATAACAAATGCTATTGACGCCCACATCCCAAGAAAGAATATAGGAAAGAAAAATATATCCCTATCTTTCTTTCAGGAATGCTTTTTAAGACTACCTGCACGCACTCTCACTGTTTTGCAATGTGTTGCCCATCTTGAGTACGGGGAGAGCCCCAGCAATGGGCAGTGGCAAGGTTAGAAACAAAGTAGACCTTGTGTGTTGAATCATCTGCACAGTACCTGGACGTTGTTTTTGAGCGTATAGTCTCCAAAAGAGAGCTTTAGGAGGCTTACATCACAAAACGCTAGGTACACACAGCAATCTTGACTACAACGGAATCTTGATCAATTGGGCCGATGGGTTGAGGAGCGGTAGATGGAAATTCATTTGAATAAATGTGAGGTATTGCATTTTAATAAAGCAAACACGAGCAGGACTCATACAGTTAACTGTAGGGCCTTGGGTAGTGTTGCAGAACAGAGAAAACTAGGGGTTCAGGTTTGAAATTCTTTGAAATTTGTGTCACAGGTAGACAGTGGTTTAGAAGGCATTTAGAATGCTTGCCTTTATTGCTCAGACCATTGAGTATAGGAGTTCGGACGTCACACGTCACATTGAGTTTGTACAGGACATTGGTGTTGCCACTTTTGGAGTAAAGTGTAAAATCCTAGTCGCCCTGCTATAGGAAGGATATTATTAAATTGGAGGGGGTGCAGAAAAGATCTACCATGATGTTGCCGGGACTGGAGGGTTTAAGTTATAAAAGAGAGACTGGATAGATAATTTTCTTTCCACTGGAGTATAGGACGTTGAGGGATGACCTTATAGAGGTTTATAAAATTATGAGGGGCATAGATAAGGTGAATAGGAAAGGTATTTTCCCTAAGGTAGGGGAGTTCAAAGCAAGGGCGTATTTTTTTAATGTGAGCAAGATTTAAAAGAATCTGAGGGGCAACCTCTTTTCACACAATGTGATTGGTACATAGAATAAACTGCCAAAAGTGGTAGATGCAGGTACAGTTACAATATTTAAAAGACATTTGGACAGGTACACGAGTAGGAGAATTTTAAAGGCATACGGGCCAAATGCAAGCAAGTTGGACTAGTTTAGTTTGGGAAACTTGGTCGGCAACGACGAGTTAGACTAATGGGTCTCTTTCCGTGCTGTATGACTCTATGACTAAGCCTTGCTCCAACTTGCAAAAGCTTTTATTTTGCATTCAATTTTCCTTTAGTGATTGGCGATTTGTGCATCTGGCCTTTCAAATCTCTTTGTTCCTCTACAATTCCTATTTTATCACCATTTAGGAAATGCATATCTTTTCCTTTCTTGGAATTTGGCTACTCCTCTAGCCCCAGGTGCAGCTCTAATGGACCACCCATGACTGGTAAAATCTAAACTGGAAGCAGTTAGAAGTAGTGCAATATCAGCAAAAAGAACTCTTCTTATAAGTAGGAACTTTGTTACTGATCACATAATTGTTATAGTTCAGAAGGAGGTTATTCAACCCACTGCGTCCACTCTGGATCTTTGAGCTTTTTGACCTAATGTCAATCCCTTGCCTTTTGTCCTGAACATTATTTAAATAGAAACAATCATCCAATACCCTCTCAAATGCCTCAATTGAACCTGCCTCCAGCAAACATCCAATCAACGCCTTCCATACCCTATTCGCCGTGAAAATGTTTGTTCTTGTCTTGTATTTGCTCTTTTACAAAAGGCTTTAAAACTGTGCTGTTTGGCTCTCACTCCACTTAAACGTGGTCACAGTTTCTCCTTATCCTTCTGTTCAGATCAGGGATGATTGTGAAAACTATCAAATTTTCTTTGAGCCTTCTCCTTTCCAAGGAAAACAACTTCTCTAAACTTTCCTAATAACCAAATGGTTCCATCTCTGGAACCATTCATGCAAACCTCTTGAGCTCTCTCTAATGCATTCACATCCTTCCTATAGTGTCGTGCCCAGAAATATACACAGTGCTCCAGCTGAGGTTAAACTACACAAGTTCATCAAAACCTTGAAATAGGTCAATATGCATCCAGATGTTGAATACCAGGCTAAAAAGGGAACCAAAATCAACAGTATGTGGTGAACAAAACTTTAAATAGCACTGCAAAAAGGTACTGGACAGTTCGCTGGTCAAGCATTTAGTCAGCCCAACACAGCAAAGGATTTTGCAACAAATATAGGGTCTCTAATTAAACATTCTAATGAACACTGAACATTTCTAGCTTGTGCTCTGGACATCAATGGAAAAGCATTGCTCAGTTTGCCTGTAGAGAGCTAGGCTCTGGAAGTAAGTAAAACAGGATTGTTGGCAAAAAGTTTCTAACATCCATGTCTCATCCAAAAGACAGCATCTTCAACAATACAACGCTTCTTTGTAGTCTGCTTGTAGTATTTGCTATTACTTTAAGCAGACAAAATCAAGTATTCTAATTAGTAGCCAAACGTCAGCATCAATGTGCACTTGTAGCTGATTACAATTTTTTGGTTCCAGGTCAATCACTTAAAATTCTTATAGTGCAGTGGCAGTATCCCTACCCTTGAGCTAGGAGGCCCAGCTCCAAGCCCCACCTGCTCCAGGAGGTGTGTAATAATATTTCTGCACAGGCTATAGAGTCATACAGCACGTATGACTTCTGTCCAACAAGTTTACATTGACTATGTTCCTAAAGTAAACTAGTCCTCCCTGCCTGCATTTGGCTCATATCCCTTCAAACCTTTCACATCCGTGTACTTATCGAAATATCTTTTAAACATCAAAACTGTACCTGTATCCTCCACATTCCATACACTAATCATTCAGCATAAAAAAATTGCCACTCATGTCCCTTTTAAATCTTTCTTCTCACCTTAAAAATACATCACCTAGTTTTGAAATTCCAACCTTAGGGAAAAGACCTTTGCTATTCACTTTATCTATGCCCGTTAAGATTTTATAAACCTCTAAAAGGTCACCCCTCAACCTGCTACACTCCAGTGAAAAAAGTCCCAGCTTATCCAGCCTATTTTTATTTCAAACCCTCCAACGTCCTGGGAAATCTCTTCTGAAATCTCTCCAGTTTAATAATATCCTTCCTATAACAAAGCAACCAGGAATGCACACAGCACTCCAGAAGAGGCTTCACCAACATCCTGTACAACCCCAACTTCTGTACTCAAAGGTCTGAGCAATGAAGACAAGTGTGCTAAATGCCTTAACCATTCTGTCCACCTGTGACACAAATTTCAAAGAATTATGTACCTGAATCTCTAAGTCTCTCTGTTATATAACACCACTGAAGGCCCTACTATTAATTGTATAAGTCCTACTCTTGTTTTGTCTTACCAAAATGCAATACTTCACATTTATCCAAATTAAACTCCACCTGCCACACCTCAGCCCCTTAACCCAATTGTCCAAGATTTCTTTGTAATCTTAGAAAAACCTTCTTCAGTGTCCGCTATACCACCAATTTTGGTGTCATCCGCAAACTTACTAACCATCCCTCCTATATTCTCATACAAATCATTTATGTAAATGACAAACAAACGTGGACCAAGTACTGATCCTTGTGGAACACTGCTGGTCACAGGCCCCCAGTACGAAAAGCAACCCTCCATCACCAGCATCTGTCGCCTATCGTAAAGTCAATTTTATATCCAATTAGCAAGCTCATCCTGAATCCCACGTGATCTAACTTTACCAATTAGTTTACCATGCGGAACCTTATCAAGCTAAGAAAATATCCAGATCAAACACTGAGCATTCTTCTCTTTTTTTCTAAATTGTTACTAGTTGTAGCATACAAATGCCATAATAAAGTTATGTCCAATTTGTGATGTCAGGTGAGTGATGCACACCCTCAATATAAAAGATCTATGATTTCTCATTTTGACAATCACACTTCATGTCGCATTTAGACATCATACTTTTCTCCATCCATAATTTCAAAAATCTACTGAAAGAGGGAAATGAAAGCAATCACTTATATAACATAAACATGCCTGGCAGAAGGGAATACCTAATTCATACAGTGCATGTAGTTCCCAATTTACACCAGGATTTGCACTTTAAGAAGTGAAAGAGGAAGTCAATCTGAACTCTATCTAACCTAAACATCTGCACTTTAAGAAAACACAGTAATTACACCTTAAAGGAACACAGGGCAGTAGAAGAATATATTGAGCATACATGGTTTGACACTTGACATTATAACACATCGTCTTACTGCGGGGAGCAGCAGCAGCCCACTGGACTCCCATCCAATCTGAAAATGGAAACACAGATGTTTTACAGTACACAAGGAGGCCATTCAGCCCCAGCAACCAAATGTATTTTAGTGGCAAGGGTGGTGTTGCATTAAAAAAAGTTTTCACGTGCCACTGTACCAGCAGTTGGCATATTTAAAATATTCGAAAGAAAGTCTTCCACTCATTCTTGAATTCACATGTAATTCTCCTCGACAATTCCTACTGATTCAATTGCACCTCTATACTTACAAGAGGAACTCGACAGAGGTCTCAGACTCTTCAGCCCCAGGCTGTCCACAATTGACGGTGGCACGTTGGTTGAGCTGGCACGAGTCCGCATCCCACTCTCCAGTGCGCTAGTCTCGGAGTCAGATCCTTTCTCTGTATTGTGGTAATACTTTATGTGGTAATCTAGCAGCGTAGCTTTACGGAAAGCCTTGAAGCACCTGGGAAATCTACACTTGAACTTGTTGTGGTCAAGCTCAATGATGGGTTCTTTGGGAGCTAATGGGTCCTCTGCGTTTTTGGCATTAGTTACTGAGACAAAGGTAAATAGAAAGGAAACACCACATTAAAAAGGAGAAATAAATGAAAGAATATTTTAAAAACTCACAACCTCAAAAAAGATCTGTAAGTTCATTTGATTGCAATCAAGTAAAATACTCTTCCGTCTTACATTATTTTTGAAGTAATAAACATTTTCTAACCAACTGCTTCAGTTGATGCAAACCCTTTTGTTCAAACTAGCCTATCTTAAGACACAACCACACCATCTCACCAAATCAGATCAGCTATGATCTTACTGAATGGCAAAGCAGGCTCGAGGGGCTAAATGGCCCACTCCTGCTCCGATTCTTATGTCTGTATGTGCTTCTATATCTTAAAACTAAGCATATCAAAAATTTGGTTCTGCCCCCTTCTTAAATATAGGAATTACATTAGCTTCGCACCACTACTCTGGTGCTACACCTTTTTCTACCAAATTAATATATACAAGTAATAATGCTTCTCCCATCTTTTCTTGAGATTCCTTTAAAATATGTGGATTGATTCCACTTAGCCCCTAAAAATGCCTTATAAACATCCATGATTCTGAGGGGCCTTGACAGGCTGGATGTTGAGAAGACATTTGCAGTCGTGGGGGAATCTCAATCCAGGATACAGGTTACAGAACAGGGGTTCTGTAAACTGAGATGCAAAGAAATTCCATGTCTAGAAGATATATGATAACAAATGTCCGGAATTCTGTACCCCACAGAGCTGTGGATGCTCAATCAATTAAAATATTTTGGGGGGTGGGGCAGGATGTGGGTTGACAGCCTTTGTAAATATCAAGGAGATAAGGGTTATGAGCAAATGGTATGAAAGAGGATTGGAACATAGGGTAGATCAGCCATGGCAGGCCTGGGTGGGTGGGGCACAAATGGCCTACACCTGCTCCTATTTCCTATATCCTTATTCATAAATGAAATCCTACTGGTATTTGGTTTGTTCTTACTTTTTAGTGGGATATATTTTCTTAAAATTTGTTGAACATTTGAAGAAAACTTCCCATATTTTTGTATGCAAATATTGTTGCCAATGTTAGTTTCTCAAGTTGTATTGTCAGTCGTTCAAAATCTACTTTCTCCAATATGTAAGCTTCACTTTTATCAAACAAATGCTCATTTCTATAATTTTAAAGTTACTATGCTATAATTTTACATCAATCTATAAAGTACTTTACTGTGGACACAATTACTTAGATGTTCCCCAACGTATATTTCTTTGATCTGCTCTGATTTATTCCACATAACTAGGTTCAATAGTAAATTTAGTTTTTAAAGAAAAACAGACTTGAAGGGCTCTTGTGGCACAGTGGTAGTGTCTGTAGCTCTGGGCCTGAAGGCCTGGGTTCAAGTAGATACTTTTCTATTTTACAGATGCTAAGAACCACAGACATTTCCTCCATTGGACAGACACAACTATCTATAGGACTCTTGTGGTGCAGAGTTCTGTCGCTACCTCTGGATCAGGAGGCCCAAGGTTCAATTCCCCCTGCTCCAGAGGTGTGATATCACGTTTGAACAGGTTGATTTGAAAATTTTTTAAAAAGAAACATAACTGAATTAAAACAACGTGAGAAGAGAGTGCTGCTTGATTGGACCTGCATATTCTGAGAACTAAGACTGACGGTTAACTGTTCCTGCTGCATCTCCATTCCAACAATGGCCCAGCCACAATCGGACATTTCTATCCCATCAAGTGAAAGGAAAAAAAGACTGAAGTGTGAGTCATCCTAAGGTACTCATAAAAATACCTCTTAGCAACAATCAGGGAACAGCTGATTGCACAAAGAACAGAGCAAATCTGAATTTTTCTCACCCCAAATGGTGCAAACGCTAGGACAAATGAAATTTTTCAAGATTGAGATTGGTAGATTTCTGTTGGGTAAGTTGTATACATCATAGAGAGCTACAGCTACTGTCTGTGCTGGTCAAAAACAACCATCTTACTATTATAATCCCATTTTCCAGCAGTTGGCCATGCCTTGGCATCACAAGTGCACATAATTTTATACATCTCAATCATGTATGGAACAAGGAAGTAAAAGAAATTAGAAGTTTGTCACATTCTAATGGAATAGTATAGCAGGCTCAAGGCCTGAATGCCCTACTCTTATTTCAATGTAAATTCAAGAATTGTAAAGGAAAGAGCAATGTTCTCTCTGTATCACCGTGGCAGCTACCAATCACATAGGAGGGTCGATTAAATGATTCAATTACACTGAACTGACTGGTGTCCAGCCAAGTCCAAGGTTTTATAACTGACAACGTGCCCTTCCAGTGGTGAGCCCTGGATCAGAAGCCCAGGTGTACATGCTGCCAGAATAGGACTACTGACCCACCTGAATTTGCCTCCACAGCTTGAAACTGACAAGGTAATTTTAGCACCTCTACCAACAATTTAGAGAGTTCTTCTCATTTGGTATAGATCCTTAAGACCATTTGATGTAGCAGCAGAATTAGGCCATTCAGCCCACCTAATCTGCTCTGCCATTCTCCCTGTAACGCTTAATTCCCTTCCTAGTCAAGGAACTTGGCCTCCATAGCCCTCTGAGGCGATGAGTTCCACAGATTCACCATCCTTTAGCTGAAGGAAATCCTTCTCACCACTAACAGTAGGTCTGGCACAGTGCATAGCTAGGATACATATTCCCTGGATGAGCTCAATAAGCTGCATGAACTTCATTTTTAAATGTCTTCTACACCTCAAATATTTTAGTTTGCCTTTGTGAATTGGAAAAGTCAGTCATCAACACCAGCCAATTGTGACTCAAATGTATTAACCTGGGCAGACCATTGTGTAAAAGAACTGAACTGATTCCCCACTTACAGGGGCTCTTAACAGGATCCAGAAGCCTTCCTACTGGGAGCCACAATTTTCTGCCTTGAATCATTAGCAAACATAAATAAATGCGGAGGAAAAACTTAACTTAAGAAAAAGCCATTTTTCAGCAGAATTTTTAAATCAAAAACTGACATTAAGTGCCTCCATATGTATCTGAAGGCATGTTCCAGAGAAGATCATTCAAACAGTTGGATTTTGCCCCTGCTAACCAGTTTCCAGTGTGATATCTTGAATCTCTAATGAATCAAACATGGGAGGCTAAGGTATTAACTTCAAACCCTTCCTCATGAAGTGAATCTTAACAATAAACACCAGGCACAAAGGATATGGAGGCCCTCGAGATCACAGAGCTCTCAGGAAGTTTCTTAGACTATGTTAAAAAATATAAAACAGACAAGTAGAATATAAGAGCGTGGATGGAACAAGTGATACTGTTCAAAGCAAACCCAGCTGGATCGATAAAGACAAAACAACCACGGAACATGGTAAGTTGCAGACTTCCAGGGGCATAATTTGGGAAGTTAGATGAAAATATATTAAACCATTTATGTCTCCGCAAGGAAGAACTCATTAGGGATGAGATGGATACATGGGACAGGTTGGTCTTGTGGACTTGCATAGAAATTTTAAATCATGCTCTACACAATTAACTAAAGACTCCAATGTGCATAAAAGCATTGACAGGTATGACACTGGGACTTAAAGGGTTACATCATGGAAACAGAATGAATAATCATGGCTTGTGGTTCCTCCAAATACTTTTTTAAAAAAAAATGACCTGACCAAGGTGTTTAAAATATTTGATAGGATAGAAACACAAAGACCATTTCCTCTGGTATTGGAAATCAAGAACAAGTAACTATAATTTAGAATTGGTGCTAGACCATTTAGGAGCGATATCAGAAAGATTTCTTTCATTTAAAGATTACACAATTCTGGAACTTTATTCTAATCTCTTGCTAAATGAAATGGATGCAGGTTCTAGGAATAATTGGAATTTTTAGAACTGACTTTCTTATATTAGGTAAGGGCATTGAATGAAATAGAGTTAAGGTGGAAAAATGAAGGTTAAATATATATCAGTCACGATCTAATTGAATGATAGAACATGTTTGAGAGGCTGGATAGCCTGTACCTAAGTTCCTAACAAGGACAGTTTTATCATCACGATAAATTGCAAAAGTAATCTTCTTTAAGACATAAAATAATTCCCAAAAGAAATATTCTATTTACCTCAACCCCTCTCCACTCCCAAAAACAATTAAATATTTTACAATTAAAATTCTAGTTGTAAAATACCACCCAGCATTTCTATCCAAATACTGCCTGTCTTGTGCTACTAGTTTACTGTCAATGGTTCTGAACCAAGACACCATATAAAGACGAAAAAGGAAAGTCCAAATTGCGTCCAAAATGCAGAATTTCCCTTAAAGCTAGGGACTTCCCTCAATTCATTTTCCCAGTCAGTAGCTGAGCGACTTTAACTAAGAAATAAACAGGCTCAATATTTGTTTCACAATGGCAGCAGAGGTGTCAAAACCAGGCTCAAAGTCTGAGTTGGAGGGGAGGAATGAAGATGATTAAACTGATCAACATTTACAGCTCTCGCCTAACATGCAAGCTTGGCCATGCTGTGAACAAAATCAGAGGCAGATAGCTTACTAACTTTTGTTAATGACTAACAGACTGAGATAGCCAATATTAACACATCTATAAAAGGATGAGTAAGACTGGAAGAGATAAGTGGGGACAAGTTATGTTAAATAGAAGTAGCTGATTTGCAATAGCAGATTTCTTGTATAATAACTTCTTTTAAATGTCTGATCTCCATTAATATATCTTTCACACCATAAGTGTAGAACAGTGAAGCATTTTATTTATCTTCTGTGGAAAGGAAGTTTACGCATATCATACATTAGCACAAGGATAAAACATTTTTTAAAAATCACCTTCATGCATATAAACTACACTGTAAAAGGCATTTCAGTGAATTTTGCAATGCAATATAATCTATAACTAAATGGAACCACTCTGGCTTTAGGTTTTCAACTGTTGCTTTATGATTTCAGTTCATCAACAAGATGACTATTATGGGGATGTGATGCTCCTCAATTTTTCTCAGCATCTCTAAGCAATCATTAATGCCCAAAATTTGATTGTTGGCTCTATATTTTGTTCGTCACTATTCACGCGCGAACCCTGACAGAAAAAGTAACAGTAAAATTGCCATAGCTCTACCAAACCATACAGCTGCTCTCTGCTAAGAGAGAGAGAGATGACTGGTGATGGGTAAAGTTGAGGACCAGCATTCTTTAGACAAGGGGAAGAGGCTGAGAAGACAAGTCATTTATAGTAACCTCAGCTGATAAAGGAATTGGCCCGATGCTGTTGGGCCTATCTATCCAGCCAATTGAGTTAACCGACCCGTGACACATCTGCCCAGACCAAATCAGCAGATGAAGCATAATTTGGGTGTATCAGCCGCATATTGCTCTCCTTTCCAAAATTTGCACATATTCAACGTTTTTTTTTATCCTAGGCCAAGACCAACCAAACTGATGTAAAATTCCTTGTGAATTTCATCTCAACCACCAACACCATCCCCAAGCCATCATACACAACACATTTACTAGCAGGAACTAATACCAACCTGATGAAGAGGAAGCCACGCTCACATCAGTTATTACTTTAGAATGAGGTTTCATTGTTTGTTCTTTTCCAGGGAGTTGAAGAGAAGAAACAGATGCTGAGGTTTTGTGCCTGGAATGCTGGGAGAGGTCAAGAGGCACCAAGTCACTGATCTCGAAGGAATTAGATTCTCTCGGCAACTGGTAACCATCAGAATCTGAACCAAAACAGAAACAGCACAAATTAATGATGTAGGCTTCCCAGCAGAATGCTTATGTAGTACAGTACTAAGTACACTTTGCAAATTGATAATTATTGCGTTTTAAAATAATGTACTAAGTATGATAGCCTGAAAAAAATTCCACTCCAAAAATACTCAGTAGCAAGTAATGAGCAACTATATAAATGTAAGTATTAGGACAATCTATAACAGCCAGGTAAATAGAGACACCATCTCACAATGTACAGCAGCACCAAATCAGTCTACACAGCGTAGTAGCCTAACAGTTGGAGATGTGCAAATCTGAATCTATACTCAAGAGAGAAGTCTGCAGCTGAGTGGTAAAAGGCGACCCTGAAATTCAACATATGGAAAGAAAAACACAGAAATTACATGAAATTCTGAGTCAGCATCTGGGAATTTTAAAAAAAAAGTTAGCAGTTTAGGCAGACAATTCCAACAAATTGTTCCATCTGAATCACTATCGTTTATATACTGACCATGCCAAATGTTTCCAGCATTTTCTAATTCCTATTCCAGTTTTCCAACAATTTTATTTTTCCCTTTACCAAACTCCTAACATTGACACCAATTGTTCTGTTGCTGCAACAGAATGTTGTTCTCCAGATAATATCTTCCGAAAACATGTCAATCTAGATGAGATGCGTGATCAAGCTGTGAATGTGAAGGATTCAAACAGCAAAGTGCATTTTTGAAATGGAAATCAGCCCAATTCATCCTACAATCTAATGGAATTTGGGTCAACCTTCCACGTGTACTGGAATGACATCTATGTATTGAACACAAAAAGCTAAGTTTCCTTTTGCACACCGATATTTCTTTTCTACAATAGATCTAATATCACAATAAACTGAAATTAATCTCTTTTTTCTGCTTCCATATCTGAAGACACTGCTATTATCAACATTCCTGAAAAAGCTTGCATGATAAAAGACTTTGCAATCATAATTATTTCTCTCTTTCCTTATACATCCATGTATGCAGATTTTTGCTGGGTGAAATCAAGATTGATTACATAACCTACATATCATTGGCTGTAAAGCACTTTAGAGCACCCTGAGGAGTTGTCATCTTTGTTATTCTTAATTTAATGTTACTTATGACCTTAACATATTGAATTCCTTACTTTCTTCAGCCTCTTTCTTCTACAATATTTAGACTTTTAAAATTGCAAGCTCGGTGCTACCAATTCACTTCCGAATGCTTTACCTGCTCATCACTTCATGCAAGCTTCTCAAGTTGAAGAAAAATTGCACATGTCAGCCACACGGGAGCATTTTCTCAACCTTACTGTGCAGTGTGAGAATTCTCTTTAAGAGTAAAAACTATATCCATACACATAGACAGCAATAAATACAAAGCACATTAGATATCCAGCAAATGGCTAAATATTATACAATGAAAAATAAAACTAAATTTCCAAATCAAGTAATCTTAAACTGAAAAAGTTATCTCATCTCTGACTTTATTTAAAACACTTTAGGTGAACAATGCCAGAGTTCTTGCGCAATTACATGCTGGATTCCTATTTGCAATCACCTAACTCTCACTGCAGTTTCATAAATTTTCCCTTCTTCAGTGTAAACTTTCACCACAAAACTGAAAAATCCCTCCGTTGGAACAAGGGCAGTCAATTCCAAAAATTTTGCATCCATCCACGAGTGTATCTTAATGTCTCAAGTGCCTTTGTTTATCAGTATATTTCTAATGAAGGCTCGCACCTGAAATAATAATCTCTTTCAGGTACTGACTTACCCTGCTACTGATACCCTGCTACAGACTTCCACCATTTTGTTATGATTTTAGATGTCTATAATTTCTTGGGTTTTTGAAGAGAACCACATGCTCTGGACAGCAGTTTTATGACAATTGAATCAGCATTATTGCAAAAAGGCTGTATACTGCAACATAATTGCTCAGTGTTTATTAAAACGTAGTTTTTCTGTTTGTGTTCTCACTTGTTATTTCTGGAATTCTAATATCTGGTGTAGCACGAGTGAAGCATCATACAAAGCTACCCTAAACTGTAAGTGGAATAAACTGCATACAATGGGATTAAGGACCAGCATAAATAAAGCTATGAGCATTCAGTTGAACCAGACATATTCAGGGTTTGCTCTGGCTGTGAGCAAATTTGGCCCCCATTCCATACACTTTTGAAGGCACTGGTTCAAGCTGGATCATGAATCCACTAGCATTTGACCATAACTGGCCAGTCACCACAAGTTATTGAAGGAGCACTTTAACCCCTGCCATTACTCGACATCCGTAAGTATGCTTTCCAACAAATGGAACTGGATGAGAGTCAAAACCAGGATGCAGCTTGATTTGTTCTCCTCTCAACAAAGTGCTGCAACTATCCTAATGCTACTTAGGTCAAGATTAGCGTACTCAACATGTCATGTCAGCTCAGTTACACTAGATACTGCACGCATCCATTATGCTATCAGAAGCACCTCTGTTGAAATAATGTTGATACAGCAGAGGTGAAGCAACTTGAACATTTTTTTAAAAATAGATAAATTTAAAACATACATGGTAAACTAATTATTTCCACAGACAATGAACTACATATGAAGTGTAAAACAACAGTGACTACAATGCAAATGTTATTCATTGGCTGGAAGCGTTTTTGGACATCTCGGGGATGATGAGTATAACATAAACAAGTTTGTTTCTTCACAAAACAGAGACGTCTGCCAACAAATCGTTGTAACCTAAAAAATGACAAAAACCTCAATTTCAGCTGTTTTAACCTTGAATGAAAACCACATCTTTTCTGGCAACTAGATTCAGGCTCCAGTGGCAGTTCTTCCTTGCTACCACCCAAAACGTAAGAAATATCAAAGGAGTTGGATGATATTACAAATCAACGTGGAGTGTGGTTGGGGTTGGGGTTGGGGGTGAAAGAGATCTGAAGGAGTATGCAATTTATCATACTTCAAGGTTAGATAAGCTTCTGCCCAATTCATTGCATAAGACTATATCTTCAGTTTCTACAGTCTACATGTACAAATCTGAGCATACTTAGTCCACAACCATTTTAGCTATTCATTGCTGGCTTTGATAGAAACCAATCCAGCTTTACCAGGCCTTGTTCTCCAACTACTCCATGATCATACTAGAAAGCAAAGATTATCCTAATCTCCTTCCTCTACTACCTTTCCAAACCCTCTAAACCACACTATAACTTAAAAGCTCAAAGAGCTTATGGTTTCTTTAAATCATGAGACCATTATAGATAGAAAAGTCTTCAGTGAGGAGGATGAACTGTAAAATTGATTGTTTGGGTGAATTGCTGATCGTTATGCTGCTCTGTGTATCTGCTCAGCCTGTTTTCCTTGTCCCCACAATGCCAGTCCCTCCTGTACACTTCCTGGACTATACCTGAAATTTGAATCCACCTCTGAGCTGATAGATAAAGTACATCTCCTGCATCCACAATCACATTCAAACCAAAACCATTCAACTTCACTCCTAACCAAGCTTGTGGTCATCCCTCTCAGTCTTTCCTTCTCTGGCCTAGAATCAGTTTTCCTCAAGCCTCTTTGAAATATTTGAGTGTTTTATGTTGACAGCACAATACGGGTGTGTAGCTGTACACCTCACTGGTGTAAGTGCTTTCTCTGGCCCCAGTAGAACACTTACATTTTCTGCACTGGTGTAGATAACCCCAAAGTTTTCTTGTCTAAGTCAAATATATTTTTCCCAGCAACCCCATCTACTACATCTTTCCTACAACCCAACCTTCTGTAGATGTTTGGAAACTGCTCTCATACCAAGGGGTGCTTCCAGTGTCGATTCCTAAGTCAACAGAATACAAAAAATTCTTGATGGTTTAATTTTCCTCTAAACTCTAGCCTTCAAAAACACTTCCCCAATTGCCATCTTTTAGTTATGCACTGAAATACTATTATGGTCATTACTCCCAAATTTTCCTCCAATGGTCTTCCTCTGGTATACCCTCTCCGTTTCATAGGACCTGTCTCACACTTGCCTTCCCAATGAAAAGCAATTAAAACCAAGCTTAAAATATTCAAATCAACACTAGTTTGTTTCCCTTGATTTCAACAGTGCTGCTTCGCATGGTAGGCCATAGTCATTCAACCAGGTTTCTGAATTTTACGAAAACTTTCAATGCATTGTAAAATTTACATAAGACATTTTAAGCAAGAGAAGAGAAAAGGCAGACAAGTCTAATTACCAGAAGGCCTAATCAAAGAACTCAAAAAGATAACATTCATCTGAATCTAAAAGAATGATTCCAATTTTAACACACTATACAATAAATGCTAGCCCAGCCAGCGTCGCCCTAATCCTATGAGCAAGTGAAGAAAAAACATGAAATTCAAATGTTGGGATTATTTCAGTTAAAAAAACCTGATGATGCTGCAGTTCCTGTCAGATAGCTCAACTAAAGCTTTTGGTCACACATCATGAAAGATGGAAACCACCTTGTGTCAAAATCAGAAGACTAACAACAGAAACAACGCCCACACCATAGTCAGACTGTGTGTGAAAAAGAAAGCAAGCTTATAGATGCCTGAAAATAAATTTAAGGCTAATTTTTTTTTTTTAATACACATTTTGTTATGGCTGAGAGATTCAAGGACCTTTTGATCTGGTTACTGCCAATATCTTATCTCAGTCATATGCAAAGCTTTTGCCCTGGGCCCACTATGAGAGTGATAGTATTCTGTTTGTGTATGCCACCAATGTAAAAGGGGAAAATAAGAGAGTAAATATTTCCCTTAAATGGAACCAATTTTTTTAACCAGTCCTTTCGAAAAGGCTCATTAAACTTACTTTCGTGGTAATCCTAATCAGTGCTGGAAAGTAGTAACAAATGAAAGGGATGTACACAGATATCTTCAGTCTTGAGGTAGTTTTATTCATGTCATTAACAACAAGGAAATGGAATGTTGGATTTTTCAAATTTTTAACAAGGTTTTTTCCCTTATGAGCTTTTCCAGGAGAGTTTACTCAGTGTTCTAACATTCCTCACTGATTCTAAACCGGAATAGAGAATTCCAAGTGTTGAAAGATTTTCAGATATGTCAGGGAGCATGTTTAGAACATTAGGACTTTAGACTTGGGCTTTGATGGCACCAGTTCCAAGAGCTTAAACAGCATGAATGCACTTTCAGCAGATTGTACTATGTGACTATATAATATAAATGAGTTGTTTGAGCAAAAATGCTTTAAGAATGTGTAAACCATGGTACGTTTCATTTGTGGAATCAGCAAATGGGGAGGGGGTATGGGTGGTTTCTCATTCCTATATCCTCCTAAACATGGGTGCAATTCCCATAATCCCAACAGGTGCCCATCTACAGATAATACACTAATTTAAGTTGACAATTTAAAATCCCAATGGTCTTACCACTACACTCACTATGACAAAACATTCCTCTTCAAAGGGAGAGAGGAAGAACTACGTCACAGTTGGGGAGCAGACATTTTAAGAGACCAAGAACCCTGATGTTGAAGCCATCCTTGTGACTGCCAGTATGCATCCCAAGTTTTGTCTTTAGAAATTTAGACATTAGATAGAAATCTTTGAACATGTGAAATACTGTGTTGTAACTGTTAAACAGACGAGGAAAACCTCAAGTTTTTAAACTAACAAAAAAAGACAAACAGCGAGAGTTCTGCAATCCAACATAGTCATAACTTTTATTTTTTTTTCCTTTGTTTAGCAAGACAGTATTTTCCTCTTTTACAAAAAAAGTATAGCAGAAAAGTAATTAAAGTTTATAAAAATTCTTCATGAGGTAGTGCACTTGGCAACAAGGCCCCCTACACTACACACAATTGGTCCCGATGCACAGATCCAGCAGTTTTCTTTCAGCAAATCATAACACTACCTCGTGATGGATTTTTTGAAAAATTGCTTTAAAAAATTGATGTACAACACATTGAAATAAGTTCCTTGACAAAACAACTTCCTCTTCTGCCACTAATATGATCAATAGCTTACATTGACTTGACGTCAAAGACATCATGCGACTCATAGCCCTCACGCACCGACATCAAAATGGCACGACTGTAACATTGCTCAACAACATCAGAAAAGTACATTCAATTCAGGTAAATACCAATGGCATTGAGTGAGTTACAAGGCAGTTACACCAATCATAGGCTTCAGATCAGGGTTCATACTAGGAATTTTACTCTTTTTCAAAAGAGGAAAACAACTTATCTTTAATCCCCTCAGAGAAAAAAGCCTTTGGTTGCAAATAATCTTTTCATCAAAAGTTTCATCTTGTTTTCTCCCTTTCTCTACACATTTCATGTTCTATTTAGTTTAAAATAATATGTCAACTAAAAATGTCGCCATGGTAGAGTGTATGCATTCAGCTTAGAAGGAAGCGAGGTATGGAAAGAAGAAACAATTTTGAAGTAAATCCACTGTCCCAATCAAGCATCTCTCAGTATCAACAGCAACAAGGACATGATTAACACAAAACTAAGAAACAGTGCTAGGCACAGAAGCTGAAGAACCTAAAAAGAACACAAAGAAATATTAAAGCTTCCAAATAAAAGGGATTTAATTTAAAAAGTGTAAACACAAACAGAAGACTCCATCCTAAGCACTTTTGGGTAGTAATAATTTAAAAAAACAATCCTGGTTCATATTATCTGAGCCTCTCGAGTTGTGCAAGTATTCTTCCAGTTCACTGAGCCATCCTACTCTTATCTGACAGCCATTCTATTTTCAATTTTGAAAATGGTGCAGCTGCTTCTTTGGGAGGGAGGAGAGGGAGGAATAGATTTAAAAAATTGGCTACATTAATTACTTTTAAAATCAATTCCTTAGTTAATAAACAGCTGAAAAATTCATATCGATGTACAATGTTGTTAGTATTTAAGCCATCTCTAGGATCATACAGGTGCTGTTCCTGGTTAGTGATCAAATCAACACCTGTTCTGGTAGAATTTACATATTTGGTCCGGACTTTGATCAGCCACTCATTTAGCAAGAAAAAGTCCTTCCAAAATATCTCTTAAAATAGCAAGATGGAGATGTGCATCCTTTGATATTTTACTGTTTTAGACATGCCAACAAAGTACACTGCCTAAGCCAGATACTGCCACTTGCTCAGATTGCAGCCAATTAAAAACTTCCAAATTCAATGATTTGAGACTGTTGACTCCCTGGTGTTTTTTGATACCACCAACACTTCTCTATCACAAATGATCACACCACAGCAAGACTATTTTAACTAAACAATCAAGAGCTCCTGATGATCAAAAGGAAGTGTCATGTTGACACTCAAAGTACTTCCACTCAGTGCTTCAGCTCCAGTGCAGCTATGCCGCTGAGCACGTTTTGCTTAACATAATTTCACAGCCAGACTGATGCCGCTTACACTTCACCCCCCTACCATTTCAATAAAAAAATATATATTCAAGATATAAAATTTTAAAAGGTAAAATATTCTCAGAACAGTAACCGCAGCATGAGCAGAATGTATGTCAGGCTACCAAGTGATATAGTATTTATCCAAAATACAATGAGTGATTGAGTAACGCATGTGCACCTTGATCATCCTGTGCACTTTTATTTGGTTTAGAGAAATCCCTGCTGGATAAATACCATACGCAATGGAACTCAGATGTTCACCTATTAGGTAGTTAATTTTATTCTCACCCTCTGGTATGTTGCTGTCTGTCAGATTATTGGATTTGCCCGACTGTCCTGTCAAATCACTGGATGGAGAGGGTAAATACCCTTGGTCAGTGGGACCATCAATCCCTGCAGCATTTGCTAATCGTGCAGAGCGTCTCCTACGTTTGGATTTTTCTAACCAGGTGATCGGACTGCTGGGCTGAGAAGGGCCTTAGGGAAGAAGAGATGCTCAATTAGCCTTTTTTCAAAAAAGTTATAGTTTTGGTATTTTGTTGTGGTAGCCTATTTTAATGTTAGCTTTTGATAGTACTGTGCAATATAATGAAACAAACAGTTGTTTTCTACTCCTTTCAATCCATGCGGTTTTTGATGGAACTCTTCGTAAAATGGTTAGGATGGATGATAAGCTGGCTGTGTCAGGTTGACCACTAAAGAAAATTAACTTTAGCTCAGTGTTTGCTTTTTAAAAAGCAGTCATATTGAGGTTGATACAAAATTCAAAGTTAAGAAATCAGACTGGTTTCCTTCATGAACAAATTCTTGGAATTAAAGCCAAGCTTCTATTTTCATCAGCTGTGAGCATTTAAGTTGAGTGCATTTTTCTTTTTACCTTAGTAGGAACCATGATCTCAGCATCTATGGTGCAGCCTAACCCATGAGCAGTAAAGTGGAGGAACTTGCATGCATCACATCACTTACTAAAATTACGGAAAAAAGAAAATCAAAGGAAAGGTTTACAAAACTAAACATGCCGACATACCTGAAAATACCAGTTTACATGTGGTTTTCAAAAAAACTTCATAATTTTTTCAACACAATTAACAGCCACAACTAGAAGCTAAGTAGCTTTTTGTTTAAAACCCCTCTAGGCAAGACTCACTAAGCAACGCACTAACCAGTCTGAGGGATATCTGAAGGTGGTGGTGGGGGTAATGTCTGAGGAAATTCTATATTGTGCAACTCCTTGCCCTGAGGTACAGTTGGGGGAGGAGAAGGATCTGAAGCCTCTATATTCCCAGATGGCTCCTCAGGCTTTGTTTTCTGTATTCGGAGTTTGGTCGAAAGTGGAGATGAAAAAAATGGATCACTTTTTTGATTCACAGTACAGGAGTCTTCACTGCTCACTTCAGTCTTCAGCTGGTCAGTGGTATAAGAAGGTGACAGCTAGATAAACGTAAAAGGAGAACAGTTAGTATACTGATAATCTACTGGGAATAACATCAATGGTATTTGTACCCTGAAGACACTGTCATTTTTGTAATCAAAAGCAACAAATCAAGTTAAACATTTAAATCTGAACACATCATAATATATGTTTTGTGATTCCAGGTTATAAAATGACTATTATCCTATTTCTTACCCCGGCATTAACAATCAACACTTAAATAATAAAGTTGGTTAAAAACAGCATCTCAAGAAACACTTTTAGATTATATACTATTTCTAATCCTAACATTACTCTTTATTCTACAGCAATAAAAATTGCAAATTAGGTGGAGACTAAAGTTAACTTTATGCTTCTGAATGACTCATGACCTTACTTGTGTCTCCAATTTCTCATATCCAATTAACAAATTTCAGTTCCATGACATGCAAATGTCTCTTAATCAAGAATGTAAAGAAATGTTCTGAATTCCATTTAGAGCAGTATGGATTTCACTCCCCTATTGAGAGAGATCACATATTTTTCTCCTTTGGGATGATAAACAAAGGGAAGCTGGACTGCCATAACTGAAATAACATGATTTTCAAGTTGCAAAACTTTCACGTGCTGCATACTTTTTGGCTGTGCAATACTATGTTGTTTTGAAGCAGTGAGGTGAATAATTTAGGCCACCAAGTATGCTAAGAAAATTCGGCCTAACAACAGCTCTCTGATTAGCTGAATTGTAGAATATTAAGAGCTATAAATGCTACGGTGGCAGAAAGCGAAACATTCATAGTCTGCAATCAAAGCTCCCATCCCTCTATCCCTCTCCATGCAAGAATAACAAAAACTAAGAAAGCGCCAAAGAAAGAAAACAAGATAAAGTCAAAGTCCACTGACCAACAATCGAAATTTTTAAAAAACCCATCTTCCGACAGACCAAAGTGAGTCAGCATTGCTAAAATCAAAACAGGACTGAGAGAAAGTCACTTTTCACATTGCAGTCTAAGCTTCTAATCTTTAGCATTGCTTTCGTCCTGAATAGCAGTCAAAGAGGCAGGTTGGTCATCCTGGCGGTTTAAATTGAGATTTTTTATATTTTTAGTGACATTATCCTAGTCTTTTTGTCTAACTTCATCCCAGCTCTTGAATTTTCGGGGTACAGACATGGTAGGCCAGTCACATATGCATTCTTCAAGCTAAACCTACACAGTGTTTTGCCAGAGAACTTGTTCAAACTTGAGAGATCCCTCAAAGTGCACCTAATTCAGCTCTCTGTTGTTGCGGGCAACCAAAAAGTGATCAGGATGAGGAACCTTGATTACTGTTTCTGACATTCGGTGTCACACCACATCATGGTCTAATTACTATCCTAATTATTATTCCAATTAAAACCACTCATTGAGTACAGATCACAGATCAACCCCAAAACCTTCCAGTCTATGACAGTGCTAAACTGGGTGATGGCCTGACAAATTTAATTATACCTTTATCTCCCTTTCCTTTCTATTTCAACCTCATTATTGAAATCTCACTTCCTCCTTGAAATAGTATAAGATGGCGCACACAAGATCTGTGAATTTCAAATATCAAGCCTGTCAGTCATATGCCTCAACAGTAGCTGATCAAATCAAACAGTTTGTTCCAATCAGCACCTTTTTTCTACCTCGAGCAAAAGTGTGGTGATCAATTGAAATTGAGTATTTTCACTTTTGTCCTGACGACTGCAATATCAAGTTTAGGCAAATCTATCTCTTTTCAGCAATATTCTTGAATCATTTATGCGAGTAGACTACTATCACCAAAATCTTTGTTTTCTAGCTGTAATAAAACTAAAATTTTACGACAACAAATAAATTTTTAGCATTTTTTCAACTTCAAACTTGCATTATCTGAACAAAACTGAAGTTATCTCCTAGAATGAACCAAGCTGCTGTCATAGCAATGTGTCACTTAGCTTTGTGTCTCCTGTATTCCAAGACAGAAGTTTCTGTGCTAGTGAGATACCAGGTACATGGACCAGAAGTCCCAATGGTTCGCAGACTTCATCAAACACAACATCCATTTGAACATTCACAGTGGGCAACACGCCAGTTGCGCACAAACAGCCCATGCTTGCAAGCATTAGAAATTATGCCCACAATGAGATGGGATTTGGCTACTGGAAATCATTTAAAATGATCTAGATTGTCTTAAATTAGCTTACAATATGTAATTCTTAGAACAATCAGTTGGGCTTACAGTGTGATGCATTTGCCCATGCTAGAAGCAATATACATTAATGCACAGGGCCCTGCAGGCAAAGGAATTCTTATTGGCATTGCATTTCATTGGTGGTGGTGGGGGTGGTGGGGAGAGAGACAAAAAAAAAATCAAGGAGACTGCCAACGTCTGCTGCACCCCGATGGCAAGATGCTGAACAACTATTTACAGTTAGCCATCAATACTGCATCTATATGCCAATGCCAATCTAAACCGTCAACTACATCCTCTCATGCTGTATAAATCCATTTTCCTTTCACCACCACCACAAGCTTGTTTTTGTTTTGCATCCTAGTCCTCATGAGTTTTTTATTTATTCATTCACAGAATGAGGGCATCGCTAGCTAGGCAGCATTTATTCCCCATCCCCAACTGTTAACAGTCAACCACATTGTTGTGGGTCTGCAGTCACATGTACGACAGACCAGGTAAGGATGGCAGTTTTCTTCCGTAAAGGACATTAGTGAACCAGATGGGCTTTTCCCAACAATCGACAAGGGATTCAGTGTCATCATTATATTTAATATTCCACCATCTGCCGCGGCAGGATTCCAACCCAGGTCCCCAGAATGTTATCTGGGTGGCTGGATTAACAGTCCAGCGACAATACCACTAGGCCATCCATCACCTCTCCAATGGAGTGCAAGATCAAAAGTTGCAACTTGTCTCCTATTAGCAATGCTTAAGTACTGCATACCAAACAATTGTCTTAACTGTATCTACTTCACTGAACAAATACATTTCAAAGTTTTGGTTTCTGCTACACTAGTGTAAAGGCCTGTAAAGTTTCACATTCAAAATGGAAAATTCTAATCAGCATTTGTTAATTATTAGTCAAGATCTTTTCAATGATCAAGTTGACTCAGAAAGGTCAAGATATTTAGTTATGTTCTTAATTATTATCGTCAACCAAGGGCCAAAATTCAATAAGTGAACAAGTTTAGATTATAAGTTGTAATGGTCATTTCATTTCAAGCATTTTGAGGACTACAATCCAAAATTCCATAATATTCTTGCCTGTGCAAATCAATAGCACTGATTAATAACCTAGTAAATCAAGTTCCACTTTAAGTGCATAAGAGTCTAAGGTGCATTCTGCAATTCTGATGTTACCACGAGAACTAGAAATGACCACTTGTTCACAACAGCAAGCAACTATTCAATCTGTTATATTCCACTTCACACTGATATTTTACACTGAAATGTAAATCACAGAAATTAGCTTGTGGAAACAGCACTGTAGCTCATTTCAGTTGTTTAGTTTCTGCAGTATTGCTGCAACTAACCAACACATTGGTACAATTTGAACCAGACTCTGGAATTCACAAACTGATTCTCAGGATTTTTTCTGCTGTATGTGACTCACTTATCCTGGCAAACAAATCAGATCCATGAGTCAGCCTCATGTTTCAGAAAAGACTTCCCAGGATGCCGTTAGGAATGGAGTTATAAGAATAGGCTTGACAGGCTGGGACTTTTTCCACTGGAGCATAGGAGGTTGACGGGTGGCCTTATAGGAGATTTAAAATCATGAGGAGCATAGGTAAGGTGAATAGAAAAGGTTTTTTCCCCAAGGTCAGAATTTCAAAACTAGTGGACATTTTTTAAGGAGAGAAGAGAAATATTTTTAAAAGGACACGAGGGGCAACTTTTAAACACAAAGTGATTTGTGTGTAGAATGAACTGTCAGAGGAAGCGGTAAATACAGGTACAGTTACAATGTTTAAAAGATATTCGTATATGCATTTGAATAGGAAAGGTTGGGAGGGGAATGAGCCATGCAGGCAAGTGAGACTAGTTTAGTTTGGGAAAATGGTCAGCATGCAGTAGTTGGACCAAAGGGTCTGTTTCCATGCTGTATGACTCTATACCTGAGTCATGACTGACACAGGCAAGTCATTCTTTGAAGGCAGAACATTTACTTGGTTATGTGGAAAGAGTAAGGAAGTAGAGCTAATTGAAGAAAGCTAAAGAGAGCCAAAGGTATAACAGGCTGCACAATCTCCAGTTTGATGATTCAAAGCAGCAAACAATTTGCGCATCACTGGGCATTTCTCAGAAATTTTCCTCAGGAAGGTCAGCGAGTTCCTGACCGACATCAAAATTTATAAGACTGGGCAATATTGAACATAGCTTTAGTGTCCTTGACTAGGGCAGAGCGTGAAACAGGCAGTATCTATTGTGGAATTAAATGGGTGCCTGTAGAATAAGAGCCGCTCTCAGTAACAAGCTGGGCTTGATCTGTTTAAAGGCAGCTGACTTGGAATATTCTAAATTAAACTAATCCCTACACTCAGTAGGTATCTAGTCAAAGTTTATAAATACTAAATAAAATGAAGCAGATCTGAGTATTTGACATTCAAGCAGCGGCCGTGCGAGACAGAAGACTGAACGATAAAAAGAACCTGAGATAAAAGGTACTGCAGATGCTGGAGAATCCGAGATAACAAGCATGGGGCTGGATGAACACAGCAGGTCAAGCAGCATCATAGGAGCAGGAAGACTTGACGTTTCGGGCCTAAACCCTTCATCAGAAATGGGGGAGGGGAAGAGGGTTCTGAAATAAATAGGGAGAGAGGGGGAGGCGGATAGAGGATAGA